>JARLTB010000006.1:4382500-5624896 GCA_030141615.1 Unio pictorum | reverse complement strand
TTACCATTTTTGACGCACGGATACACTCGTTGAAATCAAAACAAGTAAAAATTTGAAAGCCGTGTTCCCCTAACTACGTCACATCCGCTTTAACGTACGGAAATTACCGAGACCCAAAATCAGCTAGGAGCGTTTTGTCAGCAACGATAAAAAAGCAATGTTATGTGGTCATTATTTTCGTTACTGATGAGGTATATGACATATCACCTATGAAACTCGCATCCTGAAGTTAAAATTTATAATATAAACGAAGGTTGTAAAAGTGCACTAGTAGACTTTTAAGCAAAATGCTTTAGTGAACCCACACTTTCCTGTTGTTGTTTTTTATACAAAAGGCCTGGTACTGGTGGCACCGCTGAAATTCAGACTTCAGGACAACTTCAGGACATTCATTATCGTTTTCGCATGCCAATCATCTCATTCATATATTTGGGATTTGCATTGACTTTTTTCCAGGCTACTTTTGGAGTGAAATACACTCCAATTATTCCGAAAACCTAAAATCATATATATATATATATATATATATATATATATATATATATATATATATATATATATATATATATATATATATATATATATATATATATATATATATATATATATTGATGGCAAAGGTATGCTGACAAATTTGACATTGTAGATACCTGTAATAAATCCTTTCAATATGATGGACATCAGTCAGATTTGGTGTTAGGGATATATCGTTAGTGACCGGGTTGATCGCGATGGCGGCAAATTATTTCGTCTACATTAAAAATTACCTGTTTATTAAAATCTTCTCGCGGCAGCACATGGTAGCTTCCGTACGATTAATACAATTAATAAACTGTAATCGATAGATATTCAGGATAAAGCAATTATCATGTCACAGTTCGAAATAGAAAATGAAAAACCACAGCCTTCTTCACGCAGATATATAAAACAGGAACGTTAATTATCCAAAATTGGTAATTGATTTATTGGCCTTGAAAACATATTAGATATTAGCTAGGAGATTTTACTTCTCAATATTTTTATAGGCCACAAAATGATTTTCCAATACAATTAATATCAGCCACATAGTTTTACTGTAGCCGATTCTGCTAAATTTGTCACACTAACTTTAGGATTATTGTTATTACCTCATGCCAAAACACTCGCTTGAGATGATTAAGGTAATATTAGTGAAATGGTGGAGAATGAAAGTCTTGACACATATTAACTACATAAATCCAAAGCCCCATATTAACATTACTATATGAAATTTTTTTTGACTACACATGAATGGCAAAATCGATAACAATTTACTTGGGGATCTGCGAATTATTTGCTTAATGCATTATTTAATATGGATAACTGTCTAGATATATTTTTATATTTCATTATTTCGGTGTATCTCTCTGATGTTATTTTTTATGTATGTTTCTCATTCTTGGCGTCTATATCTATCTTGAAGTCACTGCATAGTTTTGATGTGAGTGGTAATTGATTTTATATGACACAGTAGTATATGTATGTTTTTTAGTGCGGAAGCAGAATACAATGCTAATGTTATCCTTAAGAAACGAATGTCTAAAGCAGTTTCAATCAAACAAGATTCTATAAAATGTAATTCCTTATTGCATTTAATTGGTTTGTTGGCCCATGTTTATACCTTCAAAATGCTTGACGTAAGCCAGGCTGTATTAGGCTGATAATTAACGTACATACCAGGAATCCACAAGGTCGACTAATACATAATTTCCTTTCATGTCTTCGTTGATACATATGATAAAAAGCACAATTCACCTGCTTGATCAGTCAGGTTCACTATATAATACGGTACCTACATTTTCTAGCCTAACTATATTATTTAAGTCAGGTTCACTATATAATACGGTACCTACATTTTCTAGCCTAACTATATTATTTAAGTCAGGTTCACTATATAATACGGTACCTACATTTTCTAGCCTAACTATATTATTTAAGTCAGGTTCACTATATAATACGCTACCTACATTTTCTAGCCTAACTATATTATTTAAGTCAGGTTCACTATATAATACGGTACCTACATTTTCTAGCCTAACTATATTATTTAAGTCAGGTTCACTATATAATACGGTACCTACATTTTCTAGCCTAACTATATTATTTAAGTCAGGTTCACTATATAATACGGTACCTACATTTTCTAGCCTAACTATATTATTTAAGTCAGGTTCACTATATAATACGGTACCTACATTTTCTAGCCTAACTATATTATTTAAGTCAGGTTCACTATATAATACGGTACCTACATTTTCTAGCCTAACAATATTATTTAAGTCAGGTTCACTATATAATACGCTACCTACATTTTCTAGCCTAATTTTATTATTTAAGTCAGTTTGCAGATTCGTTTTGTTTTGTACTCGATAGTTTCGGACAGTTCAAGTTATTTGCGCCTCCTTTGCAGCGTGTCCATTTCCAAACGTAACCCCGGTCAATTTTCCGTTTTCGGAATAACGATAAAATAGATTATGTCTGTTCATCTGTTAAAATGAAATAAAACTCACGCCTAGGGTTTGGTTTAGTGATATTTATAGCCATGTGTTAGGAATTGATTTTTTAATAAATTAATAAGATTGCTATTTTCTTTAAATCATATTAAAGTAATGTTTTATTTGTTTATATTCTAAAAGATATTAAAGGTAATTTTATTTGTTTTTGAAGTACAACTATACAGAATAGAAAAGGTTGCTAAACAAGTGTAGTAAAAAAAGGCAGTGTGTATAAGTATACTCCCTAACATCAGTAAAAATAACTAATGTACAGTGTTTTGTAAGAGTGTATACCATAATACATGGATTTTGCCTGCTCAGCTATAAGTTCTAGGTTTCATTAGTAAAAATATGTCTCTGACCTAGTGATTGGCAAAGGTTCAATTCGGTTAATGAAGATCGAGTAACTTTCCACTCTAAGAGGCTTCTGAAACAAGATGGCTTCCAACTAACGGATATCCATATTTGGTCTGACGTCGTTAAGGCCGGTGTAGATGATTACAGAATTCAGTCTTATGACGTAAGTAAGGTGGCTTTTACCTGTTAGAACTGGTCTCGACCGGGTTGTAGAGTTCGTAGTTTTCTGACTGATGCGTAGAAGGGTATGACCTTGTCTAACCCTGTATCTGGCCGCGAACGTATATATAGAAATGCGCAAATCAGGTCAGATCAGTTATAACGCATTAGCAGAAAACTGACGTTGACTCTTCAATTACAGGTAGGCATCTGTACAAGTTATAATTTCTTGTAAGAAATAAGTATTTTTAATGATTGAGATTTTTATTGGTAAAATTGTTTTGTGTGCAACATTACTATTGAATTCTTTATTTATAATACATTGTAATGGAATGTTTAAATGTTCTAAAGAATTTATATTTATGTAACTTTAATTATAAAGGTTTGAATTAGTTGAATTAGCTACCAACTTCATACTTGACTTAATGTTGAAATAAAGTATTTCTTAAGTAAGAAAGAGTAATTTCTAGCAATATATTCTAAATCAATATTCTTAATATTCTGTTTTAAAATGAGTAAAATGCATTAACTGTTATTACATTTAATGCTTTTGCTATCTTGAAATTGATTGAGAATTAACTAGTAAATAATATTCTAAGGTGCAGAAGTTATATGAATAAAATGAAGTTGGAAAGCTTAAAGATGAAAAATGTAATATGCATTTTATGAATTTTATTATAAAGTTTTAGAAGTGTTTCTAGAATGTAGTAATATATATGTGTGTTGATTATTTAAATAAAGTTATAACGCATTAGCAGAAAACTGACGTTGACTCTTCAATTACAGCTACGATTCCGTACCTAATTCCCTCATCATTCCTATCATCTGGTGACACTCTTTATCTGGGGACTCAACCTTTTTCTTCTTGCTATCTTCCTGAGTTCCCGGCCCGAGTTTATGTGACTGATCTATAGAACATTCCAGCTAAACATCTAAGAAAAGTCTCATAAAAGTTGGTGGAGAATCACAGATGCGCCATAAAGGGTTTCATAATAAATATAGCACCTTATTTTCTGTCTTGGTGTTTTTGTGATATTTGTATAGTTCGCATTTAATATAACAACTCTGTTTTAAAATCCCCAATAAAAGACTAGTAAAATAATGCTTTTTCAATACAGTATCTCACTTGCCTCCTACGGTATTATTTTTAACACAGGAGAATCTGGACAATGAAACTTTAAATAGCTCTGAGCCCCCCAGTAAGCAATGCTGACTATCTGGATTTATAAATAAGTCGAGGTGAAAGGTAAAACAATTAAAAAAAATCTTTCAAATGTTATTCAACAATGTCATGAACAAATTTCTCAGCGCAATTTCTTCGAACAATAACTCGTTCACATTTGTCATAAGAATTGAAGGTTTTAAATGAGTGTTTAGCTTCGGTGTAGTTTCTGTTACTCATCTGTAGAACTATTGTGTTTCCTTGTTACCTCCGTTTCCGTTCATTCTGCGTTCTCCTGGCACTTCTAGATATGTCCTTCCGATTCTACAGGTACACGTTTCCACTTGTTCCTACCTACACTGCGCCTTCACCCAACTCCTTACGTCACAATATGCCTCTTACGTGCTCTCCACGTGTCTTCCGTCTCTCCAATCCTCAGATGTTGCCTCTCACACCCATCCGGAAAGATTCTTGCAGTAATAGCGGAGACGTATAATCTTGTCTCATTTCTCCAATCTCTGGTGAGATAATCAAACTATCACAGACCTCAAATCTAAATATTCCTTACACGCTTTGCTCCATAAAACTATTCTATAACAATAAAATATTACCAACGATTCCTAATACATGCATACACATTCCTAATTGTTAACTTCTCGACATAGTAAACTATTGTCATCAATAGCAACCATGCGCATTTTCTAACCTACGAGTTATAAAATACACATACAAATATACAAATACCTATATGTGCACCAGGAAAACAATGACTAACTTCTCATAAACCACAATCTATATTTTCATATACTAACACAGCAAGTTCAGATTCACACAATTCACTAAGAAATTCAGTTATGCCTTACGATAGTACTTTCCACAGTCGAGCAATCTACCTACGTTAATCGTATAGATTAATAATTAGCCATACCCTACGTTACGACATGTTGATAATTCAGCTATACATGCAAGATTCCTTTCTAATAAAAAATGTACATAATAATGCATCAATCTTACATTACCTAGTCATGAAAGTAAGACAAATGCAGGTGAAGAAAAGGTACCTCAAGAAGCCTTTGTTCGCATACCAAACTAAGAATTTCATTAAAATTCTTTCCCACCGGTTAACAAGATCATAACTTGGAGTACAGTCTAATAATTATAAAGCTCCATTTATTAGGTTTCCCTTGCAAAGATTTTGAAATATATTACTTAATACGTCTTTTCTTCAACAACTCTCTGATGACTAGAATAATGTATTTCAGTTTATCAGCCATGTTTGTAATATGCTTGATATTGCAAGTAGATTTGATTCTAAAATACCTTTGCTGGATAAATATTGTATCACTTTCAAAATAAACTACATCAGCTTGATTTCCTACTACCATTTATTACGACTAATCGATACAGCAATGCGATCTGAATTGATGTACGAGTTTTAAATTGATGGAGCGTATTTGAGACGTATTCCACTGAATGAAACCCTGCAATTAGCTACAGTATTTACCGTGGCATGGCAGCACTAGTCATCATGTGTTTATGCCTTGACAACATCGGGTTTCTCAGTATCCGAATGGAGAACATGCTACAGTTGCACTATTCGTTAATGAAGTTAACATACCATGGGATCAGTACAAGGAAATCGATTATATGAAATACCATTTATAAGGCTCCTTCGAGGGATAAATTCGACTTATACCGTAAGTAATATATATTTATTTCTGAAATTTCTTAAACGAATGTGTTGTTGCTTTCTTGATTTTACAACGTAAGATAATTTCCCCTACTTTCATCTTTCGTAGTTACTTTTATTGTTATGTGTATGAATGTTGTATACATACTTTTTGCAAACTATGAATAACAATTGCGTGCTTTCGTAGCATACATATGTGTCATTTACTGAGAAACACTTGAATATTTAAGAGTAATGACTTCTATAATAAAATTTCGGACTGAACAGAATATTACATACCAAGAAAGTATTGAAGTTAATGATCACATGAGCTGATACCATGAATGTATTGAAAATAAAGGCAATGTGATCTCAGACCGGGAACGTCTGAAGTTGATGGCAATATGAGATCAGGCAAAAAACGAAATGACGTTAATGTCTATATGAGATGAGACAAAGAGCGTTTCAAAGTTATATGCAATATAAGCTCAAACCAAGAACGTATTGAAGATCATGTGAGATCAGACAAAGAATGTGTTAAAATAATGGCAATATGAGCTCAGACCAAGAACGTATTGAAGTTGATGGCCATATGATGTCAGGCAAATAACGTATTGACGTTAATGTCTATACAAGATGAGACAAAAAACGTATTAAAGTTAATGGCCATATGAGCCATATGAGATCAGACCAAGAACATAATGAAGATAATGACCAAATGAGATCAGACCAAGAACGTAATGAAGATAATGACCAAATGAGATCAGACCAAGAACAAATTGAAGATAATGACTGAATGAAATCATACCAAGAACATATTGAAGATAATGTCCATATGATAGCATACTAATAACGTATTAAAGTTAATGACCCATGATATCAGACCAGGAACGTATTGAACAAATGCCCATATGAGATAAGACTAAGAATTACTGAAGTTAACGGCCATATAGGATAGACAAAGAACGTATAAACTTTAATGGCCATTATGCTCAAAGAACGTATTAAATACAATGGTAATATGAGTTCACGCTTCAGTTTAAGATGAACACATAGGTTCATTTATTTGTAGATTAAAACAAGCAAATAATTAGAATCAAATGCTAAATAACGTCTTAGTAAAGTCTTGTTACATCCATTGAGTATGATTTCAGATCTTTTGTTGTAGTGACAAAGTTGTTTTTTAAAAAAGCACGATTTTATTGAAATCTGAACACATTGTGTCTCTTCTACCAAAATCGACCCCAGATATATTCGATAGAGTGATACAGCGGAAAGCAATAAAACATAATCTCGGTAAGAAAACATATCAAGGTTTTGCAAAATATATGTTTATTTACAAATTACAAATCACACATCAGACAACAATATTTCTAAAAGTACTGGACCAAAATGGGAAAGTGATGATAGAAAAAGTGAAAAATAACAGTTTAAATCTCGTGCGAAACCAGTCCAAGATCTTTTTAAATCTACAAGTACCTTTTCCAAAAGCCACAATAGGTTATAACACAAAGACTAACATATCACAACAAAAAAACACGAATACTGCACAAAGTATACATTATATTTGCTGTGAATAGGTAAAAGTAGTTACGGGGTGGGGGTCTGTATACGGACAATATGAAAACACATTTGTATATGGACAAGATTTTGACAGACCCCTTGGGCACGTAGACGGAAATTGAGATTTAACATAGGGATTATTGGATCTGAATACGTAGGTGGGTACTTTAAGTTTAATAGTAATGGAATAGGTGAGTTGACGTCACGGCACTGGATATTGGCAACAATTTTGAACGAGTGTGATCTGAATATGCGCTACTCTAGGTAAACACATATATAACACATACATAGATTGATAAACATCAATCTATTACACCTAAAATAAATTATCGACTAAAAACGTTAAGGCTAGAAAGCAAATGTTATTGAAACAAACATAAAATATAAAATCGACTAAAACTATTTTGGCAAGAAAGCAAATTGTTTCGAGACAGTGGAGTGACCCTATACAAGGAATTTGGTTTTTGTTTAAGATCATTCCATTTACATTGAGGACATTGCTTATGTTTTCCTTTCTTCCACGAACTTTTTCTAACATCTGGACCGTAGATGAAGACACTATTCAGACATCCTTGTGTCTCGACATGGATCTTTCTTTTCCAAACCCTTGTAACCGGTGATCCGTATGATTGTCCGTAATGATTTGACATACATGGTTAATCAGCATCAACGAGAGCTGCCTGTGACGTCACATTCCCTATATAAAATGAGTTAGAAGAAGGAAACGGCAGAGAAGAAACAAGTTATGGGCTAGAAAGAGAAGGACAGTTAAAGTCAAACAGTAAAGGTACTCTTAGACATTTTGACAGAGTTAAGGAGTATGAAACAAATGTATTAGACTTTATTAGACACTAGAGAAAAACAACTCCCTGATCCCAACAGCTAAACCCTGTTACTACAAAGGAGATGCCAGCCCTAGTTATTTCTACCAAATCGTCGACAGGAGCAAGTCCAAAAGTAGGCCTTGGGCGAGGCAAAGGCTTAAGGCAGTTAAATCGGATTGCTGCCCGTTTCTGAGTTTGTTTAAAAACGCAAACACCCAACGGATCATCCACTTGTCTCAAAAAGAGATAATATTCCAATTTTCCAAACTCAATTAAAACTAAAAATTCTTTTTATGCCCTAGGATGAACGCGTGTGAGTATGTCAGTGTAGGTCGTTATTTTAACAAACAAAAACAATGAGACACTTTGGTTTTCTGTCTGGTCTATTATGGTACACATTTTACAATCCAATTCACAAGTCAACATTTTAAAACGTTCATAACGTCTGTGTCATTGTTCACTCGTTCTGGATTTTGAATTTCTTTACTTTCACAGGCCTCGTCCGTTTCTTCCTCACTTTCTACTCGTATTATTTGTTCTCTATTTTCTATTTCTGGACGTATCGTGGTACGGATGTCCGATCTGTTACCCTCAACGTGCCACTAAAAATAACTTTTTACAAGTTACTATGGAAGACCTGTACGAGGCCACTTGTCAACGGCATTTAATGAATCAACTGAACATGAGCTTCTGCTATTTCATTGTTTAGAATTATAATGTGGAGTAAATATTAAATTTTTAAAATTGCAATTATTAAACGACGCTCTAGATAATCCGCTTCATTTCGTTCAGAATCAAGAACGAAGAATGTTATTTCACTTAGAAATGTATTCAAAGCTAATGTATATTTTCGGTGTGTATCACGTTTTTATGACTTCGGTCACGTCATACAGATTTGCAGAACTAGAAAGTATATTTTGGGGAAATTCAAGATTTATAAATATAAGCATATGTATTACCGTTCATATTACCATATAAAGAAGACATATGTATGCTCTTTGACTTGAGCGCTGTTGGAAGGACCGGTATCATACAGTAGATGGCCTCTATAGCTAGTCTAACGCTGTATCAAAAATAATGAAACAGAAACATTGTAAAACAACATTTTTTCCATTTAGCAAGCTCTTAGTTTCATACCGTATCTTGGCTTATTATTGGTTCCCATGCTCCTAGTTCCCTACCAAAACCTTCAATTGGATTTGGGCTTGAATTTAGTATTTTGACTGACTTGTAAAATGGCACGTCTCAGTTTTATGCGATATACCTTGGCTCAGTTTTGTTATTTTATGATCCCAAGAAAGCGCTTATCATAGCCTAAGCAATTCTAAGTGCGAAATGTTACTACATTTTCTCCTAAATAACTGTTATAATGATCAAAATGGTATTTTATATATTATATATTTCGTATCTCATATTCGTTGTTGACATTGCGAATATTACGTTCATTTGTTTGCTACTTGTTACTCTGTGAACTCATCGTTAACATTATCATCTGTACATTCAACTGGATGAAAACGTTTGTTTATTTCATGCACAAACCAGTCTAATAAACTGAAAGCTAAACGTGTACTACATGATTGTACATTTTTTATCTGCAAAGTAATTCTTAATATAATATGCTATTTTAGACACCGACAGTGTGCGGTATGAAGTCGTGTAGGATAGAAAAATACTGCAGAAATCTGACCGTAAAGTTAACGCGTAACAAATGTGCACATACTGAGTATTCCGACGTCCAGCCCGTCATAGGACTGAAATTCCAACAATAAAACTATGTCTCCAATTAGTTTATTTACAAATAGGTAAATTATTCAAAAATGTCTGTTTTCATAAAATTTTACTTTTTTTTGTTGTCAAGCAATCATGGCCCTGCTATTATATTTGCACACTATTTTATGTCTACCCATTTCTAGTTCATAGACTGGTTCCCATTTACCATATAATTAGCCGGAATAACGGATACTTAGGAAACAATCTTCATTCATGCTTTAATAAATGCTATTGTAATGTGCCAAAGCCACTCGACCACCCTGTTGTATAAGAAACGGTAACAATTTCCTCGACGGGCCAGATTGGGTCGAAATTGTTCTGACATCATTTGCAAACGTGCTCTGGTTGACAACGAAATATGTAGCTATCCGGGCATCAAAATGTAAAAAGAAAACTAGCCACGACCCTAAGCAAGGTTTGGTTTTCCTATGTGTAAATATTGTTGTTGCATAGGAAATGATTCGCATATTGTAGGATTGTAATTGCGTTATATGTTACAAGAACTTGTGTCTAGCCATGTTTGGTTTCAAATAGAAATGAAATAATGCTGAAAGCAAAATGGCGCATTGCCGTGTGGGATGGGACACCACGGCTTGATGAATTGTGACTGTTATACACAGCCTATTACAAAGATTGGTGACATTATATGTCGAATATGATTGGTCATAGCTTAGTAATTATGAGGTGGATGAAATGGGGATATATCTTAATTAGGAATTTAAAATTAGGGGTCAGTATAATTACCGATAGAAGGAAATAGTTATGCATAACGTTAAATTTAACGACCACTCAGCCGGAATTTAACATTGGGGCCACTTGTGCCACTTATTAGGATTTGACATAACTATTTTGAGAACCTCCTGATAAACAAGCAAACACCTAAATAATTAAGGACAATTACTTTTACTGGTAATTGAACAATCACTTGCCGAAAAATCTGCAATCTAACATAGCATGATACATACCAAAGGGAGGTATTAATATTACTGTTATGTTTGTTCAAATATCATACATTTGTAATCACACATACCTTCAAAGAAACACCATCGAAGTCTAAGCTACGCTACATTTTGTCTGGTATTTCACAAACGGGCACACAATTAGAGAGACATAATGAAGATGATAAGAAATAAGGTACGATCAAATATGTTTAAATTCACACATACCTCTATGCAACGGCACTTGACCGAAATAATAAGAGAATAAGAGAGTGTATTTTACATTTTGTTTTGAAATACACACATAGGCAAGACAGAACAGAAACATATATATATATATATATATATATATATATATATATATATATATATATATATTGTGGCACTATATTATTAGTATTCTGTTTCTAGAATGCTTATAGGGCCATGACAAGACCGTTTGCGCTGTCCTGAGTGGACTCATTCTATTCGTCCGATCTCTTTCAGTCAGTAAAGACACCTTCCATGCATTACAAGTGAATCGCCTCTTTCTCCATCGATTCAGACACCACGAATCACTAGTACAAACTGTCTATTCGTATTTTCCATCCTAGAGATCAGGGATGCTTCTAACGGAATAGATAGCTCCTGTTGTTGTTGCCATTACTGAATAGTTGCAACTGTTGGTGAAGGTGTCATTGGTGTCGTTGCTGCTCCTATTGTTGCTATACAAATTGCATCCAATTCATTTTTTGTCTACTAAGACAACTGTCACCAGATCTTTGGCCATCCTGAAAGACTTGTGCTTCTTTACACAAAATAACGACATTCAGAAATCATGCCAATTTCATTGATGAGGTTTAGGTGTTTGAGTTGAGAAATGGTACAGCTGGAAACTCAACTTCTGTATTTGGAAGAAAAAAAACAAGAGAGAGAGAGAGAGAGAGAGAGAGAGAGAGAGAGAGAGAGAGAGAGAGAGAGAGAGAGAGAGTTAGTTAGTTACCAAATTTACCAAACAAAATGAGTTTCACAGTTAGATTTGTGTGCTCTCTCTCTCTCTCTCTCTCTCTCTCTCTCTATATATATATATATATATATATATATATATATATATATATATATATATATATATATATATATATATATATATATATATATATATATATATATAATATTGGAATTAAAAATTTTGAAGAAGAATATGTGGTTTGACCAGTAATTTTAAACTGGAAATCAATCAAAGAGCAGACCAATATTCCTCGCTATCGACACGTGAAGCAATGCTTGTTCATCATATGGTTTGGACAATATTCAGTACTAATCAGGAAATGGTTTTCTTTACAAATACCAAATGAGGTTCCAAGCGTTAAATTCAGACACAGACTACAGCAGAGGAAGCTAAAACATCAAAGGCAGCTGCGTTAGGATATATTAATATACGGAATTAAATTACTTTGAAATGATTCAGGAAGGTCTCTGTTGTACTGCCGCAAAAACCATATGGAAATGATACAGGAAGATCTTGGTTACGGCTGAGCTGGGTCAAACATGGGGAAAGGGTCAGACTCGTAATAGAAAGATTTTTTTTAATGTTTAATGAAAACATTCACATATTTGTAAAACACTTCATAACAGCTGAGATATTAACAAAACTGCAAAAGAAAGTAGACAAATGCAGAATTGTGGTATAGTATGTACCTATAATAAACCATCCTATTATAGATAACCACTCCGGTGTCCTAGTGGTTAGAGCGAACGCCGCGGAAGCGGGATGTCGTAGGTTTGATCCCCAGCCGAGTCATACCAATGACTTACAAAAATGGTACTAACAACGGCATTTCTTGGCGCTGAGCGTTAAGAGGTTAGTTTAGGACTGGTCGGCCTCGTGTCAGGATAATGTGACTGGTTGGGACATCATGCTACATGTATGCGACATGATGCCCCAGTGCCAGACATCACTATAAACTGCCTCACTGTAGACATCGTAGAAATATGACTGAAAAAGTTTTAAAGCTACGTTAAAAATCCTAATCAAACAAACAAATAAACAAACCTATTTTAGATATACTCATTTTTTAATTCACATGATTTATGAAAATCCAAATATGTCAGTAGTCTCACCTAGGAATCAGACAATGAGAGTCATTTGAAACTGTTGTCAAATATCATGGAAACAGTTTCCCTTCTAGTCTTTTAAGTAGTAATGGATAAGAGAAATAATTGCAATTGTGTGTCTGGGGTGTAACGGTCCTGCAAGGTGCTTTTGCAGATAAATTTTGTAAACGGTAATTGGGCCATATCAAAACATTTGGTTTTATATTTTACTGTTTGCTGACTTTATATCGCGGGATATCTTTGCAGAACGTTTAGGATCGTATCAAAAAATGAGGTAATCACACAGTTACAGAATTTTGAAAACACCAGTTCGTATCTGTTAGATATTGTAAAAGAAATTAATTAATTAGTCCTAAAGTATTTATGCGCTTTGGTCTGTAATGCAAAAACTGATTATAACGAGAATCTGGCGTAAAATTGTCATAAAAGTGTCAAAACACTGGGCCACAATAGTTTTATATGAACTTTGTTCATCTCTAGAGAAGAGTCACTGACTTTAATAGTATATCATTTAAAACTCAAAACCAGTGGCTTTCTAATGATAATAGGCGCCAGGGCGACTATGAAGGCGACCAAGGCAATCGTCCCGTTCACCCCTCCCCCAGTTAGTATGCTACTGTTCATTGTGTCTCAATGTCTTTATCTCTGACCAAACAAAATTGAACGCAAATGACTGTTATACCTTAAGTCCAGTCTGGGACATTTTGTATATATACTGATTTCTATTTTCCGATGTCTTACCTTGTGAAACATTGATCTCCCGGCTTAGTTACATGTATGCAATACCAAACGTTCGGTATGACATGCAACAGTGCTAGAGGTAAATATAACTGAGCACGAAGGTTTTAACTGATTGATTTCCAAATGAGTCAAAAACTAAGTGAGTCAGAAACTTTATTAAGGCACGCAAACGGCTAATTAAAGACACATTTGTTGAGATTCATTTCAAATACGAAGATAAAATTGATGAAGATATTGGATAGATTTTGAGTCTGGTCTATGATAGAATTGAGAAGTAATTCGGTATATTAGGGAAAAGAAAAATACCTATTGATGTAGACAATAAGGCATTTTAGAAATACATCAAAAGAAAACGTGCCATGTATTTAAAATCAAACATTAGATTTTAATGGAGCATAACTGGCTAAAACGATATAACAAATATATATATCTACTTGTTGAAGAAGCAAAAGGTTTTGCTAAATATTTCAAAATAAACTTAGTTGTATATACTATTTCGCTGCATTTATAAACTTGTTTTATTTTAGAACTATTTTTTTACAATGGCAATTTTCCAGAGAATTGAGTCATAATATTTATAGAACTAATATATCAAATCGTTTTAAACGTCTTCCATGAAACTACCGACCTAGTACAATATCGATTTGTTTTAAAGCAGTGCAAAGATGTTTAAGTGCAAGACCTACATACGTTTTAGATTGCAGGTATTTTAAAGGAAAATTATTCAGATTTTTAAAAAGACATTCCGTCCTATGAATAATATTATGGCGATGTTGCCGATCTAGTTATTAAGTGATAATTACGCTAACAAGTACGGACATTCCGATTTATTACAAAAGTTGTATTTTTAAGAACATTTAACCACTTCTGATTTCAATAGAGTCTCCTACGAGATTTGTATGACTATTAGTGCTGATAACTTTTATCTACATTTTGAATAGATAAACAAGTACAATTTTTAAATCATTATGTAACATAATAACACAAAATATTGCTACTGGTACATGGGATTACCTTCGGTCATCCATTCATTTTGTTTGCTTTATAAGCAAATTATAAGCAGGACCTTATGGTTATCCATGCATCCAAAACTGTGTTGTGCCAACGAACTTAGACTTGCCAGGGTAAGAGAATAAGAACAAACATGTAGAATGTATCATCATTTAAATGCAACTCATGTGAACGTCATGACATTATCCAAACCCTTCCTCCTCACCCCCACCCTCAACCCCAGATATCTTAAAGTCCTTTGACGATAAGCGAGGGACGAAGCAGCGAATGTGGATCCACTACAGGCGGTTCAAAGCATAGGTCGCTTTTCGTTCAACCGAAGTAGTATTGGAACTCGGTAGCCCCTGGGCATCCCCGTTACAGGATCCCACTTCTCACCTATGTTGCATAAGAAAGGGTATAGAAACATAATGAAGGGAGCATTATGAAGGGTATAGAAAAGATACCTTAATTAATGGTATCACCCTAACTTTGTTTAGCATACTCCAGGAGGCCAATATTAAATACCTAATATTAAAGAAAATAAGGTCATAAATCCTAATTACTAAAATTCTAATTCAATTCCAATGGTTTCGAAATAAGGTCAATCTATGAAAGTGTCAATATGCATGTAGTCTTGATTGTACGAACGTACCGATAGCCTGAAGTCTTTCAAATATCACAGCAACATAATCCACCAGTGTCATGTATGAAATCACTATAATTCTAAATTAATAGTTTTGTTCAAAAATATTACTGCTGAGCATTTTGTAATTCCCGTGAGTAATATTTGAAATAAATAATTCTACCAAAACAATCAAGTATTGAATTCAACAATAGTTGATTCTGCTATGGTAAAGCTATAATGAATAATGTTTCTATTAAACAAGATAATATAAAAGACTAAAACACAAAAACGATCAAGGATGTAGGTCTAATCGTCATTTATAGAAATGTCTACATTGTAAACATATAGAATTTGCTGCTAAAACTATAATAAAAATGTAGCGAACACCAGGCACAAACGGTTCTTCATGGGGGAATTCGAATAACCTAGTCCCAAATCCGAATAACATGTTGACCTTTATCGATGAGGATTCTAATATTTAACCCACTCTCATAAAGAAATATTAACAACGTATTTTGATTTTACCAAATCAAAACAGGATCAGTATTTCTAATCAGGTACAGAGTAAACTTATAGAAAATACCAAATCTAGGATCTAATATTTGACATCGCCTTCCTGAGAGGAATTAAGACAGTGAAATGCCAAGATAGATCAATATAGATTTAACTATGCGTTGTTTCAGATGCCCAGGCTTTAGTTTGTTTCCGTTGCTACTCTCTCTCTCTTGCCAACGCATATAGATCTATTGTTGGAGGAGAATTGTATTAAATGAGTCCGATACAACCTTGAGTACTTGCAATATGTTCATTCCTTGTAATAATTGTCTCTGAAACAATTGGGTACTAGGTGGGATTAATATATATTAGTAAGTGTTCCGCCACTATGTTATTACAAGACCCTCGTTTATTAAACACATGATTACATACTCTACATATTCACTTTGCATCGATATTTATTGTACACATATGCCATATAACCGCTCCGATGGCCTAGTGGTTCGAGCGTCCGCCTCGGAAGTAAGAAGTCGTGGGTTTGAGCCCCGGCCGAGTCATACCAAAGACTTACAAAAATGGTACTAACAGCTACCTCGCTTGGCGTTCAGCATTAAGAGGTTAGTGTTTGGACTGGTCAGCCTGGTATTAATGTGACTGCGTGGGACCATATGCTACATTTCAGCGGCACGATGCCCTTGTTGTTGACATCACTAGAAACTGTCACACTGCAGACATCGTAGCGATATGACTGCAAAATTGTTAAAAATTGCTACTTTTAAAATCCCAATCACACACACACACACACTTATATATATATATATATATATATATATATATATATATATATATATATATATATATATATATATATATATATATATATATATATATATATATATATATATATATATATATACATGTCTTAAGTTCTAACTACTCTTAAAGCTGTACAGATGATTTTTTAGAACTTAAAATCGAAAATGCATTATGTCTTGTATCAAACGTTTCTTGTGCAATATATTCTTTGCCGACATTCTTGGTACTTAACTGACATGCCAAGAAGTCTTATAAATTCACCTACAATTTAGTAGTAATTAAACAGTATTGCAAAAATGCTAAAAGTTGCAAACAAATGAGGTTATAATTTCTTACGAAAATTAGCAAATTTCTAGAAAAATGTTGTTAATCTCTCTCTCTCTCTCTCTCTCACACACACACACACACACACACAACAGATATGATATAGGGATTTTCTAGCATATATCAGTTATTTATATGCTTGCTAGTATTAATATTTATTAAAATTCACTTATCAAAAAATTATTTATTGTTGCAAGTATGGATTTTAATCAGCTTCGTGACTTCATTGACGTGACTTTTGTGACAGAGCTAATGCATTTGCGACGTTGTAAAGATTGTAATTACGATTATTATTGTATGAAACAGACAGTGATTTTCCACTAATAGTGACATATTTTAGCCTCTTAACTGTCAGAGAATACATACCCAAATCTTTGGTGGCCAAGAATTGTTGATTCTGTATATAATAATAAAGGATAGAGTGTCAGAGCGTGCATGCTAGTGATATACTGTTATGATCATTTTTTTAATAAATACAAAATTGGTTAATGCTATTTAAACCAGGCTATTCCTTTCTTTCTAACATCATGCTTGCGTATGACACGTGTTGCTATAGCATAATTACTTTAGCTTTCTACGCAATGGAATATTTAAACATGCAATATCATGTCCATTTTTGGTGAGGTCGACATATGACCATAACCTTATTATCAGCCGGTGCAACCTTGTCTAAAAATACACCATTAATGTATCTAGACTTGAAGACAGTCCTTTATTACGTTTTCATTGGCGAAAGGAAGATTAGTGGATTGGAGTAATGAGTGCAAATACATTGTTTTAATTCCTAATGGGGAAGTTTAATCGGGGTGGGTGCTATTTGCACAGTTTGGCCAAAAATCTCCAAGAAGGACTGTGGTGCTTCTTGTTATTAGTCGTATGGTGTAAGACATTGGAATAGATAAAGCTTCACATATGATTTCATTATTTATTTAAAATAGAAGGTTGTTCCTTTATGAATGCAATATAATATACATAAGTATCGTAAAATACTGAACTATTGTCAATATTTTTGAAAATGTAAAGGTAACAGAAAAACAATGAGCATATTGGAAAAAGGGATACTCTCCGAACAATGGGACTGTAATGCTAAATTTGGTAGTTGTACCCTACGGACAAGGGGAATTTAATATGGGTGGGTTACTCTAATGACCAGGGTAATTCAACATACAGAATGTTGAGCGACAATGGATTGGGACAGTCTGTGGATAATAGGAATTGTAAAGGGGTGATGCAATGGTACTGGACACTGAGGTAACAATGTCAACAATGTTGCATGAGGTTAACCTCAATCGAGCGGAACAGTGTTGCAAGATACTGGTCTGAATACTCGTTATTCTAGGGACATATTGAGACATAGACACATAGACATATACATAGATACATGGTTGAAATATGGTAAGAAATAGAGACATACATGCATTTATGGACATACATCTATCACACAAAAATCGACCAAAACGTTTTCAAGGCAAGATAGAATAGAATATGTATCTTTTGAGACAGTTGAGGGCCCTTTAAAAGGGCCTTCGGTTTTTATGTTAACACATTTACTTAACACAAAGAGCATTGCACTAATCTACGTCTCTTCCACAAACTTCGTCTGATATTTGGACAGTAGATTAAGATTTCGTTTCATATTCTTAAGACAAATGCCATTTCTTCCGACAGATATAGCAAGTATCTTAACTTTTTTCTCGAAAGGATGTGGCATAGTCCGTCGGCATCTTTAGAGAAAAACTTCATTTGACACCTCGAAAAGCTCTGATAGGTGAGGATTGAGTGTGAAATGAATACTTTGAGGGAAGACACTGACTCTTTATATAGGTGAGGCAATGACCTTACAGTTATATATATATGGGACCATCACAATTAAATATGTATTCATCTGACCTTTTGCGATCAGCATAAAACGATCGCACCATTTCATGGACAAACTAGATAAAACACAAAAGCAGAAACGTCACATATAGCCTCGCACAATAGCTACATCCTTGGCTCAAATCCATGACAGTGATTTGGACGATTGTGTTAGTGGGCCAGAATCCAGTCCATGCGTCAAAGTCAAACTGATGTCAACCACTAGTAACTCTTGAAAACTACTACCACATTCGAGAGACGGATAAATGCTCTTCTAGACAATTCAGAACCACGGACTACACAGATTAAATATTTTAGGTCTGCCGTACCACTGGAGAAACCATTGGGGTTCATCATCGATTTGTATAATTCATTGTTAACCACACTGAAATCTGACTGTAGAGCGAACAAAGACAATCGCTTAACACCTTCCAGTTATCACTGCTGTCGGAGGTCCTCCATTTGGATCGAATTTAGCAGTCTCAGAACTAACAACTAACAAAGGCATCGACACGATTCAACACGAGTAGCATTATCGATGTAAAAACGACACTGCACATGGCCCGGGTTTCTCTTCCCAAAGGGACCGGACGCAGAAAGGTGTTACTGGTGGATGACCATCGCAGCACCAAACTAGTATCGTCCGGATTAACAACCGTCAAAACCAGATGTGTTTATCCCGTGCCATCGTGGTGGGACCAATGAATGCCGACAAGAACTTCACGGAAGAATGGAATAGAACGTGAGAAACTATCCTAGAATCAAACCGAGAGAAACACGGATGCAAAGCAAAACTCCTGTTACAGCAAGCTTATTCAAAGACACACATTCTTGAAATGAAACATTGCAAAACGTTTTGGTTCCACGCTACACCATGGAAGTTCACCTTCAAGAAGTGTGTAGAGCTCTGTTGTTGCAATGCAAAATTTTAAAAGACAGAAAATACATTTACGTACACACAGTCTTGATGATTAAAATTTCAATGTAATTACCAGTTTTACTGCGTTCCTGGGATATAGTTATTACTGTGCATCACCTGGCTATAGCAGTAACAATCAAAAGCAACACAAGCATCGTTGATCAAAATGTGAGGGATATTTGGTCTATAAAACAATGTCTTGGCGAAGTACAAGGAGTTCATTGGCCAGCTTCTCAGCGAATTTTTGTCAGTCCAGCCTATTACGAACATCTGAATACGCAACGTATATAGGAAGCAATAATACCGTCAAACATTTCTCCAGGAAAGAAGCAACGTCACATTTCTCACCAAATCGTGGATTTGAAACACAAATGCTACATTCAAACAAATACTCGCCCTAACAAGAGGAATATGAAGAAGATTAACAGAAGAAATATGATTTCATCTTCTTTAATTTCGAATGCATGCAAGAGACTGGTATTCATATTCCTACTTTCTGCATGGCTCATCGCGCATGCAAGAAGTGGATCCAAGAACCGGTCATTTACCATTGTCCCCACTGTAGCAAGATTCATGGAGGACGTGAACAAATCTTTCGAAGACCTAACACGCGGACCGTTTTTGCCGTCAAACATTAATATAGAAGTGTGTCCATAACACGTCGTATCCCTGTTTTATGTCAAAAGATGGAAGCATGTATATATAGATTTCGTTTTCTGTTTTGTAAGATAGTGTGTGTTTGTTTTAGGGTTATATTTCTGAATTGTAATATATTGTTCTTGTAGGAACAAAGTGAGCGTTAATGTTTTGTTTAGGTCCGCGTGTTCCGTGGAATCTTTGTGATTGGGAATTGTTAGTTTTTATGAACGAGATGGGTTATGGAGTTTTAGGGCGTAAACAACCGTCGCCTCTGCCTCCTTTGCTGCGCCCGGACGTGTTTATCAAGGCGAGATTGCCACAAAACATGGGTTCTGGGGTATTGGCGATAACACAGCCTATTGTTGTCAATGATACCCACAGTCCCGACACATTAAATGGCCCGACCATCAGGCAATAATCGGTCGCACAAGCACATAGTGGTATGCGACCTAAATTCATATGTAACAGTAACAGTCTGATTATGTGTGAGTGTATTTGTCTTTCCCTTAACAAACACTCATGTCTCTACGCTGAATGTTGTTTGTGAATGATGAGCAGTTTAACCACAAACACCGACGCCCGTGCTGATGTGATAGTGTATGTGTGTGCGTGCGTGTACGTGTTTGTGTGTGCATTTGTCCCATTTAAAACTCATGTCCCCACTCTCATGAGTGTTGTTTTGTGCAAAAATGGATAGCAGCAGAGAGGGCGAATCGGACGACATATTTTTAAGTAATCCCTCGTAAATAACGGCTTAAACCAATGAAATCAGGCCAAATGTGTGTGTGAATCTGATATCGTTTCATGGATTAGGCCCAAAAAAAAAATCAATGAAATCAATGAAAAATCAATGAAATCAAAAACTTTTCAACTATTGGAAAAGAGATTACAACATCGATGTCACTCGCCCTCTCTGCTGCTGGATTCAACCGAATATTTGATCCAGTCCGATACGATATCGTGTTCGAGGGTCATGTAAATTTATTGTTACAAATCCGTGTGGGGAAGACTGAGCGTGACTAAAGAAATTTCTAAATTGATTGAAGTCCATATCAGAACACCATGTCTGCCAAATATTTCGTAGCGTATGTGTATCAACTCCATTAAACACACACAACACATTACAATTATCGCGAATCACTTTTGGTATTTGTGTGTAGCGTTGAGTGACATAGATCACGTCCGTGTTTTTATGCCTGCCTCGGGAAAATATTCTAGCAGGATTTTTTTGTTTATCTAACATGACATCGTCGTATACAATTAAATTGTTGATACTTCCATCGAGGTCTTCTACTGATGGTGCCTCGTCAATATCGGTTATAAATTCAATAACATCCTCACCAGCAATCTCTGAAGCGTTTTCATTAAAATCTTTTAGCACTTCATAGCATCGTTGGTCGTCTACGCTAGGGGCAATTAAATACAACTTATCCCACTTCATCCATCTCATTATTAAATTGAGCAACAATTGCGTTTTACCGGATCCAGATGGTCCGATTATAATTGCGCGGATAGAGTTTGGTAGCGCTGCATGATGCTTCACTGGTTCTCTTGTTTTAGTCGCTGAAAAATCAATTATATTCATATCTCTATACATAAATTATGGATCTATATTGTGTGAAGTGTAAGGCGCGTACTGGCACAGATGACTTGACGACGATTACAACTAAAAATAACCGATCAGCGCTTTCTGGTAAATGCGTACAATGTAGTACAAAGAAATTTAGATTTGTTTCTAAACCCAAGGAACCTTTAAAAAAAAACGAGGAGGTGATATCGCTGCCAAATTAGCAAAACTCCCTGGAACCCCATGGGCAAAATACCCCGGAGAAAAACACCTTCCAGGGTATAGTTATTGTGGACCGGGAACAAGACTTGATATCAGACTCAATGATCAAAATCAGCCCCGACCCGGTGAGGAACCAATAAACGCTATTGATAAGGCCTGTCACCTTCATGATGTTGCTTATAAAAGCAGTAATCTGCAACACAGGCATCTAGCAGATGTGAAATTAATTCATGCGTTGAATGCCATTCCTGATAAATCCTTCAAAGAAAAATTGGCTTCATTTTTGATAAAATCGGCTATGAAAAGTAAATTGATGTTAGGTGCTGGTAATTAATAACAACATGGAATCTATTTACTATTCTCCAAAAGGATACTGGAGGGGTAGCGCTGCAATCAATAAACTCGCTAGCGCTGCAAAGGTGAAAAAAACCACTGCGGCTCATTGGTTATCCAAACAGGCACTATGGCAAATTTACTTACCACCGCCTAAACAAATTAATTTCTCGCATTTTGATGTGACTGTTCCTAATGAAGTTCATCAGGCTGATCTATTATTTTTGCCACATGACCACGGTTACAAATATGCGTTAACTGTAGTTGATATTGCAAGTCGATACAAAGAAGCAGAACCGTTAAAAACAAAATCGGCCACTGAAGTGGCTTCTGCATTTGAGAGGATTTATCGAAGGAGCCCTCTGCACTGGCCAAATCTGTTACAAGTTGATCCGGGCAAGGAATTTCAGGGTGCAGTGTTATCTACAATGAAATATCACAATGTCGCTATCAGACGAGGGCACACTGCGCTACATCGTGATCAGGCAATTGTAGAACGATTTAATCGGACTCTTGCTGAACGGTTATTTGGATATCAATACGCAAAAGAATTCATCCAAGAAAAAAGATCCCGTGAATGGGTTAAGAGATTACCAGGTGTAGTTACCGCACTGAATAACGAGATTACTAGAACCATCAACATGAAACCTATCAACGCGATTAAAAAGAAGTCGATACCTAAAATGGAAATTCAAAAAGATTTTAGCGTTTCCGAACCAATTCTTGGTAGTAATATCATTGTGAGGTACTTATATGAACCAGGAGAGCTTGAAGGGGGCAGAAAAAGAGCTACTGATCCTATTTGGAGTATTACTGCACACAATATATCTAGTATAACACGATCTACGGGTAGACCTCCAATCTATAAACTGGATTCAACTGCCCCTCAACGGGGTTTTACTAGACAACAATTACAAGTGATACCTGAGGATACTCAATTACCACCGCATGGGCTTAACTAGCACCGTTGGGTCTATTGCACTCAAGACAAGTCAACATCACATTGTTTCTGACATGACCGAGACTATTATTTTTTCTGTCAACGGTAAATTGGCGAGGGTCTTTATCCGAATACTGCCAACGCATTATACAATTGCAACTTGCGCAGTGATTATTTTGTTGTTTCTTCAAAGTGATTATTAATTCAGCATCAATATCAAATTCTCGTTTTTTTTTGTCTTGTTGTTTGTAACCGGAGAGTTTTTTATCAATCATTTTAACATCAATATCATTATCGTCATCAATGATTTCATCATCGCCTTACTCTGTCAGGACAATTCTTCGAAGTTGATTTATTTTTCGTACTCTGGATACTGAAAGATAGACTAAATTCGACCATTCTATGCGATTATCTACCATCCAAACAATTGTATCCGATATAGTCAATCCCTGTGAAGAGTGTATTGTTGCTTCATAACCTAACGTCCATGGGGATTTATTAGCACGCAATGCATCTTCAACGACATTGATATCAACCAGCACAATATCATTTAATACGAGAATCTGCTTTTCACTCTGTCCTGGAATATCAACTTCAATGTTCTGTTTTCGTGTATCTGATGGCCTATAACAAAGAGGCACTGGAAGCGTTGCAAATTTTTGTTTATGCAATTCAAATAATTTCATCTGAAGTGTATCCCTGACTATTTTTCTACTTGCAATGATCAAATCATTTGGTCTCCACATTTCCCAGAAATCATTCATGGGAGTTTCCGAAATTATTTCACGGGCTATTTCACACTAGATTCTATCCGGTTGTAATCTAATTAATTTCTTAAACTCTTTTAATTTTTCATCAAGTGATCTATGATCAGTATCAATTTCTTCATAATAGTCTACAAAACCCTTTAGCCATTCATGGGGGGATGCACCGACAAATGGTGGTGGTTGGCCGTGATCACCGCACATGACGATTTTTGTATTTTTTAATAACAACCACTCAAGAAATATTTTTAAGACATCTTCTGACACTGTGTCTATTTCATCCCAAATCATGATTTCAGGAATAAATTTCTCTCCCATGCGCTCAGGAGTCCACTTATCTCCCTTCCATCGGAAAAAACTATGATAGGTACAGGCATTTACCCCTCTCTGTATCATTTCTCTTGCAAGTCTATGAGTTGGTGTTAGTACAATCATGTTTGATTTCCCACGAAATAACTCAATTGCCCGGGTTGTTTTTCCTGACCCACCACAACCGTTTAAATAAACTGTTTTATATCTACAGATTGGATCAGAAATCGGTGGTGCACTAGAAAATTCTGAACACTGATTGCTTTCTAAGTAATTTTTTTCAATGGTAACATCTGCTGATTGAATATAATCATGAAGCATTTCCTTCTTAATTCTCCATGTCCCCCATTTCTCGTTGCCAGTAGCCTTAAAATCAGCCATTTTGCTATTTATGTAAAATGAGTCAGTAGCAACTCTAACTGCGGTGGTAGGAAATCTATTGATCATTGAAAACAGATTGATAGAAGCATAACCAAGCATAGAAGCTCTCAAATGTGTGTACTGCGGATGGTATCCATCAGTGTAAGTAACAATTGTACCCAATTTGGTTCCATTGGACATAAATGCGTCCTTACGATTGACATATAGGCCCCTATTCGTTAAATCCGTGATTACAAAATCGTATTCAGCATTGTCTATAATCAATCGTGAAGAATATTTCGTATTATCATCTTTGCCACCTTGGGTAAATTTACCGATTATTCTTCGTCCAAGATTTTTTGCTTCATTGTTTCTGATTTCAAATAACTGTTTGGACCAATCCATGATTTGTTGTTCATTAAAATCAGGAAACAGTTTTCGCTCTTCGCTAATTATTTTTTCTAGATCAGGTTGTGGTAACCAGACTGATTTCTGTGCTCGATAGGATATAATTGCTTCACTGACAATTAATGATTTTAACATCTTACAATCAAGCATATACCGTAATAACACTATTGGCATCCAGTGTTTTTCAGACATGTGTTTACCAATCCAAAGATAACTACATGGATGAAGTCCTGTAGCCATTTCAAATGATACTACACAAGCGAATCCGGTTAAATCAAAATGTGGCAGTGGTCCATTAATAGCAACACGGGTCATTTCGTGTGTAGGGTGTCCAAATCGTTTGAAATATTTCTCGCATTCTCCATACCCGAGAAAACTTCCTGGATAACACGCAATCATATCAACTGAAATAACGGTATCAGCGGTGTATTT
Source organism: Unio pictorum (assembly GCA_030141615.1). NCBI lineage: Eukaryota > Metazoa > Mollusca > Bivalvia > Unionida > Unionidae > Unio > Unio pictorum. The sequence goes on along the minus strand of JARLTB010000006.1, from coordinate 5,599,103 downwards.
TGTATTCCATAATCCTCCATGGCCGTATTCAAGACAGGATAATTTGACATCTGATAAAAACTCACTTCGTGTTGGTTTCCACGCGTTTTTCTTCCTAGCAAAATGTGCTGCAATGGATGGTACTGTAAAACAGTTTGCTAATAATTGATCGTTGTCTTCTCCGTCCCCAGAAAACTCACTAGCTAGTTGTTTCATTTGATTATGCAGTTCTTCGGTACGGTATAATTCTCCGTTGGGTCTTACAAACTGATCAAATCTACATTCTTCGTCTGAAATACTATGAAATAGCCACATTGACACAGGATCGTTTTTACTCAAATGGTAAATAGCATCAAATAATTTCTGCTCTGAAAAAAACTCTTCGGTTTGGGATAGATATTTTACGGTTCTATCCCGTGGGAATATTGTTACTGCAGATGACCACGCGTGTGCGTTATGATCAATAATTTCAATTGGGGTTCCTTTTGATTGATATTTCGATTCGTATAATACTTCACCGGTGATTGTTCTTACTGATATTGGAAATCTCAATGATGTTTCTAATTTAGTTATATCCTGAATTGTTGCCCCATGCTCTTTTACCGTGAACTCCCATTCGGTTATTTTTTTTCGTCTTAGATCAGTCAGTTTATTTCCCCGGGACGCATTTGTGAAGTGTTCTATTATTCGTTCTGCTACACAATTGAGCCTTGTCGAATATTTCATGGGTGCTAGTTTTGAAATATCAGGTTTTTCATTGATCGGATATATCCCGTAAACAACTACTGTTACAGGATAAGATCTTTCGTAGTAGGGTTTATCAAGTCCAGTCAACATTCCTGGTTGGGAATCTTGATTCACAGTGACAGTTCTGTTGTTCCTGAGAATGGGTTCAAATTTATCCCTAATAATCCATTTTCCATGATCATCGTTAATGAATTTTATTCGAAAAATATTTCTTTCTTTCCCAAAACGTGAAATGATCACTGCTGCTTTTTTATCATTCATGGTAGCGTCAAAACCACCACGAATTTGAAATGTTGTCCAACAATGAGCTGCTCCATCACGCTTGAATTCCTTAAAACAGTCTCTGATTTTACTAATTATGACTTTATCAAGAATTTTATTCTTGGGTGTATTAGAAACTATATCAAGATTGAATTGAGCATCCTTCCATGGTGATCTCATGTTTCTGTCTACTACACGTTTTTTGGGTTTATCGATATTAAATTTAGGATTGATTTTCAATAATCTCTTAAACTCTTTCATGTTTCCGTCTATTGGACGTTTGTTACGTTTTTTAGGTCTATCGCGATTAAATTTAGGATTGATTTTCAATAATCTCTTAAACTCTTTCATGTTTCCCTCTCTTGGACGTTTTGGACGTTTTGGACGTTTGTTTCTGTTTACTACACGTTTTTTGGGTCTATCGCGATTAAATCTTGGATTGATTTTCAATAATCTCTTAAACTCTCTCATGTTTCTGTCTACTACACGTTTTTTGGGTTTATCGATATTAAATTTAGGATTGATTTTCAATAATCTCTTAAACTCTCTATCAGTATTGAATTTAGCATTTTTCGAAGTCAATCTCTTGAACTCCATCATGCTATACTAAAAACAAGTGTCTAAATGAAAGATTTATGTATAATGAATCCCTGCAAATGGATCAGTCATTGAATTAGACAAATAGTATAGTATACGAATGACCCAAGAATTCAGACAGCACCCTGTGAGTACAAATTATGAAGCATCCAGTGATGGTGTTGTAAGACATTGTAGACTGAAGAACCCAGTTGGGAGGGATAATGGTATGGGGTATTTGATGTTTACTGTTGGAAAGAAGAAATATTACAATCATCGTTTCATATTTGAATGTTTTAATGGATTGATCAAAGATGGTTTTGTTATCGATCACATTGATTCTAATCCAAGGAACAATTCTTTATCAAATCTGCAAGCAATCACACAGAGTGAGAATTCCAAACGAGGAAGGACTGGCACTTGTTCAAAAAAAACGAAACCAGTAAAATCTTTGAATACAATAACTAACGAAGAGAAAATATTTAAATCAATATATGAAGCCGGCAAGTATTTCAATATTTGTAGACCCTCAGTACGATATGTTGCAGAGGGGGTTTGTCGATCGGCTATTTCAAAAGAGACCGGACAGAAAATTCAATTTAGTTATGTCTAATGCGTCATATTTTTCAATTAGAGATATGTCATTGTTATAGAATAATGAATTCTGAAAACATGAGTAGCATCATAGTTGAAATAGCAAAATTGAAAAATCAGGATATCAAACTATCAGATGGTTTAAATCCTGATCAAATCATGTCGGATTATCAGGATATAGAATACGGAGTTAACAACAATAAATATATGCTACCAAAGAAATATGCACTCATCAAAAGAATTCAGAATTCTATTAGAGACTCTCTTTCATTTTCAAGTGACATCAGTGTGTTCGTCCCGTTGTATTCTATCGTAGAACGAATACGAATAGAATTAGGTAACGAATACGAATTGAAAAAAGAAGTCAACTCTAAAATTAGAAACCTACGGGCGTTAATTCAAGAAAATTGATTGCCTGACCCCTTATCATTTTTTGATTGCCCGATCATTATCATTTTTTTTAGCCGACCTTCAAGAGAAAATGTCAAAAAATCAGTGATAGATGATCAAAAATAGAATGAGGGAAGTGACAGTATTATTTATTTTATATACAATTTGGACACTTCCCTCAAACATGATAGAAGGTGTTTTATGATGAAATAACACTTCCATGGTGGTGTTAAAATCAGTGAATAAAAAATATTTCACATACACTGAATAAAAAATCGATGGATGGTTCTGTCGATATGATCAATGGAAAAGTGAGGAAAGTGACAGTATTATTTATTTGGACACTTTCCTCATACCTGATAACACCCTCAGAATATCAAAATAAGACTTCCATGACCGTATCAAAAATCATCCGACATGTAAAAAAATCGAATGAGGAAAGTGTGGTATTAATTATTTTATTAGAGAATTCCACACTTTCCACATCAATGATAGAAGGTGTCTCACGATGAAATAACACTTCCATGACTGTGTTAAAAATCATCTGACATGTCAAAAAAGTGGGAAAGTGTTATACAATTGAAAAATTGTTTCTGATTTCAAATAATGGTCAATGAAGCATTAACAACCCGATTGGCTCGTGAACGATTAGATGCAATTAAGAGATTTGTACCAATTCGTGACTCTGTAAGAAATAAACTGCAACAACGACAGAGTCTTCAGACTGATTTTGCTTTTGGGTCTGAAGAATTGTTTAAACCAGTAACCACAGCAACGAAAGGGGTAGAGCGTGCTATACTGGGAGATGATCCTGACGGTAAAAGAAAAGAAGAGGGTCTTATTTCTGTACTTGAAAAACTAGCAGCGAAAACTGAACAAACAAAACAAATGGAATCAAAAAGAACAGTAGAGGATTTGCGCATGAGATTTAACGAAGAAGGGTTAGCAGAAATTGATGGGACTGATCCACCAGAAATTCCTACGCTTGTTGTTACGTCTTATGAAAACAGAAAAAAAATGTTGAAACCAGAACATCATAAGTTTGTTAAGAATTTAACCCATTGGGCTGATATATTCTACAAAATCAAAACTGAAAAAAGTCAAAAAAAGACAGATAGTGCATCATACATTGAATATATCAAGATGGTGGATCACGTGTATAATCAATACGAAGAGTTTAAACAACAACAAAAACCGCCAAGATTGCAAAGAAAGCAACAGCAACCTGCAAAGAAAGTACTCTCTCCTAAAAAAACAACAAATACCACGTGATGATGATTTACAAGAAACGGATTTAGAAGAACGACGTCAAACACCAACACGTAGACAAACAAGAAGACAAAAAAAACAAGAAGAACCTAATGATGATTATTTACAAGAAACGGATTTAGAAAAACTAGATGAAGCAGCTGGTTATAGCGGAAGTGGATTGCAAAATTCAAGGATTTCGTGTCCTGATAGTGTTATCAATGATATATCACGATTAGATGTTCTTGTAGGAGGGTTCCGAGCTGGAAATAACTCTCCAGAAATAATTAATGAAGCAGCTGATATCTGTAGACGGTTATTTGCCGGCGGTATCATGGATATCAAAACATATCGAGATTTCATTGACGAGTTAGCAAATGGGTATCACAGCGATTAAATAACAATTTAAAACACTATTGTTTTTATAATAATGATCATACACTACAATCATGATAAACCAACCCTCGTCTATGTAGTTAATTCACGGTTTCCAGTTTATAAAGCATACTATGGAGATGGTTTAGGCAATACCATTTTAGGATTCTTTTCAAGAATGGCCCCAAAAGTGATGCCGTTAGCTAAACAGTTATCAATGAAAGCCATTGATGTTATTCGTGATAAGGGTATTGGTGCTGTTGGAGATCTTGCCGGAAAGGCATTTTCAACTGCGAAGAATAAAATAACATCATTAGTAAAATCACGAAGTGATTTACGAAAAAAGAAACCGTTACCGTCTACAGCAGAAATGCCTGCAAGTGTTAGCAAAATAATAAATAACGCAGTAGATGAAAAACTAGCGTCGATGGCTTTAACCCCCGACCCAAATATGATTGCGGGAAGTGGCTTTAGAAAACGATAGCGTTTTTCACGATGAAAATCGTTTACGATTTTACGATTTAGACTCTGATAAATAGAATAAAATGTTCAAAAAGTCACGTGATCCAGCATTTGATATAGACGCCCCAGTTGGCAAGGATGATTCTGTACGCGATTATCAATATTACGCCTATCATGCCATAGACTCAAATAGTCGAGCAAGAATTGATCTTCAAGTCCATGATACCAGTAAATACTTTTTGCCCTGTGAAGCGTTTATTGAAATCGAAGGAGAAATTGTAACAGCTGCTGAGACTCCTGCTGTACCAGCACCGTATCCAGCTGGTACTCAAGTCGGTTTTGTCAATAATGGTATTATGGCGTTATTTCAGAGTGCAAAATATCTCATTGATGGAAAAGAAATTGAGACGATAGATCGTGATGTTGATGTGGCTACAACAATCATAGGATTAGCGAGATATTCTGATGATTATACAAGATCAGCAGGACCTTCTATGATGTTTGCAAAAGATGTTAAAAATACCGCTGGAGGAAATCAATTTATTGTAAGACGACCAAAGAATAATGCTGGCACCGCTAATATTGATGCCGAAGATATGATTATAAACAACGATGTTAATTTCAATCTAGGAGCTGCAACACGTATTTCAATGTTGCAAGGGCGGCGTAAATCATTTTCATGCGCGATTCCACTGCATCACATATTTGGATTCTGTAGAAATGTTAGAAAAGTTATCTACGGGGCGAAGCATACAGTATCGCTTGTACGAAAGGGTGATGATAATGACGCAATTTGGAGGATTCCAGCAGATGTTGCAAATCCAAATACTGATGCCGGTAAAGTCAATTTAACAAAAATATCATTGTGGATGCCAGTGTTGACTCCAGCAATCACCGCAGAAGAACGATTACTATCATTTATGGACCAAGGAGGAAAGTCGTTGTTGAGTTGGTTATCAGTGAGTACAGATGTAAAACAATCAGATATCAACGGGTTATTCACGTGGAACCTAGCATCAAAACAAGGTGTTGCTGCGCCACGTCATATATTTATTGCGTTACAGGATAACACACGAGTTGGCAATCAACTCTCCAGCCATATGATATTTGATCAGTTAGGTGTGAAAGACGTCTCACTGAGAATAAACGGCCAGCAGGAACCATCCGAGGATATACAACTTAATTACACAGAAAATCATATTGCACGAGTTTATCATAGATTGTTGTCATTTATGGCACGTGATCAAAATGTCGATACCGGTTTGCAAATATCACAATTGGATTTCAAAAGCCTCTATCCGATTTATTACTTTTCATTGGAACATCTTGATTTAACAAGACAATCTGTTGTTGATATACATTTTAGAGCTAATGTGACTCGTGGTGCTATTGCTAATTATAGAGCAGTTGCTGTCATTCTCAGTGATAAATCAATGCTACTTGAAGGTGTTGGTGGAAGAATGAGAGTGGTAGATGCACCAGTGGAAAATCTTTGAACGATTTTCTCGATTTAGAATCAATCTATTATGTATAATGTCATATAGTGTTATTAGTGTTGCGTTAACTCCTGGTCAAATCAAAAAATTGCAATCAGAATCGGCTAAAAAATGTGGAACCACAATCACGTTGAAACCTAATCAAATGACTGGTGGTGCAAATAAATTATCGCTGACAACTCGTCAAATAAAACATTTCAATGATGCACTTGTAGCAAAAAAAGGTGTTCAGATTACTCTTTCTGCGGCTGCTATCAAAAATATGATGAAAACAGGCGGTATATTTCCATTGTTAGCTGCAATACCAGCATTGATTGCAGCAGCAGCCCCAGCGGTGGCTAAAGCAGCGGCGTTAGGAGCCGTTGGTACTGCAGCAGGAATGGCACTAAAGAAGGCAACTGGACAGGGTTATAAAAAAGGGGAAAGGGTCTGAGACTACCAGGAACCCCGTATTCATGGTACAGCGGGAGATCCGTGAACGGATCAGGCCTGAGACTACCAGGAACGGTTTATTAATTGAGGAATCTTTGATTCCGATGTCCAATTTTCATTTAATGGATGCTGCTAAAAAACTAGCGATTAAAAATTTCAGAGGTGTTTTTATGAAAGATCAATTACCACATCAACCAAACAAAACTGAAACAGGTATTATTAATCTCGATAACAGCACCGGACCTGGAACTCACTGGGTTGCATACGCTATTGATCCACGTGGGATTGTCTATTTTGATTCATATGGATTAGCCCCGCCAAAAGAGTTTATGCGTTATATAAAAAAATTTCCAATGAAGACTTGGTATTCTACGCTACCAACACAACAAATCAATGACCCACCAATATGCGGCAGTGAAGTATTAAATGTCCTTAACGCTATTTCAGCATCTAGAAAACCACCACACATTGTCGTAAATGACTACACTAGTAATCGCTTTTTAGAGAGAGGTGTATAAAATATCATGATTGATATTTGGGGAAGACTTCTGAAACCCAAACCCGATGACACTGCAACCCCTGATTCTATCAAGGATGTAAAAAAACTAATCAAAGATGAAATAGCTGAGACGTTAAATTTAGTAAATGTTGACCCAAACGAAATAGTTGTATTTCAGGACAAACAGGGTAAATTGAAATCCAGTGATGTGTCGTTGGATGATATTTTAGTTAAACAACAAAACGCAATCGAGGATACTATCGCGTTATTTTCCGATCAGGGTAAACTCAAACCAGGTGTACTTTTTTCGACGATTACAGATCGATTTAAAACTCTCAACTATTCTGCGTTGGAACTAGCAACACTTCAATCTAAAACCGAAGAACACATAAAACAGTTTACCGCATTTCGTAGAAATATCATTGATAAATTTATTGGAACTACATTCGATAAAATTGAAATAAAACTCCCGGATATTAAAAAATCCATCGATGAGACGAAAACATTCACCGAGGCCATCAAAAATGATTTTTCGAGGATGATAACAGTCATTGAAAAAACAAAAATTCCTCATGAGAAAACCAATAACGTAGTATACGCGATCCAACACGGATCATTTGCCTGGACACCTACAAACAACAAATTAAATATCACTGCAACCGTTAAGGGTATTTATCGATTAACACTAGTAACACCATTGACTCAATTTAATATTTCATCGTCCAGTTCATCTGGGGTCAATAATACGATTTCAACGATCATCGACAAGGATACAACTGAAAAGTTCACGATCACATCTACTGATAAAAATTTGGTTAGGGTCTCAACAACATGGTATGTGGAATTCGTAGCGGATTTAAGTTGAAAGGATTTCACAATTGAAAACGCTAGCGTTTTTAAAATAAAAATGATTTCATCATCGCAATATCGTTATGATCAGGTCAGAGAATTTCAAACTAGACTCAAAACCCTGTCTGAGGAGTATGCAATGAAAATTAAAAAATATCGCAAGAGAATTACCGCAATTGATGTTACCGTGTATTCAGTGAGTGGTGTAATCACCGGAGCTGGTATTATACTGTCTTCAGTGACAATGATGGCCCCGATAGCTGTTCCAATTTGCATTTCTGCGGCAACAACAATCGCTGGAATTATTTCAATAATCACAAAAAAAATATCATCATGCAGCCAACGGAAACTACAAGACTACATAATTCAATTTCATGTTGTGTCCACTGCATGCTCGCAATTATCCTCATTGATATCGTCATCTCTCGATGATACAATTATATCAGAGAGTGAGTTTTCAGCGATGGTAGATATATATGATTCTGCGATGTCAAAATTAGAAATACAAAAACATGAGTATAATAACAATGACAACACAGATGGAATCAGAAAACACAAACCCGAAAAACAGAATGATCTCAATAACCTCAACGATATCAGATAGTGAGTTCTCAGTGATTTTACGTGTCTATGATTCCGCAGTATCAAAATTAGAAATACATCATGATACGATGACAACACCGATGGAATTACTTCAACAAATAGTGGAGAACACGAACCCAGTACAAACCAGCATGATCTCAATAACCTCAACGAATCCAGAATTCAGTGTGAATTTCCCCTCTCCGGTCCCAGTGAAGGAGATAGCGCTAGCAAAACTACGAGTGTATCACAGTTGGCCTAATATCATATCAAAATCATTTGGTGGTCAACAACCGAATAATTCACTGGTATTTGCAAATAAGAATAAACCCGACGGTACCCCAGACTGGAACGTTGTTTCCATACCAACAGGGTCATACCAAATTGAACAAATCAATAATGAATTCGCGGGTAGAATAAAATCGATTACTGGAAAAGAATCAAAAATAGCTATAACAGTTCATGAGCCAACACTGTCATCTGCCATTGAAATAAGCACAGAAGGATATGTCGTAGATATATATCAGAGTTCTATTAGAACCGTACTAGGATGGCCTGAAATCCCACCCCGGGGAGAAACCGTTGATTTACCAGAACCAAAAAAAACTGATTATGTCACAGACAGGATAAAATCTGATAATCCAATAAGGAGTTATAGAGATTATGACAAATTGAATTTTTTTCTTGAAACGATAGATACCCTCACTAATAAAAGATACTACGCACTTCTACAGAGTAAAACCACTGAAAATTTCAGAGCGTTCAATAACGATATTTCGTTGTTGTTAATATCCCTTAAATCCGGTACTCTCACCCGAGACGAATTTATCAGCGTTGTAGAAACATGTAACAAAATCATCAATGATATGGAAACATTTCATTCACAAATTATTCAGGGTATATTAGATGACAATAACCCCCTATCGAGAACAACATTTGCAACGAAGTATAATATACGCGTAGAAGATATTCCAACAGTCAAACTACTAGGATATAATATCTTAGAACTACAAAAATCTCTCAGTGATGCCATCGATGTCGGTTTTAAAATAATTCATGATACGTGGAAAAAACAACATCACCGGAAACAACTATCCTGACACACAATAATGACCCAGACGGTGGCGGCAGACATATCGCTCCGTTCAATGTGAATATTTCATCGGTGATAGCGCTCAATTTAGTATGTGATGTTATCGAAGGAAGCTATCAAATAAATCTAGAACGATCAAATCAAGCTCAGCAGGGGTATATTTTGTATTCATTTGCACCAACAGCCCCTCCAGGATTTTTAATAATCGAGTCCCCGGTGAATCCAGTCTATATGCGATGTCATAATAATTCATTAACCAGAATTAATTTCAAACTCACTGACCAGTCTAATAATCTGATTGATTTACAAGACGAGGTGTTAGCGATTAGTCTGTTTGTAAAGTCGTAGTGATTTTCGTCCTAAGGACTGGATCAAATATTCGGTTGAATCCAGCAGCAGAGAGGGCGAGTGACATCGATGTTGTAATCTCTTTTCCAATAGTTGAAAAGTTTTTGATTTCATTGATTTTTCATTGATTTCATTGATTTTTTTTTTGGGCCTAATCCATGAAACGATATCAGATTCACACACACATTTGGCCTGATTTCATTGGTTTAAGCCGTTATTTACGAGGGATTACTTAAAAATATGTCGTCCGATTCGCCCTCTCTGCTGCTTGGATTAATGTGACTATAAATATTAATTTTCTTGTCTGGTTTGATTGTAGGTAATGGTATGATTTTGTAAATAAGGTCTTTCCTTCTCCAATATCTGTTAGTATGAAGTATTGTTGATTTTGTTGGTATTAGTTTATTGGCTTGGATAGCCTATTACCCGTTTTAATGATATCAGTCGTGAAATGTAGCATCATTGTGGAAACTCTTACCCCCATTAGTGCTCTTTTTTTAAACAATTACTATTAAATTCTTAAAAACATCACTAAATAACATAATTTTCATAATTTTCATAATTTTCCTATATAGAAGGATTATAAGAACATTTTAAAGGCATTATGGAGATGAGGGGGACAGCATGATGGTACCGCATAAAACACTGGATAGCCAATTGGGTCGTTGTAAGACACCAGTGTGAACTGTAACATCATTGTGGAAAATCTCACTTCCATTAGTGTATTTAAATAATTATTCTCAACTGTTAAAAAGTCTATAATTATTATACTTTCCTACTTTCTACTCCTTTGCTTTCTACTTTACTTTACTTACTTTTCTTCATCTAAATGGCATAGTATAACTTATATTTAGTTTAACTTATATTAAACCTAAGGGTCTATAATGGTCTAATCAGCACTTATTTCCTCAAACAGGCTCTAGGAATCATACTAGAGAGACCTGGGTTGAGTCCACACAACTAAACAGCCCGGTTTAAGTCTGTGTGATTCTCAATCAAAAGAAATAACCATGCTGATTAACCAGTTTAAACTCGCACTAGAGCGGCTTAAATTACCTAGAAGTATATAGAACCCCAAATTAGATCTATGAGGCGGCTTAATCCCAGAGCTATCGGGACCCACTGCACGATGCGGTAAATAAATAGTTAGATTAATAGGTTTAAATAGATCCCCTAAACTAGAACTATAAGGTGGCTCAATCCCAGAGCTATTAGGACCCACTGCACAATACGGTAACTAAAAACTAGAATAAAAGGATTTATATAGAACCCCAAATTAGATCTATAAGGTGGCGTAATTCCCAGCGCCATCAGGGCCAACCGCACAATGCGGTAAATGAATAGATAAGAACAATAGGAAACCAAAATATTAATTGTATAAGGTGGCTTAACCCCAGCTATCAGGGCCCTATTTTAAAATAAAACTATTAACTATGCCATCTCCGTCTTTTTTCTAATTAAGCAGCACAAATGAACATATGATTAATTCAAAATTCCATTTAAGTACGTCAGACGATGCTGTGACGCTGGTGCTCCTTCTCCGGACAACCCGATCCGCCTTTCCTTCGTTCGACATGTAACACCGCTATCAACGAATGAGTGTATATATTCCCATTCGTTTACTAGAACATCAATTATATCCCGTGAGACAGAAATGTCTCGAAATCGGATTATTTTATTAGCACCAAATGGTGCATTAATGCGTAGGGAGGTGTGGCACTTTTCCACCTCCCTCGAAACAATTAATTAGCCCCAAATGGGGCCTTAAAACGTCGTACATGCCCAAAAGTGCGAACACGACTATAATGCAATAACTAACTAACTCAATCGCGCAATTCAACACTGAATAACAAAGATGTCAACGAACCACATTGATAATATGCAGAAGTTACAAGAGGTATGAATTCCATAGGAATGGTGCAAGAGACGCTTGTCAGAATGTAGTATGGGTCTTATTGTCCAATAGTCTCAACATCGAAATAAAACAAATTGAGGAAAGGGAAGGGAATATTAGGAGACTTTATTAAACAGGGAAAATATCATAAATGAAGACCAGGGCGAAAAGGAGCAAACTAGAATCTGCAATGATAAGCTCATATAAGAAAAAGAGAATGAAAAGAAGAAAAATGAGGATAAAGAGGTGAAGAGAAGAAACGTACAAATCAAAGAAGGAAGAACAAGACAAAATAATGAAGACGATGAGCCGTTGATAAAGAAGAAGAAATAACAATTAGAAGAAACCCAGAGTCACTTTTCACGGCCACTCAACTGTCTCGAAAAGTTGTATATATTCTCTTGCTAAATTTCTTTTCTGTCGGATGTATAGTTGTTTAATATATTCATTTCCATAAAACTATGTATGTATATGTCTCTGTTTATTTATCTACCTCTGTCTATATGTACATGTCTCTATATATATGTCTCCATTTGTTCCTTGAGTAATGCGGATTCAGGTCAGACTATTGCAATACTGTTCCGCTCGATTGACGTCATCCCTTTCCAATAGTGTTGCCATTTTGTTTCCCGAGTGTTTAGTACTGTGACGGCATCCCACTTCAATTCCTGATGCCTTTAGACAGTCCCAATCCATTGCCGCTCTTCATTCCCTTGTCCGTAGAGTGTCACACCCATGCTACGTCCACCTTGTTCGTAGGGTGTAAACAACGAGATTTAACATTAAGGTCCTGATGTCCGTAGAGTATCATCTTTCTCTACTTATATATGAATAAGGAATCAATGGGTTTTGCATACGTGTATTTTAGATAAGAGATTGACATATGGCGTACCCAGTAAAATAAGCGATAAAATCAATACATTTGAAAAATAAAACCGCTCAAACAGTGCATGTATTTGTCAATTTCATTAGATTGATGTAAACAGTTTACAATGTTGCTTAAATACATTATACAGAATGTATATTATATGTATATATGTATATTATACAGAAAACAAGTTGCACCGTTTTTTATTGTACGTAATAAATCCTTGTTGAACATTTTGAACAAGAATAAATGAAGCGTTCCTTAAAGACACTATTAGAGTGTTATTTAATAACGCCAAATGAGCGAAATCAAGATGTCAGGTATCGGAGTATCGTTAATAACATGTTTCCGAATGTGATTTTTTTGTTGTCCTTTTCTGCATGTTTTTTCATTGGTCTCAAACATTCCTGATGGGAAAGACAAAGGTTGAAAACGTTGAAAACTACTTAGAAAAAGTTCCATAATTACGCTTAGTAATTGATTCCTAAAATATTTATCTAAATGTAAACAAGTTAATGTAGACGAATCAGTCAACTACCTTAACATTATTTAAATTTTCATGCGATGCTAGAGCGCTGAAATCTTATAACTGGTAGATGGTAGACAATACATAGTTGCATTTTTAATCAGAGACAAACTTTATAAGAATTAGGTTTCCTGTATATTGACTTTTTGGCATTTTGTAAATAGTTTCATTGTCAGAAAATGAACAAATGGACAATATAATTAAATATATTATTGTAATGTTACGTGCTTAGGCTCGAATAAACAGTAACATAGAAAGGGTGGAGATAACAAGCTTGTAAAAACTTAATAAACAATTTATTCAGCACAAATATTTTCCAGAAAAGAAAAATAAACTTACGGTTTTAAGAATGAAATCCAAAAATTAATCCAAAAATAATTCAAAATATAATCCACTAGTGAAATTGCAAACGTCCTGGTAATAAAATGTCATAATAATTCCCAGTTCGAATCTTAGTGAAGCATCCAAGATGGAAGTCGATGTCACATGATGAAGTCTGTTCTGGTCTTATTAAATTCAATGAGCACAATTGTTTTCCAGATAAATAACAAAATAAATCCTCTTGATCCAAACGAATTGAAATAATTTCCAGTACAAGGTTATTTAAAATAACTCAAAACAACACAACTTAATATTCTAACAGCCCAACTTCTAATAAATAGTTCGCTCCAAAAGATAATTTATATACCTGTTTTTTACGTAAAAAAGGAAGGGGTCACATGATCTTCTAGAATCTTCAGAACAAATTTACGTTCAAAAAATCTCGTGCACACCGTATGACCCAGATGAGAATCAGTATTTTTTTACTCTCAAGAACTAAAAAAATAAAGATGTTTATAACAAAGCTCCATAATGTCCTTGGAATGAACCAATCATTTTAAAAGCTTGTTTACAACTCAGAAGCAAGGTCAGAAATGAGGTCAACATCTGGTGTTTATTTGTAGAGTACAGGTCATCCCACATTTTAAAAGAAATATCTCCCAAAGAATGAATCTTAAACTTAAAATGTCAAATTTGAATCTGACAAACAAACAATTAAAATTAAAATAAATGACTTAAATCAAATATTGGTAACACTATCTTGACTTTGCTACAGAAATGAAATGCATTTATGGAAATGTCGTTTGAAATACATATTCATGAACTTACCATTTTGGAATTTGCTGCGGGTTTACTCGTCATTATTTTGGCTCTTGGCGACACGTTATTGTCCGTTCTTACTTAGTTCTTACTTAGCTTGATGTTAAATGTTCACGACTTTGGACGAAGGTAATAATGATGACTGTAGTAAAATCACACATACAACTCTCCATATTCAATATTCTGACGCCGGGTTCATGCACAAGCTCAACAAAGCACAAATATCGTCTGTTGCATATCTCTATGAGGCCTTATGATGATATTGATACAATTATTTGTATTAATATATTTCTAAACATGTCACAAAACGCATAAATATAATACCTTGTCCAAGAAATACCTATTCTTTGGCGAGATTAAATTACCATCTTGACATGAAAACAGTCTCTAAATTTCTACTCTGTTCGAATAGAGATATATATTATTCGGCAAAACTCAACCTAATTTTGAATAATTAATTATGACAACTTCTTTCTACCATAACACATTACGCCGACATCACCATAAAAGTCTTCAAGTGGTAAAGTATATAATTTAAAGGACCAAAAACTCATAATATTGTTACTTATTTTAGTATAGAACATTCGATGAAAGCAAATTCTATATTCATTTGAGTCTTATATTGCAGACATGTGTACTTTATAGGTTGCTATAGGTTGCTATATATACAATTAATGTGTGTTTAAATCTATATTGTTGACATAGTGCTATAATCCTTCTTTGGGGCATACTTCAAATGATCATCTAACTTACCTACACGAACCTCCTTTGTAGAATAGCAATTTTTATTTTAGTTGTCCTGGCTGTATCCAAGACGACGATCTAATATTAATTTTAATTATTCGAATATGAAATAAAAATACGCAATCATATATTTTAGACCAATAATGTACATGTATCTGATCGTTATCTACAAAATCTATTATTTCAATAGAGTAATTTAATTTTGTAACGAGCAAGAATGAATGCCGCGTTATAAATGTTTCAAGTCAAGGGTCATGGTTTTATGTGATGTAATCAATGATTGATGAATTTTTCAGTTAAATACTTTAATATTATGGAAAAACGTAATTTAAAAAATATTAAATCTTTCCAAACATCAATAATTTAACAGCAATTCAAAAAATGTCGTTTAGTTTTAGTCTTAATTAACGATTTTGTTTGTTTTGGAGCGAGTAGATACTATTCAAAGACAATGAGTAATCATACAATTGTCTTTTTTTTTTGGTAGTTTTTAGTCCATACAATTATCTGTATGTTTTCTATAATATCAGTACTTCTGACCACCGTAGACTTTCTACAACATAAAATTTGATTTTAAGTATTCAGCAGCAAAATACATCATATCTCAAGCTCTTTAATTTACAAATTTTACGTTGGTGACTACTATATTTGTAACCTGACAACAAATTAGAATTGTAAGTTCAATAAACTCTAAATGGTACAGCTTTGCTGGCCATTCTCGCTACCGTCTTTAATTGCATTTTGTTTCCCGTCTGCAGTCCTACCGAATGCACATAAATTATGCAGAACATGACAAATAACTGAATTCAGTTTAGTCGGCTGCTATTCCTTGTAAATTAGTGGAAATGTCGACAGTAATAATTTTATTTAAATTGCTCAAGGGTATAATCAATAATATATTCGTCTCCATCTAATGATAGCATATCACGTGTTGTCTGAAGTGTGTGCACTGACATGGTTCTTAAATGCCCGAGTTCTGAATCTAATAATTGATATGTTTCTCTGTGTACAAGATACGTAGCGGTAAAGAGGTTATAAAGGTATCACAACATAAAACAAATGTATCAAGTAATAGAATTTTGAACAAATGCATAATTAAGTATGCAAGGCCTCTACATGAATATCATACTATTTAAAAGTATCGGTGACCCAAGATAGCTCATTGGTCTAAGCCTGTACGGATCACTGAAACTTGTCAGTAGGTTAGCGTGGGTGGTTGGATCTTTCTTCACTAAACGTACTTTCCTCCATGAATATGCTCTCAAGTACAGGAAAATGACAGTAAGACCGCAATACCATTCAAACACTAAGTAAATGTACACTTTACATTGAGGAAAACGTCTCTAAGTTAATAATGTATTCAGAAGCCAAACGGTCACATGCGGAAACGGAAACAGACGTTGTTTGCATAAAATCAGTTCGTGTTGTATTTATCAAAGAAACGCACAGTTGCCTATAAATATGAAACCATTTGCCGTGATAAAATATAGAATGCTTTAATTAGCCGGCTATTGTAGGGTCTGACATAGTAAAATTAGCTTTCAAATGCATGTCCCAACAACCCCTTACATGTCTATAGTAATTATCTTTAAATGTTGTTGTGCTGATAACCATAGAGATTGAGGTCGAGAGATTATAATTTTTAACGTAGCTTTAACAAGTGTTCAATCATATATTACGATATCTGCAGTGAACCAGTTTAGCACTGGGGCATCATGCCTCAGACATGTAGTACCCAGTCACATTATCCTGACACCAGGCCGACCAGTCCTAATACGAACCTCTTAATGCTGAGCACCAAGCGAGGCAGCTGTTAGTACCATTTTTGTAAGTCATTGGTATGGTTCGGCCGGGGATCGAGTACACAACCTTCTGCTTACGCGGCGGACGGACACTCTAACCACTAGGCCACCGGAGAGAGAGAGAGAGAGAGAGAGAGAGAGAGAGAGAGAGAGAGAGAGAGAGAGAGAGAGAGAGAGAGAGAGAGAGAGAGAGAGAGAGAGAGTGGGCAGATCCAGACTTTATCAAAGTCTGCAAACGACGTATACTGACTTTGAAAATGTAATTGAATTAAATATGATGTTTCATAAGAATTGTCCTAACTTGTTCTAGCCAAAGCATTTATGTTGCGATCAGTGTTCATAATATTAAAAATGATCTTGGCATTAAAGAAATGTCATGAAAGAAACGAATTGACAACACTTCTACAAGTTATTGACGGATGAAATCTGTACTAAAACAAACGCTTCTTGGGCAAGAGAGAAATGTAATTATGTATTTATGAGTCTATAAGATTAAATAATTGATGAAGGTTCTGTCAGTAGTGTGCAACTAGATCCAGTAGGATTCGATTAGAGCTACTGCGAATGAATTAACACAAACGAAATTGATAAATCTAAAGAACGTCTTGGGAAAATAGACTTCCTTGCTGAGAATCAAAAAGGTAGAATGGAACATAAATTGGTTAATTCATTTCGGTAAAATTAGTGCTTGAGAAATTTCTAAGTGCTTAGTTTTAGATTCATTACTTTATATGATGGTTAATTTCGCTATGTTTGACAAATGCAAATGAAGATCACTCAAAATGCAACCACACTTATATATTCCAACAACATCATATATTACTGAAGATTTTATAACGTGAAGTAAACCTCAATGTAACGAGGGCCAACGTGCCTAATGTCTTTTGTAGAGCTCTGTTTTACAGATATGATAATAAAAGGTCACGTTCGGAGATTAAAAACGTAATCGTAAACAACAAATACAATAGAACTAAATGTTTCTTAAAATGGTTTCACAAATGTCACCAAATATAATTTTGGAAAAATCAAACAAATAATGATCCCTTAATATATTCGAATGAGGATTTCGACAGAAACGCTAATGTAAAAATGTATTGAAGAAACTAATCGACCAATGGCTCCAAGCGATTAAAGAGCATTTGATTCGGTTGAACAATCCTTGTTCATTAAGAAATGATAATCCTACATAATTTCTTCGAACACAGTTGCTTGGTTCACGTTGTATCCGATAAACGGAATCCAAGGTTTCTGCAGCTGTAAAAATACATCTGAATCAAGTCATATTTTAAGTAGTGTTTCCGAAGGATCTACATTTGGGCCTTTCTTTTTTCTACGTTTTATCAATGACTTAGCCTCTAGTGCACTCAGAGACATATCTTTTCGCTGACAACATGTTACTGCGTTCCTCGGTACATGTAGACTTTACTGAAACAAAATTCAGGCCAGTATATCATTTTGGTGTCAAAAAATAATAATACATATTAATGTCTCTAAAATGAAATGTACGAGAAATTGAGCAAGGCGATGACTATCAACTTCATGTATTTTTGCTATATGTGGTTTTATAATTTCTTCAAAAAGTTTGAAAGATTAGAGGTGCTAGCGAATTTATTCGGATATAAAAGGATTAAACGAAATGTGTCTCCTAATGTGCCAGAAATTGAGAAAATATGTATAAAAATTCCGAGCTGTTCATAAACTATGAATATGTATACTCGTGTCTCAAAAACAAGACTCTTATAGCCAAATTTGTATTTAATGTTAGCAACTAAATTCCCGTTTCAAAAACAAACAACATGACAGTAATAAAGACCAAGGGTGACAAACTGGTTAGACAATATTAATTAATGTATGAAATGACATACGTTTTGAAAATGTTATATCAATGATACTATTAAGTTTTAAAATCTATAAATGTGGCTGCAACAATATAACCGGGTGCGATTTCCAGATTCAAAATAGAACACTTTTGACCATGTCTAAATACAATGTTTAATAATGAATGACATGAATGAGTAATTATGTATTCGTGATTGTATATATAGTCCAAATATTGGGTTAATTAACAACAACAAAAAAAACGCACAAATGTAAAAATGAAATATACAAAACAATTACTTTACAAAATACAAAGACAAGCGGTGAATGATTCACAGTGATTTCACAATAAAAAGATGGATAGGGTTTACTCAGCTAGTAAACAATATGGAAAATGATAGATTTATTTTCAATATTAAAAATATAAAAGTCGTTCAAAGCTGACAGCAGCAGCAGAAGATGATGTCATTATCATTATAACTAGAAGTTGTAGTAGCAAATTCTTCGAATATGAAATTATTGACATGCAAATCTAATATAGTTAATCCACAATTCAGTTGCTGTACCAACATTTCTTCTTTGTATGTACTGAAGATGCTTTCAAATCGCAACATCCTTAATAAATTTGTTTTAACTTTATATTCCTATTGATTAGTTTCTATTCATTGCATATATTAGATGACACTAAAAGACGTTTGAAACAAGTATTTAACGTACCAGTTTCAAGACGGTATACTAAAGGCATGGTATTGACTCTCATATATACTAAAGGCATGGTATTGACTCTCATATATACTAAAGGCATGGTATTGACTCTCATATATACTAAAGGCATGGTATTGACTCTCATATATACTAAAGGCATGGTATTGACTCTCATATATACTAAAGGCATGGTATTGACTCTCATATATACTAAAGTCATGGTATTGACTTTCATATATACTAAAGGCATGGTATTGACTCTCATATATACAAAAGTCATGGTATTGACTCTCATATATACTAAAGTCATGGTATTGACTCTCATATATACTAAAGTCATGGTATTGACTCTCATATATACTAAAGGCATGGTATTGACTCTCATATATACTAAAGGCATGGTATTGACTCTCATATATACTAAAGGCATGGTATTGACTCTCATATATACTAAAGTCATGGTATTGACTCTCATATATACTAAAGGCATGGTATTGACTCTCATATATACTAAAGGCATGGTATTGACTCTCATATATTAGCATCAAAACCCCATTGATCTGTTTAGACTGTGTAAACTGAGCTTGCATTAATAAATGTATAAATGTTATGGTGATGGCTTGTGTGTACATTTTTACCTTTATGCAATCCGTACATTTCCTACATTTCTTTTAATTAATGGATTTAAGTCATGTTTACAAAATACATTCAAATATACGTGTTTTTGTGAAAATGAACAAAATGCTTTGTATAAATGTTTGCAGTTCAGCATTGTTGCTATCCAGTATGTCGCTACAGATAATAATATCAAGATATTTTATAATTATCACCTGAGGTAATACAGATTTATTTAGGCTTTACCGCTCATAGTAAAGACGGACATGGTATGAAAATAAAACATAAACATACAGTATTAAAACATATGACCCTGGATTGGGCCTGAACGAATTGAAACTTTTGCTTTTGGATTTTGCTTTGCGGTATTATAACATTGCTTCTGGATTGGGCCTTACAGCATTAGAACATTTGTTTCTGGATTGGACCTTACAGTATTAGAACGCTTGCTTCTGGATTGGGCTTTACAGTAGTGAAATATTTGCCCTTGGATCGAACCTTACAGTATTAATACATCTGCCCTGGATCAGGCTTTACAGCTAATGATATATACTGACATGGTATGAAAAGAGACTATAAGTTTACAGTATTGAAACATTTGCTTCTGGATTGGGTATTCCAGCATTGAAATAGTTAGTATAGCTTAAAAGCAATGTGCATATTACTACGTTCTGCATCTCACCTTGCATTAGACTGAACGTCATGTTCAACCAAGCAATCCTAAAGTTTTGAAACCTATAGAAGTCACAATGCCCAAATGCATCTTAAATAAAATGTTAAATAAGTGCGCATAACTACATGTGTAATTTTGTAGAAACTCTTTCAGCATTATTCTGCTTGGAATGGTTACTAAAGCCAGACTATTGCATGTAGTGGAAGAGGAGGTAAACAGACCTAGTTTTTAGACCAAAAAAGCCTCTACCGAGAGGGGGACAGACCAAAACTAATTCAGATAAACTAATATATGACAGTTTTGGTTTCATACGAATTGTCTATTTGTCAATCAGAGAGTAGGTAAACAGTCCAGGTTTAACTTTCTACACAGAGAGCGATATCGTCTATTTGTTAAATCAAAACGAAGCACAGACGTATTTGTTGTCGCGGTTAATCGGTTGCTATGGTTTTAATCGAATATGTGATCAAGTCCGATACGATATCTTGATCTAGGGTCATGCAAATTTATCGTTATAAACCCATGCGGGATTGACTGAGCGTGACTAAAGAAATTTCTAAATTTATTATAACCCATGTCACCGTCGCACCACACCCGATGAATATTTTGTAGCGTGTACGTACTAATCCCATTAAAACCCGATATAATATTACAATTATCTCTGATTACACTGGGTATTTGTGTGTATCGTTGGGTAACATAGATTACATCAATGTTTTTATGCCTATCGCATGAAAATATCCTGGCAGGATTTGCCTGTTTAGCCAATATCACATCATCATACACTGCTCAGTTGTTAATGGGTCCATCAATCGAGTCAACGCTCGCTGCTTCTTCAATATCAGTGATAAAATTAAATAACATCTACATCGTTCAACGATTTTGAACGTTTATAAAAATCCTTTAATATTTAATAAACACTGTTGTTCATGAACTGACGGAGCAACTAAATACAATTTGTCCCATTGTAACCATCTCATTATGAGATTAAGTAACAATTGCGTCTTTCTAATTGTGATATTTGCAAACCGGTATCTTCATTTTGATCACGTCCCATAAATGTCAGCAAACGATGTTATGCGCGTGCTATTTGATTTTATTCGCAATTGATTGAAATATTCACAGCTGATTCCTGTTGATCGTTTATTCTTAAAGAGACCTCGCTAACCCCTAGTTGATCAAAATATTATATGTCTGCTCTCCTGAGAATTTAATCTCTTAACATCCTTTAACGCAATAAACATGTGTCGAGACGCAGAAACACTCCTGTTTGATGTAACATGATATGATAATCCTTCATTAATGGCACTCTGCAGACTTGCTATTGTTGTTGTTAGCTATGACAGTAATGATTTACCACCTGTACTAATAAATTAAAGTAATTTTTTTATTTGCGACGATGTCGACTGGTTGTGGATCAGATGCAGTAGCTACTGGTGTCCGTAATTTAATATACTGATTATGATCAGCGTTATCAGTAGCATCCTTAGCGAACATCATAGATGGTCCAGCCGATCTTGTATAATCATTAGTAGATCTCGCTAACCCCACTATTGTTTTGGCAACATTGACATCCTTATGAATATATTCAAGCTCTCTATCATCAATCATATATGTAGCGCTACTAAATAATACCATAATACCATTATTGACGAAACCAACTCGGATATTTGCGTCATATGGATCATTTGTTACAAGTTCTCCTTCTACTTCAATAAATGCATCAGAGGGTAGAAAGTATTTACTTGTATCATGAACTTGAAGTTCAATTCTCCCTCGTTCATTTGGTTGTATTGCTTTATAGTAATACGATTGATAATTATTTACAGAATCATCTTTGAGCACGGGGGCATCCATATCCGCTGCTGGGTCGGTTCAAGATTTAAACATTATATTATATATTTCTCAATCTAAATTGAGATCTCGCTCGGAATTTCAAACCACTTCCCGCTATCAGATTTGCAGTGATATTTCCTTGCGCATCAAATCCTTCATTTATCAAGGCTGATATTTTTTGATCCACCGCGTTGTTTATTATCTTGCTAACACTCGCAGGCATAATCTCCGTAGATGGTAGTTTTCCCGATGGTGGTTTTTATCGTCGTCGAGTCAGCCTCATTTTTCTTTAGCCGCATTAAATGCTTTACCGGCAACATCACCAACAGCGCTAATACCCTTATCACGAATAACATCAATAGCTTTCATCGATAATTGTTTTGCGATTAGTACTAATTTTTTAGCCATACTTGTGAAAAACCCTTGAACAACATCACTGAGACCATCTCCATAATATACTTTATAAACAGGCAATCGTGAATTTACTATAGAAGTCATAGCTTCCTTGTTGTGATTATGATGTATGATCATTTTATTTAAATGTTTTTTATCTTATCGAATGACAATACTTTAATATGGTAATCATCAACGAGTTCATCAATAAATTCTCGATATACACTGATATCATTGATACTGTAACAGAATTGTTACCGAGAGGAGGGTGGATTAAATGAACAATACAAACACAATTTGTGAAAGAAAATATAAATTTATGTAATAAATTATAAATGAAAAAAATACAGATGTAACAACACAATAACTCATGCACTCAACCCACAATTATACTCACAACCATTCACAATACATGAACAAATTAAATAACAATACAAAAGGAATCTCAGATGTAAAGGGATCTCTTGGATTATACACAGATCCAAGAATCCTTTACGAAAGTTAAATAAATGCAAGAATGATTTACGAAAAAAAATAAACACAAACGACAAACTATCTATCGCACGATGGATTGCGATAACTAGCACGATCATATACTTGTATTGAATCAAGTTGCTAGCTTTTATTGATATCTATGTGATCACTTGAAATATTATTGCGATCTGACATAAGCATGCAAATACAACAATGTATTAAATTATATTACAATTTCAATACACCTATGTGTCTCCCCTGTATAACCGCACGATTCAGCAACAGTTGAATCGTCTCCCAGTTTCCCCGAGAACCGAGGGTTGACCAATACTATTATCGGACGTTACCCTACACGGATCCACCACAGTTATACGTTCAGACAGCATACAACATCTACCAGAACCAACGGTTCCTCACTCCCCTAGATGTCAACCCGGACGTTTTACAACTCAAAGACAGCTCCGACACTCGGACTTCTAGCTTTCCGGATATTTACACGTTACACAGATTTTGACGAACAGACAGTTCGACACACAGACAGATACTTCAATTCCGTTTGCACAAATTAACGGCACAAGCACATTCAGATATTTATACAGAGATGTTCCAGAACAAACAATAGATGTCCCACAACAAATCAAACGATATCAAAGACGTTTATCAAAAGATGGTATCAGATGTGTTAACAGCTACGGTATCAACGATGTTATTAGCAGCTACGGTATCAACGATGTTATTAGCAGCTACGGTATCAACGATGTTATTAGCAGCTACGGTACCAGAAACAATGTAACAACTATGTTAGCAGCTACGGTATCAGAGACGGTATCAACGATGTTATTAGATGCGCTATCAGTGATGAACTTCTACGGTATCAACGACGGAATCAGACGGAATCAGCTATTATCAGATGTTATCAGATCTACGGAATCAACGATGTTATTAGATCTCCGGAATCAACTATAATAAACAAAACCAGACTAATAATAGTTGTCTCAAAAATAATCTAAGCCGTAGATTACGATATTGCATTTAAAGTCTAAAAGTGACTAGTAATTCCAAATATTCCACGTTTATTGCAATAAAGGCATCATTATACGAAATGATAATCTGAATAAAATTCACAATAAAACGAAATGTAAATTTAACACTCACCCCTTTGGCTGGAGATTTGCAAGACGAGGTTATCTATCCTTTGATTAGATATCTTAGTTCCCGTAAATAATAATGAGAAATCCATCGCCTTATATACTCTCAACAGGTGAACATAAATCACATCGAGCTTGACGTGCACCACGTACAACGAGTATTTCGGATTTCATGTAAATTACAAATTGGCACATGCAAATCGTTACACGCCACTTAATCACCCCAGGTAATGCGTGTACGACGAAATCAAGAAAATGGTGAGTTTCGTTTGCAATTCAAGTAGAACAAAAATTAGTTCAATTTTCGCCTAATTCTGTGACAGATACCACCTTCAAATAGTCGTCGGCAGATATCAGCGTCTTCATTAACTATTTCCGGTTAGTTATTTCCAGCTCACTTACTCCCAATGAAAACTTCCAATTGTGCGATATCCGAGAGAATATTATCAGGACAGGTAACAAGACCACTACCGTGAGTTCCACTTGGAGTTCCGCTCAAAGAAAATCCTTCACCGGTAGTACCTTGCGTACCGTGAGATACTTCTAGTGATCTGTTAATTCTTTGAAGATCATAATCTGTTATTTCTTCTTGTTGAGGTGAGAAAGACTTGCTTTGAAGATTTGTATTTTTACCTCTGCGATTTGTGTTGTTTTAATTCTTCTTTTCGCTGTTTTAATTCTTCCTTTTTCTTATTTTTGGTTCTTCCCTTTTTTGCTGGATTTGTTTTTCTTTTCGCTGTTGTAGTGTTTATATTTCTTCCTCTTTTATTTCTTCATAATAATCACATACTTTATCTACTGCACCGAGATATCCTATATATGCAGGGCCGGCGCTTCCGCTAGGCGAACTAGGCAATCTCCTAGGGCGCTGGGCTAAGGGTTTATTTCATGATGAGCAGGTGCACCTTTTGTATCAACTCGGCTTGTTTTAGTTTTAATTTTATAAAGTACATCAGCCCAGTGCTGCATATTTTTAATACATGTTTTGTGCCCAGGTTTTAACATTCTTCTTTATCTTCGTAACGCGTAGCAGCAAGTTCGATAAAATCTTTCGGATCACTTTTATTGATTATTGTTAAAGTATCTTCGGTAAATTTATTTCGTAATTCAGGAAGATTTTGTAAATGTTCTGA
Source organism: Unio pictorum (assembly GCA_030141615.1). NCBI lineage: Eukaryota > Metazoa > Mollusca > Bivalvia > Unionida > Unionidae > Unio > Unio pictorum. The sequence goes on along the minus strand of JARLTB010000006.1, from coordinate 5,573,403 downwards.
TGTTTGTTTAGTTTCTTTTGCTATTCTTTCAAGTTCAGGAAAAACACCTCTCTTTACTTCGTCTCCTTTTTCCCCATATATAACCTCTTTAGTGGTTGGAGTAACAGGTTTGAATAATTGGTCAGCACCTATTGCAAAATCAACTTGAGATTCCTGTGGCTGTTGAAGCTTTTGTCTGACAGAATCTCTCACGGGAATAAATTTCCTTATTTCTTCTAATCGCTCTCGAGCTAGTTTAGTTGTTAACGATTCTCCTACCATTATTGTTATATCATATGATTTAATTATTAGCAACCAATTAACCGCGACAACACATACGTCTGTGTTGCGGTTTGATTTAACAATTAGACGGGATCTTTCTCTGTGTAGAGAATTTAAACTGGTCTGTTTACCCACTCTCTGATTTTAAACTGGTCTGTTTACCCACTCTCTGATTTTAAACTGGTCTGTTTACCCACTCTCTGATTGACAAATAGACACTTCGTATGAAACCGAAACTGTCATATATTAGTTTATTTTGAATTAGTTTCGGTCTGTTCCCTTTCTACTTAGAGGCTTTAATTTTGTCTACAAACTTGGTCTGTTCACCCCCTCTACTACTCATGTACCTGTTTTATACTTTCTCAATGTATGGAGCTAGAGGGTATGCTGCGTCCATTCGTTAATATCTGGGGCACAGAATACACAGCTACATTTGTGTTTAGGGTGCCGGTAGTAACACGGAAATTGTTACATTTAGTAGTATGAAAAATAAACATTATCGTTTGATGTTGTAACAGCAAACATTTAAAGAAAAAGTATAGAAATGAAACTTTGTATAGCTGTTTGTATAGCTGTTTGTATAGCTGTTTGTCAAAACCTTTTGCTGTCATTTAATAATTTCATTAACCCAACTGTAAGTCCATGTTTTATGTCAATATCGTTTAATGTGTATCTAAACTGTGATCAGAAAGATATTAAGTTGCTAACGATAATGGAACTAATCAATTTAAGTTGAAAACGTTTGCTTGAAGTTTTATCCTATATCTATCTTGTACTGCATATATAGAATTGTCCTATCTTCTATATTAACGTTGCATCTGTTGATTATTCACGTTCTATATTGGACCTCAAAGTCACTGAAGGTAGTATAATGAAATTTATGTTTACATCATGACTTCTGAGTATTCATTTTTCATGATGTTTCATAAAGTTTTATATTTTAGATGAAATATCATTTCTGTTTAAAGACTCAATTTCGAATCGTGAATCGTGGCCTGTATATACCTTTACGTCATGAAACATGTTGTAGTTCAGCTCTTGAGTTGTCCTATACGGACAGGTTTCAACATAACACCATTTGGCGTGTCCTAACTATTATCCAAATTCTGAAAAGTTACAAATAATATAATGAAAATGAAAAAAATCATACTTTGAGGGTTTATATTGTACCAATCACGTACTGTATCATGGCATGGTTTTAGTATTAGAATCAATGTCATGTATGCATATTATTCTCTCGATGTATTAGGACTTTAAATTAACTGTATGTAGCGATGTGAAACTTCCAGCGTGACTTATAATTGTGTCATTTATTTCTCATGTTTTTTCATCACGGATGAGATCCAAAATCAAATGTTATTTATCTGTTAGGGCTCAATCTCAGAATGTCACAAGAAAGAACTAGCACCAATTTAGAGTAACAGTGCATCTTACAATGGATGTATATTGTTCACTAACGAGAAATCAAGGTGATCGAATTTCAAATAGGTATTAAAAATGCTAAAGAAATGTGTCCAAACCTGTCGGAGCTGTAACTCCTATTTAGTACAACATATAGAAATAGTCACGCACAGTATTAAACATCTTCTTAGAGAGCATCATGAACCAAACTCTGGATAACCACTGTGGGACAGTCAGGATTTGGAGGGCTTAACATTAGCAACCTCCGCTTTGCAAACGACATTGATGGGCTAGCAGGAAGTGAAGACGAGCTTGCCACCTTAGAAAAGCACATGAATGAAACATCTTCCAGATTTTATATGGAGATTATCGCCGAGAAGACAAAGCTGATGACAAATAGTAGCAAACAAATCCAAGCCAAGATTAAAGACAGATATCAGGAACTGGAAACAGTTCAAATATCTTGGTTCCATAATCACCAAATAGGGATCAAAAACAGATATTGCGTCACAAGCAGCACAAACAGCGGCAGCTATGGCAAAGCCAAGACCCATCTGGAGAGACAAAAATATGTTTGAAAACTAAACTCAGACTATTGAGAGCACTAGTCATCTCAGTCTTCTAATATTCATGTGCAGCCTGGATCCTGACAGCAGAATTACAGCGACGAATCCAGACACTTGAAATGAGATGCTCTTACAAGGACCACATCAAGCCAAAATTCAGGCGGGATTACAATTTGGTTGAGCATGTTTCCAACCGAAATGGTATCGCTATCAATGTGCGTACTCGGACTAGTTCCTTTTCTAAAAAGAACGGTCTTCTTGACATTTCTCTGATATACTCTTATGTTAATCATGTAGTAACTATTCATGTTGCTTCCACTACGTATTTATCGTAATTGCACGTTATGTAATGTCTTTCGGAGACGTTTTGCAATATCATTGCCGGTAACATTATGGAACATGGTTGATTATGTTTTTTTAACATAAAAGATAAAAGACAATGTCATAAATTATTTTGCTTTGAGAGAGAGAGAGACAGACAGACAGACAGAGAGATAGACAGACAGACAGACAGATATAGAGAGAAGGGGAGAGAGTCTGAACTATGTCTGTGGGATCGAGATTGCATGTGCACATCTTTCTATGCCATTTAGGACACATATCTTCTATTAGGCATGATATTTGGACCAGTATCGCAATATTTCAGCCAATTTGATTTTATCACCTTTTTTCTCTCACTCATCAGATTGAAAAGGTTTTAACATGTGTAAAACCGTTCATCCTCGTGTATAAAAAAATAATTAATGCAAAGGCACTATCAACACCGAGTACAAACGAATCCCAAAAATCAAAAGTCAGTTTTCCAGCATTATCTTTTCTATCATGTTTTTCCACATGATATATAAAAATTGGTTACAACTGGATTTACATGACCGTTAGCTATATATGATATTGTGCGTCACCCATACAATATTATACCGTCGACCATCCCACTTTCGTTCCTTGATTTGTGTGCCATGTTCATCGTGAATTCACTAGATTTTTTTGTGATCCTGATGTCATCAACGTGGTCAATAACTTTCGTCAACAATGGCATTAAATCTAATGAAGAAATATTCACGAAATAAAACTGTAATACTTGCTAAAAATTAAAATTAAAGACGACACAATCTAAGTATTAAATTTACCTAATACCATACTTGCCACAAGTTTGTGACCCTGGTGTGAGTGTTTTCTGTTCAAGCCAAAGCCGCTGTTCTCATGTTGTTGTTTTTTTTAACCTTTTACTTGCAGGAAACCCACGAGAAAGAATGTTATGAAATCATATGCAATGAAAACTGTTATGCTGGTTATTATAATATACACTTCTTCATATTAAGAAAAATAAACCTAATAAAAAAGTAGAAAGAGTTAACTTTTTTAATTAATCTAGTTTAATATATGGTGGAAAAAATTTTTATGCAAAATATCATTAGGTAACAAATCGGTAAACAATTTCCTATATCCTTAAGTATGATATTTTATCGAACCAACTGTCCACAATTGTGAATGATAAGAAATATGTCAATGCAAAGTAGGATTTGTTAAAAATAGAATTTTAAGGATATTATTAACATTATTGAAAGTAGTTTTTGTTGAATTTGGGACAATGTAATTCCTTTTCTTTTGCAAGAATATCCTCCATCAATCGATTCGGAAAGTACTTTTGGTAAAGACACTGAATCCAAGAAAGTCCAGCAAATCAGTTATTAGTGTGTCTCCTCTTGAGTTCTTTTGTGTATTTGTTCAGTTGACAGTAAATAAAACTTTTCTACTCCAAATATAAGGGCACATTTTTATAAAGAAACATCACAGAAGATTTCTACTATGCAAGCAAATAATCAAGAGCAGGTTATTCACAGTACATTTATGAGCCCTGAAGAAAAAGATAGTGGATAATAACAAATCGAGCAAGAATGGATCAAGTTCTATCTTTCCCATACCCTACAGTGTACTCAATCAGCAAGAACAACAGATTATAGTTATGTCTGACAATGAGTAAACTCATCAGTGGATTGCACACAATCACCAAGACACAATGAGGATGTAACCAGTAATCCACTTGATCAGCCTGTACGAACAGTGTCTCTAATGGTAGAAAGATTAAAGAAGAAAACTTTAAAATAGAAGTCGACAAAATCGAAATTACAATTTTTACACTTTGCTACAGACTTTGCGTAATTGCGTAACGTCATCATTTCAATTTTGATAAAGTCAAAAAGAAAAGAAATATTCAAGCAACTTTAGTTAATAAGCCTTCAGGTCACTGATTAAGCAGTGCAGTATTATTTGTTGTGTTTTAATTCCCCTGAATATAGAAATGATATTACACCATGCTCATCAATTTGGAAAATTTATACTGCGTTACGTGCTTAGGATCGAACAAACAGTAACATAGAAAGAGTGAAAATAACAAGCTTGTAAAAACTTAATAAACAATTTATTAAGCACAAATATTTTCCAGAAAAGAAAATTAAACTTACGGTTTTAAGAATCAATTCCAAAATTAATCCAAAAATAATTCAAAATATTATCCACTAGAGAAATTGCAAAAGTCCTGGTAATAAAATGTCCAAATAATTCCAAGTTTGAATCCCAGCGAAGCATCCAAGATGGAAGATGATGTCACTTGATGAAGTCAGTTCTTGTTAATAAAATTTTATGAGCACAATTCTTTTCCAGATAAATAACAAAATAAATCCTCTTGATCTAAACGAATTAACATAATTTCCAGTACAAGGTAATTTAACATAACTCAAAACGACACAACTTAATATTCTAAAAGCCCAACTTCTACTCAATAGCTCGCTCCAAAACATAGTTGATATATCTGTTTTTACGTAAACAAGAAAGGTGTCACATGATCTTCTAGAATCTCTTAGAAATAATTTACGTTCAAAATCTCACGTACACACCTTATGACCCAACTAAAAAAAGAAAGATGTTTATATAAAGCTCCATAATGCCCTTGGAACCAACCAATCGTTTTTAAAGCTTGTTTACAACTCTGAAACCAGGTCAGAAATGAGGTCAACACCTGGTGTTTATTCTGTAAAGTACAGGTCAACCCCTCCCCCCCCCCAATGAACGAATCTTAACTTAAAATGCCTAATTTGAATCTAACAAACAAACAAATTTTTAAAAAAATGACTTAAATCAATTATACTTAACAACTGAGAAAGATTCGTCTGATCTTTGCGAAGTTTGCATACTATCCGGATGGCGACGAAGTGACAAGTTAATGCCGGGCACCAGAATACTACACATTTAGGATTAGGCGAGAATATAACCAGTTATTCAAGAGATGCATTCAGAAATGGCTAGCAAAGGTAAAGAATATGAATGATGTTGACATAATATGTATAAAGGCTAACAAAATAAAAATAGAAACAAAAGACCTTACATGAAATTCGACCTAATGTGCTCATCAGCAACATTGACCGAAGAAAATGCTCACATAAATTTCATGAATACCAAGTTTAATATTTTCCCAGAAAATTTGCTTAGGAAATTCACTGTTATATGCAAAACAAATTACTTTAAATTGTATTAAAGTTGAACAAAGTCATTTTGATTGCACTATTTGGTCAAACTTAAAAAGAAAAAAATTTGGGATTTGACGATAATGCTTCTATTTCTTTTGCTTATATTCCACAGGAACAATGCCGATGCATAATTAGTTTTATTTATGTGATGACTGCATATTGAAAGCAATCATTTAACGCATAAGCGAACCGCAATATTAGCTGGCGATCTTAATAATTGCCTGATCTAAAAAGTTGGATTACACAGGAAACGAATATACCTTCATAACGCACTTAAGAGCTAAATATTCTTCACACTCGACTAAATATGACAACAATTTTGGAAATCCTCTACTTGATTGATGTAAGAGCACTGGAATACGTGATGAATCGGAAGATTAGATGACGATGCAGACAAGAGTAAGATTACGTTTGAGAACATATGGAGAAAATACAATCTGATTACAATCGTATTTCCACTGCCTTACATGAAGATTGATAGCGCCTGCTTAGAAGACATCTGCTGGTGACATATGTTATTACCATAACCGCTAATTTTATTAGCCAATCAGATGAAGTCGTATATCATCGGGTTTCGGAGGCTAAACAGTATGGCTCAAACGTTCAATGTATAACTGATATTGAAGTCTTCTAGGAAGAATTTCACCTTCATTAAAAACATATGCTTACCTAGAATACCTAGATTTACAGATTTTTATCGAATACAAAGTTTCACAGCATTTTCCTAAATTCATTGTGTTACAGACTTTGTACATTATAGCATATTGTCGTTCTCCATAAAAACCTCAATAATATGAAAATTACAACTCTACAACACAACACCGCGTCCTTGCTGACATACAAAGAAACATTGGGGAATTGGAAGAACATTTAATATTAGTAATGTTTTATAAACCACAACACAAGCGATAAAACAGCTTAAACATTGACGATCTTTATTACTAGAATTTAAAGTTTGTAGTAAATATACTGCTTATTGGTACATTTGTGAATTTGTAGAAAACGGAAAGTGTTCCAAAGTGATTTGATTGATCATAATTCGTTCTATTACTGATGAAAATAGAATAAATTATATAATAAGGAAAATAATAAAGTTCCGCCGAACGTTTAATTTATTCAACAATTGTGCAATAGTGTAAACATTACATGCAATTGTTCATTCATTTATTAAAAACTGTGCTGTATATGCGAAATTTATTATATTGACAATGCGTGTGTTTCACACGTCAAATCAATAAAATAACGTTCGGCTATGATAACGAATTGATTGGGTCTATTTTCATCCCAAACTCCGTGGGCATGTATTAATGTTTGGGTCGAATATTTGTATTCAAAAAACATATTTGTACAGGAAATACTTCCGAATTTCTTTGACAATTAAATATAACGTAATAACTTTGACAAATTCGGTATGTTCTGTATACCACATGCTATACATCTTTTGTACGTTTAATGCAAAATGCGACACCGATAATTATATTTATCATGAACAACCAGCACATATTAACAACCAATAATATATTAATCAGCCTATATTATCATCGAGTCTGTTTTCAAAATTAATGTGACTCTTTAATACTCAAATACTAGCTGATGTTTGGTCTATGTTTTTTCTCTCCCATGTTTGATAAGGCACAACAGAATGTTATATCAAGAACATATTACTATCACAGGGACATTCAACAGCAAATACAGGAAACTCAATTATATTTGAGATCGAGACGAATGAAGGAATGGCCCTTAGAGTCATGCTAATAAATAATCTAATACAATTCACACAGATATTACTTATGTTACGTGCTTAGGCTCGAATAAACAGTAATATAGAAAGAGTGAAAATAACAAGCTTGTAAAAACTTAATAAACAATTTATTAAGCACAAATATTTTCCAGAAAAGAAAAATAAACTTACGGTTTTAAGAATCAATTCCAAAATTAATCCAAAAATAATTCAAAGTATAATCCACTAGTTAAATTATAAAAGTCCTGGTAATAAAATGTCCAAATAATTCCCAGTTCGAATCTTAGTGAAGCATCCAAGATGGAAGACGATTTCACATCATGAAGTCAGTTCTTGATAATGAAATTCAATGAGCACAATTATTTTCCAGATAAATAACAAAATAATTGCTCTTGATCCAAACGAATTAAAATAATTTCCAGTACAAGTACTTAATATTCTAACAGCCCAAAATATTTCGCTCTAAAAAATCATTTATATACTTGTTTTTACGTAAACAAGGAAGGTGTCACATGATCTTCTAGAATCTTTTAAACAAATTTACGCTAAAAAAAATCTCGTGCACACCGTATGACCCAACTAAAAATAGAAAAATGTTTATAACAAAGCTTCATATTGTCCTTGGAATCAACCAATCGTTTCAAAAGCTTGTTTACAACTCTGAAGCCAGGTCAGAAATGAGGACAATATCTGGTATTTATTTGTAAAGTACAGGTCATATCCCAATGAATGAATCTTAAACTTAAAATGTCAAATTTGAATCTGACAAACAAACAATTAAAATAAAAATAAATTACTTAAATGAAATATATGTAACACTAATCTATTCTAACATTAAGTACGTGATATTGCATATACGACGATTACTTTTTTCTATCCGTTTTAGAAACATTAACCCAAGTGTTCTGGAAGTAGTTCAAATGAGATTGCCCTACTTTAGTACATTACACTGTCTGTAATATAAAATGATTGTGGTACATATGCAATTATTTATCATACACTTGAGCTAATGGAATCACATATGTCACTGGAGTTCATTATGCTTGTATATATCTATGACTGTTACCATATTTGTATTGCCAACATAAGAAATAGAACTATCATCTACTATTCTGATATATGCCTTTTTGATGTAGTAGAAATTAAAAAATTTCCATAATCAGGATTTTATTTTATTTTAACTTCATCTACTTTTACTTATCATTACCAGCTAATGTACCTTAGTATTGGTCTCCATACACATGCAATTCTTTGTTAAATATAGAGAGAACAGAGGCAAATCATTTCTTTTGAAAGTGAATAAGGAACAATGTTCATGACTATACAACGTGAATTAAAGAAACATTTCAGCAGTAAAACAATATATCCTAAACATCGGTCTTAAAATAGAATTGTTGAAGTACTCATCTATGCTGGTCACAACAGAGTCGGCATTTCAATTTGTCTTGGTCAGCGTTCAGTTACAGATGTTTTCAAATTCACTGAATTGGCGGTATATCTAATGAAGTGGCAAATGGGATTCGGAACTGTTATTGACCTTTAGCGTACCAAGAAAAGCTAAATTACGTATATTGGAGTGAACGATTGGGAAAAGTTCCTTGCTTCTTCGATCCACGGATAATGAATAATCTTAGCAGGAGTTAATAATCGCTTAGAAATTGATAGGAGGATATATTTTCGTTCCGATTTAAATGGAAGATAATGCGTTTCCGCTACATGGGAATTAGGTTTCATGTTACAAACTCAACTATTTCATTAGTTTTTACAAACGTATTGAGACACGTTTTCCCGCTGAGATTTAATAATGAATCGCATTTCATTTTAGTTTTAGTTCTCGAGGTGCAACCAATACAGACAAAATATTATGTTTCCTGATTATTGGAATAACTGAATTGTGATGTTTATGGTATAACATGTTCTCTGAAAGCATGAAATAATGTAGAAACCTATTTGAAGTAAATGCAACTATCGCTGAATGTCGGCACCAGAAAAGATTGTGTTCATATTTAATTTGGTCCATTCCGAATATAGGATGTTACAATTTTAAGGTATTCAAGGAATGACGATTTTATAAAGTTCTATATTTATTTCCCTGGCATACAAAGTAAACATTTAAAAGACTTTTCAGTATTGTGAATTAAATGCACAAATATTCCAAAAATACCAGTCTACCAGATCTTGAGGGTTCAGGTACGTCGTGATCGTCTGTAAGAAAAGACAGTCTTTTTATTCTTCAACGAACTGAGCCCAAGTCTGCTCTCAGTTAATACACAATTTTGAACGGATACTTATGGTCTAGTTTTCTTGCGTTCGCTCGTCTCTAATCAGAACGAGGCTCCCGTCATAAGACACGCTTATCGAATAGAATTTTAGGAATCAGCTAGTTTAGCAACTAACACAACTTATCAAGTGTAATTGTGCTGACTTTTTGATAGAAGAGATACAAGGGAGGATTCCTGATGCTCATTAAATGCGCCATCTTTATTAAAATAGTATTTAGTTGTAATATATAAAAAATAAAATTAATTTCAAAATATTTTAGTAGAAGTAATTACTTTCAATATAATTTAAGGAAAACTTACTTTTAATATACAGTTTAGGGAAAATTTCAATCTTATTACTTTACTCAAAGATTCTGTCCTAATACATGCATATTGTTTTCACAGTAGGTTATCGATTCTGTAGATTAATGACACATTTCTCCGGAGGCTATTTTCAAGACCAACAATATTTGACCTTATAATTTCTTTCCAATTGTGTTTATCTGGAATTTCAAAATGATGCAAATAATCAGTTAAATACCCGAGCAAGTCAAACTTCTTTAAGGTATAAAATAAATTTGAAATTAACCAGTAGCATCCGCTCAAAATGAAGTGAAATTACGCAACGGTAAACACACGTTTAGTATGTACATTGTTAGGCATCAAACAATCTATGCAAAAACATCAATTTTCTTCTATGAATTTCGGACTGCGCTGATGTCTATCTTATCATTCCCAGGGCGATGTCTGATCTTGTATGTGTTGGAAAACCTTGTGAATGTTTGGCAAAATACCTTAGAGTTTTATCCAATAAAGCAAGGTCACTTTTTGAAATGTAACACCATAATTCACTTCCATAAATCATTGACGGAAAAAATATCTTTCTAATTACGTTTGCAGCAACCAAAGGATTTAAACCATTCGGTTTAATGTCAATACCAAACAGACCGTGAAAAGATGTTTTCACTTTATTGCATGCAACGAGTATTGCGTCATGCGACGTCAGCTTTGAGTTAATCTGGTGACCCAGGTGTGTTGCCGAATCAGTAACCGGCAAACATGACGGGCCGAGATACCATTTCATATTGATATAATTATTGTATTGGGGACCAAAAATGATAATGTATGAGTTTGTGCCACTAGGCTCGAATCGCCGCTTATTACTGTAGTCATATGCTGTATCTAAAAGCTTTTGTAGATTGCTAGGATATATAGCCAAAAGTGAAATATCATCAGCTAGAGTTGGATTTCCCACAGCTAAGGATCCAATCGTTGCTCCAAATCCACTATTTTCTAACTGTAGCAGCAAGTCATTTATAAATATTCTGTACATCAAGGTTGACAAAACACCACTTGTCTCACTCCTTGACCAATTGAGAACCAGTCGGAAAATTGCCCATTGACAAGAACTTTACTCTCTAAACTTGTGAACATGTTATGAAATATCAAAAGGGATTTACCCGTAATTCCCAAAATGAATAATTTAAAAAGCAGCCCATTTGTGCCACACGGTATCAAATGCCTTTTTTGTATCAAGAAACGTAGCAAAAACCCGTGATCCCATTTTTACATTATATTGTACCGATCGCAACAACACAAAACTCGCTGTTGTGCAGCCTAAACCTTTTCTGTAATCATGTTGTTGTGAACTGGGTATACTAGAATTTGTATCTTTGAGCCAAGTTACCAGACGTGATGAATAATCTTCTCAAAGGTTTTGTAGATAACAGGCAGTAAAATAATAGGCCGGTAACTTTTGAGTGTGTTCTTTGATTTTCTGTTACCTTTGTACAGTGGTATTTCTATACCTTTTTTTTGCAATCTACAGGTATGTAACATTGATCAATCATCCACGTAAATAAAATTGTCATAGATTCGATGAGGTAGTCGCTGCCATAGATTAAATGTTCATTGCAAATTTGATCATGTCCCGACGCTTTTGATTTCCTTAGACTTTTAATGATCTCTCTTACTTCGTTTACACTGATACTGGCCTATAAAGTCTCGATATGGCTTACTCCGTCCTGTAGACCACGATTTAATTCTCTCTCTATAAGTTCATAAATGTTTCCATCAAAACTATAGCTAGGATTCGTCGTGTGAATGTCCTCAAAGTATCTAGTAAAGCAAGACAAATAAATAAACAAGACAAATATTAACAATAACCGTTTTTATCTTCTTCAGATAATTAGAAAAGGGATGTAAGTTCATTGAAATCATTGCTATCTCTCTCTCTCTCTCTCTCTCTCTCTCTCTCTCTCTCTCTCTCTCTCTCTCTCTCAGTGCTGGCATATGTGTAAATGAGAGATAACAAGAATTTGATCATGATGAAAATCTAAAAACTGAACTTAAACATCAAGTAGCATACGAAACCCCCGTGTCATCATAACGGAATATGTATACTTTCCATAAGTATTATGTACAGTGTTCACAATAACATTGAAAAAATGTTGCAATAAGTCAACACACTAATGTATTGGTAGGAGGCACACACATTCTGCGATATAGTTAATACGTGGTGATTATGCATATAATAAGGTTCTAAAAATGTAAATGTCCCAAGCACCACCACCCTCTCTCTCTCTCTCTCTCTCTCTCTCTCTCTCTCTCTCTCTCTCTCTCTCTCTCTCTCTCTCTCTCTCTCTATATATATATATATATATATATATATATAACTCCAAATTTTGAAGAAGAATATGTGGTTTGACCAGTAATTTTAAACTGGAAATCAATCAAAGAGCAGACCAATATTCCTCGCTATCGACACGTGAAGCAATGCTTGTTCATCATATGGTTTGGACAATATTCAGTACTAACCAGGAAATGGTTTTCTTTACAAATAACAAATGAGGTTCCAAGCGTTAAAGTCAGACACAGACTACAGCAGAGGAAGCTAAAACATCAAAGGAAGCTGCGTTAGGATATATTAATATACGGAATTAAATTACTTTGAAATGATTCAGGAAGGTCTCTGTTGTACTGCCGCAACAAAAAATGCCCTTATGGTAATTCTTCCCAAACACTCAAACCACTAATATCTGTCCATGAGTGGCTGAGCCATGCTAGTTGCTACTCACTACTCCATTTTCAGTTGAAGATACTTCACAACTAAATTACACGCGAATTAATGAACTTCACTACTTGTCGTAACTACGTTAATTTGATCATTAACGATGCATTTTTAGACATAAAGAATCAATCCTCAGGTCAAATGATACAAATCATTTAAGGCAGATAAGTTACATATTCACACAATCCGCATCAGAAGAAATACATTGAATCTTACAATGTATACAAAAGAACTCAATCCAAATTCATTCATATAACGAAATTGTGTATGCTATTATTGCAATAAATGTATCACATAACATGTAACCACTATTTTGGAACTCGACGTATGAATTGCAAATGACTAAAAACATCAAATAATTAGAAGACTGCATGAATGAAGACATGTGTACATACTTGAGACTAAGATGTGCTTTATTCCAGCCCCTCATTATTATCATCAGATAATTCCTAATATCTGTTATCTGATTTCGTGTCTCATAAATCCCGTGACCTCTTTGTCCAGTGGACGACACATTTAATGCAAGTACTACCCCCTACTTATATCAGATCACATCATATCCTCGTCCGTAAAACTTGGACTGGATATTATCGCGAAGAAAATCATTAAAAACCATGCATTTTTCTGGTAACAACCGTGCCCGAGTTTAGCTTAGCCAATCAGGAATACTACTTTGCAAAACGTTGTATCAATCCCATAAAAATCTGAATAATCCTCTCAATTCTGGAAATTATCATGTTATGACTTTATGACGCTTATTTCAAATTACCTCCACCCCAGATGCCTAAACGTTTACCTGTTTCGTCTCAAACTCTTGACATTTACCGCTATTGACCTTGCTTTAACTCATCACTCTTCTATGGCTTTAACCGTTAATCTCGAGTCCTATTTACAATTCAATTCATGCCTAAAACAGAACGGATTTCATCCTTTACAGTCAACAATTTGTAAGGAATATATAACCCATACGTCAATTATAATGTTTACGTGTCACTCTGATCCCTGACAATGTACAGCAAGATTTGTTCGTCTGAAACTGATCTACACACTTTAGTACCATTACATATAATCTATTTGGGGGTTGTATTGGTGTTTTAAATAATCTTACTGACTTGAAACTGATTCAGTTATGCCGGTGATGGTGACTTGGATTAAACATTGACATATTCTTAATTAGCAATTAAAGACGTCGGTCTCAACCTTTCTACAGAATTCATACATAACCAATTAGACAGGGTCCGAGGATGGTGTAATAATTATTGATTGCTGCATTGTATGAGAAAATGTTAACGATATTTTTCGAATGAAAATACTGCATTACTTTGAGAGTGCATTATATCCATCCGATAAAAAATAGTTCTTTTTTCCCATCCAATTACAGTAACCTTTTTCTTATATGCTCATTTTTTAAATTCCATTCCATTTAATAATATAAAGAAAAATACTCTACAAGAAAGAAAGTAACTGAATGTATGCAAACTATATCATGATTACACAACAATAACATTATTAATGCACACATAACTCCGCCCAGAAAGAAAAATTGAACTTAGTCGCACGCTAGATATAACTTTCGAAACAAAGTCTACTTAAAATTGACATTTGGAGTCATCTTGTGAATGCATGCGCATTTCATCAACCGTTCATTTGATCTGGAGTGAAACGGTTTTGGTATTTTTGTCGAGTCTACGAAATTTCGTGATTATGCAATATATTTCTCTGTGCCGTTTCTACATGAATTTCTGTCCTGGAATTGACTGTTTAAGATCATAATGTGGGGGAAATATAAAGTCTCTCACTTGAAAATTACGTTATGGAGTGTAATTGCTATCGTTTCTTACATTTTAAGAGCAGTAAGGAGGATGTAATAGCACTTGCAATTCAGTGGGACTTACAATACAATTTCAAAACATGTAATCAAGCTTGAGACCTCATGACATGGCTCATGTAATTCTGATTTTCAGAACTAATAAAGTACAGATTGAGGAAATTCAGGATGTTAAACTGTATGTATCTTTTTCCATTATTATTTGCAGCTAAAGAAGACATTTTATGCCTTGTAACTTCGATGTTGTTTGTAAGGACCATGACTGGCACCTATAGCTAGCTTAAAACCGTCGATAGCTGTCAGGGTGTCTAATTTAGAATCTTCGTCGACATGAGAGGAGTGTCTAATCTTTCATAATTCATTTAAAAGGTATTGTCCCTAAGCCTTTCGGAAATGTCATCTGTCTTGATAAGACGAGAGATAGACTTATAATGAGAATCTATAGGAGAATGTGGGAGATAACATTCATTAGAATCATTGCTTGCCATGACGCTATCTAAAAGGCTTTTAAGTAATACTTTCGTCTCTCTGATTGTGGAGAGGAAATTGATGGCTTCCACATAAAAGGTTATCGTAAATACACGACTGTCACTTTAGTCCAACTACACGCAACATATACCTTGCGTTGCCATGCGATAATGTTCAAAGGAATTGGGATCTGTGTGGCTGATTCTACTAATTCTTAACAAACTGCATAGATCCAGATCTGCACGCGCATATATCAGATCTGGGTCTGTGTAGTTTGAAGTTGGAAGCAACTTTACAAGCAGGATTAAACGATACCTCGAGCGTGTTTAGTTGGATTGAAATTAAAGTATCTGTCATCTTTGTGTGAAAAGATAACGATGAAGAAAAGATTTTGATAAATATTATTCCAAAGGCAATTATTTAAACTGAAGCTGATGTATTATTGTAATTTCAAAACAAATCATGTTAACAATAAGGTATTTTATTAAAAGGTAACGCACGCTTTTGTAACTCCAGATGTCACGGAAAGAGCAAAACATTTGAGTAAAGACTGCTTGCATTAGTGTTTCTATAATTCATGAGAACAATTAGCTGAAAATGTCCGACAGAATGATAGGCTTAATATATAGTAACGATCAATGGGTTACTTTTATCAAATGATGTCATACCCTAGCGCTAATCCCGCGAGAAATCATAACTTTACCCTGATTCCAAAGACTCCCATACATCTGGTGTTGTAAACTGGGAAGTCCAACATGTCCATTCTATAAATAAGTTTAATATAATTAGTACAAGACCACACATTTCACAACTTCCCATTGTTCTGTCAACCGTTCAACTACATGGCTTTTCTTCATTCTATTCCATAACATACACCGTGCATTTTCTCGCCGTGAACTAAAACCCTAGGCCAGTCAAATTATGATTTAAGGACACATTTGGCCTGTTACTTTGCACCACATTTACCACCATAGCAACAATAAACGACGCATGCTGACGACGGAACACTATCTTCTTATTGATTCCATTGCATAAATTACTAATCTCCAA
Source organism: Unio pictorum (assembly GCA_030141615.1). Taxonomy (NCBI): domain Eukaryota; kingdom Metazoa; phylum Mollusca; class Bivalvia; order Unionida; family Unionidae; genus Unio; species Unio pictorum. The sequence goes on along the minus strand of JARLTB010000006.1, from coordinate 5,557,233 downwards.
TCATAAAAACTCAACCTGGAGTCATACTATTAGTTTACACAATCCGATTTTAATAGGGACTGCAGAACACTACAACTAAATTCACCCAAAGTAAATCATAAAGTCATGTAAACTTACTAACACTTCACTCCCTGAAGTTTGCTCCTAGTAATTTTCTAATTATTTCCCTCTGAGACTATATACCCAGCACCGACTTCCCATAATCAATCAAGTAATCAAAATAAAAAATTAAAAAATCCTTAAAACGGGGATCTATAATCAAATGCGCATACCCCAAATATTATAAGAAACATTTGAAAAGCGCAGGGGTTTCAATATGTATTATGCATGAGTGTGACATCATTCTACATGTATGCGGAATGTATCACATACACACGCGCGCTCGCGCGTGTGCCACGCGCACTCTTGTTGTGTTCAGTCTATCGATACTGAATCACATTGAAACACTTCCGTATTTTTTAAACCAAGAATATAGAAACTTATGTTTTGTATATTCGTCAGTTTGTTAAAATGTACAATCAAAGCCAAAATCATTCAAGAAATATTCCTATACATTCATTGCAATTTTGATTTCGAAATCATTTATTTTCTTTTATTCCTGTTCGCCAGCTTTATTTGAGATTCATGGTGATAACACGTCCTATATTTTAAGATACTTCGAATTTCATGTGAGTTAGATTTTAGAAATATTCATAAATCTTTTCTCGACTTAAAGTATTAAATTTTATAAATTTACACCGTTTGTTGCATATGATGGTGATATTTGTGAATGCCTTATGGATGTCGTTACCATACCCATTATGCCTTTAAAGCATGTTCAGAGTTACACTATTGCCTGTTGTGTCCATAAAAGTGGGTGCTTTGAATAATAAATTTTTTTTTAATGTATTTCTGGACAATTTCTATAAATTATTATAATATTTCAGAGCAGATAAATTGGAAAATGTTGTGGTTTTTTTCAATTGTCAAGAACAATTACGCTATTGAAAGTATTAGAGTTACTCAGCTTTTCTGATCGTGAGGCTCCGGATGCCCATATAAAACAAAATGTGATTTTATTGTACTGCGTGATTTATGGATATCAAATAGCTCGGTATATCGTGGCATATGGAGCCTTGATCTACAATGTATACTCCTGAAAAAGTATACTGCAGGTTTTTGTATTGGATCAATAAATAAAATCAAACTTGGAAAATCAGTAACGGTTTGGATAATAAAAACATGCGAGTAAATAAGCTCTGGAATTAAGGGAGTTGTGTGTCTGTGTCAATGATACATACCCTGGTTAATCAAATATAATATGTCGCAGAAGAGATAATATGACAAGAAACGTCACAAATACCTTTATGAATATTGTTTGAGAGGTGAGTTTACCATTAGTCCCATGATACGGTACGATTACGGACTCTAGGTTGATTTTCTGTTATCTTGAGAAAAAACATTTTTCACCCATCATAATGCAACAGCAATATATATATATATATATATATATATATATATATATATATATATATATATATATATATATATATATATATATATATATATATATTCCTGTCTTGTATGGTTACGACTAAATACTTTCCAAATGTGTTTAATTAAAGCCAAATAAATATCATAGACAATGATGACCATCTGCGCACCCATTTTGTGCAATAGCGTTTGTGACGCGTTAATTTGTCTGCATCTACAAGCACGATTTCGTAATTGCCACTATCATTATGTGATGTCAAACATACCGATCCCTATTCACACCAACGACTGGCAATTTATCTTCAATAACGTATAAATGCAAAACCAGACTGAATTGCGTTCATACAAGTCAAGGCTAGGTGGAAATATTACCCATTTGCTATCTTAACTGTAATATTCTTGTTCAGATGACATTAATTATCTGATGGAAATACACCGTTCAGACGTATACATTGGACATTAGAGGCAGCATCAGCAATAAAAAAATGATTATAATTTGAGTCTAAATAGTTGCATAAGTTATGCATTTTGTTAGTGACGGTAATCAATATTCATGAGGTCACTTTGCATTTTGTTTTGGTCGATTTCCTTGAAAAGTTTTAATTTCGTATTTATTAGAATCCCTTGAAAAGTTTTAATTTCGTATTGGTCGAGTCCCTTGACACGTTTTAATTTCGTATTGGTCGAGTCCCTTGAAAAGTTTTAATTTCGTATTGGTCGAGTCCCTTGTCACGTTTTAATTTCGTATTGATCGAGTCCCTTGAAAAGTTTTAATTTTGTATTGGTCGAGTCCTTTGACAAGTTTTACAGTGTCCCCTTAAATATTTAATGAAATCACTATCAAATTTTATCAGGAATGTATCCACTAAAAATCCCGTGAATTTAACTGAAATAAACAGTGTGAAATGCTTTGTTTCAAAATGGATATCTTGTTTCATTTGAGCACGATATTCCGTAAAGGCATTTTCATCACGATTTTTTGATTTGATTGTACTGCCAGAATTATAATCGTTTCTGACACTGGCCGCTCATCTTTTAAATTACTATTGACTTTTCACGCTTTGCAATAAGGCTTTGAGATTTTAATATAATTTCGTACCATTGCAATCTTCTTATTTAACATATTTGTCTACGGTGATTTTTCGCGATTGACTGAATGAATTAGATTTAATTTCTCTGTATTTTCGAAGCTGCTGCCTAGATGAAAAAAATAATATATGACATAAATGACATCCATCTGCATTAGGAAGTGCTTCTAAGCTTGAAAATGGTGTGTATGAAGCCCACGCTTTTCCTACTTCTTAGTACATCTACTTATTCTTCGATTGTATCTTCAGTGTTGATCTTTATAACAATCTTCGTTATGAAAACAACTAGGCCATGGATTCGCAGATCAGTAGCCTCAGTGACACAATAAATTTTATAAATAGACATGGTGGCATGATAACAGAGCAAAGAAAACGCTAACCGTTATATTAATATTCAGAATTATTTTAATGTAATGTATCATTCGCAAACTGAATTACTAATGAAATGAAATATGCAATATCTGTTAAATGCAACGTCATCAGAGAAATTTTGGCATTCATCATGGTTACTGAAAGCAATGTAAGGGACAAACGTAGAGAAATAAAATCGGGGTGTTTCAAAATTAAGGAACGCTTGGCGAATACGCGTGGATTGACTAAAACTAACAATTTTAAAAAGGGTAAAGGATCTAAGAGTACCAGACATTCAATACTCATGGTGCTAAAAAGGTCTGATGTTTCCTAAAACAGTTCGTTAGGCACAAAAAAATATTCATCCATGATCATGTCTTGATTTAATGAATTCTGCTGCAAAATTGAAGAAACCAAAACAACTTTAGAGTTAGTTTTCTGTGCATTTAATTATATAACCAGCACAATGACATTGAAACCGGTATCATTAATCTTAACAATTGTTCTGGTTCAAGTACTCATTAGGTTGCATACGCAACTGATTCGCATGAATCTGTTTTTTTATTCATACCGATTTACACCACCAAACTAATTTTTAAAACATGTTAGCGGACTTTAAACTCTAATATGGTATTCAACGTTACTTCATAAAGTCGCGCACGATTATACAACCGCTATCGTTTAAAACCGATCTTAAAAGTATAATGGTAGTTATTTACCGAAGATCTTCCTCTTGACAAAAACAAATATAAATATCGCACAAAGATATTTATAAGAGCATTAGTGCTGAAATATGGTTTATTAAATCTTACAAATGTGATTCTAAAGGAAATGGATGTTTTTCAAGATAAGCAAGGAAAATTACAAACGAGTAAACATTTATTACAAGGTATTACTGACAGAATTAATGGAGTAAATGCAAAGAGCATAACTTTATTTGATAGTAATGGAATTATTAAGCCCAGTAACGTTATGTCAAAAGTATCAGATAATATTCGCAATCGAGTACAAAGGTCCGGTGATACAATGACTGACCCTCTCAGTATGAATGATTAATAATTAAAAAAATTACTGGTCATGGAGAACCATTATCAAGCAAAGATGCTGATAGAGAAGGAATAATATCAGCTATAGAGTTGAGAAAAATGATTTAGATCTAAGCCGAGGCAATTAATACGTATGTTTTAAAAAATAATAATAATGTCGACATCGCAAGAACTACTGCAACAGATCGTCGTTAATACGACTCCATCAAAAACATTAAGTTATCAGTAAGTTCGATAAATCATGAATTGAACGTCAACTTTCCAACTGAATTCCAGGAAAAGACATGCCGCTTGAATAATTACGAGTACATCATAGTTGGGAAAATGTTAGATCGAAATCATTTCGTGGAATACAGGCGATCAGTATTTGGTATTTGCAAATAAAAACAAACCGTATGCAACCGCTGATTGGCTTATTGTTTTATGCCAACCGGTAATTATCAAATCGAACAAATCATTTACGAATTCCAGTTTAGAATTAAATCCATTACAGGGAAAGAATCTACAAGAGCTCTAACGATTCAAGAACCATAATTATCAACAACGATTGAAATACACACGTTAGATTATATTGTAGATATATATCAATAACCCCACGGCCAACACCAACATCATCATCGTCATTAGTCTTTACAACATATATATTATTATGACTACAAAAATAAAATTAAAAATATTAAACACCATGAAATCAGAATACATAAACAATGCTGAACATATTTAAGGTAGAAAACATTATTAGGTCTTTAAGTGTTTTCTTGCAGTCGAAAAAGATGAGTTCTATAAGCACTCTTGAAAGGGATCACTGTATCTTTGTATTTAATTTCAATGGATAATTCGTTTTACGTTGATGGGCCAGATATGCCAAAGAACGTCGTCCATATGACTTTGTTTTTGTAGTGGGAATAATGAGTATACGATTGAAGAGGAACGCAAGTATCTTGCTGGTGTGTCACATAGGGTGAGGCCAGATAGGTATGTTGGACTGGAGTCCATCAGTGAAACGTAGCCCAGAGAACACATTTAGTGTTTGACTATGGATCTAATGGATAGCCAGTATATGGTACAGAGCAGCGGCGATGTTTGATCTGATCGTGATAATCTAACGATGATCCATGCAGTTGTGTTTTGAATGTTTGACGTTGCTGGAGTAGATAATGAGACCAACCAGACAGAACTGAGTTACATTAGTTCAGTCTTTAAAGTACTAATGAGCACACCAATGTATTAATGACAGCAACTGAAAGATATTTTCGAATGGAGCTCTGCTTCTGTATATATACCTGCAACGTCAACGACAGTCAAAGCATATTTGTATGTTATTTAACGTCTTCCAATTTTAATAGTATCGTATATTAAAACTAGTATATCCGTCGGATGAACTTCATTTGGGGCGATCACATCAACATATGTGTATTCGATTTCTTAAGGCGGTGGTAGATAAATTTACCATAATGTCTGTCGTGCTAACCAATCTGGAGCAACAATACGTGTAACAGTTACTGCATCAGAGAGTTTAGTAATCGCTGCTCTTATTTTCCAATATCCTGTAGGGCTGTAATAAATCGATTCCATTATTAAAATTCATCGGTTGAATTTATTTACAGCACCTAATGCTAGTTTACCTTTCATCGCGGATATTACTAACCAATTAGCTAATGATTCTATAGAAGACAATATTATTATAGGATTGAATGCATGAATTAATGTCACATCTGTGATATGACGGTGTTGTCTATATTGTTATACGCTACATCATAGACGTGACACGCTTTATCAGTTTCATTTATCGTATATACACCAGGTCTGGGACGATCTTGTTTTTCGAGTCGAATATCAAGTCTGGTTCCAGTACCACAATAAATATACCATGAAACATGTGTTATTTTCTTCTCCTGGGTATTTTCCCATCGATTTCCCAATGAAGTATCTATATCACAACATAGTTTGACAGTCGCGGAGATATATACACATGGATCTATAACGATAAATCGACATGATGTGAGATCATGATATCGTGTAGGACTTGCAGCAGCAGAGTGAGCGCGACCACAAATAAGTGTCACAGCGTGCACACTTGTGTGCATACCTTTAAAACAAATACTAAGACATACTAAGATATACATTAACCTATAAACTAACACAATTAGATAATATCTAGGCTAATTAGAGGAGTGGGTTTGGCGTTATTAAAGCTTTAGTTAGCCCCTTTTAACGCTTTCTATGGTAAAGATTACGCTTATGTCAAAATAACACGAAATATACGTCAATGATTGAAAATGTGATGAGTGGCAATTAGTTTTGTCACCGACCTAGCCTCGCTGCATTTATGGCAATACTTCATAAACACAAACCATTTATTATGAATGTGCTCGACTTGAAAAGTGAAATGTAACTTCGCACTGAGCGATCGATGTTACTGTAAAACACTCAATAACACCATTATTTCAAGAAGTCTGTTAGCAGTCATACAACAGTCTCGTTTTGCTGTCAAAAGGCCTACATGTTTTTTTGGCATGCCGTACAAAGATTGTTGTCTGCTTTCTATGGTGCCAATCGAGTTTGCCATCAAATTGACCTGTCGCGAGTCATACTCACAAATAACAGTATATGTAACCAGTAGGCATTAGTATTCTCATCTGAAACCACTTTGCTTCTTAACATTAATTCGGACATCCTCATGTCAGCAAGGTAATACTTATCTTGAGCTTTTTTTCTAACGTAATTGTCTGTAAAATTTACATTTGTTGTATTTTCTGTAATATCGAGTATCTAGAGAGCCAACTATTTGCTATGCAAGCGACTGCCAACATATTATCTTGTATTTGATCACTAGCTATCAGTATGTTTATCTGACATCATTTAGTGATACGATATAATAATATTTTTGCAAATATCTTCGTTTCTACATTGTACAAATGATACAAGTTATTATCATCATGTTACTTCAATGTAAAGCATCTTGCCTGGAGTCGCGACAAACGTTTTCTGTCTCAAAGAATGCAAATAATGATTTTATTTGATTTAAACATGCGCTACTACATACATTTTCCTCCTCATCCCCAAACAAACAAAATACCTTTGTATTCATTATCCCTGAATGATTTTACATGACAAGAACTTTTAAAAATAGATTTAAGCTCAATCTAGTTCGTCTGAATTTAAATCGCATTCATACGTAGGTTTTGCCTGTATACAAAAGTACCTTTGATACGCAGATATGACCACTTGACAAATCAAAATATTAATATAAAGCGTCAAAAGCGTGAAAATAGATCATCATAATATTGCATTAATTTATCTGATAATAAAAGACTATGTTCTAGTGTAGCTGATGATAGGTTTAATACATAGTATATTACTCTCCGCTAAATATATCAGTTTTTATATTCAGTTTTAGAGCAGCGAATCAAGCAAGCAATTTGTTGTGTAATTAGATCATGTGGGTCATCTCAAAGTGTAATCATAGCACACACACATATATATAAATGTGTCTGTGTGTATATGTGTGTGTGTGTCTGTTTAATTGGTACACACACATACACATCCCAAATGCAATCCTAATGCAAGCATAATGTCAATACGCATAGGTATATAGGAGTTTCGTCATGAAAAAGTAGGAAACATTGCTCTTCAGATATAGTTAGATCCATGTTCACGGATTGGCAAACCAAATTCCATACAGTGTGATACATTATTATAAACGGATGTACTTTGAACAATTCATAACTATTAACTCCATTCCAAACAATTTAAGAGAATTATCAAGTAGTAAATGCAATGTACTTTAAACAAACCGATTATCGCTTAGGAGATTACATCTTTTGTTAGTTTATATTGGAATTTTACATAGCTTTAACAATTTTTCAGTCATATTGCAACGACGCCTGTAGTCTGACCGTTGTACAAATTGGTCTGTTTGTGAAATCATAGCGATTTTCATCCTAAATGATTTTCATCATAAAGAATTGTTAACCCATAGCAGCAGAGGGGGGGGGGGGGGTGTCCAACAACATTGGCGTCTTTTTTTTTTTTGCCAAATCGACCCTTACGAGGAAGACTCGGTTTGCCAAATCGACCCCTTCTATTAAGCATTTACGAGGAAGCATCGGTTTGCCGAATCGACCCTTCTATTAAGTATTTACGAGGAGGAAGCCAAATCGACGCCAATAAAGTTGGTCTCTTCCCCCACCCCCCTCTGCTGCTTTAGTATAAAATGATAAAATGGTTTTCTATTTGAATATAGAAGTATCACTGATATGTATCTGCTTAAATGGCTTCAATGGTTCTGGTATGGTAGTTTTAAAATTCCGTTATGTGATGTGATAGCTGGGAAAAGAAAATCAAGATGGAATATGAACTAAAACAAATTCATGAAGCATGATACCTGCAGAATTGATCTATAGTTCATGCAATGTACAGCAATGAAATAATCAGTAAAGCAATTAATTGTTGTCAAACGTATACATTTATCGAATTGAATAATAATCACAAAAAAACACTTTCTGTTTATTTAGATTGCATAATCTCATTTACTGGTCAAAGGACGAATCGATGTATTTACGCCTTCGCTCTCAGCGTCGATTTCAAGTAACGAAAATTGTATTAATTTTTTTGACGCATATCCATTCTTCCATCACCAATTTTTAAACTCATTGTAATTTAAATGTGCTGCAATAGTTGACTGGCAAATATGGTATCGTCTCGATCATTATTAATACGTCGTTTCTGTATTGAGTTTGAGAAGCCCTACTCTTGCAACCTATCGATTCGCTTTATGCAATTTTCGATTTAGGTTGAAAGAACTTCGTGTTTCTTTCGTATTGTCTTCTATTTCGTCTTTCTTTGTCTTTTTCACCACACTACTCCAGTCTGTACAGGTGGATTTACCACAAATGCATATCTTTTCCTGGGATGGGCGTCTTCGATAATGTACATGTTTACATTGAATAAGCTTCTACGGTAACAGCCGGGGTTGTAAATATGTAAAACTTATTGATGTGCGCTATGTATACAACTTGAAAGCGCTGTCGTTTTGTTTAAAGCTGGTAGATTGAATAAAATGATTCATACGAGTCTAAATGTTTGACAGATTGTATTGGCCAGAAAGGCATTTTGTGCAAGAACAACACTCTTTTGAGTTTCCTGGGAATTTTGTCTACATTATTCTGTGATGACAATTGGTTCAAGAAATGTCAATTATTTTGATGGAAGCTCATTATCTCAAGAACAACAGTAGGTCATGCGGTGCAATGACCTAGACAAAAAACATAAGACAGATATTCCAAATCGCAGAGCAGTGAAATCAATGCGATGATATGCTGACTTCAAACTGTTTCAATTACTTTAATATTATGATTTCGAGAGACATTGCAGATGCATATATCGGTTATACAATTGGAATGATTAAGTATAATGTTTTTCAAAACCTGATTTGCTGAGTAACATGTATAGAAAGAACACAATACACAGACGATTTGATTGTCCTCGAAACACATTTATTAAACGTGAAACTTAAAAGGCTGTACTACTCGTGCTTTCTAACCCATTGAAAAGCAATAATCTTGTATTTGTAACTTTATTCTTTTTATTATTTCACTTCAAAAATTGCATTTCAAGAATCAAAGGAAGCTAAATAATTTAAATTAAATGCTTCTTCGCATTTATCATATTACTAGACATTACGAGTATTTATAATATTTACTGAAATATATATATTTCCATCTCTCTCTCTCTCTCTCTCTCTCTCTCTCTCTCTCTCTCTCTCTCTCTCTCTCTCTCTCTCTCCGTAACATATATGACAGTGATAATTCTCTCCTTCTCTAGATTTCTCTCTTCGTCTCTCTGTCTGTCTCTCTGTCTGTCTGTCTGTCTGTCTCTCTCTCTCTCTCTCTCTCTCTCTCTCTCTATATATATATATATATATATATATATATATATATATATATATATATATATATATATATATATATATATATATATATGCTTGTGTGTGGTGATTTTGAGTGCTCGTGATATTGCTTTCCTTTATCACGTTCATATTCCTGTATGCATGTAGAGCTACAGAGAAGATTCCTTGCTTGAGAGATGAGATGTTACCGAAGGATCCTTAACATCTTATACTTAGACCACGTCTCTATGGAGAACAATGCGCATAAGTAACCAATATGCGATCAGATATATGTCAGATATATGTTCTGCACACAACGGTTAAAACAATCAAACTAAGATGATAGTGTCACGTCTCACTCTCGATGTTCCGTCCATTACATTCCTAAGAAGGAAAGTTAGAGGAATGAGAACATACACAGACAGACAGACATACAAACAGACAGAAGAGGCGATGAGGGTTGACATTTCCAACGATCAGTGAATAACAGTGCAAAATGGAGAGAGATTGTCGCATCATTGGAGCCCTGTGTGTGTGTGTGTGTGTGTGTGTGTGTGTGTGTAATACAGCATAACTTAAAGAACATCAGGTGACTTTTTTAAGCTAATAGAAGTTATTGGTAAATCTCATACAAGAATTTAATGCTCATTACATATTGTATCTATATTACATTCATTGGATTGCAATGCATTCATTAAAATGTACCTCTGAAACCTTTCGACTATTCTAAGATATGCTTCATTGTTTTTGTAATTAATAAGTACCTGATGTACATAACTGTCAATTTTATTTTGAGTCCAAAAGAAACCACAATCACAGAGATTGAAAATTATAAGCTCTGGTGGAAAGTCGACAAAAATATTTGCTTTTTAAATTCCAGGACATTGATAATTACCGTGATCACTTCACTCTTTTTACTTTGTGTTCCAGAAACAGGTATATGGGAACCACACAAAAGAATTATTTCAATTAGTCTCTTTTCTTCCTGATAATATATATTGCTACCCTTATTATAAAACGTTATAAAGATCCAGTGGCTTCGTTTTACCTTTATAAAAGTCGGCTGCCTCATTGTGTACTGGGATCTCAGCAGACATTTCCTGAACATGATATCGCCGATTCCTTTATTAAATTGCCCTTAAAACGGCAAAACACATAATAATCTCATCAACAACTACTCTTTCGTTTTATGGCAACCTTACAGCGTAGTGTTATGTTCTTTGGATCCATGAACGTTATGCATGCTGTGTGGTTCTGCAATTGACGGCTAATACCACACAAATCATAGAAAATGACAAAATCGCTTATGTTCTGTAATGCATACCAGACGTTAGTTTGCCTAGGATTCTGGATCTTTTGTTGTTTCTGTTGGTTAATTGTCTGACATGCAAAACTCTACAAGTACCGCTATATTCAATACACACCATTGGGCGTGGCCCTTATTCAGACAGTTGCTAATTTTGCTCATCGAATATATCCCTTCACTGCTTATGCTGTTCCATTTTCTCGAATGACAATTCCGAGCAACGTTCACAATATTCGATATAACAAGATGGAACAATTAAAAAATGCATTTGTTGATAAAGGATTTTTTGTCAGCACTAAAAATAAGCACACAACTAATTAACCTGTCTAAATAACTTCATTACTGCATGTATTGTGCTGAATATCTCTCTCTCTCTCTCTCTCTCTCTCTCTCTCTCTCTCTCTCTCTCTCTCTCTATATATATATATATATATATATATATATATATATATATATATATATATATATATATATATATTAGTGTTAGTATTTAAAAGTAATTCATCAAAGAGTTTCTTCTGAAATATTGATAAGTAATGAAATTAATCAAAACATGTCTGATGGAACACGCGATACCGTTTAGACGCTTTCAAGGATATCAGTTATTCATACACTTTGCAGTGACATTACAAACTAGCTGTTCAGACGCTGTTCTGCTTCCTACAAAATATTTCTTCAGGTGTCATTTATTCCGATCTTAAGGTGCTTATTAATTAAAGTGTTATATTTTATAGCACATATAAAAACCATTTCTTAGATTCGAAGTTTGTCTTCATGAATATTATTTTCCTTTGATGATGTGTCACCTAAGAACGTTATTGACATATACGTAGGATTACCTCCACCTCTTAAGCTTACACAATTACAAGAATAATAAGCTGGTTTGCCTCTCATGTTGTTGTTTTCATTCGTTTAAAGCTACGTTTTTATTTTACATTTTCGGAACCTATTTTTATTCCTTACTATAAACCTATTATGCCGCATACACACAGGTATTTGTGCCAATAATCTTCTTAATATGGCATGGATTATTTTCTTGAACAAAGCTTTGAAAATTAAATCAAAGTATTTGCTTTGTTGGCCTTTAAAAGTCAGTTACCATAGTTGCTTTTATCAATTTGAGCGTGACGGTTGGAATCTCTGTGGTATTCATATCTGCATTAATCTTCTCTACACATATGGAATCTTACTACGTCACCGGCATGTGAGTTTTTCAGAAACGGATCAATTATCAGAACCTGTCGGGCAATGAACAAACTGGGACATAATTTAACATGCAAATTAAGTTTTCGAATCGTAACTCTCATTCGCCCGCTCCGCAAGAGCAATGTTTATTAAAATCCATCCAGATTATATTCGTCTCATTTCCTCTACGGGAAAATGGCCACTAAGGGCTATTTTCGTAGAATGATTAATGCAAAGAGGCCATACTCGATTTAATGCAAATAGGCCATACTCGATTTAAACGCATTGAGTTTCTTAATTTAGTTGCATAGAAAACGTTACATTCCGAAGGCAATAAATGTAATGTTTTTCGTGTATTCATTTTGCAAATTATTGTAACATCGACAGTAAATACGTATTCTAACATTTACGTCTAAAACATTGCTGACTAATGCCAAAACAATTAAACGCTATACTACCCATTATTAATTTTGCGTCAAGCCAAACTTTGCAGTAAATTCCCAGTAAAAGCAAGCATCTTAATAGCTCATCCACGTGTATCTGTTGTCATTGTTTTGTATTTCTATTGTATAAATCTCTTCCAGGACAGATTTGTTTACGAAACATTACACAATAATATAATACGCTAACAACTTGTAAGCATGATACTTTCTTCTTTCATTCAATGTCTCTAATAAAGCAATGATAGTAGTAATGTGGGACCCTATAGCGACAATGTGAAATCCAGTCAAAAAGGGCTTGGGACTGTATAGCGACAAGATTTATAGCGACAATGTGAAATCCAGTCAAAAAGGGCTTGGGACCGTATAGCGACAAGATTTATAGCGACAATGGAAAATCCCAGTCAAAAAGGGCTTGGGACTGTATAGCGACAAGGTGGGACTGTATAGCGACAAGGGAAATTTAACATAGTGGGACTATATAGCGACAAGGGAAATTTAACATGGGGAATATTATTTTTATTTGGGACTGTCTAGCGACAAGGTAAATGGAGGCAACGAAAGCAAATATCTTTTCGAGGTATATGAGTGGCCCTGAAAAGAGCCTTTGGGTACTTCTTATTTTATTTTCTGCCTTTGTTCCACCACCTTTTTATTTTATCAATGATTCTCTTTTTCTTCTTCTTTTCGTCCTCGGGAATCCAGTCAGGATGTCCCATAGCTCTAAACATATCTTGTATCTTTATCCAATTGTTATTTAATCTTTCAAATTCCTCTTTCTTTTTTGTCTTCATTGTCCTTTCTCTCCTTACTCCAGTTATCTTTTATATTCTTCACTTCTTCTAATAGCTCCTTTCTTATCACTTTTTCGGCTTTCTCGAGCTGGTCCAATCCATTTTGGACATGCGCCACTCTGTCAAGATATTATCCAAAAAGCACTTTACGTTTTGGACAATATCTATCACTTCCTTCAATGACCCCACTCTGACATATGGTGGGTTAATGCAGCCTCGTAACTTTTAGGCTTCTTCTTCTAGCATTCCTTCTAAGATCTCCCTGGCTATTTTCAGTCTTTTTGCAAAGTCCAGGCTGTTCGTAAACTTCCATTCATTATGTAGTCTTTCCACTACATATTCCCCGTCTAATATCCAGAAATAGCTATCTTAAATTGTTAAATAAAGTTGATGCTGTCACCATCTTCTATGGTTATTCCGTGGAATGGTTCTAATGGCCGACACTTGAGTATATATATATATATATATATACTTGCTTGGTTTAATTTAAGACGTTTTCGCCTTTAAGGCATGTACGTCTGATTAATGCCTTAAAAAAGGGCTATTTAATTGTTTCGGGCGTCGAAATAGTGCCACGCCCCCACGCTTTATTACACAATTTTGTGCTAATTAATTGATATGAACCGTCGGAGCTATCTTAAGCACGGACGTGAAGGAAAACACCCCTTACACTCACTTTTCATATTATATACTATTCACAAAACTGTATTTCTACCATCCACACACGGGTAAGCAGCTAAAACAAACCACATAATCTACTAACCAATATGACACCATCTATCATCCACACACGGGAAGCAGCCAAAAAACCACATAATCTACTATCCAATATGACACAATCTATCATCCACACTTGAAGCAGCCAAAAAAAAAACACATAATCTACTAACCAATATCACACCATCTACCATCCACACACACGGGGAAACAGCTAAAACAAACCACATAATTTACTATCCAATATCACACCATCTACCATCCAAAAGAGAGTCAGTGTTTATAATCACACTACTCCTCTCTCATACCAATTGGCAATTTGAACAGTCTCTTTTCTAGAGTATTGGGTAGCCCTGAGAATGGCTTTTTTTTAAACTTCTAAATACACCTGGCTAATGCTAGCTCCTCCCAGGTCTAGCCCTGCACACACATCTCCTATTCCAATCATTCTCCCAGTTGACTCTTGTTATTGGGAGCGCAGAGGTAGAATGAGTAGCCTCACTCTCCCAGTCTTCACTTTGAGGGATAGTGAAAACTTCCCTCTCTCTTCTCTTATGCCTCAGGCGTGGATAATGTGACCTCCTGTTGTCATCCACTTGCACCTGTAATAGCGGTTCTTGTGGCTGTTGTGGTTGTGGTGTATATGGAGGTGTCCTCACCATGGGTGTGACTTTACTAGACTATCGCATGATAAGGTGAGGTAAAATTTTCATTTTCATTTCCTTCTCCTCTTCTTTCTTTTTTCTCTCTTCCTTTTCTTTAATCCTGGCCTGTTCTTCTATGGTTTCCATAGGCTGTTTTTTGTGTGCACGAGGAGTGATGGCAATCTTTTATCATCTAAGATTGCGTCCTCGTCTTTCAACAGGATAGGGTCTGCTTCTTCGGAAAGAGAAGGAGAACTCTTTTGTGTCCACACGACAGTCTACAAAACTTCTGTCTGATTCCTGCTGCTGTTGTTGCTGTTGTTGCTGCTGCTGTTCTTTCTGCTCTCTCTCTCTGCTGCTTCTGAAGTCTATGCTTCTCAGTCCATTCTTCTTTTTCTTTTTGAATTTCTTCCCTGAAGAGTTCTTCTATGAAGTCTTCCGTCACTTGCAACCATCTAACATTCTCTATCTCTTCAGGCTTTGGCATCAG
This sequence comes from Unio pictorum, assembly GCA_030141615.1. Lineage (NCBI taxonomy): Eukaryota > Metazoa > Mollusca > Bivalvia > Unionida > Unionidae > Unio > Unio pictorum. The sequence continues at coordinate 5,541,809 of JARLTB010000006.1, read as the reverse complement.
ACATTGTCTGATACGATGCAGATTGACGTAAGCTTCGTTCAGCTTGGCTAGTTTTGAGCACATCTTCGTAGGAGAATGAGTCAAACAATGGATGGTTAGACTGGATACTACCCTTGCTTTATATGGTTCAATCGCGGTCGCGATAGAAAACATCCCTCTACGGTTTAGGGTTGGAAACGTTAAAATAGTTTGATGTGAGGGATAGAAAGAAGTCAAAGAGCATCTATATTAATAAAAATGTAAAACAAACGACAGACACATTGGTTTCAAAAGGCAACATTTTTTATTCAAATAACAAACAACTAACAAAACACAATTTTTTTCCAACTAACAGACATTTTTTAATTCATTAACAAACATGTTTTCAACTAACAAACATTTTTTTTCAACTAACAAACGTTTTTTTCAACTAACAAACATTTTTTTTCTTCAAATAACTAACACTTTTTTCAATAACATAAATACATTATCTTTTACATGGTTGACAACCTTGTGAACTAAATTGAGGTTTCCACTGTTGGAAGTCATTGGGCCATTGATGTACACTACGTTTTCTAGCTAAAGACAACATATAACCATAATGGTCACAAAACCATCGATCTACTTTGTCATCGTTGCGAGACGAATGACGATCAAAATAAGTCACTAAATGTTCTGAAGAATATCCAAGACTGCGATGATGCAAAAATTAGACACAAAATTGTCCACACACCATAGAATCTGTGCCTTGTAATTTCTCATTATTAAATTGTGTCGTCTGGGCGTTTCTTCTCATAAAGTCAAAGATATTATCTTGCAAAGGGGGTAATCCATACGAATCAAACTACTCCACACATCCCTCTTGAGGAAAGTAGACAGCTACCCAGTGAGTTCCTGGAAGATGACTGTCATTTGTATTGATGACATAAGCTTGATTCTCTTGAGGTTTGCGATGAGGTAGTTCATCTTTAGCACACACGACAGGACTCCAAGAAGCAGTGTACGAACTGCGGTTCAAAAGCAAATAAAGTTCCCAAGTATCCATGTTTTTGGTCTTGTTTTTTTCTTCACAGGTGATGATAAGTCATCAATTCAATCCAGACCTTTTGCTTGGAAAGGTCTGTCAAGTAACTGTTTGTTTGCTTCGTCTCCTTACTCTGTGCCAAGAGAGCTTTGATGTGATCAATTTCTCGAGCAAACAATGGAGGAGAGGAATGATCACGCAAGTCTTTATACCACTGTAGTAACACTAACACAGCTTCTTCTGAGATAAGACTCCAAGCTTCGTTCAGATAATCGTCCAATTTTTCTTCTTGACTCATCATCATACATTTATCGTGTTGAATTTGACTGGGATGATCGATTTGACAGCCATAACAATCTTTTTTAATCATGTCCCTCATTGTATTCTCCAAGTGTTTGGCAAAACAGGTGACTAAATGTTGTTCTTGTTCTGGCCATCTGGACTTCAATATCACTACTTCATTGTCTTGGGGGTCTGCTTTCTCTGTACCCTCCCATTCCATTTCCATTGATTCTCCACTATTCAAAGAGGGACAAGAGTCTTCCATAGTGTCTAATAGTCTAGAATGACTTCTCTCAAACTGTTTATTTCTATGGTATTATCGAATTCGGCATACAGAATGACATTCATCGTTTCGAGAAGAGCTTGTGCAAACTAAAGTTCCACACGCAGTTGCCCATATTTTATAGGGTGGAAATGTCCCTCGTCGCTGCCTTGGTCTGGAGTGAAATCAAAATCCCACAAAGTGTAACCTCCTGCATAATCGTCGTAGGAAATGCCGTGACTGGTGTTGGTTTCTAACTCTCCTGTGGGTTCGTACAGCGACAAGTACGTAATTCTTCTGGTCAAAGTTGAGTTCGAAGGGTCGGGTACACAAAGTTTTGCTATCGCGACTGATTTCGATTTTGGTTACTTTGCAGTGCTTAAACTGGAAAGGATTTTCATTGTGGGCACCATTGAGGGCTGCATTGCTCACGATGCCAATGAATAAACGTTTGGGTAACTGTCCTTGGAAGAGATGATCTTTGATCTTGGATTGGAAGGGTGTCTTCGTTGTCGCTTTCTGCCTTGTCCTTGCTGTGTCTTTAGGAAAGCAGGAATGCCAGACGTGGTACCGTTCAGCGCATTTATAGGACTTTCTCGTTGGCCCGAAATCTCTTTACCCGTTTGACGCAAGATATTTTTGCCTGCTCTCAAGAAAACTTCTTTGTGGTTTTGTTTGTAAATGAGAACATTTTGAAGAAAATCTTTGCCGTGAGTCAATGCGGCATCTTTTAAGGCGTGCAATCCTCGAGTCACCATCGGTTTCAAAACAGGGACAACGGAACGAAAGGCTGATTTATACATATCTCCTAAACCATATCCTCGTTGTCGAGCGACTCCTCGGTACACAGGATACATCGCTTTTTAGCTGTTCGAGAATCGTTTTTGAAAATGGAGTTTCACTGTCACTTTTCCTTTGGTAAATGGAATATCTTGTCCCACATCTCCTTTTATAGTAATGTTGACACTATCAAAATACAACTACTGACAGGTAAATATCATGTGTATCATTTCCATTAAAGCCACTTCCCAATGAGCATCTTGATCTTGAGGTAATTTAGCCGTTTAGCAGCACAACGTGTTGTTAGGAAACACCTCTATGGAACTGTCATTGGGTAACGTTAAGTAAAATTGGTTAATAGTGTTGTTCATAATTCCAGCGTTCGTCTGTCCGAGGAGTCACTCGAGGTTAAAGGAGTGTCTAAAAGAGGATTGTGATTGGAAGGGTGACTGTTATGAGAATGACTGACGTTGGACGCAAGGCTCCCAATAGTGTTACTGTTGTTCCCGTTGTAAGAGTATTTCAGGGAAGGATTGGGAAGAAGCTCACCGATTGCAATTGCTTAGTAAAATTGTCCACAATTGTTTGCCTTCTTGTTGCAAACTCAAATTAGCAATGGCTGCACCAATGACAGAATACACCACAAAGATTTGACAGAAAAAGACGATTTTCTTTTTGGTACACATTCTCCACACCACACAAACAAGGGCTGCTTTTGTAAATCTTGTAGAGAAGAACTGGGTGAAGGAGTAATCACTGTGGTAGCTGAAGCTGTATTGAAGGGCATGATGGTCACTTCTTTTTATAGTCGATGACTTGCGAAGAGTCAATCCAAGAATCAAAACTAGGAGGATATCCTTTCCAGCGTACTTTGACTTCTTTGACACGACGTTTTCCTACTTTACGAGTTCTTCGTTCGAGAATGCTTTCAATGTCGTACACGTCGTCTTCTTTTTTAGTGATACGTTGTAACTCAAGCAAGTAAAATGTTCCTTTTAATACTTCTCCGTTCATGTCTTCCAATTTATAGATGGTAGGATGACAATCAAGCACTCGTCCAGTAACACGAAACTATTCGGTGGTCCAGTTCGGTAAGTCACCTTTGTCGAAAGTGCGTTTGGCTTTACCAGTGCGAACCCAATCTCCAGGGGTTAACACTCCACCTTTCCTGGGGACAGCCATCGTCCGGGACGTACCAAACAGATGCTCAAAAACAGTCACTTCGTTGTCGGGTGTCACGTCTTGTGGGGCACGTCCAATGCTTCTATGGTAAGTCTGATTGTAGACTTGGACTAAGTGCGGTAAAACGTCGATGTACTTGAGAGTGTGTTGATGCGTAAAATATTTCCACATGCGTTCTTTCAAAGTACGTTGAAAACTTTCCACGAGGCTGGCTTTGGTTTCAAGATTTTCGGTGGTACAAAAATGAAATGTCACGTTTCTTTAATTCTCGTTGGAAAACTTGGTTCAGAAATTCTGTGCCTTTGTCGGTTTGCCATCGAAGAGGTTGACGACCACTTTGTTTCAACACCAGTTGCAGGGCTCTTACTAACTCTCCGCTCGAATTGGAAGTCAATGGTACGACCCAGACAAATTTAAAAAAGACGTCGATGACACAAAACAAATATTTGTAGCCACGATTGTAGGTGGCTAAATGAGAGACATCGGCTAAATCGGCTTGCCATTGATGATCGATGCCTTCCACTTGAGTGCGACTTCTGTGAAATTTTTGTCGAATAGGTTTGAGTACTTCAGGTAAACGGAGCTTTCTCAGGCGAGTATTAGCACGATATAATTTCTGAATACCTCCGTAACCTGCAGAGTGAGCTGGATCGTAGTAAATGCTGGCTAACACCTTCTCCATGGTTTTGTTAACAAGTCACCCACACTTCAATGATACTGTTTTGGGTGGGGCGAAATGGAGGTTGTTTGGAAACGGTTTTACGTGTCCGATATGCCACAGGAGTCAACATCGATGGTACTGGTCGTGGTGGTGGAGGCGGAGGTAATGGGATAGCTTTGGTCCTCTTTTCTTTTCTCACTTCTGGTTTCCTTTCTTCTTTTTTCACTTCTGTCGAATGAGGAGTGGCCATCATCTATTTAACCCAAGTTTTGAGTTCTTCTCGTTGGGGAGTGGGGGAAGGAGTCAACAAGGAAGCTGCAATCTTACTCGGAATGGGAGTGGCGGTGGGTGTTTGAAAGATATCATGGGGTTTTCCTTCCTTGGATAATGGTGGGGTGACGTCTGTCTTGTATGCTGTAGATAGTGATGGCGACGGACTATTCATTAGAGCCTTAAAATCGGTCAGAGTAGGTATAGATGTTTGTTCCACAGCTTTCCGATGAAAGAGTTGCAGTCGTTGCAAAAGCTGACCGTACGTTTGCGATTTTTCGGTTTCGGACAAATCGCTGCGATACATCAAGTACTGTAATTCGTGTTGTAATTGGGACATCTCGGTCAAATGAGGATTGGGTGGTAAATGGGGGGTTCGTTGTTCTTGCCAACGATGGTATTCCATCCATCGTTTGTAAAGGACCAAAGTCAGTTTTCGTCCTTCCATGGAATTTCAAATGTTACGTCTGAGATCGTTGTGCTCCATTGGTCCCTTTTATATTCTGGAAGGATCATACATATTGCTACCCATCACTTTGGTCATCCATTGTGTCATCCCTTGTGAAATCAAAAACTGGCAACATGTTGGATAGGATGCCGGATTTCGCTAATCCTCCCAACAAAGGACGAAGAAAGGGTAAAAATCCTCCGCGTTGCACTAACATTTTTTTCTTTTGACGGATCGGTATTTTCTTTTGGACCATTTGACGGAGAACGTGTCGATGTTTGGCTAAGCATTTTTTCTGGTGTGGAGACAAAGGTATCGTGCCTTTCAAGACATTCAAGCAACATTCGCACACTGTATCGATGACTACTTTGGAAGCAGTTTTAATGATGTGTTTTCGCATGGGTGGAGAGGCATGGACAGGACAGACAACATGTCTCCATGTTTGACTAGACAAGAAGGTAGTCCTGTCCATTTCTTTCCTTTCGGGGGGGGGGGGGGTGAATAAAAATGTTTTCTGCTGGGTGACATCTTTGCTTGTTCGTTCAACAAATCCACTGACGTCAATGACATGGAATACACACCCTTTTATCTTTTCTTTTCGGAACTTGCTCTTCGTCAAAAATGTAACGATGTGTTTCCCAAAATCACCAAAGTAACCTCCTCTTTGGTGGCACCACTTTTTCTTTAAAAGCCTACGTTTTTTCAGGGGATGACGTCGATGATTGGCAAAAACTTTTGTCGGATGACATGACTGTCTTTTTCCTTTTCGTTTTTGGATAGAAGAACGACGATGGTAGTGGTGTACACGTTTTTGAGTTGAGATCTCTATGTGTTCAGGATCACACACAAAAATTAAATACACTGAAGACTATTTACCTGAGACGACTCTTTTATTTGATTTCCTCATCTTCAATTCTGCGACCCTATTAAATAAAGGCTCTAGTAAAGGACCCAAAAAATTCAATCGTTCAAATCTAAACCTCTTTGGTGACTTCTCCTTTTCTTTCGACGACTGCGTCTTTTTAGAGGATGACGTCGATGTTTGGATTTTAAGCGTTTTGAGGGATGACGAGATTGTCTTTTTCCTTTTCCTCTTTGGACAGCAGAACGACGATGTTTGTGGTGTGCACGTTTTTGAGGAGGCATCATTGAGTGTTCAGCAATAGCACAGAGAAAATATTGATTCACGTCGTTGTCCTCAAGTCATTTTTATACTGGAATGCGGCGCTACTGATTATCTTTGCATCGTATCAACTTCATGACAGGTAACATACGTCGGGAAGGGGTTCGCAACGGACTCAATCGGGGCAGTTCTTGTTTGGACAAATCCAGTAAACTCTTTAACATGCCAGATCTTTCTTGGACTTTGACGTTGGGGGCAGGTACTTTGTGAGCAGCTACTACTGCCGCCAATAAGGAAGAGGGTGTCACCGGTGGATGAGACGTTTCGGGAGAAGCTGATTTCCAATGTTTCATCAAAGTAGGAAGAACGGGTGTCAAATTGGATTTGGCTGTCATCACCAGCAACGGAGAAGTGGAAGAACCTGAGGCTACTGGAAACGCGATCACTGGTGCTGCAGGTCGTGGTTTACCCATGCAAGGTTGCATCCTGGCCGAAGTGCCTCTTTTGCGGGTGACATTACTTTTCTGTGAACGTTTCTTTTTCTGTCTTTTGGTCTTGACACTATTGTTATTTTTCTTGGGGGTTCCTTTCGCTTTTTTCTTGGGGTGATCTTTGGGAGCATTGGGATCCCATTATAAAAGAGAACGAATGATGACACCTCCTAGAGAACCACTATCTCCAGGTTTCAAAATGATTTGCTTTTTGTTTTGAGTGTCGATGCGAGGATCAGCCAGTTGCGTCAAGGCTACTTTGTTTCTGTCAAAAAAGCGTTTGGTTTGATGTAGAATGTGAATGATGCCTTGCAGTATTTGACGTGCTGTCACCGTAAACCATCGTAAGACTTCTTTGAGACTGGCTTCTAGCACGTGATCGTGGATTTTTTTCGCGACTGATACCGTCCACGGCACGAATCAATTTGATGGGAAGATGAGACTGAAGGGACGTCATGTTGGCGATGTATGAGACAAGGTCAAAGAGACCGAGGTTGTTATAAATATTTTAGTTGTTGTTTTTGTTATGTCGACGACGAGGACGTGTACACGACAGGTCCTCCGTCTTGACACCAGTCGTGAAATAAATCGGTACAAAATCGCAAATAATTGGGAGTGGTGGGTTTTAAATCCACGAGTAAATAGGCGTGTGGGGTTTGAGTGGCATCATCGTACGCATGAGTCAGCCAAAGTGTTCCTAACTGTTTGGCTAAGACTTGCACTTGCGATTTATCTCTAAGACTTTAAAACAAGACCATGTAATGAGCATTGAGACTAGTGATACGATGGGCTTTACTTTGTTGAAACAAATTTTGTGTAATGTAAATAACACTGGCATTACGATGATGCCCTTTACGCGACGCGTAAACCACAGTTTAATTTCTTCTTCGTCTTCTCCTAACAAGTCGTCAAAAATGATCAAATGAGTTTGACTAGTGTCAGACACGATCCCATCGTCTTCGCTAGGAATGCCTTCCTCAAACACAATGGAATCACCTTGACTTTCTTGCAAGAGGCTGTATGCCGATTGCCACTCTTTGTAACACCACACGATGCGTTGAGGTGAACAATCGATCAAATGTTGTTTATGTTTGATCAAAAGTTTGACAAATTCGGTTTTGCCTGAACCGCTCGGTCCAGCAATTACCATGTTCAAAGGATGACGAAGATACAAGGCCCTCCAACTAGGATGATCTAAGTGACTTTGAATGTCAAGAAGGAAGGAATAGAAATAGCAGAGTTAGCCATAGTAGTGTAGGGTATGACACTATTGACACAAAAACAGACAAGACAAGAGGATTTTATACTTTTTTCAGGACACATTTATTTCAATTCATTTTTAAATTCGAACAACACGAAAGACAAAATTACATAAGAGCCAAATGGATAAATACAGGAATAAAAAACACATGGTAACGATCAAAGTGGCATATAAACAAGTCTATGTACAACATCGTTTGGATAACCAAGGTGTCCTAGAGGTAGTGTGTAATGTTCTTATAGTCTCTACATTGGGTACAGTCACATAGGTGTCCTCTCAGAATGGTCTTTGTGGGGGAATGTCCATGACAGTCCTGTCTTAAACAGAGTGATTGTCCTCGGTGACAGATTCTTCTTCTTCTGGCACTGGCACTGTCACTAAGACAGGTTTAAAAGTGACATTTTTCACTCGACGATAGATTTTACGAACACAACGCTTGAGCAAAATAGAATGCTTCTTTTGTCCAAGTTTCAAAACCTCAATTTTTCCAGTCACGAAAATCTGTCCAATGAGGGTGTAAATCACAAGGTACACACACATCCTCGTACACCACTTCCGTACGTAAAAGTTGACGAATCTTTTTTTCCTGTAAACGAAATAAATTTTAAACAGTGGAAAAAGACACCCTTGATCCACTTTCCTCTTGTGAATTTCACGACACAAACGTTCTACGGTCACCAATTGAGATTTTTCTTTAGCAAGTCCCTGCCAAACGTCCTTGTAGGTATTTTCTTTCAATTGGTGTGGTAATCCTTGAATATTATACTTTAGAGAGGGTTTATATACTGATCTAGGTTTGTCTCCAAGCCAAACTGGTTTGTTAAACGACATGGTACAGTATTGTCACTTTCAATCACCAAGGTCCCACTAAAGGTAGGTATTGACAATTCGGAGACCATCGAGCATGTTCCAGGTAAGTGGAATCTTTCTGTTCCCACTCGTAAATTGACACACCACAACTGAAACACTTTGACTTTATCCCCTTCGCACAAGTAGAAAAATCCGGCCCTGGCTAATTCTTTAGGAGTTGGTCCAGGCAGATATTTTGGCCATGTTTCTTTGAAGGTTTGGAATCGACTTTTAATTTTACAGTATTCAGGAAAGCTCGTAGGAAACGAATATTCGACTCTCCTCACTTCCGTTCGATGCAGGTACGGTGAAATTCTTAGGAGTCCATGATAACGTACGGCACCGCTTTCGCATCCCTCAGGTTTGACACGCACAGCATCACTTTCCATGGTAGATATAGGGGTAGTAGTCGTAGTCTGTGAATGTAGATGCAACTGTTTGTGTCAAAATACAACACACGATCTCCTAACAGTTCTAACACTTCGTACAATTTTAAACGAGCGTGGGCTGTCACGTAAGCCGCAATGATGACATTTCCAAATATGTCGGCTTCTACAAAGTCTAGTTCTTCTTCGTAATTGACTAAGATGAAGTCCTCACGAATGACGTCCACGTGTTTCATACATTTGGTTTTTGAATCATCTGAAAGTAGCGGGAATTTTCGGACAACTACTCTGTCTTGGGTAAAGACGGTCGTTGTGCCATTTTACCCCACAAGTAATTTAACATCACTTTGGCAAACGATCGCCTTCCGTCGTTTTTCTCGATGTTTTCTAAAGTGATTCCTTTCTGCTCCCGATACTTTTCTTCGGGAGTGTGACACCAGGACGGATAGCCGCTAGCTTCTTGTTTTAGTTTCAAAAAGGCATCCACGTAGTCTGCAAAAATACCTTTTTTTGTCTCATCGCCCTTGTGGTATTGTTGTGTCTTGGGAAAGTGGTAAATTTCGTACACTTCTAACAGTTGGTATCCCAGGTCCAGAGCTTTAAACAATTTCACGCTAACCCACGTTCCTGTCAGGGCGCGTTCCTCCTGGTTGTGCTGACAAGGCTGGTCTTGGTTACACGTTTCGGCACAAGTACGACACAAAGGAAACATCAGTTTTCCTTGGCAATGGTGAGGAAAAACGGGATGGTACATGTCCGTAGGAGGCAAGACTTCGCACTTGATCAATCTTTCGTACTGGCGTATTTGGTCTAAGTCAATGTGTTTTGTCATCAATTCTTGGTGCCTACGGGAAAGTGACAATATTTGCAAACGTAAAGATACAGCGAGCACACGTCCAAGTATTTGATTTCTTCTCCCTTCTTCTCGTCCGCCTGGTACAGCAAACAGGTGGCATTCGTCCGTCCTCCGTACAAACTATCCCGGGGGTTCAGGGGGTCCACCAACTTGTAACTTTCTACGATGCGTTAAACTCGGGATCGGTTTTCAAAAGCTGATCGTACTCGTGTTCCCGCATTTCCACCACCTGGTATCCTTGCTGTTCTAACTTCAGTTGTCGCTGGCAAGTTGTCTTGTACAAGTCTTCCATGGTCCGTTGTAAAAATTGATTTTTGGTGTCACGTTGAGAGTAGCACATGGGACATCCGTGAAATAAGCATCCATTAAACTCGTACACGATTGGAGGAGTCCCAGCCATCCACCGAATACATTCCGATGGTCTTTTCGCCTCCTCCGTTGCGGGCGTGTTGGATCCATTTGTCTTCCTTGTCACACAAGTAATGTAGCCAGCGTAGGGTTTTGACCGAGTATTGACGTTTGATAAAGTTCATCGTTTGAGGACTGACGACAGCGAGGGTGTTTTCAGGCATGAAGCGTTTTCGGTACACTAACGAACATGCTTTGGCGATGGTGCAAGCTTCTTTCGAAGGATCAATCCCTCCATGCTCCATGAACAATTCTCGAAATTTTCCAGAGCAACTCGTAAAATGTCCACGTTAGATCGACAATACTTTAACATTTCTTCTTGAAAGTCGAAGGGATCCGAGGCGTGAGTCTGATGCCAAGCGTGGAAAGCTTCTCGTTGTTCGGTGCGCATGTTATCATGGTCGTAGTCGTCAGCCTCAGGCAAATGGGATAGAACATGTCCATTGGCTTCGGTATTGAAAAAGTGTGGAAAATAACCTTTGGCCTTCTGTCATTCCAAACGTTTTAGGCTTGCGACTCAAAGGCATGGCCAAGTAACTCATTGAATATTTAAACTGTACTTGTCCTACTTGCATAGAAATGATTTTGGTTCCGTTTAAAGTCACTTTACGACGTTCGGTACTTTGTTCCGTATAGTATCTGAGAAAAAATTGCGCATCTTATCCCGGGAAATTATGAGCCATTACCGTGGCATGGTGATGACAATCTCCGTAAAGTTCGATGTCTTCTGGACTCCACGTTTCATCGATGGGGTTTAGGATCCAGACGGGAGACTTCAAATTATCGTGATGAATAGAAAGTCTCAAGCGATCGTCTTCTTTAGCTTGATATTTCTGTTTCAGTGTAGTTAACACAGAATTCCACACCTCAATAATGAACCCCTCTGCATTCTCCTAAGGTACATTGGACTTGAAATCTTTAAACTTTACGCCGTACGTGTAAGACGTTGTTCTAAATTTTCGAGAGGAACGCTTTTCAGTCTCTCGAATGTGATAGTACTTTTCAGGGTTTACTAAGGGAGGTGAACTTTGCTTGGACGTCGCTTGTCTGGGCTTGGGTTCGGGCTCACTCATGTCATCTTCAAAATCACTGGCAAGAAATTGAGCCAAGACTTTAGCTACTGTGCGAGGCGATACATCACGTTTCTGTCTCTTATTGTCTTCTCCTTTCTCAACAACATGATGCGGTCTTTTCATCGTGTATGCAAAAAGTCAAATGACTGCATTTTTAAGACCATGACCCCTATATATTCATGTCCGGTCCGTGTATATATAAAGGGTCAGTGTCTAACCTTTCAGTATTCATTTTACTCTCACATTGACCAGAACGATGGAAGAGCCTACACAAGTTGAAGTTCTGATCAAAGCTTTGCGTGGTGTCATACGAAAGTTTTCTTCAGACAAGCCGACGGACTACTCTCCCTCCTTTCGAGATTAAAGTTAAGATACTTGCTATATCTGTAAGAAGAAAGGACATTGGGATACAGAATGTCCAGATCGTGAAAACACAATACAGGTGTTAGAAGAGACAAAAGTCAAGATACCTGTTATCATTGTAAAGAGAAAGGACAATGGTCTCCAAACTGTCCTAAGAAACAACAAGAGCAGGAGGAGGAGGTGGAGGAATTCTGAATAAAAGGAGGAAGAGTTACCCTCCCCCAAGGAAGAACAACGACACGTTCACAAAGACAAGAAAAGAAGACGAAACAAATGTGAGGAAGAAGAAGAAGAAAAAGAAAAACCTCTGACAGCAAAGAAATTAAAGAAACAGAAAGAGTGAACATAAGAAACCTATGAACTTTTGAAAGTGGTATTGTGTTATGTTATGTTGTGATATTGAATTGTAACGTTTGTACTAGAATACACCGGAGAGAAAAAAATCGTAAGTGTCTCTTGGTTTTGATTGTATAGAATAAGAACTTACACTCACACATTCATTCATTCACACGTACATCATGGGTTATAAAAAAAGTAAAGGACTTTTGAGTTTTCATTGAATTAGGCAATTGAAATAGTATTTCTTTTCGAAATAATTGGAGTGACCCTGAAAAGGACCGTTGGTGTTTTGTTTGTTTAAAACAAAACAAACTCAGAAACGGGACGAAATCATCTTGAGCTGTCTTAAGCTTTTGCCACGGCCAAGGCCAACTTCGGGACTGGTGGTTCCTGTCAATGATTTAGTAGAAATCACTAACGGTGGTATGGCAGACGTAGTCACAGTGAGATTGGGTTGTTTAGCTCGAGAAGGTCTTTTTCTCTTCGGTCGTGATAAATAAGTCTGATACATTTCTTTCAGACTCCTTAACTCTGCTAAAATATCTAAAAGTACCGTGGTGACCGTTTGATTTTCACTATTATCTTTCTGTCGTTGGTCTTCTTTCTTCTCTGTTGCTGCTACTGTTTCTTCCTGGTGTTTCGTTCTTGCTTCTTCTTCTTCCCGCTGTTGAAGGAGAAAAGCTTGTTCTTCTACTCTCTGTTATTGTAAAAATCGCTCCAATTTTTCTTTTTGTCTTTGCTTAAAATCATCGACGTGTAAATAAGAACAAGCAGAAGGTAACGAAGGTTCCGGAACAAATTCTTGTGAAGTTAGAAAATCCACAATATCCTAGTTAAAATCAACTTCTTCTGGATGTAGATTTGTATTGACTTTGCTAGTCACTGCTGTACCATTACTTGCTGTCTCCACTACTGGTTCACCCCAATTCATTGTCTTCCTTGATTCCGACATGATTGACAACTCTGTCGCATCGATTGACTGTGCACAGACGCTAGTACCTCTATATAGGGAATGAGACGTCACAGACTGCTCTCTTCCGATTGACCAACTGTGACAGGCTTTTGTAACGCATATTTGGATTGGTGAATAAACTCAATCCGTTTCGATCCGCTCTTCCCCTATAAATAAGCGCAGTACACAGCATTTTCTTCACCTGTTCTCATCGCAAGATGTGGACCAACGTAGAATCTTCTACCCTTGTTTCTACAATGCTATTTCGTACTGACTTACCAATGTATGTCAGATCATCATGGGCTATCATTCATATGACTGATGCAGCCCTTTGGAAGAGAAGGATATATGTGGAGAGGCAATGTGGTTTAAAGAGAGTTCTCCTCTATGGCCCAGCAGTGAGGAGAAGTTTAAGGAAGAGAAGAAGATCCGTGAGATGTCCTCTGTGTTAACAAAATAATGTTAACATTTTTTGGGCCACTCATATACCTCGAAAAGATATTTGCTTTCTTTGCCTCCATTTCCCTTGTCGCTAGACAGTCCCAAATAAAAATAATATTCCCCATGTTAAATTTTCCTTGTCGCTATATAGTCCCACTATGTTAAATTTCCCTTATCGCTATACAGACACACGATGTTCAATTTCCCTTGTGACTATAAAGTCCCACCTTGTCGCTATACAGTCTCATGCTCTTTTTGACTGGGATTTCCATTGTCGCTATAGGGTCCCACATTACTACTAACGATAATATTCAAAGATATCAATGAACAGCACGTAAGTGTCTCGCCTACTGATGGATGTTCCACCAATGTTATTGTCGAAATTATTCTTAAATAGTTAAGAACATTCATGTGATGTTGTTTAATTGATAGAACATAAATGATTATGTATTTTACGGATCGATGGGAATGGTGATGATTTGCATAATCAATGCATGTCATAGAGCTATATATGTAGACATCTAGATGTTTTTATAGGTCTGACTGTCTCTCTGTATAATAAATGTATCCCTAGGAAACAATATACCTTTCTGTCTGCATAGCAGGTGGTCTCTTTTTGTTGGATTTAATATATCATTATTATGATGCATAACAAGAAATGTTTAAACTGTGTGATGCTGACATTTATAAACAAATCCTAAATTTTCTAAAGTTTCTTCATTTGCTAATAACTAGAATAAAGTAGATACGAAAATGGCAAAGATGAAAGCGATCACAATGGATAGTGACGATGCATAGGACGGCGACATTAACACAGTGTCACACAACATTTAGAGAACGTGTAAAGATCAGCAAGTTAAGGCTATGATTGTTCCATTTTTACGTGTAAACCTTCCATGAATTACATTAAAAATGTGCATGTATTAATGGTCCTGAAATGTTATTTTTCATATCATTTTTTTCAATACATGGATCTATTCTTGTTATCATTTTCTCTTTCTAAAAGAGAACTTGTCTTATGTTGTACTTGTTTTCTACCACATCCCACATTGGGAATACTTCCGAAAGGTAAAGAACTCATTCACACATTGAATATAAAACATTGAAAAGCATTATCATCCTTTGACGGAATGATCTAGAGACGTTCAGTAATAGAAAGTTCTCCAGTAAATCCATTTTTGAGAAAAGAATAATATTAGTGTTTTGACAAACGATAGTTTACCGCTATAGATATGTACTGTAAAGACGGCTCTAGTGATATGTTGAATTGCAACGATGTTACTTGTAAGTACATCAAATGGCACATAATGCATTATTCTGAGGTGATCTTCCGATCATTGGCTAATATACCCAGTCCTGTATTGATTAATGGCGTACAATTAATTGTTGTTACCGACATTATCCAACATGTGTTGTATATTCGAATTTTCCTCGCATTAAGTTAATATTTAATTTAAGAGAAGTATGAGTTTTTAGCAGATGAACGACAAATGATAATCGAGATCTGTATCAGAGTAACGAAGCCGTCATACTTTATATGATATTTGTAGATATGTACAATTGCGCGATACGAGTAATGTGGTGAGTCTGACTGTATCTTTGTCTCAAGGAATACTTAGTAAAATAACCATAATAACCGTAAGACAAGTTCAACGTTGATAATTATAATTATAATTATTTACGTTAAAGGTGCTTCAGATAGCTTTTACCTGCTCGTATTCGATGCATGTCATTATAAACCATCGACATTTGATTTTGTGTCATATTACATCGTGTTTTAAATTTATATGACAGTGATAGTAGAAAATCTGCAACCAATTGATGACTATATGACTACTTAGACATCAGAAACAATTTATTATCTGAAATACTTATTCACATTTTGATCTTGGTGCCAAATCCACAAAGCTAGGAACAAAGCCATGAGGGTAGGCTCAGCATGCATGCCCTTACCCTTACCGTCATATTGTATTTCCAGAGAAATATGAGTCTAAGACTTACACAAGAATAACATGGGCTTATGAACTCTATATAGGCAAAATAGTTCTAAATTGATATGGCTCGGATGCCTTGGATTAGCGAATACTGCCGAATATAATTGTAACCAGTAACTTAGCAATGAAATGCAGTGTTCAGTATTATGTAAATCTAAAGAAGTTTATTTTTCTGATGATGTTTACATGTTTATATAGATAAAAACATAATGAGTTTGAGCATTTGTTTCAAAATGTACTCATCCTTTATATACATTTAATAACCTGTTCAACGTGACTTATTTTCATCCTTTTTGGAGCTATTTACCAAACAGTAAATAGGTGCTCCTTCTACGAAATTACCTTCCTTAATTAGATTTTAGTTATAAATGAAAAAATTTATCTTGTTTTATGTAAGTCTTTCCATTCATGGTCAAGGTTACTATGAATTAATTTAAATAACATAGCCATCGCCATAAATGACCAATGCAGATAATAACCCTAATGTTTTTCGATTGATCATAAACATTGGCAAACAGCTTGAACGTTTGATGGCTGTAGCTGTTAATCACTTCTACAACTTATTTCATCCTTCACATTCGAGTTTTTGGAGTTCGGCTCCTCTCCTGTATGGATTTTCTTGTAATGATCAGATGATCTGGCGATAATTAATAACATGCTCACCAACGTTTCCGTACATTTACCAGGCGTCTGCTCCAAATTTGCAAAGTATTGTTTGAGCTAGTTTTGTATATATTCTTTTAATAGTACATGGATGCTAAAGAGACTGATACCTATACAATAACCCATATATATATATATATATATATATATATATATATATATATATATATATATATATGTGTGTGTGTGTGTGTGTGTGTGTGTGTGTGTGCTTCCCATATTAATTTTAAGTATATCAGCTTGCTTGATACGTTGCTAAGTTACATAAAACATAAAAGCACACTGACTGGCGATTTAGTTTGAAATGATTAGTCTTCTGAACCCTTTCGGTTTCAACATTCAAGCTACTGCAGGAGAAAACAGTTTAAACATTGTATATTGGGCCATTTGCTCTAGCTCCATTGGTTGTTGAAACAGCCAATCACTAAAACCTTTTTCAGATTAGCTGATGATGTTGTACACACTGGCGTGAAACACAATCGTTCAGCGGGCAGTTCTTATATACTCCTAGTATACATAAGCGGATAATTGAAATATATCGGATCGCAAATGACATGTAAACAAAAGGGGAAAAAATGTTTTTCGACGAATATCGTTAACCACTAAGAGACGTTAACGTTGGGACATACGGACCTATTCGAACGACAAGGTAAGTTCTGATGAATTATGCACTTGACTACTATACATTTGCCTTTTTTCTAGTAATATGTATAAATGGCTATAATTGATGAGAAATCAGGGCATAATGTTGAATATAATATAGATGTATCATGATACAAGTAAAACAAATGATTGAACAATATATAGACAAGATTATTGTCTATTTGAAAACATTAAGAGGCATTTCTTAATCTTAATGTCATTACTCTTATTCTCGACATGACTATTAACAATTATATATATATATATATATATATATATATATATATATATATATATATATATATATATATATTAAAAACTTTTCGACCTGTTAAACATCCATATTGATTCAATTACATTTCTATACTTTAAATACACTAGGTTATTTCCATATATTGTGCTGCTCCAGGAATGTATAGCAGTCACCAGTCACATATAGTTATATGTATTATCACCCCTTTCACCACCCCACTTCCCGTGCGTTCAAACATTACAACTTACAGTCATTTAACTTTCTTTACAAATGCATTTCAGTAATTACGACACAAATGTATAAATTTAGGTGACTGTCACTGTGTCATATATATATATTTCATCCAATTTGTTTCCGATAGGGTTATCTTTAATATCATTATATCCAAAGTTGCTGCTCTCAAAGGTCTGCAGACTCATTTGGTTGATGATCAGTCGAATAATAACAGTAAAATCTTTTGTCATTTAGACCTATTTGTTTTTTAATTCCGCGTTGACTTGGAGTGCCATTTTATGTGTAGGTCATGCTCCTGGTAGTTGTTAAGATATTTCAACGCGCATGATGATGTATGTGGAAATTTGATGCGGCATATCTATTAAATGAATACATCTCTGGTTGATATTTGAAAATACCGATTTCATTGCATGTAAAACAAGTGCAATGTTTTATCTTATTGCATGTGCTTTGAATTTAGAGCCAACCGTTTAGCATTGGTAGATTTATAGACACAGATGAAGGTAACAAAGAGCTTGATGAAGAAAGTTAACAATATATTTCACCTTTTTTTTTCTTTCTGTTCTAATCATATCTTTTATTTTTTTAAAGAAATAAACTGTGATTCACGTGCAGGTTTACGGAACAAATCTAATATTCACAACCGTAACTATTCACCATACCTCGAAATCAACGTAATGAAGTGTAAAAGAATTGTTTCCGAGTGGGTGGTGGATCAAATGAACAAATCAAACACAATATGTCAAAGATGTAAATTTATGAAATAAATTAATAATGAAAAATAATGATGTATCAACACAATACCTCATGCGTTCAACCCACAATCACACTTCACAACCATTCACAATTTGAAAACAAAATTAAATATTAATTCAAAATGAACACAGATCTAAGGAACCTCCTGGACTGAAAAAATGTTTCAAATAAAAAGGGAACCTTTACAAAAATTATATTATCGCACGTATGAATTGCGATAAACCTCAAATCATATTATTGCACGTATGAATTGCGATAACAAGTACAAACATCTATATGTATTAAGTCAAGTTTCTAACTGTTCTTGAGATTCATGTAATTCCTTGGAATACTACCGAGATTCAAAGTAACTCCATGTAAATATATCATAGTATTCAATTGTAACCACAATTGAAACACACACATGCGTCTCGACCCTGTACAACCGAACGATTCACCAACTGTTGAATCGCCTCACAGCTTCTCCGAATACCTAGGGTTGACCCAATACTTTTATCGGCCGCTTGCTCTTCACGGATCCACTACAGTTATACGTCACACTAACGTACAGACAGCATACAGCACCTATTAGAACCACCGGTCCCAAACATTTAGACTGACTTAAAGTGATTTCCAGCCAGGTACATGTAAGTCGCTACACGTCGCTTACCTTAAAAAACGCTTATTCACCCCCAGGTAACGCATGTACGACGAAACAAAAATGGTGAAATTGGTTTGTATCCAAGAAGAAATAAATTCAATTTTAGCCTAATTCTGTGATATGAAGAACAATAACAGTTCAGAATTGTACCCATTTGTTTGCTACTATCGCAGCTGAACAAAAAGAATTCAGAATGAAACGTGTATGTGTAAAGCTTTAATACTACTCTAGATTAGGGACATTCGTTGGCTTGATGTTCTGATTCAGTTATAGAAGAGGTATGTAGTGACGTGCAGTGTAGCACAAATGTACCAGGCATGTCTCTGTATACAAACACTAATATAATGTTAGGCTTAAAGTAAAGTATGTACAATCTAATTAGTGTTCGTAGTCATACAACATTTACTAACATATACTCCATTATAATCAGTAACTAAAATAACATTTCACTGGAATCTTTTTTCTAAAATCTTTGTATTTAGTTTTCTTTATCAAACATAGAAAATGAACGATGTTTCGCCACTACCAGTCACTAGAGAGAGCCAATGAGGGATGATGGTCACATACAGTGTACAGGCTTGTACAGCTGAGCTCCAACTTGCATTGCAAACTGGATTATCATGGACTGGCAATGTAGTGTTAGACCCTGTAATCTCTTGGACTGTTGATCAGGCTGCATGAGCAATCCTGATAACATAGCATCAAGTGTTAAACTATCACTAACACATCAAATGAAGTCTTGCAGGATTTGTGTGCGTACAAAGTCAATATTATCCTTCATAATATTTATCCCGTTTTAATTCCCCTTAGGCCAGTGCAAAGAATAATTGTGATTTATTCTTATTTAAGCAATTATGAAGCTAATTTAATAGTTATCCTAACACATCGAATGAAGATAGTGAACGTTTAAGGGATATCATAAGAGGCGAATTGAAACGTAACCAGGAAGGCAGCATGATGACAGTGTCTTCTAACGATGATGGCATCACATTTTGAAACTTCACGAGGAGGGTCTAGGATCAAATACAGCCAACCACCTAATACATTCGAAACGCTGTTTCCAGTTGCCGCCATCATTTAACTGGCACGTCTAGAACGCTTCGATCTTGATCTCACCCGAAACGACTAGACCCGAAGGCCTAAAAATAGAATAATTATATCCCTCTATCTCCCATATACACTTTGAGCGAAACTTTATTTAGCGCCTAGAATGAAAAGGTTATGGAGCACACACACACAAATTTATATATATATATATATATATATATATATATATATATATATATATATATATATTCATATGCCTTGGCGGCATACTGGACAAGGTCCACATGAGCCTCAGGCAGGTATCACACCGTAGTTCTGCTAACTGAAAATGTAATGAGAAAGTTTGTTTCTAAAAAAAACTGGAGTGTCAGGTTCGAATCCGTATTTAATGCCTGGCTTCGGATCACTTTTATAAGCAATGAGCACTTCAGTACGTTGTTGAATATCAATCCGTCATCGTGCTGCTTGACAGGAAGGGTCGAGTAGGTGAACAGAAGGGTCAATAGGCCACACCTTCTGATTCAGCTGATATACTACCCGTGCGTCGAGTCTACGTATTGGGACCGGCAAATAATAATCCAAGCCGTACCATTGAGGCAGCTGCGTCAAACGCACGGAAGGCTGACACGTTACAAGCGGATGCTAGTAAAGGAATCAAAAGCGTCTTGGCAACAACCCCCGAAGAATATAGAAGAACTAATAGTGTAAAGATACAATCGTTTTTGCATGATCGTTAACGATACGAATGAAAGATTTAACATTGCTTGATCTTAAGGGTCGAATGCAAGCGCTTACCAAGGCAATCACAGACTGGTGGTGTTGGTTTCTTCACAAACGTGATGAGCTTATTAAGCTTGCTTTGTATGTGTATTCAGGTGTACATGTATATGTTTCTAGCCCGTTTTACATGAGACGAGTGTGGCAAATGTTCGGTAGATGGTGCTGGTTGGGTCCAGGCGAACGCGTCCTTATAATATATGTCAGAGACAGCTTGATCAGGTTGAGGTCCTCTCGTTGGCAGTAATAGACTGGATATTGTTCTGTGTGGTCCTCGGAGATGATCAACGAACCCAAATCGACGTTATCATCGAGACCCATGCAGCTCCGGATATGAACTACTTTGGTTTTCGCCTCAGACGTGGATGCCCGAAAACCCACGAATTGGTGCTTCATTATATTCATAATACAATTTTCTTTGGAACTTCTTGTTACGTTCACTGTGCATGAGTTGACTTACTGAAACATCGCATGTATTATAAACGTGAGCTGTCTATGCCATGTCCCGGTACATGTCCTCATTTGTACCTTTAAAAGCAGGCATCGGTATCTGAGTAGAGCAGCTAGATTTTAGCACCGTAAAGCATAATTTCCAGGTTGCAGTAACCAAATATTTCTTCCGGTTTCATTCGGATCTTAAGGTGCTTACTAATGTAAGTGTTATAGTTTATAGCAGATATAACCACGATTTCTCAGGTAAATCTTTGTCATGTTGTTTCCATTTGTTTGGAAGGGTATATCGTCATCAAATTGTTTCCATTTGTTTGTAAGGGTATATCTTCATCAAAATGTTTCCATTTGTTTGGAAGGGTATATCTTTGTCATGTTGTTTCCATTTGTTTGGAAGTGTATATCTTCGTCATGTTGTTTCCATTTGTTTGGAAGTGTATATCGTCATCAAATTGTTTCCATTTGTTTGGAAGGGTATATCTTCGTCATGTTGTTTCCATTTGTTTGGAAGTGTATATCGTCATCAAATTGTTTCCATTTGTTTGCAAGGGTATATCTTCATCAAAATGTTTCCATTTGTTTGGAAGGGTATATCCTCGTCATTTTGTTTCCATTTATTTGGAAGGGTATATCTTCGTCATGTTGTTTCCATTTGCATGGAAGGGTATATCTTCGTCATGTTGTTTCCATTTGTTTGTAAGGGTATATCTTCGTCGTGTTGTTTCCATTTTTTTGGAAGGGTATATCTTCATCAAAATGTTTCCATTTGTTTGGAAGGGTATATCTTCGTCATGTTGTTTCCATTTGTTTGGAAGTGTATATCGTCATCAAATTGTTTCCATTTGTTTGGAAGGGTCTATCTTCATCAAAATGTTTCCATTTGTTTGGAAGGGTATATCTTCGTCATGTTGTTTTCATTTGTTTGGAAGGGTATATCGTCATCAAATTGTTTCCATTTGTTTGGAAGGGTATATCTTCATCAAAATGTTTCCATTTGTTTGGAAGGGTATATCCTCGTCATTTTGTTTCCATTTATTTGGAAGGGTATATCTTCGTCATGTTGTTTCCATTTGCATGGAAGGGTATATCTTCGTCATGTTGTTTCCATTTGTTTGTAAGGGTATATCTTCGTCGTGTTGTTTCCATTTTTTTGGAAGGGTATATCTTCATCAAATTGTTTCCATTTGTTTGGAAGCGTATATCTTCATCAAAATATTTCCATTTGTTTGGAAGGGTATATCTTTGTCATTTTGTTTCCATTTGTTTGTAAGGGTATATCTTCGTCATGTTGTTTCTATTTGCATGGAAGGGTATATCTTCGTCATATTATTTCCATTTGTTTGGAAGGGTATATCTTTGTCATTTTGTTTCCATTTGTTTGTAAGGGTATATCTTCGTCATGTTGTTTCTATTTGCATGGAAGGGTATATCTTCGTCATTTTGTTTCCATTTGTTTGGAAGGGTATATCTTCATCAATATGTTTCCATTTGTTTGGAAGGGTATATCTTCGTCATGGTGTTTCCATTTGTTTGGAAGGGTATATATTCGTCATTTTGTTTCCATTTGTTTGGAAGGGTATATCTTCGTCATATTGTTTACATTTGTTTGTCAGGATATATCTTTCGCGTGTTGTTTCCATTTGTTTGGAAGGGTATATCTTCATCAAATTGTTTCCATTTGTTTGGAAGGGTATATCGTCATCAAATTGTTTTCATTTGTTTGGAAGGGTATATCTTCATCAAAATGTTTCCATTTGTTTGGAAGGGTATATCTTCGTCATTTTGTTTCCATTTGTTTTGAAGGGTATATCTTCGTCATGTTGTTTCCATTTGCATGGAAGGGTATATCTTCGTCATGTTGTTTCCATTTGTTTGGAAGGGTATATCTTCGTCATGTTGTTTCCATTTGCTTGGAAGGGTATATCTTCATCAAAATGTTTCCATTTGTTTGCAAGGGTATATCCTCGTCATTTTGTTTCCATTTATTCGGAAGGGTATATCTTCGTCATGTTGTTTCCATTTGCATGGAAGGGTATATCTTCGTCATGTAGTTTCCATTTGTTTGTAAGGGTATATCCTCGTCATGGTGTTTCCATTTGTTTGGAAGGGTATATCTTCGTCATGGTGTTTCCATTTGTTTGGAAGGGTATATATTCGTCATTTTGTTTCCATTTGTTTGGAAGGGTATATCTTCGTTATGTTGTTTACATTTGTTTGGAAGGGTATGTATTCGTCATTTTGTTTCCATTTGTTTGGAAGGGTATATCTTCATCAAAATGTTTCCATTTGTTTGGAAGGGTATATATTCATCAAGATGTTTCCGTTTGTTTGGAAGGGTATATCTTCGTCATTTTGTTTCCATTTGTTTGAAAGGGTATATCTTCGTCATTTTGTTTCCATTTGTTTGGAAGGGTATATTTTCATCATTTTGATTCCATTTGTTTGGAAGGGTATATTTTCGTCATATTGTTTACATTTGTTTGGAAGGGTATATATTCGTCATTTTGTTTCCATTTGTTTGGATGGGTATATCTTCATCAAAATGTTTCCATTTGTTTGGAAGGGTATATCTTCGTCATTTTGTTTCCATTTGTTTGGAAGGGTATATCTTCGTCATTTTGTTTCCATTTATTCGGAAGGGTATATCTTCGTCATGTTGTTTCCATTTGCATGGAAGGGTATATCTTCGTCATGTAGTTTCCATTTGTTTGTAAGGGTATATCCTCGTCATGGTGTTTCCATTTGTTTGGAAGGGTATATCTTCGTCATGGTGTTTCCATTTGTTTGGAAGGGTATATATTCGTCATTTTGTTTCCATTTGTTTGGAAGGGTATATCTTCGTTATGTTGTTTACATTTGTTTGGAAGGGTATATATTCGTCATTTTGTTTCCATTTGTTTGGAAGGGTATATCTTCGTCATGGTGTTTCCATTTGTTTGGAAGGGTATATATTCGTCATTTTGTTTCCATTTGTTTGGAAGGGTATATCTTCATCAAAATGTTTCCATTTGTTTGGAAGGGTATATATTCATCAAAATGTTTCCATTTGTTTGGAAGGGTATATCTTCGTCATTTTGTTTCCATTTGTTTGAAAGGGTAATCGAGATCTGTATCAGAGTAACGAAGCCGTCATACTTTATATGATATTTGTAGATATGTACAATTGCGCGATACGAGTAATGTGGTGAGTCTGACTGTATCTTTGTCTCAAGGAATACTTAGTAAAATAACCATAATAACCGTAAGACAAGTTCAACGTTGATAATTATAATTATAATTATTTACGTTAAAGGTGCTTCAGATAGCTTTTACCTGCTCGTATTCGATGCATGTCATTATAAACCATCGACATTTGATTTTGTGTCATATTACATCGTGTTTTAAATTTATATGACAGTGATAGTAGAAAATCTGCAACCAATTGATGACTATATGACTACTTAGACATCAGAAACAATTTATTATCTGAAATACTTATTCACATTTTGATCTTGGTGCCAAATCCACAAAGCTAGGAACAAAGCCATGAGGGTAGGCTCAGCATGCATGCCCTTACCCTTACCGTCATATTGTATTTCCAGAGAAATATGAGTCTAAGACTTACACAAGAATAACATGGGCTTATGAACTCTATATAGGCAAAATAGTTCTAAATTGATATGGCTCGGATGCCTTGGATTAGCGAATACTGCCGAATATAATTGTAACCAGTAACTTAGCAATGAAATGCAGTGTTCAGTATTATGTAAATCTAAAGAAGTTTATTTTTCTGATGATGTTTACATGTTTATATAGATAAAAACATAATGAGTTTGAGCATTTGTTTCAAAATGTACTCATCCTTTATATACATTTAATAACCTGTTCAACGTGACTTATTTTCATCCTTTTTGGAGCTATTTACCAAACAGTAAATAGGTGCTCCTTCTACGAAATTACCTTCCTTAATTAGATTTTAGTTATAAATGAAAAAATTTATCTTGTTTTATGTAAGTCTTTCCATTCATGGTCAAGGTTACTATGAATTAATTTAAATAACATAGCCATCGCCATAAATGACCAATGCAGATAATAACCCTAATGTTTTTCGATTGATCATAAACAATGGCAAACAGCTTGAACGTTTGATGGCTGTAGCTGTTAATCACTTCTACAACTTATTTCATCCTTCACATTCGAGTTTTTGGAGTTCGGCTCCTCTCCTGTATGGATTTTCTTGTAATGATCAGATGATCTGGCGATAATTAATAACATGCTCACCAACGTTTCCGTACATTTACCAGGCGTCTGCTCCAAATTTGCAAAGTATTGTTTGAGCTAGTTTTGTATATATTCTTTTAATAGTACATGGATGCTAAAGAGACTGATACCTATACAATAACCCATATATATATATATATATATATATATATATATATATATATATATATATATATATATATATATGTGTGTGTGTGTGCTTCCCATATTAATTTTAAGTATATCAGCTTGCTTGATACGTTGCTAAGTTACATAAAACATAAAAGCACACTGACTGGCGATTTAGTTTGAAATGATTAGTCTTCTGAACCCTTTCGGTTTCAACATTCAAGCTACTGCAGGAGAAAACAGTTTAAACATTGTATATTGGGCCATTTGCTCTAGCTCCATTGGTTGTTGAAACAGCCAATCACTAAAACCTTTTTCAGATTAGCTGATGATGTTGTACACACTGGCGTGAAACACAATCGTTCAGCGGGCAGTTCTTATATACTCCTAGTATACATAAGCGGATAATTGAAATATATCGGATCGCAAATGACATGTAAACAAAAGGGGAAAAAATGTTTTTCGACGAATATCGTTAACCACTAAGAGACGTTAACGTTGGGACATACGGACCTATTCGAACGACAAGGTAAGTTCTGATGAATTATGCACTTGACTACTATACATTTGCCTTTTTTCTAGTAATATGTATAAATGGCTATAATTGATGAGAAATCAGGGGATAATGTTGAATATAATATAGATGTATCATGATACAAGTAAAACAAATGATTGAACAATATATAGACAAGATTATTGTCTATTTGAAAACATTAAGAGGCATTTCTTAATCTTAATGTCATTACTCTTATTCTCGACATGACTATTAACAATTATATATATATATATATATATATATATATATATATATATATATATATATATATATATATATATATATATATATATATATATATATTAAAACTTTTCGACCTGTTAAACATTCATATTGATTCAATTACATTTCTATACTTTAAATACACTAGGTTATTTCCATATATTGTGCTGCTCCAGGAATGTATAGCAGTCACCAGTCACATATAGTTATATGTATTATCACCCCTTTCACCACCCCACTTCCCGTGCGTTCAAACATTACAACTTACAGTCATTTAACTTTCTTTACAAATGCATTTCAGTAATTACGACACAAATGTATAAATTTAGGTGACTGTCACTGTGTCATATATATATATTTCATCCAATTTGTTTCCGATAGGGTTATCTTTAATATCATTATATCCAAAGTTGCTGCTCTCAAAGGTCTGCAGACTCATTTGGTTGATGATCAGTCGAATAATAACAGTAAAATCTTTTGTCATTTAGACCTATTTGTTTTTTAATTCCGCGTTGACTTGGAGTGCCATTTTATCTGTAGGTCATGCTCCTGGTAGTTGTTAAGATATTTCAACGCGCATGATGGTGTATGTGGAAATTTGATGCGGCATATCTATTAAATGAATACATCTCTGGTTGATATTTGAAAATACCGATTTCATTGCATGTAAAACAAGTGCAATGTTTTATCTTATTGCATGTACTTTGAATTTAGAGCCAACCGTTTAGCATTGGTAGATTTATAGACACAGATGAAGGTAACAAAGAGCTTGATGAAGAAAGTTAACAATATATTTCACCTTCTTTTTTCTTTCTGTTCTAATCATATCTTTTATTTTTTTAAAGAAATAAACTGTGATTCACGTGCAGGTTTACGGAACAAATCTAATATTCACAACCGTAACTATTCACCATACCTCGAAATCAACGTAATGAAGTGTAAAAGAATTGTTTCCGAGTGGGTGGTGGATCAAATGAACAAATCAAACACAATATGTCAAAGATGTAAATTTATGAAATAAATTAATAATGAAAAATAATGATGTATCAACACAATACCTCATGCGTTCAACCCACAATCACACTTCACAACCATTCACAATTTGAAAACAAAATTAAATATTAATTCAAAATGAACACAGATCTAAGGAACCTCCTGGACTGAAAAAATGTTTCAAATAAAAAGGGAACCTTTACAAAAATTATATTATCGCACGTATGAATTGCGATAAACCTCAAATCATATTATTGCACGTATGAATTGCGATAACAAGTACAAACATCTATATGTATTAAGTCAAGTTTCTAACTGTTCTTGAGATTCATGTAATTCCTTGGAATACTACCGAGATTCAAAGTAACTCCATGTAAATATATCATAGTATTCAATTGTAACCACAACTGAAACACACACATGCGTCTCGACCCTGTACAACCGAACGATTCACCAACTGTTGAATCGCCTCACAGCTTCTCCGAATACCTAGGGTTGACCCAATACTTTTATCGGCCGCTTGCCCTTCACGGATCCACTACAGTTATACGTCACACTAACGTACAGACAGCATACAGCACCTATTAGAACCACCGGTCCCAAACATTTAGACTGACTTCAAGTGATTTCCAGCCAGGTACATGTAAGTCGCTACACGTCGCTTACCTTAAAAAACGCTTATTCACCCCCAGGTAACGCATGTACGACGAAACAAAAATGGTGAAATTGGTTTGTATCCAAGAAGAAATAAATTCAATTTTAGCCTAATTCTGTGACATGAAGAACAATAACAGTTCAGAATTGTACCCATTTGTTTGCTACTATCGCAGCTGAACAAAAAGAATTCAGAATGAAACGTGTATGTGTAAAGCTTTAATACTACTCTAGATTAGGGACATTCGTTGGCTTGATGTTCTGATTCAGTTATAGAAGAGGTATGTAGTGACGTGCAGTGTAGCACAAATGTACCAGGCATGTCTCTGTATACAAACACTAATATAATGTTAGGCTTAAAGTAAAGTATGTACAATCTAATTAGTGTTCGTAGTCATACAACATTTACTAACATATACTCCATTATAATCAGTAACTAAAATAACATTTCACTGGAATCTTTTTTCTAAAATCTTTGTATTTAGTTTTCTTTATCAAACATAGAAAATGAACGATGTTTCGCCACTACCAGTCACTAGAGAGAGCCAATGAGGGATGATGGTCACATACAGTGTACAGGCTTGTACAGCTGAGCTCCAACTTGCATTGCAAACTGGATTATCATGGACTGGCAATGTAGTGTTAGACCCTGCAATCTCTTGGACTGTTGATCAGGCTGCATGAGCAATCCTGATAACATAGCATCAAGTGTTAAACTATCACTAACACATCAAATGAAGTCTTGCAGGATTTGTGTGCGTACAAAGTCAATATTATCCTTCATAATATTTATCCCGTTTTAATTCCCCTTAGGCCAGTGCAAAGAATAATTGTGATTTATTCTTATTTAAGCAATTATGAAGCTAATTTAATAGTTATCCTAACACATCGAATGAAGATAGTGAACGTTTAAGGGATATCATAAGAGGCGAATTGAAACGTAACCAGGAAGGCAGCATGATGACAGTGTCTTCTAACGATGATGGCATCACATTTTGAAACTTCACGAGGAGGGTCTAGGATCAAATACAGCCAACCACCTAATACATTCGAAACGCTGTTTCCAGTTGCCGCCATCATTTAACTGGCACGTCTAGAACGCATCGATCTTGATCTCACCCGAAACGACTAGACCCGAAGGCCTAAAAATAGAATAATTATATCCCTCTATCTCCCATATACACTTTGAGCGAAACTTTATTTAGCGCCTAGAATGAAAAGGTTATGGAGCACACACACACAAATTTATATATATATATATATATATATATATATATATATATATATATATATATATATATATATATATATATATATATATTCATATGCCTTGGCGGCATACTGGACAAGGTCCACATGAGCCTCAGGCAGGTATCACACCGTAGTTCTGCTAACTGAAAATGTAATGAGAAAGTTTGTTTCTAAAAAAAACTGGAGTGTCAGGTTCGAATCCGTATTTAATGCCTGGCTTCGGATCACTTTTATAAGCAATGAGCACTTCAGTACGTTGTTGAATATCAATCCGTCATCGTGCTGCTTGACAGGAAGGGTCGAGTAGGTGAACAGAAGGGTCAATGGGCCACACCTTCTGATTCAGCTGATATACTACCCGTGCGTCGAGTCTACGTATTGGGACCGGCAAATAATAATCCAAGCCGTACCATTGAGGCAGCTGCGTCAAACGCACGGAAGGCTGACACGTTACAAGCGGATGCTAGTAAAGGAATCAAAAGCGTCTTGGCAACAACCCCCGAAGAATATAGAAGAACTAATAGTGTAAAGATACAATCGTTTTTGCATGATCGTTAACGATACGAATGAAAGATTTAACATTGCTTGATCTTAAGGGTCGAATGCAAGCGCTTACCAAGGCAATCACAGACTGGTGGTGTTGGTTTCTTCACAAACGTGATGAGCTTATTAAGCTTGCTTTGTATGTGTATTCAGGTGTACATGTATATGTTTCTAGCCCGTTTTACATGAGACGAGTGTGGCAAATGTTCGGTAGATGGTGCTGGTTGGGTCCAGGCGAACGCGTCCTTATAATATATGTCAGAGACAGCTTGATCAGGTTGAGGTCCTCTCGTTGGCAGTAATAGACTGGATATTGTTCTGTGTGGTCCTCGGAGATGATCAACGAACCCAAATCGACGTTATCATCGAGACCCATGCAGCTCCGGATATGAACTACTTTGGTTTTCGCCTCAGACGTGGATGCCCGAAAACCCACGAATTGGTGCTTCATTATATTCATAATACAATTTTCTTTGGAACTTCTTGTTACGTTCACTGTGCATGAGTTGACTTACTGAAACATCGCATGTATTATAAACGTGAGCTGTCTATGCCATGTCCCGGTACATGTCCTCATTTGTACCTTTAAAAGCAGGCATCGGTATCTGAGTAGAGCAGCTAGATTTTAGCACCGTAAAGCATAATTTCCAGGTTGCAGTAACCAAATATTTCTTCCGGTTTCATTCGGATCTTAAGGTGCTTACTAATGTAAGTGTTATAGTTTATAGCAGATATAACCACGATTTCTCAGGTAAATCTTTGTCATGTTGTTTCCATTTGTTTGGAAGGGTATATCGTCATCAAATTGTTTCCATTTGTTTGTAAGGGTATATCTTCATCAAAATGTTTCCATTTGTTTGGAAGGGTATATCTTTGTCATGTTGTTTCCATTTGTTTGGAAGTGTATATCTTCGTCATGTTGTTTCCATTTGTTTGGAAGTGTATATCGTCATCAAATTGTTTCCATTTGTTTGGAAGGGTATATCTTCGTCATGTTGTTTCCATTTGTTTGGAAGTGTATATCGTCATCAAATTGTTTCCATTTGTTTGCAAGGGTATATCTTCATCAAAATGTTTCCATTTGTTTGGAAGGGTATATCCTCGTCATTTTGTTTCCATTTATTTGGAAGGGTATATCTTCGTCATGTTGTTTCCATTTGCATGGAAGGGTATATCTTCGTCATGTTGTTTCCATTTGTTTGTAAGGGTATATCTTCGTCGTGTTGTTTCCATTTTTTTGGAAGGGTATATCTTCATCAAAATGTTTCCATTTGTTTGGAAGGGTATATCTTCGTCATGTTGTTTCCATTTGTTTGGAAGTGTATATCGTCATCAAATTGTTTCCATTTGTTTGGAAGGGTCTATCTTCATCAAAATGTTTCCATTTGTTTGGAAGGGTATATCTTCGTCATGTTGTTTTCATTTGTTTGGAAGGGTATATCGTCATCAAATTGTTTCCATTTGTTTGGAAGGGTATATCTTCATCAAAATGTTTCCATTTGTTTGGAAGGGTATATCCTCGTCATTTTGTTTCCATTTATTTGGAAGGGTATATCTTCGTCATGTTGTTTCCATTTGCATGGAAGGGTATATCTTCGTCATGTTGTTTCCATTTGTTTGTAAGGGTATATCTTCGTCGTGTTGTTTCCATTTTTTTGGAAGGGTATATCTTCATCAAATTGTTTCCATTTGTTTGGAAGGATATATCTTCATCAAAATATTTCCATTTGTTTGGAAGGGTATATCTTTGTCATTTTGTTTCCATTTGTTTGTAAGGGTATATCTTCGTCATGTTGTTTCTATTTGCATGGAAGGGTATATCTTCGTCATATTATTTCCATTTGTTTGGAAGGGTATATCTTTGTCATTTTGTTTCCATTTGTTTGTAAGGGTATATCTTCGTCATGTTGTTTCTATTTGCATGGAAGGGTATATCTTCGTCATGTTGTTTCCATTTGTTTGGAAGGGTATATCTTCATCAATATGTTTCCATTTGTTTGGAAGGGTATATCTTCGTCATGGTGTTTCCATTTGTTTGGAAGGGTATATATTCGTCATTTTGTTTCCATTTGTTTGGAAGGGTATATCTTCGTCATATTGTTTACATTTGTTTGTCAGGATATATCTTTCGCGTGTTGTTTCCATTTGTTTGGAAGGGTATATCTTAATCAAATTGTTTCCATTTGTTTGGAAGGGTATATCGTCATCAAATTGTTTTCATTTGTTTGGAAGGGTATATCTTCATCAAAATGTTTCCATTTGTTTGGAAGGGTATATCTTCGTCATTTTGTTTCCATTTGTTTTGAAGGGTATATCTTCGTCATGTTGTTTCCATTTGCATGGAAGGGTATATCTTCGTCATGTTGTTTCCATTTGTTTGGAAGGGTATATCTTCGTCATGTTGTTTCCATTTGCTTGGAAGGGTATATCATCATCAAAATGTTTCCATTTGTTTGCAAGGGTATATCCTCGTCATTTTGTTTCCATTTATTCGGAAGGGTATATCTTCGTCATGTTGTTTCCATTTGCATGGAAGGGTATATCTTCGTCATGTAGTTTCCATTTGTTTGTAAGGGTATATCCTCGTCATGGTGTTTCCATTTGTTTGGAAGGGCATATCTTCGTCATGGTGTTTCCATTTGTTTGGAAGGGTATATATTCGTCATTTTGTTTCCATTTGTTTGGAAGGGTATATCTTCGTTATGTTGTTTACATTTGTTTGGAAGGGTATATATTCGTCATTTTGTTTCCATTTGTTTGGAAGGGTATATCTTCATCAAAATGTTTCCATTTGTTTGGAAGGGTATATATTCATCAAAATGTTTCCATTTGTTTGGAAGGGTATATCTTCGTCATTTTGTTTCCATTTGTTTGAAAGGGTATATCTTCGTCATTTTGTTTCCATTTGTTTGGAAGGGTATATTTTCATCATTTTGATTCAATTTGTTTGGAAGGGTATATTTTCGTCATATTGTTTACATTTGTTTGGAAGGGTATATATTCGTCATTTTGTTTCCATTTGTTTGGAAGGGTATATCTTCATCAAAATGTTTCCATTTGTTTGGAAGGGTATATCTTCGTCATTTTGTTTCCATTTGTTTGGAAGGGTATATCTTCGTCATTTTGTTTCCATTTTTTTGGAAGGGTATATTTTCGTCATTTTGTTTCCATTTGTTTGGAAGGGTATATCTTCGTCATATTGTTTCCATTTGTTTGTCAGGATATATCTTTCGCGTGTTGTTTATATTTGTTTGGAAGGGTATATCTTCATTATTTTTAAGCTAGTTTTTTATAATTTCAGAACGTAATTTTAATCTTTAATATTAACCTAGTATATCTAATACGCATATATATAGGTACGAATATGCTTTATATAGTGTCATTACTTTTTTGTCTTGAAGAAAGTTTGAAAATGCAAAGTATTTGCTTTATGTTGCCTTCAAAAGTCAGATAGCATAGTTGCGTCAATTCCATCGTGTCGGTTTTCGAATCTCTTTGTCATGAGCATCTGTATTAATCTTTTCTAATTATTTGGAATCTTACTACGTCACCGTCCTGAGACCCGTTTCATAACCGGATCAATTATCAGAACCTTTTCGTGCAATGCAAATGAAGTTTCCGAATCGTAACTCCTAGTCGTCCGCTAAACAAGACCTATGGTTATTAAAATCCATACGGATTATATTTCTCTCATTTCCTCTACATAAATATAAATAAAGAACTCTATACGTACAAGGATTAATGCAAATAGGTGGTGTCCGATTTAGGCTTAATGAGAATTTCTTAATTTAATTTCGCAGAAAACGTTTAGGACGTCATCTTCCAAAGGCAAAACATGTTATGTGTTTCAATTATCCTTTTCTTTAAACAATAAAAACATTGACAATATATCAGAGTAGTAAAATGTATATTTACAACAGTATTGATTAAGGCCAGAATAATATAAATCATGGCAGAACCTGGTAGGCAATGACCAAAGCGAGACTTTATCATACTTGCAAATGAAATTTCCAAATCCCAGACGCATGCTCGCTGTAAAAATCAATACGGATTTTATTTGTCTCACGTACTGTCCAGGAAATTGGGAACTGAGAGGTTTTATACCTTACATTCCAATGGTAATACACGTTTTTCATTTTTCTTTTCATTTTTAATTATAGTACCATTGACAAAAGATCAGTGTTTTAAATTGTGCCTCTAAAACACCGATGATTAAGGCCTAAATACTATAACACAGATAAGATCCACTCCTAATTTTGCGTCATGTCAAACTTTACAGTATATTCCTAGTAAATGAAAGCACCAGCTCAAACTGCCGCTACTGTTGCTGCAATTCTCACTGGATTCACAAAACGTCTACATGTCGTCAGCTTTTGCATTTTTATTGTATACTAAGCCTTTTTCAGATCAGTAATTTTAAGAAACATTAAATGAATATAGAAAACTATATGAAATCATGATTCTTCTTTCCTTTAATAACGTCTCCACCAAATCAACGATAAAATTCAAAATAACACTTCACGGATCATATATAATCTATGCTGGGGTTTGGACAGAGACAAGGAATTCCCAGTCAAGGTGGTAACATTGTCTCCACACGAGTCTTGCCCAAGTGTGGAGACATATAATGTAACCCACACGATAGGGGTGTCCTTGTCTCCGTTCAAACCCCAACGTAGATTATTGTTCTCACCCAATATGTTAGTTTAAAGTAAAATGAACTCTTCACTAGTGTTCACTTTGCAATTTTTACATCCGGCGCATGAATTAAAATATGATAATGAGTGATGAGGCGTGATATTTGCATAGGATGTACTCAGTTTATACGCATAAGCAAAGAAAAATAACAACATAACACGTCGTATAATACAGAGTTTTTATCACATTTAATATATGGATGTCACACATAATTGACATGAATATCGGATATTTATTACATGAAAATGTTTCATTTTATCAGCTCCAATTTTGAAGCAATTACACCCACCAAGTATAAAAGACACTCCAAATATGGACCCTAGCGGATAATCATGTGCTGAGCTTTCAAGTTCTTTGAAACATTATTTTTGTTTTCGTTGTATTGGAAATATGGCAATTGTTGCAGTGAAATTTGCTTATGTATTAGTGTATTGATGAATCAATAATTCATCCTGGCTGCATTATCTTTCAATAAATACTGTTGGTATAGTTTTTATTCAAATGGGGCACAGTGGAGATGCTGAACAAAATTAGAGTGGAACATGTTTGACATGTTATGGCTGTTACTACGTTTTCCGTAGTAGTTAAGAAGAGTTGGGAGGCTATGGCGTGTATAGGTCGAGAGTTGGGAGGCTATGGCGTGTATAGGTCTATAGTCTATGAAGTGTATAGGTCTATAGTCTATACGCATGGGTCAGTGTTTTCTGTCATAGTTTAATTCACACAGCATTGAGAATTTGATCCTATCTTTAGCACGGTCAATTTTTGGGTCAGCCTCATTAAATGTAACTAACCGTATATAATTTATTTCACACGAAGTATTTAAAACTAGTTAGGTTCATTTAGCAACATTTAATGACGTTGATCTGAAAATGTACTGAGCTATTGCTGTATATCAGATACAACTGTCCATGCTGTGTGGAATGTTTTTGTATGGTGTTATTCTCAAAGATCGATTGATATTGAATTACTATGGTTTGTTATATATTTGTTGTCGTTGTTGTTGTTTGGTTTAAGAACAACTACTGCAGGCACAGCAGAATACAACAAGGGTTTATTTGTTTTAAAGTAGTTCTGAGTGCGTGGATACCTTAACTGATACGACTGGTCTGAGTTGCCTAGACTGAGATAGAAAACAAGGTTAGCAAAATTGCTAGAGTTCTCTTTCGCAAGGGTGAGAAATAAGTGTCTTACCTTCTGGTGGGTGTTCCTAAAACGCTTTTGTCGACATGATTCGAAAATGATTTAGAACATTGATGTGCTCCAGATTCATTGATAGAAAATATAGTTAGAGGATTATGCATTTTATGGATCTTTGAGAATGATGATTATGATTTGTATAATCAATGCATCTCATAGAGCTATATATGTATATATATAGATGTTTTTATAGGTCTGACTGTCTCTCTGTATAATACATGTATCCCTAGGAAACAATATACCTTTCTGTCTGCATGTCAGGTGGTCTCTTTTTGTGCACGTTTGTTGGATCTTATAGATCATTATTAGGATGCATAACAAGAAGAGTTTAAACTGTATGATACATACATTATAAACAAATACTAAATCTTTTAAAGTTTCTTCATTTGTTAATAACAAAAAATAAAGTAGATACGAAATTGGCATAGATGAATCACATTTGATAGCGAAGATGCATAGGAAGACGACATCAACACATTGTCACGTAACATTTACAGAACTTGTAAAGATCAGGAATTTAAGGATATTAAAACGCAATGATTGTTCCATTTTTGCGTTCAAACGTTCCATGAATTATATTCCAAAATTAGAAGAGCACATATTTATGCTCTTGAAATGTAATTGTTTACATTAGTCCATTCAATATGAGAATCTATTCGTCTTATCCTCTTTCTAAGAGAGGACCTTACTTATTCTCATCATTTGTCTACCACACTAAACATCGGAAATGCTTTAAAAGGGTAAAGAACTCAGTCACACATTGAATAGAACCTATTCGAAAGCATTATTATACTTTAGTTGAATCCCTTATATGATGACACCTGTAACAGTCAGCAAAGTGTATGCATGTAATGTAGGTCACGTAGGACATTTATGCGTGTAAATGTTTGTTCTATACAACATACCACTGACAAAATACAACATATTCAAACGCCGTATTCTTGTTAAATCTTATTGTCCCAATTTCTAACCAACTTTATTTTCTGACGAGTGGCGAACCAGCTTCCACATCTACATTATTCACACACACACACACACACACGCACGCACGCACGCACAAACACACACACACACACAGACACACATATATATATATATATATATATATATATATATATATATATATATATATATATATATATATGAGAAGTCAGCTTTCCAAATAGCAAATTGGTGGATGAAACATATGCTTGTTAAATTTAAAAAAGAATATCTCTTCCATTATATCAAGTTACATACGAATATATCGCATAAGTAATTTTGGTAAAGGCTATTTCAAAGACTGGTTTTAAAACACGTATATAAATGCTTGTGTGCCAATATCCGTTTCATACTGTTTTTTATTCTGGCTCTTTTCGAAGTGATTCCGCAACTAAACGGTCATTATCTATGTCTTGCAGAGAAGTTGATTCGGTTATTTAAAGAATATGGTTTGGTAAATAGTATCACTTCTGGTACGGTGGCATAAAGTACTGATCCATACAGAAAAGCCAACTGCATTGCAGGGACTTTTCTAAAAATGATTTTATAGCTATGTTAAAAGCAGAAGACAGCAAGCTATATTCCCGGGTGTTCAGAGTGGAGGTGTAATAAATCGGGTGTTCAGAGTGGAGGTTAATAAATCGGGTGTTCAGAGTGGAGGTGTAATAAATCGGGTGTTCAGAGTGGAGGTGTAATAAATCGGGTGTTCAGTGGGAAGGTGTAATAAATCGGGTGTTAGTGGGAAGGTGTAATAAATCGGGTTGGCCACATGAATACTTTTCAAGCACCTCATATTTTGTGTTATACATTATTGACGGTGCAAATTATAAACATGCCAACACAACTTTATTTGTAAATAACACTGGTATCTTTCCTAGCTACGCATAACCTCAGCTCTGACTTCGATAAAAATCTTAAAAAGCAAATAATTGGCTTACGTAGTTTAACCTTTCTGAAACTGAATCCGTAACCATGTATTTAACATTTAAGGAACTATTCCAACTCCCACTGTACTGACCTAACAATATATATGCCAACTAATGAACCCTTCCATCCACCACAGTACAGACCTATCAATAATATGACAATTAATCTATATTTATATCACCCACTGCACTGACCTAACAATATATATGCCAACTAATGAACCCTTCCATCCACCACAGTACAGACCTATCAATAATATGACAATTAATCTATATTTATATCACCCACTGCACTGACCTAACAATATATATATGCCAACTAATGAACCCTTCCATCCACCACAGTACAGACCTATCAATAATATGACAATTAATCTATATTTGTATCACCCACTGCACTGACCTAACAATATATATGACAATTAATGACCCCTCCCATCCACCACAGTACATCCTAAACCAAATAATTCAGGAAGGTGTCTCGTGCAAACATCTTCGAGCATTTATCACGAACGACTGACTGCTCATCAGAGGCGTAGCTAAGGGGGGGGGGGGGGGGGCAGGGGGTACATATGTCCCTGGGCGCCAAGGTACAGGGGCGCCAAAATGAGGCTTGCAACGTTACATTATAATAAGTAAACAAGGGTAATAAATCGGTCACAAGATCGCTGGGGCGCTAATTTTATAGTTCGTCCCCGGGCGCAAAATACCATCGCTACGCCTCTGCTGCTCATGACGCAAATGAATACATTATATAATCCAACAGGCATGATCAAGAATGAATGTAATGCGCAGGTTTTAATTACAACCGGAGATGGAATCTTTAGAAATTATTTATATGTATTTTATATCAAACATTAAAGCAAAATCTATAAAGAGCACAACACATTTTACCTGAACTAATGCAAGTTATTGATACACATTTATGTAAAATGCCATATTTCATAAAACCGTCAACAACTTTAGTAACAGAAATGACTTGCTTCAGCTTGCTATGAAACGAACTCCATATCATTTTGTTATAGAACTGTATCCTGTTAATGTCTCGAATGGCACTGGTCCCTACGTTTTATAGCATTTACTACACGCCAAACCTAACACACTGTTGCAGTAATTGTACACAAGCTGATGATTGTAACCGTATTGATTACAATCAAGGGATGGTGTGCAATTTTTATTGTCAGATATTATAATTGAAAAAAGATGTTCTTCGTCAAATACCTTTCAAAGTCACTGTTGCAATTGATATATGTGTAACTCAATCAGATACGTCAGATGTTGTTTATTTCACCTTTTTTAAAAATGCTTCGGCATTATTCAGCGTGCTATGGAGAGAAAAAAATCATTAATATCCAAGGCATTTTATAGAATTTCCTAGTAGTGGGCAAGGTTCACTGCGTGCTATATATTACCTCAGAAACATTTATAACTTTTTCTAGATTAAACCTTAATTGGAAATCATAGTCTTCAGTAATATACAGTACCAGCAACAAGTGTTATGGGAAAGAGTGAATATTTCATAACAGTTATCCCTAATAATAGCGGGTGTTGTAGTCCTTAATTCTTATTACTGATAATGTTGTTATCGTTGTTATTAATGCTCTTTAAATAATTTCTCATTGAAAGGTATGTTCTTGCGTTGAAAAAGCATTCAACAATCAAAACATTGATTGGCTAAATGTTTTATATGTCCCAAAATATCTTGATCCGTATTATTTTCTAGGGTTTGTTCATGTCTACTGAAAATAATGAAAGTGAAAGACAAATGGTATTGTGGAGGTAAACCATCAATATATAATAGTTTTTCTTCTATCTGATAATGTACACTAAACAGAGAACGTCTGCCAGTTGGCTATAATTTTTAACATTTTCATAACAAGAAACCTGCACAAACCACCCAAATCTTAATAAACTTAGGCGAGAATAAATATCCTTTACCAAAATAATCCCTTTATATTTAGAAATCAAATACCCCCCTCATCTGAATTTCCAATAAACGTGGCTTTATGTGATATGGCAGACATTATTGTGTGTATCATTTCTTATTGACTAAACTATCAAGCAACGCTTGTCCCCATCAGGAATTTTAAAGACTATATTGAGCATAAATGTGCATGTGTTCAATATTTCAATAGACATAATTCAATTCGGCAATGGTTTCGATAATAACTGCAGCTCTTTACAGTCGTGCATGAGGTACATGGTCCCAATATTTTCGCCATTTTCTGCTTTGATATTTTATGTTACGACTCTACTGTCTTAAAAAAGCGAAAACAAAGTTTTGTAAAATTCAAGAAATAATTGATTTCCCTTGAATAAAAAGTGAACATTTTTTTGAAGAACTTACAGAATGCAAATTAAATCCCAAAAAGAGTTCATATTTTAAAACAAGTCTAAATGTCTGAAGTTCCAATTGAATTCAAATGGTTCAACTTATAGTATTGAATGTGCTGACGTGTCTTTTGTCTTGAGTGATCTAATGTACAAATGACCCCCAATATGGTGAAACAGTCGTTTGATGTATCCCAATAATATAATTGTCTTCACTGAATTAACCATATTTCCAAATTAATTATTTATTCGAAGAAATATTATTGAGCGGTTTGTAATTATATTAAATAATTTGAATAGGTAAATTCACCGTAATTAAAATTTGATCACAACAATGAGACTGATCCTGCTTTGGATGTTAAAATAAAAATACGTACTTTGCAAAGTAAACAAAGTTGACATAACACAAAGACACGAAAATAGAGCCAGGTTGTAGGCCATTTCTCCTGAAATGTGAATAAGCTGAATTTGAGTGAAAAGAGCTTTAATCCCGAGTGTGAATTAAGTGAGGGTTAATGTCAGTAATGGTTGATACGTGCAAATGAGTGTTGATAGCTTGCGCGAATAAGGATCTAACGTAATAATCTGAGATGATTTATTGTGAATTTATAGACGATGAGGAAGAGAATGGGCAAAGCGTCATCAGTACCCACTGCAGCGCTACAATCAGTAGTATTACATCGGCAAGAAATTGAAGCGTTTACATTTGTCAGATCCTCAGTGAAACGAGTTTTATTATTGGTTAAATAAGGTGAACCATGTACAGTTGGTGGATCGTGCGAAATTGATAAAATTTGAGTATGTGTATCAGCGTTTCTCTGTAAAGCTGGGTCTTGACGAGCATGCTGCACAATGTAAGACCGCTTCTGGGAAGCGCTTGATGGAGAAGTATGATAAGATAATGTCAGAGGCGCTATCGTAGTAAAGGAAGCTATGCGAATATATGAGCTGAATTGTTTATGGTAGCAAAACCAAGTGACGAATACTTTTTTCACTTTGATAGAGAGGATAGTTTCAACTCTGAAGACGTCCTGGCATGTGTTTTGTATAATTCATGTCTGTAAAGATACTCTTAGATGGGTTCTCCTGAAGGATCTTTGAGTGTGTAGGTGACTGGAATGGCTTTTTTTTAACTGTACCAAGGACAAACACGTTTTCCGTCCAGTTGTGATTGTATCCTTTTTGGAAGGTGGGTTTGCGTCAGCTGATTCTGACGCGATCCCTTACTTTCACATTGAATTTAAAACAAAATGCCTGTGATCTTGTTTTGATTTTTGGAAGAAGAAACTGCTGACGTCATCTGCCTGCTTCCGTGCCTGGTATGATTGAAGTGGTCAACGAGGTCTCGGAGGAAATCTAAGTAAAGGTTAATATTATGGATGATGTAATCTTGGAGACAATGGTTTAATAGTTCATTGACAGAACTGAGAGGATTATGAGTGATGTACACAATGAAATCATGTTTAGAATCCAGTCTGAGACGGTGTTATAAAATTCACTTACGTGATCAGCCCAGTTAGTAGGGATTTCGTGTTTTTGTTCCTTTTTTGTTTTTGAGAAGAATGACCGAAGATATTTACTAAACACGTCGAGGACAGTCATAAGATAATGGAAACGATCGTTTTACGCGCCATATTCTCTCATATCAACGAAATCTGTTATCATATCTCATTTACATCTACGGCGATGACTCTACTGCGTGGAATATGATTGGGTGTGGGTGTATGCGGTTCCTCTGCGAGATCTTCTGCTGACTTGTTTCCTGTTTTTAAACATATTCCAAGGTTATGTTTAGTGCCAATGATGCATC
The DNA here is from genome assembly GCA_030141615.1 of Unio pictorum. NCBI lineage: Eukaryota > Metazoa > Mollusca > Bivalvia > Unionida > Unionidae > Unio > Unio pictorum. Next base: position 5,500,390 of record JARLTB010000006.1, on the reverse strand, counting down.
TGACGAAAGCGCGGTCTACACCTTCTCTAAAATGTTTTGGCTTGATATCTTTTAAGTTACTCAGCTCTATCGTCGGGATGATCCCTGTAACAGATAACGAGGCCCATCACGATTGCATTGATATATGCGTATGGTTCCATACCTGACAGTGACTGATCGTATTCGTCCAGTTCTTGTTCTAAAAGGATTCGATGGACCTGTACATTTATCCTCCCACCATAAAGTTTCGGAAGCTTTCCGATGAGGAAATGAACATAAATGGCTCCTCCGTGAATTTGCCTATCTCTACATCCTATACAGTCTCCTGCACATATTGCTTTCCACGCAAAGATCTTGGAACCTCATATCGAGCTCGCAGTGCATGCGATGCCGTATTTTGTATACAAAGTCTTTACCATTAACAATGGGTGCTCTTTTTATAACCTCAAACGGCACATCTCGACTTGATCATGTGTCGATGATGTTCCGGTACCACATCGATTTCGGTAGCTCTGGTGATGGATATCATGGTATCTGGGAGTCTTAAAAGGAAAGAACGTTAGCTAATAACGCAGAAGTCATAAAAGAAAACGATGGCGGCAGCAAAAATGCTTCCGTCTTGTTGTCTGTGTTGATGAAATGTCTTTTCCTAGGCATGTTTATGCAATTCATTTTTCCATTGAGGACACCAAGCGTAATGAAGCGGATAAAAGTTAAAGAAATCTTCAAACGCGATTTGTTTGCTGGTATCGACGACTTGGTACTTCTGTATGGCCTTCATCATTATCATGTAGGCACGAAAGTAATTCCGGTTTCCTAAAAGGGAGTTGCATTCGAATTCTCGCTAGGGATATTGTCTAAAGTTAATGCGGACGTGACAGCGAAAAAGAAAGATTATGCGCAACGATGTGCTTGTTTACCGTTCTTTTGTACGCTGGTTCCCCTGCCGAATGTTGACGAAGACATGCATGGAAGCTCGTTTTCTGGATTAGTAGCGACTCTCCACGACTGATGAATGTTGATGCGGTGTTGATAGAATTACAGTAGTTTGGGTGACTCTGGCTAAAGTCTATTCCAGTTCGTGCATGTGTGTGCTGGAGGGTGTGAATTTGGGATTCCACATCTACCAAGTCATGATGAATTGTCCATCCGCTGGCGATCTGCTTTGTGCATGTGGTGAGTTTGCGAGTCTCTTGTCAGCACCAGCGTGTGATGCACTCCTATATCGATGGTACTGGTATCCCAATATATACCGAAAATGTTGTGGAGAGGAAGAAACATGCAGATAACGTGTTCATTATAAGTGAGAGCACGTCGAGCGGCAAATCCTACGTTGTAGTGTGTAGTACTCAGCTGTGTTAAGACTCCACCTCCAGCAAACGTGACAGGGTCAACCACGAAGGGCGCCCACCAGCCTAAGGTCTGCATATCTGCTGAATTATAGTGTCACCGGGTCTGTACATGATAGCGTTAACATCTTCTGTATCCGTCGGCGCAGTTGCATTGGCTGTATCATCACTTGTACAAATGTTGTTGTCAACAGTCGCTTCTGTGTTGCTATCTCTGAACCACTTTTTTCATGAGGCGCAATCGCATGTTGTCATTGCTGTATATGATCAAGTTCATGGTGGTACTGGCTTGGTAATTTCACCCATGATGTTTTCACAGTGTGATTGTTAATCCGCTAGTGAGGAGATCTGAGTAATGAACATCAGTTATTTTGGAGCGTGATCTGCACATTGACGGATTGGTGTTAGCCCATTGCATGATTTACGTTTCATCGGACTTCCAGAAAATCCGTATGTGGAAGCAGGTACACATGTTTGTCGGTGAGTGCTCTAGTTGCGACTGGCGATGTTGGTGACCTGATCCTCTACGTACTCGTAGTTGGTGGTGGAATCATCCACGGGATAATTATTTCTGCTGCGGAGCTAATAGGGGCTGTGTATTGAATACATGATGCTATACTATAATGCTGTGATCAGAATTACCATTATCGTTTGAAGCCATGTTGTGATATGATGACGCCCAAGGAGAGGGCTTGTGTGCTCAGTGTGTCTTACACCATTCTATCCAAATACTGTACAATTCTTTCGGATCACACTCTGTCGATCCAGACTGTGCTTTGAGGAGCCTGTTTAGCCTACATGGATACTGGATGGAATCTCTGCCACTTTAGGAGACGCATCGGGCATGATATTGCTAGCTATGGTTTGTCCTACCGTCGTTGCCGCAGCAGAGGATACTAATGTGGCCCCCGTTTGTGTAATCTGAGAGCGAGGGTATAGCTTTCGCGACAATCCCTGGAAGAGATGTTTGGATAATTAATTATTTGTAGAATTTTACCAAACTATAATTGTGATCTTATTTGTTGCTTAGGTTAAAAACATAGAGTCGTAACATTAGTATTGTATATGTGGATACTTACAGTACCAACAAGCATCCCAAAATATGATATCCTGTTTTTATTCACTTCTTGGGACTTCTTCCTCAACGTAATCTAGTCAGTGTGATATTGATGAAATGGTCATTAATTAAATTTGATGTTCCATTTAATATGCGATGGAAGAGGCCGAGGATATTCTGACTGAACGCCACGTGTGACTGGTGCTACTTTACTTTCATGCACAGCTTGGCATGACTTTCAAATCAATACTGCCGATCGTCTAAATAGCAATTCGGATTATTAGATAAACGTCAACAACCATGAATGTAATGGATTCAACACTACTCCTACTGAAATAATTTCGATAAACGTATATTGGTCTCAAATTATAAACTACATCGTTGCTGTCGAATATACAAGCTTAAGAATATTTAACGCCATGTTTCAAGATGTCTATGTTGGAGATACATGTAAATACTGCAGACCAAATGAACTGTGCGCCTCAAAATTGTTATTTCATGTTAGGTACGTCTCAGCGCAAAAAACGTAAATAATTATATAAATAATAACAACCTTCGTCGTCTGCCAGTAAATTATATTTGCCATTGAATCAACTTAAGTCAGAATTTTGACAGTGTAGTAAAGTAACACCTGATAAGAGTTGAAATGTAGGCGTAATGGGGTGCATTTCAATGCTTGTGAAGACAGTTGCACGTTTTCGTTACTAATTTCGCTACTATAAGCTGGTATAAAAAGCGGCTATTTCTTACAGCAATGTCCCTACATGCTTTATTTATACTGTTTTAAGTAACATTATCAGTATGATTTTATTTATAGGAACTGTATCAGATCTATATAATTTGTGACAGCATTCATTAGGCGTTAACCTAAACCTGACAACAAAAGAGCTAAATGAATGTACATCATGGCTTCTATGTGTTATTCACCTCATCTTCGGTTGTGGTCGTTAACATAAACATAATACAAACAACATAGATCTTTAAGTCGATGCAGCTATAAACATTCATATCACTGCATTGTTTTAACTCCAGATCCGACGTGAGTAAGTTTGCGGCAAGAATAGAACATTTTAGAGTTAACAATCAAAATACGATTGCTCATCAATACGGTGAGCCGCAAAGTAGTTTAACTGAACAAATATATGAGCAACGCGTAGAAGTTTAATGAAACTTAGTCTTAGTTGATGGCCATCCGAGGCCTTATGTTTGTCGTTCTCTGGCGAAATAGTTTATGTCAATGACTCCTCGCACATGTTTGGTTGTCAACACCTTCAAAACCTTAGCGACCATTATGATCTGCAATACACATAAGTTGACGTCAGATCAGGCCTTCCATTTGTCTTTTCCTCGCAACATTGTTTAGGCCAGTGCATACTCGCACACGTATTTGTTTTTCAAAAACTTCCAAAACCATCACAACCATCACAATCTGCATCAGCGATTTTGTGTGTTGCTGGTCGAGAATGTCCTACCGGTTCTTGACACCCATAATAGTTTCAGATATAATTCTGTTCGAAATGAAGATCGGTCTGGAACTGTTCATTGAGATTCATTGATATGTGTCTAATGACAGTCAGGCGGAATTTACATGGCGAGAGAGTGCTACGTTCTTGCAAACAACCCAATCATAAAAGGACACGACCCAGCCTTTCTAAACAGATCATACAAAAATTCTAAGCACAAACTGTATTATTGGATGATGATGCAGCCCATCACTGTGGGTGAATTCATATGGATTTATGCCTCGAATGTAAACATTCAGGTGTACATACAGTAGGATGATCAACGCAGAGACCAATACTTCATTGAAGGTGACCTGACATTTTCCAGACAAGCTGTACAACACCAACACAGTTTATCCAAAAAATACGCAAGAAACTTAAATGTGCGTGTGTGCGAGTATACTGAGTTCTACAGTTATTTGTTAGCTCACCATGATGGCGCCGTATATACAAATAACTACGGATCTTTGGCATTTGTGTTCCTGGAACTGTGCCTACAGCAACCATGATCGGATTACCAGTCGGACTGTCTGGTGGGGCTAGAGGTATAGTCACCGTTTACTCGGGTAGCATTGTTAATATGTGTTTGTTACGGCTACATTCGCGAATACATATCCATTCAAAACTTATCGCGGCGGAACACGGTTCATAAATCACAGTCAGTGACTATACCCCCTCGTCATTCCAAGATAATATGGGTAGCACTGTTAAGTTCTAAACTGTGTTATACGAAATAAATAAATACACTCACATCTCCGCGCACACGTACGAAAACCAGGGAACTACCGACATACAGTAGTTACATTCAATACAAATTGAGTAAACGTCGTCAGCCTATATAGAGTTGTTTGTGAGTTCTTAGCACTAGTATTATCAGTAAAAGAGATTTCATTTTTGTTAATTATCCGGATACATAACGCTCAATATTTTTGTACGCAGCCGGTTAATGCTTTTCGATGGCTTATTCTACTATATTTTACTGGCTCCATAATAACCGAGGCCACAAATGATACTTTAGAATATAATTCAATATTCATTCTGATCATCGATTTCTTTAAAATCAAACGACCCAATTTAGACACATTTGGAAGTATTCCACCTTATTACGTCACTAAAAGAACAAAAAGAACACATGTTGTGTGCATTGAAAACTTCCACTGTGGTAAGCTCACTTTAGTTAGAAAAAGTGAAAAACCGAATTTTAATAATCATTCAGTTTTCAATTATTCCAAACATCCGACTTTCTTAAATTTAGTATTAGACCTTGCAAATTTTAAAATGTCTAGAATAAATCGTTGTTAAAATATTCAGTGTTGTATTTCCATATTTTAAACTGTAAAAATGTTCTCAAAATCATACTTGCCTGAATTACAACTGTCTCCCTATATTTCGATCTAGAATACACGTGCATCAGTTTCATTTTCAATGTGGGATTTCAAGCAACATAAAGTTCTTATAGGATTGGAAGCGCCTATGATCAAAACCACGTATTATAGTCTTCGCGTTTTTGTTTATTTTTCTTATCTCTTGTTTAAAAACATTGTTTTAAACTTCTTCTTGCACAAAGTAATTAGCGTTCTTTCAACCTAGTTTTGCTTTGGTGTTTTTTAGAATAGAAAAGAGGCTGAGGATAGAGAAACTGTAGAAAAACCGTGTGGAACATCCTAATGAAAAACCATCCTTAAAACCCAACATTCACTTCAGGCAGGAATCTAAAATCATTTTTTAAACTCAAACATTCATTTCAGGCAGAAGTTTAAAAACCATCCTTAATACTTAAACATTAACGACAGACAGAAATTTAAAAACCATCCTTCAAAAGCAAATATTCATTTCAGGCAGAAAATCAAAAACCATCCTTAAAACTCGAAAATTCAAATGATGCAGAAATTTAGAAACCATCCTTAAACTTAAACATTTACATCAGAAAGAAATTTAGAAACCATACTTAAACTCAAACAATCACTTTAGGTAGAAATTTAAAAACAATCCTTTAAACACAAACAATCACTTGAGACAGAAATTTAAAAAACATCGTTACATTTCAAATATTAGCTTCAGACAAAAATTTAAAAAACATCCTTTAAGCACAAACACTCAATTAAGGCAGAAAATTAGAAACCATCCTTAATACTTCACTTTAGGTAGAAATTTAAAAACAATCCTTAAAACTCAAAGATTCACTTGAGGCAGAAATTTAAAAACCATTTTTAACACTCAAACATTCATAGCAGGCAGAAATTTAAAAACCATCCTTAATACTCAAACATTCACTTCAGACAGACATTTTAAACCATCTTTTATACTCAAACACTAACTTCAGGCAGAAATTTAAAAAACCAATCTTAAAACTCACACATTCACTTCACAAGAAAATTACAAACCATCCCTAAAATTCAAAGATTCACATCAGCCAGAAATGTATAAAACATCCTTAAACATCAACTATTCATATCAGACAGAAATTGAAAAACCATCCTTAAAACAGAAACGTTCACTTCAGACAGAAATTTAAAAACCATCCTCTACCCACAAACATTCACTTCAGACAGAAATCTAAAAACAATCCTAAAACCTCAAACATTCATAGCAGGCAGAAATCTACATACCATCATTAAAACTCAAACATTCACTTGAGGCAAAAATTTAGAAACCATCCTTAAAACCCAAACGTTCACTTGAGGCAGAAATTTTAAAACAATCCTCAACACTCAAACATTCACTTCGGATAGAAATCTAAAAATCTTTCTTAAAACTCAAACATTCATAGCAGGTAGAAATATATAAACCATCCTTAAAAATCAAACATTCACTTCAGGCAGAAAGCTAAAACCATCCTTAAAACTCAACATTCACTTCAGCCAGAAATTTCAAAACCATCCTTAAACCTCAACATTTAATAGTAGGCAGATATCTAAAAGCCATCCTTTAAACTCAAAAATTCATATCAGGCAGAAATCTGAAAAAACGCCTTAAAACTCAAACATTCATTTCAGCCAAACAGTCAAAACCATCCTTAAAACTCAAACATTTATATAAGACAGAAATCTACAAACCATCCTTAAAACTCAAACATTCACTTTAGGCAGAAATCTAAAAACTCAAATATTCACTGAAGGCAGAATTTTAAAAACCATCCTTAAAACTCAAACAATAACTTCAGGCAGAAATTTAAAACCTATCCTTAAAACATTCACTTCAGCCAGAAATGTAAAAACCATCCTTAAAACTCAAACATTCACTTCAGCCATAAATTTAAAAACCATTCTTAAACCTCAAATATTCTTATAAGGTAGAAATCTAAACTCCATCCTTAAAACTCAAACATTCATATAAGGCAGAAATCTAAAAACCGTCCGTAAAACTCAAACATTCACTTTCGGCAGAAATCTAAGAACCATCCTTAAAACTCAAACATTCATTTCAGGCAGAAATCTAAAAATCATCCTTAAAATTCAAACATTCAATTCAGACAGAAATCTATAACCCATCCTTAAAACGCAAACATTCATTTCACACAGAAATATAAAAGCTATCTTGAAAACTCAAACATTCACTTCAGACAGAAATTTAAAAACCATTCTTAATACTTAAACATTAACGTCAGGCAGAAATTTGAAAATCATCCTTAAAAGGCAAACATTCATTTCAGGCAGAAAAAACAAAAACCATCCTTAAAAGTAAAAAATTCACTTGAGGCAGCAATTTAGAAACCATCCTTAAACTCAAACATTTACATCAGAAAGAAATTTAGAAGCCATACTTAAACTCAAACAATCACTTTAGGTAGAAATTTGAAAACAATCCTTTAAACACAAACATTCACTTGAGACAGAAATGTAAAAAAAATCGTTAAAATTCAAATATTCACTTCAGACAAACATTTAAGAGACATCCTTTAAACACAAATGTTAAGTTAAGGCAGAAATTTAAAAACCATCCTTAAAACTCAACAATCTCTTCACACAGAAATTTAAAACTCATCCTTAAAACTCATACATTCAATTCAGGCAGAAATTTTAAAACCATCTTTAAACCTCAAACATTCACTTTAGGTAGAAATTTAAAAACCATTTCTAAACCTCAAACATTCATAGCAGGCAGAAATTTAAAAACCATCATTAATACTCCAACATTCACTTCAGACACACATTTAGAAACCATCTTTTATACTCAAACACTAGCCTCGGGCAGAAATTTATAAACCAATCTTAAAAATCAAGCATTCACTTCAGAAGAAGTTTAAAAACCATCCTTAAACTTCAAATATTCATATCAGGCAGAAATTTAAATACCATCCGCCAAACTCAAACATTCACTTCAGACAGAAATCTAAAAATAATCCTTACACCTCAAATATTCATAGCAGGCAGAAATATACAAACCATCCTCAAAACTCAAATATTCACATTAGTTAGAAATGTATAAACCATCCTTAAACTCAAGCATTTTTATATCAGGCAAAAATTTAAAAATCATTCTTAAAACCCAAACGTTTACTTGAGGCAGAAATGTAAAAAACCATCCTCAAAACTCAAACATTCACTTCAGATAGAAATCTAAAAACCATTCTTAAAACTCAAACATTTACAGCAGGCAGAAATCTACAAACCATCATTAAAACTCAAACATTCACTTCAGGCAGAAATCTAAAACTATCCTTAAAACTCAAACATTCACTTCAGGAAGAAATGTGAAAACATCCATAATAATCAAACATTAATTTCAGGCAGAAATTTAAAAACCATCCTTAAAGCTCAAACATTCACTAAAGAAGAAAATTAAAAATTATCCTTAAAACTCAAACATTCATACAAAGCAGAAATTTTAAAACCATCCTTAAAACTCAAACATTCATTTCAGGCAGAAATTTAAAACCATCCTTAAAACTCAAACATTCACTTCAGAAAAAAATTAAAAATTATCCTTAAAACTCAAACATTCATATCAATCAGAAATTTTAAAACCATCCTTACAACTCAAACATTCATTTCAGGCAGAAATTTAAAACCATCCTTAAAACTCAAAAATTCATATCAGACAGAAATGTAAAAAAAACATCCTTAATACTCAGCACTAACGTCAGATAGAAATTTAAAAGCCATCCTTAAAACGCAAATATTCATTTCAGACAAAAATCTAAAAACCATCCTTAAAACGCAAACATTCATTTCAGACAGAAATCTAAAAACCATCTTGAAAACTTAAATATTCACTTCAGGCAGAAATTTAAAAAACATCCTTAATACTTAAACATTGACGTCAGGCAGAAATTTAAAAATCATCCTTAAAAGGCAAACATTCATTTCAGGCAGAAAAGCAAAAACCATCCTTAAAACTCAAAAATTCACTTGAGGCAGTAATTTAGAAACCATCCTTAAGCTCAAACAATCACATTAGGTAGAAATTTAAAAACAATTTAAACACAAATATTCACTTGAGACAGAAATGTAAAAAAAACATCGTTAAAATTTAAATATTCACTTCAGACAAAAATTTGAAAAACATCCTTTAAACACAAACATTAAGTTAAGGCAGAGATTTAAAAACCATCTTTTAAACTCAAACATTCACTTTAGGTAGAAATTTAAAAACCATTTCAAAAACTCAAACATTCATAGCAGGCAGAAATTTAAAAACCATCCTTAAACCTCAAACATTCACTTGAGGCAGAAATTTAAAAGCCATTTTTAAAACTCAAACATTCATAGCAGGCAGAATTTTAAAAACCATCATTAATACTACAACATTCACTTCAGACAGAAATTTAAAAATCATCTTCTGTACTCAAACACTAACTTTTCAGGCAGAAATTTAAAAACCAATCTTAAAACTCAAACATTCACTTCAGATGAAAATTAAAAACCATCCTTAAACCTTAAACATTCATATCAGGCAGAAATTGAAAAACCATCCTTAAGACAGAAACTTTCACTTGAGGCAGAAATTAAACCCCATTCTCAAAACTCAAGAAATTTAAAAATCATCCTTAAAACCCAAACGTTCACTTGAGGCAGAAATTTAAAAACCATCCTCAAAACTCAAACATTCACTTCACATAGAAATCTAAAAACCATTCTTAAAATTCAAACATTCATAGTACGCAAATATCTAAAACCATCCTTAAAACTCAAACATTCACTTCAGGCAGAAATGTAAAAATCATCCTTAATAATCAAACACTAACTTCAGGCAGAAATTTATAAACCATCCTTAAAACTCAAACATTCACTTCAGAAGAAAATTAAAACTATCCTGAAAACTCACACATTCATATCAAGCAGAAATTTAAAAACCATCCTTAAAACTCAAACATTCATATCAGGCAGAAATGTAAAACCCATCCTTAATACTCAACACTAACTTCAGGCAGAAATTTAAGAACCATCCTTCAAACTCAAACATTGACTTGAGGCAGAAATTTAAAGCCATCCTTGAAACTCAAACACTGACATCAAGCAAAAATTAAAATGCAATCCTTAAAACTCAAACATTCATATCAGCCAGAAATTCAAAAACCATCCCTAAACCACAAGCATTCACTTGAGGCGGAAATTTAAAAACCATCCTTAAAACTCAAACATTCACATCAGACCGAAATTTAAAAACCATCCTTAAAACTCAAATATTCACTTCAGACAGAAATTTAAAAAAAAACATCCTGTAAGCACAAACATTCACATCAGAAAGAAATTTCGACGACAATAAATGCCTTCATCAAACAGCAACCTTTTTACAGGTGATGCCATAATAATTGTGTTTACTCTGATAACTGATAAAGTAAACACAGATTCTTTATATTTTTCCTAATTTTCTTTTAACTTAGTTCGAAATACGGCATACTGTCGATGTCCGCGGTATCATTAATATCGATACAATGGGCACGGATGTCGGTTTGAATGTCAGTGATAGGTGAGTGCAAATTGTAAAGCTGTGGTAAACAATTAACTTTCTGGATACAGCAGATTCATATTGTGTGCAAGGAATCTCAGTTTATTCATTAATCTGAATTTAATATTTCAATTCCATGAGATATACCTGTATCATTATGTCCTATGTTCACTGCATTGTGGGATTTAATAAAGTAGTGAGTGGTTGGACTTAAACTACGTCACTGTTTCAATCAAAGCACATTATAATATGATATTTCCAGTGTTCAAAGGCAAAATAGTGCAATTATAATGTTGTTAAAAAATACAAAAAGCGAAATTTCAGTATAGAATACTGTAATAAATTTGGAGTATGCGTATTTGATAGAAATTTGGAGGTTGGAGATCTGTAATCTTGCATTGATCAGAGTTAAATTTATGTATAGATCGGATATGTCGGGCGTTCTTTTTTACAACTGAAGTTTTATGGAAATCTTTGACAAGTTAGGGTAAAATTAAGACTTTTAGGTTGAATTGTTCGAACTCAATCGAAGTCAACGTTTAAAGCAGACACTTAATGATGGTTTTCATCCTTATCTCCACTAAATGACGCTTTTCGAACACGGCACAATGATTACGCATTGGAGCGAAATTGAAAAGGGATTGCGTATAGCTGGGTGTTTAAAGAAAGATGCTCTCCGAGTCTTAACAGATTTCCATATCCAGCTCGGTCTAATGACCCATGGCTTATAACAATACTATCGTGTATCTATCAGAATCACTCGGAAACATACCACTCAACCCATTACTTCAGACAAGTCAATGTCGAAGAGGGAGAAAAACTCATAGGTGTGTGTGTGTGTGTGTGTGTGTGTGTGTGTGTGTGTGTGAACCTAACTTTCTAAAATGGGATAGAATTAAAAATGCAACGCTCAGAGGTAAATGTAATAACCCAAATGACAACAACTAAACAGATACAAAAATAAATTAAGTACCATCGACCGTTTATAGCAGTTGTCTGCAGCATCGGTTATTACGCTAAAAGCAATATCGATTGTTGCTCAAAGACCCTATTATGCATATTTACGTAATAGAATGACGTGAAATATGTTCTCCTAGTATTCCCAATAGTTTTCTCAAAGCTGTCGCAAAACTACTTACACTAACCGTGCATTTAGCTTTAACTACGCTGGATTTTCCTTATGTTTTCTAGGTGGCAACTAAAATATATTGTACGTTCTACTGCGTTTTGATCTTTGCGAAAACAGGTGATAATACACATCCTTCATTCAGATTTAACTCTGACGAAAATTAGTTGCATCGGCTTTAAGTATTTAAGACACACAACAAGGTATTTACGTAGACACCGAATGGTGCTAGAAGCCCTGCCCTCGCTCATTTACATACTAAAATATTTCCGACTACATCACAATTTGAACTAAATGGAAACAAGGACACATTTTAATAAAGTCAATGCGACAGTTTTTAATATATGTTATTAAATAGTCAATTTTCAATTGGTATATTTGATCAGTTTCTGGATATATTTTCCAGATGTTTACTCACATTTTCCATTATATCAATTACTAACATCCGGGCCATGTTAATAGTCCTTTCTGTGACCTTAGTTAATTAGGTAAGCATTACTAACTTTAGAGTTATATTAATTAAGTAAGTATATGATAAGCAATGATGATTGACATGCTGGAAAGGTCAATAGGGACAAATGTATAGTATCTTGAAAAGTAGAATATTAACTGACACGTTCACTAATGCATGTATTAAATAAACTGAGTAGAATTCAGTTTGATAGACACTCGTTGCTCGAACAATCTAAGACAAGGTTGCACAACCTTTATCGACCAAAACCCCGACTGCGTTTTTAAAAGACCACTCGAGGGCCGCAAACGCTAATTTCTTTAATATAATTACTGTTCACATGCCAGATTTATGTGTTATTTTAATTTGCCTTAATAATGTCTCCCATCCGATATTGCCAATCTGTTCAGTTATGTGGGTGCAGTTAAGACGTAAAAAAATAGTGATACAGATCAATAAGCCGTTGTTGTTGTTGGGTTTAACGCCGTTTTTCAGCACACGATAAGCAATACATGACGGCCAGTATAATGGTATAGGAAGAAGCCGAAGAAAACCCCGGAGAGAACTACCGACCCACGAGAAGCTACTGGCAAGCTTTTTCACATATCCACATTGGCCGAATCTGAGACTCGAACCCACGCAGACAGTGGTGGGATGGCAGTGATCCATAACGGATAGCGCTTTAGACCACTCGGCCACTCGGGGCCCCTCAATAAGCCGTTGTCACGTAATTGTATAGATCCTTTTTATTTATTTATTAAATTCGTGTACCAGAGTTAAAAGTTTGGCTTACAAAAATACTCGATGGTGATTAATGTATATTGTGTCGTATTTCAAATTAGTGAGTTCGGTTCATCCAATGCCGCACGTGTGAAGTGCTTTTGATGAGAGGAGCCGAATACCTTCGATGCACAGGCAATATCTGTGTATAAATACCTCACCGCATGTAGAGCTCTTTACATTACGAAAGGCCTTGTCAGTCGGTGATCTACTTACTATAAGGATTCGTACATCTTCAGCTATAGAGCTGCCCAGTTCTGGAAATGTCCAGAATGTCCTGTATTTTCCGGTGCTGTCGAGTGTCTGGAATATCCAATATCAGGAGTGTCCCAGCTGCAGAGCTGTCCAGTGTCTGGAATGTCCAGCGTCAAGTGTGTCCGGTGATGTCCAGTGATGTCCAGTGTATATAATGTCCCAGCTGCAAAGCTGTCCAGTATATGGAGTGTCCGGTGTTGTCCGGTAGTGAACAGAGTGACTAGAGGGACCCGAGCGTTCAAAGTATCGGAGGAATCTTAAGTATACTTGGTGCAGGCTGTAAACGCAACCAGAGGAATGGTAGCAGCTGTAAAGTTACATTGCTCATAATTTTTTCATCTCACTGGCTATAATACAAGTTTAAAATATTTTAAATTTCAAAATTGCGTTTCTATTCTTGCTGACTCTCACAGAAATAAGATGCAGGGTACCACTATTCCTACCAAACGTATTAGTGTGCCACATGATAGGTCAAAATGATAAAGAGGCCATTGCCCGTCGGTGACTAAGACAAATGCATATATCAATGACGCATCGAAAAGATGCTGTCATTAAAATATTATTTAAACTTATCAACACATGTGATTCATCACCCCCAGATCTTAACAAAAAGGTATAAAATCCAATGGAACATACCGTATGATTTATTATACAGAAGAATAAATAACTGAGTGCTACTATTTAGAATAAAACTTTTGGGAAGGGTGAGGAAGCAAAGAGGAATAAACAGAGTAATTTCTTCAAGCCTAGTAGTGTTCCCAGCAACAAGGGGAGGGGGGGGGGGGGATAGTGCATCAATGCAAAAGACAGTCTCTTGAGGTATGTTACATAAGGACAACAAGACACAAATTAGAAAAAGCTATTCAAGGTTCCTATAATGCTGACATTGATGTTTGAGATGGAAAGCCTGCTGACAAACTGCTGCTGTCCAAGCTAAGTAAGCTGGAGGTATAGAAATGTGAAAACAATTGATATGCCAATGCAAGTCCATGTTGCTATGCAATATTTAGACACTGATATAACTTATCACTGAATAAGGTACTTGGTACATTTAAGTAATATAATTAATTGCATAGTACAGTTGTCTAATACATAAATAAATATATAATAGTACCTAAAACGCGTACAAAGTTCCAAAACGGTCTCAATCATTATGGTAGCGACTTCCCACTACAATTATGTACTTTTTAATATAAAGCCACAGAAAATAAATATAGTATTGAAGAAAAAAAGAAACAAAGCAAACCTTTCAATCACTCAATTACAGTCAAAGGCGAGGAAATATACCTTGATTTGGCATACCACCTAGCAAAGGCTAATTTACAGATAAATGATTATTAACTATCACTTGATAGTAAGTGCAGAACAATGTTGCCTTCATAAACAGATTTTGTTTTAAATCTAAAACCACATTTCTGACAGAAAGATTGTTTTCATCTATTCACATCAACAGTGCTGGTGAACAAAACATTGCTTATCGCACACAGGGCAAATTTCCAAGATGTGTACTACTGTGTTTCGAGAGCACCAGTTCCAACATCCTGACTAACAAGGTTTTCTATCATGGGACCTGGAACATCAAGAGAAAAGAAGTATGGTATGGTGGGAGAGAGCAGCATGTTTTACATGCAGACATATATCAAGAATGTTTCAACTGTATGAAGAAATGCCAAGGAGAGGTTGTGGAAAAACAACCGCCTGTGTGAATGAGATGCAGATAGGACATTCACAGACTTCTGATGGAAACGAAGGGTTGAGAGCTATTATTTTAAGTGCAAATGTCCCTGCCCACTACACAAAAGGGATGCAGAAACGTTTCAGTACTTTTGCCAAAGATTGAATGTACTAACATAAGAAACCTGGCAGAGCAAAGAAAAATTGTAAAAGAGTTTAATTACATGATGGGAAATAAGACATATATAACCGCTCCCGTAGGCTAGTGGTTAGAGCGTCCGCCGCGGAAGCGGGAGGTCGTGGGTTCGATCCCTGGTCGAGTCATAACAAAGACTTACACAAATGGTACTAACAGCTGCCTTGCTTTGCGCTCAGCATAAGAGGTTAGTGTTAGGACTGGTCGGCCTGGTGTCAGGATAATGTGACTGGGTCTGCGGCATGATTCCCCAGTGCTAGACATCACTGTAAACTGCTTCACTGCAGACATCGTAGCGATATGACTGAAACATTGTTAAAGCTAAACAAATCCTAATCAAACAAACAAACAAAAAGACAGATATAAGGGATATTCAGTGTGACTATATAATAATGCAATTTATAGTAGAGTACGTAGGACACCCTTTCAAACAACTACCCAGTGCACACATTCTAGACACTAGCCCTGAGAATATTGCAATTAATATAACTACAAAGGAACCAACTATTCACATTGGGATAATGCATTCATCTGATGACGAAGCCCAATTGTGCCACTGCTCGGCAAATATAAGTTTACAAACAAATATTGGAGATAACACATTTTGTAAGGAGAGGCTTATAAATTTGAAGAAAACAGACAATCTAGAGTAAACACAATATTTCAACTGTTCCAGACACTGCTAGTTAGCAACTGTAACAGTCCCTGTAAATCATATTGATACACGCCATCTGCATCTAAATCATAGAAAGGCCATTAAAGGTCAAAGCCAATTAACTGAATTGATGCCAGGAAGAATTAAATAACTGAGGGAAAAGATGCGAAATAACTTCGTACTTGACTATAAGATGCTAGGCCGAGTTCGAATTTTTAAAAAAAAAATATGATACATGTACACCAGAATTGGTAAGTAATTTATCTTATGCAAATGATGCAATAGTTATGTGCTATCAAGGTGGTCATAATCTTTGTCATAAGTATTATAATGGTTTCTATTTTTTTTTTTCCATAGCCTAAACATATAGTTTAGTGTATACAATCTTTCCCGTCTGTGTTTTGTTTAGAATTGTCCTCTAAATTCACATGTAGACCATTCAAAAAATATTCCATTTTTGATTGTCATACGTCAAAACCTCCAAAATGAAACCCTTGATGCACGTGGCAATCATAGAAACAATAGGTTCCTATTATACAATAGATTGCATATAGGACTCAAGGTTTTAATTCAATTCCCATAATAAATACATGGAAACACCATCATATTTAATATTCAATAACTTAAAGTTTCTGGGTGCTAATGATCAGACCTATATTGTTTCATGCACAACTATCCTTGGTGCAAGCTTCTGTGTGGAGAACACAACATATGCCGCGGCATTGTTTTTATCTACATGTGCATGAAGCACCGAATGAATCCGGTGCTACATTCATTATTGAGTACTGCTAAGACAAGCCTGTACAAATATTAACATTTTATACATATAAAATTGTCTATATTTTGAAGAACAATTACAGATAGGTTAGCTCTCAAAAAGATATTTTTTTACAGAAACCTTACTTTTCATTATTAACCAATTATGGACCACCAAACCCGTGCATACTCTATTATTTGTTCACAAATTTCTAGACTGATTCACAGTTCTTCCATATAATTAGTACAGTGTGTCCCGTAATGACCATATAGGAACAGTGCTCAAATATTTAACAATTTCATTTTAATTGGATGCAGTATCCTGCCGCCACCATCAATGAAATCCACAGTTCGAAGCACCGAATTAGAACTGTCCAGGTGTATATATGGTTAACACATCGGAATATTGACTAGCAAAGATGCAATTAGGTTAAATATTACTTTTATGCCCTGTTTGTAACATCGTAGTCAAATTGCAGCAGATTTTTATATTCTGTCTAAAGTGATGCAAAACAAGAGCGCATTATGGTTACGCATATATGATCTAAAAAGCAATTTTTGTAACACTAACAAATAGCCAATAATCAATATCAAGACCCAATAGTAAACAAAATATTCAAAAATATTTAAAAAGACATTTTCATTGTTCTAACTTTTGCTTTCAACAATGTAAGAAATGTAAATTGCGTTTAAATATTTTATATTCTAAGTCTCACGCTCATGAAGGTTTATTGTAATTGGAAAGTTTAAATATTGTCCTTTTCGTGTACAAATAATACATTAAATCATTCTGCAGAATTGTCTGTTGTTTTATTAGTCAAATAAATCTGTATGTGCAATAATAGTATATACTATCAGAAGACAATGTCTAGCCACCACATAATTACTTAACTTCCCTTCGAAATATTTCTAAATTTATTTCAATTGGATGTGTTGCGTTCTGTCTCTCTGTAAATTTAGATCCCAAAGTAAACAGAATACAACACGCCTTTCAATGTATGTGTACTTTCAGTTTTTAAAAATTCCATACGCAATTTATGTAAACATATATTCTGCCTTTATAATTATTTATAATTCATTATTTCAATTCCTCAAAGCAGCTTTTGTTGTACGTATAGTGTTTTCAATTACTATTTGCATGTATTTCAACTTCGTCAGGTCTCTCATGCCAATATATGTGGCTTATCCAACAGTCATTCTGTTTCCAACGATACCACGTCGACAATAGTAAAAAAAAATTAACTATTCATCCATGGATCTTTCCCATTTCCGAGTTCGAAAGAAAAGAATTAATTAAATACTTTTAATGAAGAAAAATATATAATTTGTCAATAACAATTTTTACGTTTCGGTTCACCTCTGGGTAAATCGTTAATTGTTAGAATATAACAAACTTTTAACATAAGCAATCTTTGTTATGCATTTTTCCAATAAAGTTTGGAGCTTGTCTCGATTGATACCCATATAGTCTCATTTCGATTGTACAATTTTCCACTCTGAAGTTTCCTATTTTAATTAATCGCAAAGACGAAAACTTTTTTTCACTGAATTGAGAACTTCAGATAGGTACACCGCTGTAAAAAAAAATAACATTTTCGCTGATGTTACACAACTTTACATAGATCTAATATGAATTGTAAATATCAAAATACTACCAATGCGTCTGCTCTCGCACATCTTTATTAAACTTAATGCATATGTATCTATCTATAGGAAAAAGAACGTGAACGTTCCAACATCTACACAAACCCTAGTTCATACTTAATATCATATTCACCATTTGACCAGTGTTCCCCGGTTGCCAGTTAAATGATGTGATTATGCATTGCTTTTTTCTACCATACCTGTTAACGAAATATGCCCAAATTAGAGCAAGCTGGCAATATATTTTTATTATAGCTAATCAATACAGCTACGATACAAAATGTTTGCATATAACAGCATATCAAATCAAAGCTGTATATGACGACTCTATCAACATATGAAGTATTAGAAAATTTCATGAAAATGGTTTCAAAATGTTTACCTGAAAGTACGATAAGCTGTCAGCGTGCTTTTAAATCACGTGATGCTGACACCTTTAGCAGTGATAGTCTTGGTCGGCGGTCAATATGTATCAGCAACTTTCAGACTGGCGATAGAGCTATATTCAGCGATAAGTTAGTTATGCGTGGAAATTAACCACTGTCTGATTTATTGAATCAAACTGCATTATTTCAAGTACTTCACAGATTCTATACAAGGCAGATGATGGTGATGGTTTCCAAGAGAAGAGAAGAGACATCGCTTACCATGGCAGTGTACAAAAAAGTATAAGTAATATTTATAACAGGATAACAGCATCACGTGAAGGGTTTATCTCAAAAAAGGTATTTAATATATTTATACTCTGAATATATTGCTCTCATGAGAAAAATCAATTAAAGATATCACAGTCATGTATATAGATATCACAGTCATGTATATAGATATCACAGTCATGTATGTTATACAAAGCAGATGCACAACGCCGTTTGTTATGTCTATGATTTTCTAAACCGTGGTAGAATAACGATGTGCAGATGTAGTTTGCATCTTCATAGATGGCTCATATATTTGTTTCCGAACTTTCTGGAAAACATTTTCATTGATGCTCACATTCAGGATCCGCAATACTGCTATATATTCATTTAGTAGCTGTAAATACATGTCAGGCAAGGAATAGCAAACGAGAAAGAAGAGACCCGAAATCGGGTAAGTATAACTATTATTTTAGATATTTTGGTCATTGCAGGTTATGAATAAGCTTTGACAGTGTCTTCCGCAATCTTGTCATGTTGATGGTGGGCAATTACATCAACGTCTGCATAATATCGTAAAGATAAATTGCATGTTGGCACAAATTAAGATGAACTACTTTTTGGGGACTTCAACTTTAACACTTATTTATTACTAGTTACTATCAGATACAGAATTATGGAAAACGAACAATCAAGCTGGCTCGTCCGGTAATGTAATACTGCAATTTTGCAGGTATTTTCATGTCACTAATATGTTCGATGAAGACGTGCTAAATATCAACGTAATTTCAAACATCGGCTGACGATGCTATTCCATCTAAAACAAAACTATATTTAATAAACTTAACATAACGGACTCAAAAAAGTATTGCACAACTGAAATTTCCGTATCGCACACCCAGGCTGGAACTATTATTACAACTTTTAAATGTTTAAATTATTCAAAACATTCCATCACTTGTTTGTAACTTTGCTAAATGCAATCATTTTATGCGACAACATATGTTGTCCCTTGAGATAATGGATGGCGAATGTGTGTGATGAGAATAATGGGGGAATACACTAAGCAAGTTTATGGGATCGAATATATAGTCCAGGAAGTTGTTTTTTTTAGGCTGACAACACTTTTTTAAAGGTAGTGCTTGACAATACATTTTCAGACAAAGGTGGTATACAAAATGGCAGCTAGTATCAGAGAGAGAGAGAGAGAGAGAGAGAGAGAGAGAGAGAGAGAGAGAGAGAGAGAGTCCAGTAGCTTTTAATGAGTTTGCTATTTTCGATGAAGTGCTTAATTATGTCGTCACGGCCTTAAGGAACAAAGTCTAAGAAAGCGTAGAATAGTTTTAAACTGTGAACATGTCGATCTTGATCTCAGCTACAGCAATGATGACAAAAAAAGGTCTAAGAAAGAGTACAAACGTTATGAACTGTACACCAGTCGATATTGTTCCCAGCTACAGCCATGATGACAAAGAACAGAAATAATCTATACCGTAAATCGTCTTAAATTCCAAATGTATCCCAAACAAATTGACAGCTTAAAAAATATGGTCGGCGGATATTTTACAACTATTTTTATGGGGCATTTTTAAGTGAAGGAACTCTCAATTTGTTGATTGATATAGCAAAGAAATTTAATTTATTAAGTAAACCTGGGATATTGCTGATACTATTTGCAACATAAAGGTAGAAGTATCACCAAGGAGCAGTTATTTTTAACAGTGATGCCATTTGAAAGAATTAAACCTTGTAATAATGGTGCTGAGTATTTGTTTCACTAGGACACACACACAAGGAGATGTATGTTTGTTTACTACATTTAAAATTCTTGGGACTGTTCAAGTATAAAATACAGGGAATAAAAAGGACAATAATGTATAGAGTTTGCTTGTCAAAAGTTATCAAATGATATGACAAATCTAGTGCGCATGTTACAAAGAGATAGAATCTTTGTTTTCTTAACAATACATCCTTGAATTATCATCTCTTAGTTCAATGCATCAATAATGTCTGTTATTAAATGAAAACCTAAAAGTAGTATTTGAAAGTATGTAAATTCGTGAGCTTTCTGAAAGAATTTGTTGGATGCTGCGCATAAACGTACGTCTCAAATTTGATATATTCATACATCGTAACAAAGTCGTTCTTTCCGCCCATTCGGAACAAAGCACACATGTAATTTTGTCAATGTATGGACTATAAAATATAAAATTTAACTTTAATTTTCTTCCAGACAAATTAAAAGCTTCATTTTATTTATAGGATTGTATTGTTTGTCAATTAGGTCTATAATATTTGTAAAGACCTAGATGTCCGACGAATTCATGCAGTATGCAAAAGACACAATTTCACATGATTATTTATGTGAGTTGTTGGAAAGTGTGTGAGATGGTATCTTGATACAAAATGTTTCTTCTCTTTAGATATCTTCAGTTCGAGCAATAAAGTTAATAATCTTTGCTACATGTGTATATGGTATTGCCGAATGTATTGGTTATTCAGAAATTCAAGCCAGATGCACACAGCTACGTGAAGCGGTTTATAGAACCTTATGGTTAGGAAGTTTGTTTTAATTAATACCTAACCGGATTATCGTATATCACTAAACCAATCTATAATATAAACAGATATTTCTATCTTTTGTATTATATAAATGAAAATCATAACATTCAAAAAATGTCACAAGAACTTAAATATTGTTAACGTTCATGATGGTTCTTTTGGGCTGTTTATTTGTGTATTTGTAATTTTTTATGTGTTAATAAAGCAACCATTTTGGTGTATAAATCTACCGAATGATACTTCTCGGAAATTGAAAGTTCATAATCTGGTCTTTTCTTCCTCCGTAGCTTTTGCAATATTCAATTCCTTATGGACATCTAAGAACCAATTTCAAACAGGTCGTCAAAGAGTAACCATTTGGTACATTAATGTTTTTCTTTCACAACTGGACATTCTCAGACAACACTTACAACATTATCTTTATTTTGTTGTCGAAGAATGAAACCATGGTCATATCATGGGAAGGTAACTACTGAAGAGTAAGAAAACAACATAATTAAGTTAAATAAAATAGCTAAAACTAGACAAAATATTTATGCTATAGTAACGTCAATAACTCAAAGTCAGTTCAATAAACTTTATCAATTCATCCTTTAATAGGGAATGGGACATATGCCATCATCGAAGTTAACAAAAGTACAATAGTCAATCTGATGTTCAGAGCGTGTTTATTTTAATAAATACTTACGATTCAAATCTCTCTATATTACTGCGTCAAAATGCATGAGAGAGAGAGAGAGAGAGAGAGAGAGAGAGAGAGATGCTTTGATCGTCTTTTATGTGTATTTTATCAATTAACTTAACTCTTGTGCTTTTATGTATGGTTGTCTTTCGTATTTCATTGAAAAATGTATAATACCTTTGAAATAAACATCACCTGAAAAGTGGCATTCTCTGCATTATAGCTACTCCTGCTATCTATGCTTCCACTTCATCCACTTTCAAAGTCATGGCCTTAAACGTAGATAGTGCTAGATGCGAGGCCCTGTATATTCGCCATTCCTTGTGAATGTATCATGTGGTGTTACAAAGATTGGCAATCGGCATAAGTCTACAGCGAGAATATCAAGGCGAATATCTTGTTTATTGAAAGCGCTCTGACGAAGACGACGGGATCGTATCTGACCTCAGTCAATCCCAATGTAACAAGCTAACCGGGTGGAATTTTCGGAATCACAACAGAACACTTTTGACGATGATATAAATACAGAGTTTATTAATTAATGACTCGAATGAACAATTAAATTACGATACTTGCTTGTATATTTAACCCAAATATTGGATTATTAACATCATAACGCACTAATGTTATAAAGTAAACTACAAACAATTTTCTCTACAAAAGAAAAACACAAGGCGAAAATGATTCACAGTGACTAAACAATGGAAAGATGGGTATAATTTACTCAGCTAGCAAACAATGTAGAATCTTACTCGTATAGTAAAATGAATTCACTCAGAGTGAAATTATCTAAATGGAAAAAGACATATATACAGTACCTTATATATACAGTCCCGAACGATACAATGGGTTGTACGAACCTCAAAACTAATTCATGTGGTTGGCTTTATAGCTTACACTAAGTAGACCTCGACCGCTCCGATACATGGAAGGCTCGGGTCCTTCTAGCCACTATGGACACCCCAGACAGCTCTACACTTTCCCGATGCTCAGGACACTAGACTCTAGACAGCACCGAACACCGGATACTCCAGATACTGGACGGCTGAAACATATACCATACCATGTACTATATATATGACACAGGCATGAAAACGTAATAACGTTGTACACGGTAAGTTATGCAGATAATATTACCGGCACAATAATTGCAAAACATGTTCAGAAATAAACCTAACCCTGCTTGATCAGGATCCTGCTGTACTAAACATTTCTTTAAAATGTAGCCTATATTACTAATATAAATCCTTCGCTAAGTCGTAAATAAGAATATATACGTCTGCATTATGTGTAAACCAAAGCTAGAAATCGTGCAGAAATTGACGTGGTAGTACAATAGTGTTATTGTATGATTCAAAATTTCATACCGCTACAGCTGGAGATGTGGGAATCCTTATAGCAGACCGCCGACTGACAAGACTACCCGTAATGTAAAGACCAATACATGCGGTGAGGTCTTTATTCACATATATTGTATTGGCTGTGCATTCAAGTCATTCGGTTTGTCTCATCATAAGCACTTCGCTCGTGCGGCAAAGGATGAACCAAACTCACTATTTTTAAATACTACACAGTATGCATTATTCACCCTCGGGTATCACTGTACACCATAAACGAAAATCAAGTACACGAATTTAATAATAAATAAAAAGAAGTTATAACATTCCGTGACACCCATATGGACTTCTTCGACTACATTTTAGGAGAAGACGAAGAATAAATTAAACTGGTTTAAGCACAAAGGGCATCATGGTATTGCCAGTATCATGTACATTGCCATACATTTGTTTCAACAAATTAATCCCATCGCACGATTGCCTGCAATGCTCTTTGCATTGTCTTTTATAAAAGTCCTAGAGGTAAGTTGCTCTCAAACTGGTATTGAAACAAAGCGGTAGTCATTCTCTTCGGTGGCAATGCGACAAAAGCACGGAATTTCTGAACAAAACATTACAAAACAAATTAAAGAAACGAGACATTCGTTTCTTCACCACTGAGACTACCAAAACCAAAGCCAGCATCGTGCAATATTTTCAACGCACCTTGAAAGTACACATGACAAATCTATGAAGATGTGTTCAACACTGGCCAAGTAGAGCGACGCCCACGTGACTATATATCGTGTCAGGCAAAACCTGATACCGGTGGATGATGAGAAAGAGAATGTGAGGATGTTAAAAGTGGCCCATGACCAATTAGAAGAGATCTTTAAAGATGAAATCAAGAAGGAGCAAAAAGAAAGGAAAAGTATATGCTTCAGAAACAACATGGGCAGCAACAACATGAGCCTGGCATAGGTTTTGTGGATTGACGTGTGGACACAAAATAATTCTTCTCCTTCCAACGAAGAAGATCCTATCTAACGGAAACGTCTGTAGCCAGATGGGGACAAAATCTTAGACGATAAAATGATTGACATAACCCCGTTAACAGGAGACCCCTTTTCAGGGCTATCCACACCAATGTAGAAAAGAGATACTCAAATTCCCAAATTATTTTTCTGTTTTTGTATTAGTTAGTTAAACTTGAAGTGTGTATATAAACACTTTGTTTCTTTGGTTTTGTAAGGTATTGAGTCTTTGTATATATGCGTGTGTGTCTCTTGTATGTGTTTGTGTGCATTATTGTACGTTTTCATGTCTTTTTGTGTGTATGTGTGTTTGTTTCCTTGACATAGCAGGAAACATGTTCCTCAAAAAACAAATTATTGTATGTGTGTATTTGTATGTGTTTGTTGTCATTATCGTCCTTTAGTACAGAGGTTTAAGTTAGTGCGTTCGTTTTCTTTACTTAGTAAACACATATCCCTTAACAAAAAATCTTACCATGTGTGTGCTTGTTTTCTTCCCTTAGCAAACAACGTATCGCATAAGAAAAACGTGTTTGTGTGTATGTGTGTGTGTGTATGTGTTTGTGTGAGCGCGTATACATTTGTGTGTGTAAATGTGTGCGTTTTTGCCCTCGGCAAAAAATCTTTCCCTTAAGGAAACGGTGTTTGTGTGTGTGAATGAGTGTTTGTTTTCTTCAAGTAGCAAGAAACTTATCCCATAACGAAGACGTGTTTCTATGTGTGTTTGTTTGTGCTTGTGTGCATACGTACGTTTTTGGTGTATGCGTGCATGTGTTTTTGTGTATTTGTGAGTTTTGTTTCTCCCTTAACGAAACCGTCGTCCATGCACAAAATAATATCTGATATGTGAACGTGTTGTCAGTATAAACACTGACACATTTACTGATGTGACTATAGATTATGATATTTTTTTTAAAAAAATTCCTTATCCACAAGTGTTGCTACTAAACAATATGCAGTACCATGACGTCATCATTCCTATTATCCCTATACAAACAACCTACATTCAGCTTTCCCTTGTCCGTATACAGTCCCAACCTTTTGTCCATATAAATCTTGTACGTTAATCGTCCACGGAGTTCTTATTATTCACATTCCGGATCGAGTCATCCTAAAGACTTAGAAAACTGTACTAGCAGCTGTCTCGCTTTGAAATCGGCACTAATAAGTCGGTCTTAGGACTGGTCAGCCTTGCGTCAGGATGACGTGATCGGATGGTACATTGTGCTACACATGTCCGGCATGATGCCACATTAACATACATCTCTATTAACTGCCACACTTAAAACCTGGACGAATTATTACTCAATTTGTTAAAAGTTCGTTAACATTCTAAATCAGACATACACTCATACACATGCATACAACCCTTATATCCAAAACCTTACTAATATAACATACACGACCCTAAGATCTTTGCCCTGGATAGCGCAAAGAATATTGTAAATATATGCGAAACGAATTTGATGTCGAGTAACCTTGTGAGAATCCTGATTGATCATGTAACGTTATACCTTGCTGCACAATTTCGTCATACAGGTATGTGTTTGCATAGATAAAATACACTGTTAAGATTTTGAACTATTTCTATGCACAGGCACAATATTTTATATTCCCAAGCACTGAAGTTTTTAACTAGATATTAAAATCGTACTAGATATTTAAGTGATTGTGCAATTAGCAGGTGTAATTTAAGATGCATCAAACTGGGATCTCATGTTTTCGATTGACGTATGTATATTTAATGAGTATCGCTTGTTGACTTTTTAAAACGATTATACCGTATGTATTTATGTATATCTGTATTTTGAACTTAAACTTTTTCCAAAATCAAGTTTACTGTGTACATGACCAGTGACACTTATTTCGTAAACAGTATAATTCATAGCTAAATATTTCTCTATCATGGTGGATTAGATAATTATTAATGGTAAACATTTTAACTCTAATTTGAATGAAAGAGAGTCTTGATTCCATTTAATTGACGTGGAATTATTATAAAATGGTAACTGCGTTCCATGTTAAATAGAGTGGTATTAAGCCTAAGTTTACTTTATTATTATAAATTCTTGCCTTTAACATGTCAAGCAGAATCATTCTTATTGTTTTCAGTTTTTAATCTGAGCGTATATATTTAGTCAAATTATAATTCAGTGGAATTACACAGTGCTCAGTAATATTCATGAACTGAAATATTGATATGGAATTATAGCGCATTCATACAAGGCCATTTTCGATTACACTGTTGTGATCCATCAAAATACTGTTAAAACATTGTCACCTTCCATGCATTAGCACATTTACACTTTGAAGACCATAGGCACAGAAACATTCAAATTGAAATTTATTTGGAACACCACTGGAATCAAATTGGACCTGCGAACATTTGGAGTTGTGATAGAACTGTTAGGACTAAGTGAGGTTTAGTTTTAATTTATATTCATGGTTTTCGCTCTTTTCTGTTACTTAGTTTCAACTGTAGAGTCTAAATTGTTTTTTCCATCATTGTGTGCTAGTTTTAATGGTTTTCTGGACTTGATCTTGTCTAAAATCATGTCAAATGTATTCATGCTAAACATATAATACATAATTCATATTTCGCTACTAGTGTGGGTTAAGTATTAAGATCATTATCAATAGTAGTATATATATATATTTTAGTATTGTGTCTATATTGATGGAATTCCTCCACAAACGTGCCTAATCTACCTAATGATTACATTATTCCTTATCATACTAATGATTACCACATTCCTTATCATACTAATGATTACCACCTTCCTTATCTACCTAATGACTACCACATTCCTCATCATAATAATGATTACTACATTCATTATCATACTAATGATTACCACATTCCTCATCATACTAATGATTACCACGTTCCTTATCATACTAATGATTACCACATTACTTATCATACTAATGATTACCACATTCCTTATCATACTAATGATTACCACATTCCTTATCTACCTAATGATTACCACCTTCCTTATCTACCTAATGATTACCACATTCCTCATCATACTAATGATTACCACATTACTTATCATACTAATGATTACCACATTACTTATCATACTAATGATTACCACATTCCTTATCATACTAATGATTACCACATTCCTTATCTACCAAATGATTACCACATTCCTCATCATACTCATGATTATCACATTTCTTATCATACTAATGATTACCACCTTCCTTATCTACCTAATGAATACCACATTCCTCATCATACTAATGATTACCACATTCCTTATCATACTAACGATTACCACAGTCCTCATCATACTAATGATTATCACATTCATTATCATACTAATGATTACCACATTCCTTATTATACTTTTAATAACAGATTGATCTAGAAATTATTTTTTGTCTTACATTGTGGCTCATTTTGTTAGATAGCACAATCCTGTTCTCTGCTATAATCAGATTGTATTCTTGATTATTCCAAGGTGGATGCTTATCATGATTAATAACATTCATTTTTTTGTACGATATAAATTTCCATGAGATATCCTATATTAAACACCATTCTCAACTCTTAATTGAAATCGTGTTCATTAATTATGATATTTCGAGACAAAGACTCGATTGCGTTCAACAATATACTAACCTTGATTGCAAAACGAAGATTTGTCTTTCATAGCATGCTAAATTACGGAATATGTCTTTAAAGAAGCATGTATAGGACAGTGATAGCATACCATCTTCAGTGTGAAATGGACCCGTACATCGGCCGAGTGCATCGTTCCAACTTTGACACAATTCTATGCTCAGTCAGAGTCCCAAGATACACTTTACAATTTGTTGATTTGGTTATTACTTGATAACGATTACATTTACTGCTTGGAATCATACAGTTCCATTTGAAATATCCCATTAAGATTACTCTCTCGAACGGATCGAACGATTAAGTCACGCTTAAGTCATGCACCAAAATGATTTATTCCAAGCAATGTTTATTTCTGCTATCGTATGTTCAAGGTCAGAAAGGCCAAGTAGGACTTTAACATTGCCAGATAATTTTTGCTTTCGCTTTGTGTTTTTCTTTCCTTTGCCGTACCACCACGCAATGCATATTTCTTCCCAGTATCTTGGAGTATATCTCCTCCCTAGTTGTTCTGGGTATTTGTAAAGAACTATTTCATCATCAAGACTAATCTCTATTGGCCATGTCTCAGTGAATATCACTGCATCAAAGTCCTTCAGATTCATATGTATCAAAACTCTTACGGATATAAAAGACCGTACACCTAGGTTGGTAATATTAAGGTGATTTATACAGGTTTCAGATTGCTGATAAGTTCTATCCCAGACATGAACAGAAGGATACCGAACCGTTGCATTAATAAAGCAATCGAAAACTCATATTGCTGGTAAAGAACAACAAATAGCTGACTGGTGTAAATATGTTATAAATAAAATAAACCATAAGAAGAAGCTGGAATTACATTGTACTGATTACATAATACTTTCATATATACAAGAGAAGCATTGGTTTGATCAATATGTCGCAGAAATCTTGTACGTTTCTACCACGTGGAAAAGAACTTTAGCCAATCCATACTGCGTACTTTAGACTGAAATTATATCCACAAGAGGGTAGTCACAGATCTGCCACGGTGTTAATCGTCTATGTTTGTGCAGACGTCATGGGTGTATACATGTATTTACAAACACGTATGTAAATACAACCTGTGTGTTGCATGACTTCTTGAATTATAATTGACTGACTAAACATGCAATGAATATAAGTAATACTAAAATACTGCGACTGACAGACATTCAAATTCAGAAGCACGGAACAAACATAAAGACAACAAGAATTGATAAATGCCTCGTTGCTATATTATATCTGGTGATACAAATGACCTTCACCAGGTCAGGAGGTGTGGGACATAAAAATCAGGTTGATATTTCACTAAACATATTGCTGTTGGTTGTAGATACTAATGCGAAAGTGTAGGCTGAACTCGTCCACTCGTTTCGGAATAACTGTCACATTTTTCATTCTGGTCACCAATTCATTCTTTGTTTTGATGAAAATAACTCATCCAATTTACATATACTTTAAGTACCTCAATCAACGAGAAGTTTTCTTGTTTGACGACCCTAGGTCTTATAAGTAGTAATTTAAGTACATTTTAATTGGCAAGTTCAATTTATATCAACCTCTTATCATGTCAGGATAATTATTTTAATTTACAATCGCAAACAATATCTAACTTGGGTCTTTTTAATTTATTACTTATCCCTTCACTGCTCTTCTAATTTACTACATTTCTAGGTCAGGGTTAAGATTTGGCTTGGGTTCGAGGACTCCATTTTATAAGAATGTTAAGTCGTCATGAGTATCGCTTTATGTCATTATACTGGTTCTAAAGCAGCTCGCCTTTTCATCCCTTCTGTCCAATTCTGCGATAACTTTAACCATCGAGTTTTCGAACTTTGAATTTTACAGAAGAATGCTTCGTGTATTTAATCCGCAAGACTCAGACTCGTATCGTTAGTAACAGTAATTTATTATGTTGGAATAATTTACCAACAAAGTATCAACCGACAGGTTCGTTAACACCATGTTAGCCACAATTTTAGGAGCAATACAGTCAGAGGCGGCTTTAAGTAAACTGGCTAAGAACTTACTTATTGGGCTGTTGAGTTTGAACGACCGAGATTTTCTTTCTCTTTCTTGATTTTGTTGATCTTTATTGATGTTTGTAGATCATGCAGTTTCACCTAAATATTAAAAGTATTTTACTAAGCATTTTATCACACACGAATGAAACATACTTTGAAGCTTGTTCAAACCATCATACATGGAATTTAATGCTAAATATCACATATTCAGAATCTCAAATTCTACGACTTATTTGTTTGTTGTTTTGGAAATTATATGAAACTCTCATAAGAGTTCGTATATTTTACTTCTTACTGAATATTCTATTAATTAGTTTTTCACATTTCCTTGCTTTGTTCATGCTCTAATCAACAACAACAGTTAAAACTCGGATGACGGTGATTTGCATTAAAAATAAACATATTACTGTAACTTAGAAAATATTCGTCAGGAAATGCAAGAAAGTCGGAGTGTTTCAACATAATAAGTTGATATCGCATCTTCCCACCTTTATTAAACAAGGGAACTGATTATCTGTCAACAAGTCCACTCATTTAAGAAACGAAATACTATATAAACAATATTGACTTACAACAAATGACGTATTAGTTAGTCAGTCGCAGTTATTTTGGATTTCTTTGAAATCACAATGATAATATTATACGTTGCTTACTGCCTTTAATCCCGCACATTTGTGAAAGACATTCCATGCTATTGAAATAGTCTTGGTTATGGACGTGGCGTATTAGAAGTACATTATAATCAGGCGTTGTTTTGCAAAGAACAGAACGTATTACAAATGCATTAGCAATGCATTAAAACTAGGCATTGTTTTGAGTGCATGGCTCAGAAAATGCGTATGCTCCTAAGATGTTTGCATGCTGATAAAGTAACTTTTGGACGAAGTAAAATCATGTATAATTTAAATCACAGAAAGCGCTCGTATCACCTGATGCTTCCTTATAACACCCGCTGGTTCTATACAGACATAACAAGGCATCGCATCGATGAGAATCATTATCTTTGTGGGCAGTGCTGTTAATGACCGCAGGTGCTACTATTAACTAAAGAGACAAACGTCCTATAAACGAATCCTAATATAGTTCAGTTGCGAAAGCGGACATGCGTTATGATTTCGCAACATATTGCGTTCATGAGCAGAGTCACGCAATTAATTATAAGATAGGAAATAGGTGAGTGCTTGTAGTGACTTTTTTCCATATTGTACAGTGCAATCATTCTCCAATTCTATACAATATTGAGTTGTTCACTCAAAGTCAGTTTTATGCAGCCGAGTGAATATAGAAACGTTGACACAGTTCCTAATATTGAGTAAAAGAGCTAGTGCGTGCATTTGGCAGCGTATTCTCAAGATATAGCAAAATAAAAAAGAAAACAACTTAAATCAAATTATCCTTATTGGATAGCAGTCACGTCAGTGGAGAAACTAAATTACGTTTTAAAGTTTTAAATAGTAAAGTTAAATATATTCAAATTACACAACGAAAGTTCTTTACAACTGTAAGCTTAAACGTTGGTAGAATGTAGAGCCTGGTGTGAAGATATAAAGAACAATAAAAATTATTTTGGTCACATGGAAAGGTGGTATGTTGATTGGTTAATGTTATTATAAGCTGCGTGTGTGCATTTTCATTTCATTTTGAGTGTATTACGAATAAATGTCATTGCAGGTGGAAATGTAGTCGAAATTGCAGTACAATGTCACAGTGACTATCATGTTTTGGAAGCAGTGACATAGGCCATGTAATTCGGATTAGCTTAACGTACTATAAAAGTAGATTTTGAGGAGCTTCAATATCCAAACATATGGTTTTGTCATTCTCATTACCAGCTAACGAAGACATGTATTCCGTGTCCACTTGCATGCTCTTTGTTGAAGGGTGACCACCTCAATATGTCTTAATCTAAAACATTGTATCAAAAAGGTTAACGTGGATGTTTTATTTCTAAGGGCAACCTTCAAACAAAAGAGCTGTATGTGATATATATATATATATATATATATATATATATATATATATATATATATATATATATATATATATATCAAATATAAGTGTAAATTGTTGTATATGCCTGGCTATTATTATCCTAAGATAGGCAACATGATTTTAAAGGCACCGGATGATAACAAAATAATAACTTGGTCAACTTAAGTGAGACAGCCACTTTGTATAGGGTCTTTGTCTATGGATATGACAGGCTATTCACGATGGTGATTTATTTCTTGTACAATTTAGACAATGGTTATTGGCTGTATTGTGAAAGAATCGCACGAAGACGTGAATGGATGAAATCCTTGAAAGTTTATATGAATTATAGAAGTCTTTTAGAATGTGGAAAACATTTATATGATATCGAAAATAACGTAATAAAACGATGGTAGGATCTCTTTCAACTAGTCGCACCCCTAATCATCTAGATACAGGTAGACCAAAATATAAATAGGACATGTAGATTATGTTACTTATGTGAAATCATAGAAATCAAAGATGAATTCCATCTTTTTTTATCACATTACCTACCTAATCAGATTTACGATGTATCTTTACCAAGACTAGTGCGAATACACGCCTTAGAAATATTATTTGCAAGTTATTTTGTAATAATAATGATAATGTAATCAGAACAATATCATAGTTTGTATATCTTGCCTTAAAACTGAAGCATAATACATTGTATATTACGTAATTAGGTATATTCCTTCGTATGTCACATTATTGAAATAATTGTTACATACAATACATTTTTTTACATAGAAATACATCTACATAAGCTGTACATTTTGGATAAAAGAAATACATATAAAATTGCAATATTTTTACCATGCGTACCTACTTCATACAATTCTAGAATTTCTGTCCCTTAGAAACATAATGTAAATAATGGAACATCGAATAAATTAATGATAGCCAAGGTGGGTAAAAATTCATTATTTCAGTCCGATTCAGCCTTCATTGTTTTAGAAATGTGTGGTGGTGACTTTGATATATATTTACTAGACTAATATGTTATATTATGTATAGAATTGTTTTTAAAAATGTATAATTGCTTAACATGACGTTGGAAGTATATTTCTAAGTTATAATATTCAATAGAATGGTTACAAGTAAATATAAACTCTTAACACATTGAACATTCCAATATATTATAATAAAGAATAATTTAATAGATTTAAAAATACAAAAATGTTGCAAATTATCAGTCTCAACTTAAACTGTTACCAAAGCAACATCACCTTAACTTTATAAAATCATTAAAAAAAATCCCTCTACTCTAGAACGAATCTTACAATTACAGACAGTTGCTTACCTGTATGAAAGACGAGCCTTGAGTTCTGGCATACGACCTGATTTGCATAAAGCCGCATGTCCCGTATTTGAGATTTGGACGAATACCAAAAAAGGACATGCGTTTCTTAGCTCCCACAAGAACTCAAGAACTCTATATATTTTCTATTGTTCGTTCTTCTGGTTTGCATACATCATAACTAGGGCATAACCGACTTTTGATCCGGAAATCGGATTCCACCGGATAGTATGAACTTCCGATTAATCGGAGTCGGACAAGGCAGGAACGACCGATTCGGATAATAAAAATAACAAAGTTGAATTTCTATAGCACCGTGTCTAACACTGCGTGTCATTCGATAGTGCGTTAATAAAGTTAAATAAGAAGTCAGAAAAGTCCAATATGGTCAACACAACCACGCTGTGAGACAATCTATTTGAACTGGCGGGTAAAAACCGGAAATGAAGCCGGATATGGTAAAATACTAAGTAACATGCTAGACACGGCAAAACCAGATACCAGAAACCCGGAAACGGAAGGTGACATTTTTTAGAAAAAAAATACGGATTTAGCATTTCCGGAATCGGAAAAATTTCATGCCCAAAATCCGGAATCGGAAATCGGTAGAAAAATGCTAATCGGTTATGCCCTAATCATAACATTAAAGTCTGTTTCAACAAAATTGTCCATGAAACAATTCACCTTTTAATGATGACGTCAGCAGAAATAAATAAGCTTGTACTAATGTTCCTAAACCTAACGTTTTTGACTTCGAATATAAGAAATACGTTATGCAACGTGAGGGATTTTACAATTCCCAAATAAAATGCAAAAATCGGTATTGAAATAATACATATTTTTATTCACAAGAATTAAAAGAAAATGTTTTAAATACAATTTACTAAAACAGAAATGCTATTCTAAACCATCATAATGCAGACTTAGAAAATACAAATGTGTTTCCACTCCAGATGCATATTTTCTTAATTGCAAGCATTTGTGCCTGGAGGAATGACCTTATACGAAACGTTGTTCATTAATAGGATAGTTTGCTTCGCATTGATATTTAAAAATCTCTTATAATTTGTTTTTTTAAAGTTTAAATTGGAATTTCAATTTTGAGTTAATGCAGTTTTTGTCTCCCTCGTGCTTTTTGCTTTTTTAAGTTTTAAGCCAGAATGCATTTGCATTATATTTTTTTTTCTATAGGAATTTCACCATGACAATTACAGTCCTTGGTTTCTTGTTGGTTTTTGTTGTCCTATTTTCTGCTAACATTTAACGTTGTTGATACAGTATTTGCCTAATTACCTTATACATATCCTTTGTAAATAATAGATATGGTAACTCTATCCTTGTATCATCAAGTTTGATGACACATAATCGAATATGCTGTACCTCATCCCTGTATGCGGCATGATGGCCCAGTGCTAGAAACCACTACACTAGAAACCTCCCACACCCGAGGCGGACGCTTTAACCAATATTGCACTGGAACGGTTAAGAATACAATAACTAAATGACATAAGGAAAACATTCTGTGTTGCTATGCACACGAAAATATAACTTAGAAAATTTGTTCATTTGTACTCGACATAATACTCATACAATTCGTTTTAATGGCGTTATGTGAAATGATGACCTGGAATACCTTTCGCGCATGAACAGTCGCCCTCATGCTGATCTTTAATAGTAAACAAACAAAAAATAAAAGATACGAATGTAGCACTTGAGGTATATATCTGATCAGTAAGGAAACAAAGTAAATCAAAATAAGCACCAAAATTGGAATTTATTTATAATCGTATTTATAATTTCTTAAAACTTCAGGAAGTAGAGAAATACAAACAATTTTGAGAGAAGAATCAGAACCATGTATATTTAGGTAAATCTGTCAAACGGATTGAGTTAAGTTTCTGAAGATTGAAATTAGATACTGTACTCATTTGGCATGAGTAATCAATGACAAAACATGAGTAACCAATGACAAAACATGAGTAACCAATGACAAAACAGACGACTTTATTTAGGAAGAACAGGCCATATCTATGTTTTAAATGGCAAAACACATGATTCTATTTCCTAAATATCTGGCCACATTACAAGGTTTCCAATGACTGAACACATGACTCTATTTAGAAATAACAGGCCATATTCTATTTTTCAAATGACAGAACACACTACTCTATTTAGTAATAATAGACCATTTTCTATCTTTCAAATGACAAAACACACGACTGTATTTAGACATAACAGGACCGATTTCATTTTTTAAAAGAAAGAGGACTTATATAATCTTGCCTCGATTTTCTCTTTTATATTCAACATTTTCTGAAGTCAACGGTTTCAGGGAAGAAATTGCGTATTTGTGCGATATCTGAGGTATAATCATATACATTAGGGAAGTTTTAACCAAAGCGGGGCCATTGAGGCTTACAAATCTATAAATACGTTATAAATGAACAAGATTTTCGGCGATTTAATAAGTTATCATTTTCTTGCCCAAATATTCGGCTCTGGATCAGTCCACTAGCCCCCACCTCAACCTCTCCTATCATTTGAATGGAATCATTTTTCACCACTTTGGAAAATACATATCTTTTTAAAGCATAACCGCAGTTTAATCTCTCTCTCTCTCTCTCTCTCTCTCTCTCTCTCTCTCTCTCTCTCTCTCTCTCTCTCGATCTCTCTCTCTCTCGATCTCTCTCTCTCGATCTCTCTCTCTCTCGATCTCTCTCTCTCGATCTCTCTCGATCTCGATCTCGATCTCTCGATCTCTCGACCTAACTTCAGAAACATTTACGAATGTACAGCAAACAGCCTCGCCATTGCCAGTTGGTTCTTCTGCACGTAGATGGTGTTGCATTAGCCGTACATCGTACGTGCATTAAACGTCAATGTAGCGTGATCTGTGGTTTTCAAGAATATATATATTTATTGTATAGGGATTGGTAGCAATTAATTCCAAAGCAGCTGGCCTGCTAAGGCTGAAAATTTTAAACCTCAGTCTGTTCGCAGTATTTGATTAGGCTTCCTGTTGAGTATCAGATGCCTAAAAAACAGATGAATAGATGTTATTATATACACGCAAATAACATCAAATGGTATTTTAGTCCAGACTTCTTCAAGGCTTCGCCGTTTTTGGTTTGCGTGACATGCTACAACACGACATTCTGTCAAAGCAATCAAAGCATTGCCCTTAGCAAGTATTGTGTCTTGGAAAATGCCCGGAAGACTTCCTGACAGGTAGTCATGATCTGGTAATGTATTGTAGTTTCGTTTAAACCTTTAGAAGTTATACAAGCTTTGATAAATGTTTAAGCATCAACCCTTAAGCAAAAGAACACATATGAATCTTCAACAAAACAATCGTGTCTAGTGTTTAAGGGTAGAATATATACGTATGGAATTTTAATGTAACTATAAAGCTACATTACATAAGCATCACAAATGAAAATAATAGTCAATACACTCCAAGTTATGGTTTCATAGAAAACCGTGGCTTGCGTATTATTTTGCACGAATGTAGTTTCGAATGGCTTCTCCAATCTAGTATATGTTACTGCGCACTTGTTGACATTTACAGTTTTATGCATAATGGTAACCTCTTTCACTTCGGAATGACTTTCCAAATGTAGAAATATCATTCGCATGTAACCACTGAAAAGTGTGTACACGCGTGAGAACTGTCTTAATTAGTAATTCAATTTCTGTCGCTATTTAGTACCAAATTATTCCAAATGTTTGGAGCTTACTGATGAAGTTACTACTGTACTTTAAACCTGTGCATTGTGGAAAATCGGCATCAAGGAGTGCAGTTGGTTACCTGCCTACACTTATTAACTTAATCTCAATGATGTTTCCTAAGTGATCGAATATGAGACTTAAGACGTAGAAAACGTGTCTTTAAGCTAATACAATAATTATAATAAATAGAGACAAACAACTGTGCATATCATTATATTGTTATAAAGGTAAATACAATATATATATATATATATATATATATATATATATATATATATATATATATATATATATATATATATATATAAAGAATACAAATCATATGGCATATAACAGTCCTTTCAAATGCACTGGATCCAGCAAGGGATCACGTGTGTCAGGGATTGAATAAGATAAATGCAATAAATTGACAAGCAACAGTGCAAAAACTAGTATCACTCTAGCCTGAGCGCTTTCGACTCTCAATGAGAAACAGGCATGTAAAGTTCTGTAAACACGGTTTTTGTATTTTAATTGTCTGTCTTGTCTATGTTCTGTATTTGCCTTTGATAAAGATTCATTGAGAGTCGAAAGCGCTCAGGCTAGAGGGATACTAGTTTTTGCACTGTTGCTTGTCAGTTTATTGCACACACATATATATATGCTAAATTTTGTTCATGTTATCAATTAAATTACATCAATTGATTGATACGCAGTTAGTGTTGTCACGTAAAGGAAATACCTCTTATGTATTAGTATCACTGAAAAAAAACTACTTTATGTGTTACTGCACATTGAGCGCACCGGTGTAGGTTTCATTTAGATGACGAAAACTATTTTTTTTTAATTTTCTTTGTTTTATTCCAGTTAAAGAAATTTGCAAAATCTTGGTTCTTCTCTTACCGAAATTGTTGTGTTTGTTTTTGTACAGTGATTTTATGTTTGTTTTATTTGCTAAATTTAGAAGACTAAAATTTATTAATTATACGACCTTTTTGGCTAATTAAAATTATATTGTATTGTAAAATTATATGTATTTTTCTGTACTTTACATTCTGCTGTGTTTAAAGCCTCATTTTAATTTATATTACCGACTTTATTTAACGCATAATGATTTGTATGTGTAGGATAATTTCAATTTGGAAATATGTTCTAATTTATTCAACGAATTTTGTAATTGACAATCATCTGAAATAATGAATTATGCATCTTTTGGCCTAGCTATATGTTATACCGATTTAACATGACATGGGATGACAAGACGAACATTCAAATATTTTGAAGTATATTTACACGCTTCAATATCATAAGCATGTGGTACATTGGTATATAGCGATGCTACATCTAATGATACCAGGATTGAGTTATCAGATACCTGTGGAATAGACTTCAATTTTGTAATGAAATAACTAGTATTATTAATGTATGAAGCAAATGATTTCATTACAGGTTGTAAAACACTATCAATAAATTTGGATAGGTTTTCAGTATATGAAGTCTGACATAATGGAAATGTTCTAGATAATTTAAATATAAATTTTGTTCAGGATTTTTATGAGTTTTGGGTAATATGTAGAATTGAAGTGTACGTATGTTAAGAGGGAAAATATCAAATTCCTCATATACGGAATTAATATTTTTATTAACGATGTCATTAATACATTGTTAATTTTTTTAATTTAATTTATACTGACGGGTCTTCGTCAATATGTTTGTAGTATTTTTCATCATTTAATTGGAGTTCGATTTCTTTAGCATAATATTCTTGATTCATGATTATAATAGTGCTTACTTTATCCGCCTTTCATATCACTGTCGTCATTCATTAGATTATATAAAGACGATTTCGATAGTTCATTTGTTACTACTGGCATGTATCAAGCTTCCTGTTCAAGTCATAATTAGTCAACAGGACACAAATTATATCTGCAAATGGAATACATTCCAGCCCAGTTGACGTATGTTGTGGTGTTCCACAGGGATCTATTCTTGGACCTGTTCTCGTCATTCTATACACTCAGCCGCTCTCAAGTGTCATAGAGCATCACCCAATGTCGCACCAATTGTACGCTGAAGACACCCAAATATACAAGTCTAGCCACCCAACTGAAGTTGATGCTACCATCCATGGAGTAGAGAGGTGCACTTCTGATGTGAAATCACGGATGACATGTAACAAGCTGCAGATGAATGATGATAAAACTAAGGCTATTCTGATCACAACACAATGACTTTCTCATTCACATCCTTTACCTCAGACAATAAATATCAGCAACAACAACATTAAATTCTCACAGTCAGTACGAAACCTAGGTGTTACTCTAGACAGTAGTCTCACATTGCACCAACGTGTCATGAACATATGCAAGTCTGCATATCTTGAACTGAGACGCATTAGTTCCATTCGTAAATATCTTTCAGCTGATGCCACTAAAACACTTGTGTGTTCATTATTACTTTCAAGACTGGACTATTGTAATTCAATTTTGTCTGGCTCGTCACAATATTTACTCCCGAAACTTCAAAAAGTTCAAAACACAGCTGCACGGATCACCTTTAGAGTACCTTGATAAGAGCACACCTCACCGCTGCTCTGTACCCTACACTAGCTATCAATTCGATACAGAATCAAACACAAAATTTGTTCTCTATGCTATGCTTTACTGGCAGACTCCAGTCCAACATACCTATCAAGCCTCACCCATGTGTATGCACCAGCTAAATACCTACGCTCTTCTTCTGACAATCGTATACTCATTGTTCCCACTGTGAAAACGAAGTCATATGGACAATGTTATATTGCATACCAGGGCCCGGCGACGTGGAACGAATTGCCCATTGAAATTAAACACAAAGACACAGTGGTCACTTTTAAGAGTGCTCTTAAAACTCACCTGTTTCGACTGCAGGGACAAACTTAGAGACCTAATAATATTTTGTATCTTATATGTTTTTAGCATGTTTTTATTTTTTCCAATTTCATTGTTTTTGTCATTTGTTTTTGTAGTGTAGTCATATCATTATAGATGGTGTAAAGCGCTTAGAGCTTCAAAAGATTAGGCGCCATACAAAGTCCTCATTATTATGTTAGAATTATTAATATGATATAGCTTTTTATGATTACCAGTTAAGAATCTAAACACGCATCACGTCCACTAGGAGGTGCAAAAGATCATAATTTAATTGTGTTAAAATAACCCATGGTTTAGAATGACACGAATACGATTTAGTCTCTGAAATGTTACATGTTTTATCATACAAAATTCATTTAATTTTAGGCGTCTGGAAACATTAAACATTTTTTTAGCTAATTTAATTGTATTGTGACATTTTGGTTAGAGTTAAAATTTCAGTCCTTTGCCTAACAGTATACAGTAATTATCAGTTAATCTTCTACTTGAGTGGTTTAACAATGTTTCTTTACCTCTCTTAATTTTTACTTTTTTTTCTTCGCACTTTTCTTTTCTCCACTAACTTCTACTTTTGAATCTGTGGAACCTCCTATTCGTGTATAGTGTGATGTCATCTCTATTACCCCTTATAAAATCTTTACCAAGTTTGTCATTGTCTTTTTCATGGTCGCTGTTTCTGATTTCTCTCGTTTACGGCTTCTGCGCATGTTTTCTTCGTTGTACCCTTCAGAGTCAAGTTTGTTCGCTGTTGTTCATAGTGCTGCTTAATGATTGCATTTACAAA
The DNA here is from genome assembly GCA_030141615.1 of Unio pictorum. Classification (NCBI taxonomy): domain Eukaryota; kingdom Metazoa; phylum Mollusca; class Bivalvia; order Unionida; family Unionidae; genus Unio; species Unio pictorum. The sequence goes on along the minus strand of JARLTB010000006.1, from coordinate 5,459,474 downwards.
ATTCCTGTTTATATTAACTCTTTGGTGTTTTGGGAGGTGCTATATGAATAGTACTGTTCCTTGCTGTAGTGTCTTCGGTTTTTGAATACTTCCTCTCTTGTATTTCATTACTCTGGTGTTGTAATGATTTGCTACTTTCCTGCTTTCGCTTGTTCGGTTGTTTAAAGTCTGTTCTTCCGCTTTACTACAACGTGCTGACTTTCTTCTAGTTTACTCTTTCGTAAATTGTTCAGTATTTCATTCTGCTTCATAAGTTTTTTTAGTTATCGTTGATTGTTTTATAATATACGTCTTGATCGAAACTAAAATGGTTAAGCCCATCTAGTTTCCTCTTCAATTTATCAATAACATTTTCTATCTCTTGTTCAGCATTTAGCGATATCTTTTGTTCTTTTTCTGCTAATCTTTCGCAAGTGTTTAGTGAAACGGTATGTAACAGACTGTCGATAGAATTTTTGGACTTCTTTATTTTCAGTTTCAGTCGTAAACCTGATGAAACGATACACTTCTGAGCACATTTGTTCTAGAAACTTTTGTGAAGGCTGCTTTTTATTCGTTTTTCATATAGTTTTAGTAGTTTATATTTCAAAGACGTCATTAGTCCAGGAGAATAATAATTTGATGCCATTATATTGTTGATAAATATCAGAATTAGGATTTTAAATAACAACTGAAACACGGAATTAGTATTATTTCTACACTTTACGGCGTTTGTTTTGTTTTGTATATCAATTATATTTAACCAAATATATTGTAGCTTCTTTCTAAATATAACAATTAGAATTTTGTAATATTATCTAATAGAAAACTTATCTACAATAAATTACCATTTGTATAAATGTGACAATTTAAATCTCTCTCTCTCTCTCTCTCTCTCTCTCTCTCTCTCTCTCTCTCTCTCTCTCTCTCTCTCTCTCTCTCTGCGTTCCTTACGATGGTCTCTGTGTTACGAACACACCAGCACACACACAAACACACATACTTGTATATATCAATATATCAATGTGGTGTGTATCATATAGGTCCTACCCACCCACAGCTAGTTGCATTTCTAAAGTACAATTCTAAGCAATTAAATTTCCTGAAATGATTTATATACCGTGTACTTGGCGTTCTACGCAGTGTCACCTTACAAATTAATTTAACAGAATCGTTAAATGGATGAAGGAATGGGCGATGTCGGTGGAATGGCAGATACAATATTTAAATATGCAATCCGTTGATGACGTAAGTGACTTATTGCGGCTGCAGGAGCGTGTTAAATCTGATACGTATATGAGGCCTGAATTTTGCTAAGGCTCGAATAAACAGTAACATAGAAGGAGTGAAAATAACAAGCTTGTAAAACTTAATAAACAATTTATTGAGCACAAATATTTTTCAGAAAAGAAAAATAAACTTACGGTTTTAAGAATCAATTCCAAAATTAATCCAAAAATAATTCAAAATATTATTCACTAGAGAAATTCCAAAAGTCCTGGTAATAAAATGTCCAAATAATTCTAAGTTCGAATTCCAGCGAAGTATCCAATATGGAAGACGATGTCACTTGATGAAGTCAGTTCTTGTTAATAAAATTTCTATGAGCACAATTCTTTTCCAGATAAATAGCAAAATAATTCCTCTTGATCCAAACGAATTGATACAATTTCAAGTACAAGGTAATTTATAATAACTCACAAAGACACAACTTAATATTCTAAAAGCCGAACTTCTACTGAATAACTCGCTCCAAAACATAGTTTATTTGTCTGTTTTTACGTAAACAAGAAAGGCGTCAAGATCTTCTAGAATCTCTCAGAACAATTTTACGTTCAAGAAATCACGTAAACAGCGTATGACCCAACTAAAATAGAAAGATGTTTATACAAAACTCCATTTTGTCCTTGGAACCAACCAATCATTTTAAAAGCTTGTTTACAACTCTGAAACTAGGTCAGAAATGAGGTCAACACCTGGTGTTTACTCTGTAAAGTACAGGTCACCCCCTCCTTCAATGAACGTTAAACTTAAAATGCCAAATTTAAATCTAACAAACAAACAAAATTAAAAATAAATATAAATGACTTATATCAAATATACGTAACAATATATATATATATATATATATATATATATATATATATATATATATATATATATATATATATATATATATATATATATATATATATATATATATATATATATATATATAATACTTCTTTCCTGTATCAAAAGTAGCACACCCTTAGGTCATTGATTTATTTGTTACTACTGGCATGTACCAAACGTCTCACAAATTTGAGCCTGGAACACATGCGAATCAGAAGAAGCTGAATAAACTCTATCGTAATAACGTCCTTACCCACTGCAATAAAGAGACTGATCAATATTTACAATTTAATCTCTTTTTACTAAGTACGCATCCGGGTCTTTTTAGAAACGAATCAACGCTTATCCTGTGTCATTACACAATGTAAGGAATAAAGAAAATGAGAAACAGTATCTAGTCTACGTTTTGATATCAATACATACACTATGGCGAAAAGGATCCTACCTTACATTTACTATACGTTATAGCAGTTACCGAAAAAAGAGGTTGTGTTACCTCTACCTCAGGCTCTTACACATTACGTAGCATTACATAATACGGATGAAGTGCAAGGATAAGTACACAACTCGTGCGGATATTTTAACCTCTCTAAACAAAATGTCGGTTAACCTATGACACGAACGTCTTTGAAAATACTTGAAATTTACATATGATTTATTAGGATATTTGACACACTAAATGTTCCGTACTGACAAGCAATTGTACGGACTAAATATAAAAATGAATCGTGATGCAAGTCCTGCCTGTGTCATGAACATACAAGTTTAAACTGGAAAGCCAAGGTTATTGTTGTTAGAGGTAGGCACATATAAAATTGGGCAGTTTATGTGTATTAATTTTCAAAATAGAACTATTAGATTAAAAAGTTAAATTTAAAAATCTTTATATAAAACCTAGTGAGGAATGCACGCACCATTCCTCAACATGTTAATGATTTCCGTACAGACTTGGGTCACAATTATTACTTCCGGATCGGTACCCACGAATGTAGTCCTAGTCTGTTTTTAGGGCTTTATTCCTCTCTTATTTGATGCTGATACAATTTATACAAGTGTTAGATTTGGTCATTCTTTGTATTGATTTAAAGGATCATGTTTAGTCTTAGAATTTAGGGCGACAGTGCTGACTAAGTAATGAGGGATTGATTTTATTCTGAAAATAATAACTTTGAACGATTGATATCATATGAACTACTGTGGACAAGATGAGTTCTGAAAAACATTACTAAAAAGCCAAATGGTATTGATTTTTCCGGTGTTAGAATACTTGACTGAGACATTTAAAATGAAAATTTAGAATACGTCTAGAGTACTGATCTATATCGTCACCTTTTTGCTCCAATACGGATACTTTATTCCTGGAGATCTGAGATATGATTAATCTTTTGAGGTAACAGGTCGTACAGAGGAGTCTCATGCCGATTTGGCATTGTCATCAGAAAAGGTCACGGCTTCTTCAAAAGATTTTCTATGGTTTCTTTTATGACTTCAGTAGCAGCTGGCACGATATTATCGATAAATTATTGACTTTGTATTTTAAACAGTCTCTTTACTCTACTAATCAGCTCGACGATGAACTGTTCGTATTTACTAATATGTCGAATCAATCTGCAAACGGAAAAGATCCTGATCTATCATAGCATCATGTTCTTACTGATCAAGGTGTTTGTTCTTTTTCTACTTTTACTGCTTACTCATAACAAAACTGTACCGACCCAGATCTGCCACGCATTGTGCATATATGGGTATGTGCAGTTTGCAGTTGGACTTGTCTTGTAAACGACTATAGTCGTATTCCATTTCTAGATTCACGTTCATTCGTTTATTAATACCTGCTTTCATGTGATTTGCCGTAAGTTGTCATTGTTTACGATTTATAATCCGATCTGAATAAAGGTCATACAAACAGGAACGGAATCATCTTGTAAAAATTCAACAATGAAAGGGGAGTATAATCCAAGAGAACACAACCTCTAATCGTGGAATAGAAATAACTGAATCGGGTTTGGTGCTTTAATAAATGAAAGCGAATAATGGGAAACTCGACAAAACCTCATACAATTTAATAAATAGTAATAAATGATATCGTTACAAGCAAACATTCATTAATGAAATTAAATCAAGTTACCAGGGGCACGGTGAATTTATACGGTAATAAACGGTACTAAAGGACACCTAATTTCGTTACATGTGACGTTTATATTGCTGAAACATCCATTTTCTTCGGTAATCGTTAAGGACGGTCTGCATAAAAATGTAGGCACATAGCCTTTACTGTGGTTCAGTCCAACGTTTCCTCTAAGCGAACGGTAGATGTGTGCGCAGCATTGTGCAAGTTTTACGGTGACTTGAGCAACATTTAATTGTAGATTGACAATTTAACTGCTTGGAAAATGTCTGAGCAACTGCATTACAATGCTCATCAGACCCAAGTACACTCAATTCATAACAACGATCAGCAGACACAAGTAAGCGCATTTCATAACATATAAGTACACTCAATACATTACAATGATCAGCTGACACATGTGCACTCAATTCATAACAACGACAAGACGTAACAACGATCTGCAGACACAACAATTGATAACAAAGTCGCGCAGACACAGGTACATTCATTTCATAACAACGACCAGCTGACAAAAGTACACTTAATTGATAACAAAGACGATTCATAGCAACGATCAGCTGACACGAGTACACTTAATTCATAACAACGATGATCAGACACAAGTACACTCAGTTAATAACAACGATCAGCACACAAACGTACACTTTATTATTAACAATGACCAGCAGACACAGTTACACTCTATACATAATGACGATCAGCGGATAAACGTACACTCAATTCACAACAACAACAATTCCTATCAATGATCAGCAGACACAACTACACTCAGTTCATAACAACAATTCCTAGCAAGGATCTACAGACACAAGTATACTCAATTCATAACAAGAAGACTGCATGGGATTGGACCGTGCAATAACGAAACATTAGCTTATGTTGCCTCTGGTTCCAGTAATCAAGGAAAATATCTGATGACGCCATTTTTGTTTTGTCTTTCCGTAGGTATTGTCTTTATATAATCTTAACAAACCTAGTCATCATTTTGATCTTTTGAGCTAAAATCCGTTTATTGATTTGTTACAACTGCACTATTGTTGCAAAATAAAAACAAAAATTAAAAACAAAAATGATCATGCAAGCCTTCAACATATTAAAACATTACTATGCAAATATATAGTGAAAAGGTTATGTTGAATGCTTCATACATATGTGCAGTATTGTCATATACTTTCCAAGAGACTGAACAACATTATATAAAATTTCACATGTGAACTTCTTGAAGAGAAAACTCAAGGGACGCTGTACCAACTAATCTGTCTTACAATTAGTTAACGTTTGTTAAAATATAACAATGTTAGATCTAAGTATAGTCTGTGGATTAAACTGACCCACGTAATAAAGAATCTCGAGTTTCTATCCCCCAATTAATTATACCAATTGGCTATAAAGAAATACGAGCAATATCTCTGTCTGTCTTTCAATCTATGTCTTGCACACACACACACACACACACACACACACACACACACACACACACACACATGTACACAAAGGAACATATACATTATGTCCCGCACATACTGAACGTGAAACATTTAAAAACTCTCTAAAAAGTATCAGATGTTACAAAAAGTCAACTCACGTTATCACTGGCTGTTAATGAAGTCTTTACGCTCATTGTGTGACCTGTTGCATTATGTTTGCATTATCTCTGTTGGAATATTGTGTGGGTTGTTTTTCTTCTCCATCTATTATTGAGCGAATATAAAGGTTCTTTGTTCGTTCTTTTCAACATTGTTTTATTGTAAATTCATCTAATACCTTTTGTAATACAAGCGTACATTTTAGGTGAATCTATCTTAATGCAAAGGTAATTAATCTAAATTGCAATAGATGTTTACAAAACAGAACTACGTTGCGAAGAAGTGAATGTTATTCCCATTTTTATCAAATAAATTTGGTGTTTAACACAAAGATAGGACTTTTCTGACTGATGTTAACAACAAATAAAGTTGATTCTGTAAATATAAATCTTAAAAAAATAAGAATCTATATTTTTATTTCAAAATATATTTGGACGTATGTCACGGAAATGTCATTTTTTGAATCAAATAAAAATTATACCTTTATGCAATCTATATGCCATTCTAAAAAATGACACAAACACATCTGCAATCTTTCGTGTGTGTGTGTGTGTGTGTGTGTGTGTGTGTGTGTGTGTGTACTAACGTGGGTAAGTTGCACTTTCACACAAAGCTATACGTTAGAAGTGTCCTTTGGATTAAGTTTGTGTCTTGTTGCTTTTTATGCTATTTTTATTAGATAATGGAGTCAATTCAATTATTTGTTAAAGAATATATTTTAGCATACACACACACACACATATATATATATATTGGTTTTTCTTATTTCAGAGATTTGAAAATATGGTGAATATCTCGATGGAGGAAGAGGTAAATATGAATAGGACATTCATTAACTCAAGCGTTTTAAGAAGGATAGACAACGGGAGTATGCAAGCATCTGTATGCAGCAATACTGGAGAATGCATGTACCTGTTCTTGGTTCCATTGATTTCTGTGTTCGGAATAATAGGAAATGCTATATCCTTTAAGGTGTTTGTCTGCACCAGCTTTGGTCGGCCGTCTTCCAGTGTATACTTGTCGGCCCTGAGTATTTCGGATACAGGATTCCTCATGGCACTGTTTCTAAGCTGGTTTGGGACCGGAAAGCTAGACATTGATTTAGGACACTCTATTGTGTATTGCTATATCATTTTGTATGTGACTTACGTTTGCGGCTTCTTGTCAGTCTGGTATGTTGTTCTAATTATGATAGAGAGGTACATAATTGTATGTCATCCACTCAGAGTCGCAACCCTGTGTACAAAACAAAGATCATATTTATCTATTGGAATTGTCAGTTTATTTGCTATGTTGTTTTATTCCCAAACCTTCATTACATCCGAGGTCCGATCAAATACTTGCTCAATCGCCGATGACTATATCAATATGGTCATTGTTTTCACTTATATTGATACGGTCATAACATTTGTTGTCCCAATCATTATTGTATTTATTCTTAACATAGTGGTCATAATTTCCATACGAAAGTTTAGAAAACAACAGATCGTTCTTTGTCTGCGAGAAAATCAGAAAGTGAGCAGCCCTCCAAACACACTCTCTATTGCAGAGGTTCGGATTACCTCTATGTTAATCGTTGTTTCGACCATGTTCCTGGCAACAAATCTTCCGAGCCATGCAATACGAGTGTATATTATGTTACATAGCCTTTTGGACAAAAATACAGGCCACCCCGAAGTAACACAGGCGCAGCAAATTTGTAATATATTGTACTTCTGCAATTTTTCCATAAATTTTCTGCTGTACAGCACATCAAGTAAAATATTCCGAAAATTTCTTTGTATCAGCTCAAATTTGGGAACTTTGAACTGTAGAAATAAGAGTTCAGAGGTAAGAAACAATAAATATTTTGTCTATAATTCGGCTCGAAATGGAAGACATACACTTGTATTAGTCAAAAGACGTCTAAATCATTAATTATTTTGAAATATGATGAAAAATTGATATAATTTTCATTTCCTTGGTGAATGCGTTGAAAACAATTTCCCCACACCTAAATTTAACAAATACACTATAATGTGACTTTGTTCAGATCCAAATGGACCAAATATTACTTTCGTACATAAAAATTTAATTGTTCATAAACGTTGTCTATAATTCGGCTCGAAATGGAAGACATACACTTGTATTAGTCAAAAAATTTTCATTTTCAATTAAGGAGGAAATGTGGATACATTGAATACTATTTTCATTTTAAGGGGAGGAAGAAAATAAGTGTACATTCAATGGTATTTTCATTTTAAATTGAGGAATAAATATGCGTACATTGAATTGTTATTTCATTTTCAAATAATTAAAAAATATGTGCACATTGAATGGTATTTTCATTTTAAATTGAGGGAGAAATATGTGTACATTGAATGATATTTTCATTTTCAATTAATGAAGAAAAATGAGTACAATAAATGGTATTTTCATTTTTAATTGAGAAGAAATATGTGTACATTGAATGGTATTTTCATTTTTAATCAGTAAAGAAATATGTCGACATTGGATGGTATTTGCATCTTCAATCAATGAAGAAAGATGTGGATATTAAATGATATTTTCATCTTCAATCAATGAAGAAATATGTCGACATTAAATGGTATTTTCACTGTTCATATTAATGAAGAAATATGTGTATAGTGAGCTGTTTATTCATTATGAATTAGTTTCATGCGCATCTTTAATTTTGCTTTTCTGTTCGCGATTAAATTGTTGAACTTAATTGTAATATTGTTCTATCACTATGTGATTTCTACTCACGAAAAATCATTAATTTTATTCTTTAAAATTAGGAGACACTACATGTTTAATTGTTGATAGGCTTTCAACACACGTATTAATAGTCTCAGAAATATTACTTTCGTACATAAAAATTTAATTGTTCATAAACGTTGTCCATAATTCGGCTCGAAATGGAAGACATACACTTGTATTAGTCAAAGACGTCTAAATCATTGATTTTTTTGAAATATGATGAAAAATTGACATAATTTTCATTTCCTTGGTGAATGCGTTGAAAACAATTTCCCCACACCTAAATTTAACAAATACACTATAATGTGACTTTGTTCAGACCAAAATGGCGTTAATCCCACAAGAACGATAACAACGACAATAACAATTCAAGGTAGATGCTATATTTTGACATTTTAATTAAGTACAGCCTCTAAATAGTTACTATATTATGACATATGTTACTGTTTTGTCAGGCTGTGACCTTTTTCAGAGCGGACACTATCTAATTAATGAAGTATGACATGATGACTTAGTTGAGACTCTAGACAGTACACAGTTACTGTATAGAGACATTGTGACTTAGTTGAGACTCTAGACAGTAGACATTGTGACTTCGTTGAGACTCTAGACAGGAGACAGTTACTGTATTGAGACATTGTGACTTAGTTGAGACTCTAGACAGTAGACAGTTACTGTACTGAGACACTGTGACGTAGTTGAAACTCTAGACAGTAGACAATTACTGTACTGAGACATTGTGACTTCGTTGAGACTCAGACAGTAGACAGTTAATGTACTGAGACATTGTGACTTAGTTGAGACTCTAGATAGTATACATTTAATGTATTGTTTCATTTTGACTTAGTTCAGACTCTAGGTAGTATATAATTACTTTGTGACATTATAACTTAGTTCAGATTCTAGACAATAGACAAAATGTATGGAGATATGGTGATGTAGTGCAGATTCTAGACAGTAGACAGTTACGATATTTTGACATTGTAAATTAGTTCTGACTCTAGACAGTAGACACTTGCTATATTTTGACATTGTAAATTAGTTCAGGATCTGGACGTAATTTAGTTCTGTCTCTTAGATAAGAGACAGTTGCACTGTTTTGATATTGTAATTTAGTCCAGACCCTAGACAGTAAACAGTTTATATATGTTGACATTGTAAGTTAGTTTTTATTCTAGATATTTGCTCAACGATTAGCTGATGATAAATACGATATGATACCGCTAAACATTCATTGCTGCGAGTTTTATGTGCAAACAGGATTACTGGATGGAAAAACTCCCACATTTACTGCAATGAATTGTTGACCCGATATGTGCAGTATTTGACTGACACAAAAGACTTTATAGAAGACGGAAACAAATGTTTTTGTCGGTTTAGCCTCTCATATATACTGCTAATGAGAGGGTTCTGGCAGTTAGGAGATCCACTTATGTCCAAGTTCTTCTTTGAGCAGAGATGAGCTTATTTATATTATTTATTTATTTTCATTATGATATTGTTATAAATTACATAACATATTTATTTATTTTCATTTTGATATTGTTATACATTACATAACAAACCACTGTGGGGCCATCATATACATAGTCAGACAGTCGAGATAATTTTTCCTCGATTTACATTCTCATGTCGAGTTCAAAACATTGCCATCAAAGATGTTCATTCAAAACCAAACATTCCAAGAAGGCAGGTTTAAAAATGTTTCCCCACGATCCCATTTAATTAGTAAAAGTAGTTTTAGACCAATCATAATCACATAAATGTATAATTTAACGTGTGGTAATATCAAAAATATGAAACTGACATACTATAGAAAACCTCATATACTAATTTCTGCTCTTTCTCTCATGGTTTTAGAATATGAATAACGTATTGTCCAAGTTTCTTAATCATATGCCAATGTTAGGTGTAAACGTTACCTCTACAAAATATATTAAGGACGATCATGCTGGGAAGTTGACTACGAATCCTCTGTTAGGACTCGTTGACTGCTCATGCACAGAGCTGTTATTATAATGTCGTTGACAATCACGAAACAATAATTCCTCATTTTCTTAAAGTACCTTAAATACTGTTGATATAAATGTTAACTTATTTTGTTTCTTGTCTTCATTTATTGAAAGAAATAGTTATGGTACAGTAATTAAAAACCAAGTCAACGAATAATATATTTTCCAAGATTTAAGAAATAATTATTTTTTTTAAAAAAACTTAAAGAAAATCGTCAATTAAGTAAGAATTACTCCTAAAGGTTATATCAAAAGTCAAAATATATTAAGTTCTAATTGAATGCCAGTGGTGTTCCAAATATGTTCCACTATTGAACGGGTTGATGAGCTAGCTAATAGCCCGGAGTGTGACGATGTGCTAATAGTATTTAAAATAAATACACTAAAGAAACTCAAATGCAGAAAAATGTTTTCTAAAAAGCATGATCTCGCCATTTCCGTGCTCCTTCCTCAAGTCTGCCATTTTTTTTTTTTTTGTTATTTTTTTTTTCTATTCCAAAATGTCTGACTAAATTTCATTTTAGATTTATGAAGAAATACGTGTACATTAAACGGTATTTTCATCATAGATTAAGGAAGAAGTATGTGTACATTAAACGGTATTTTCATCTCCAGTTACGAAAGAAGTATGTGTACATTGAATGTTCTTTTAATTGTCAATTAGGTTTAAAAAAAATTGTACATTGAATGGTATTTTCATTTTCAATTAATGAAGAAATATGTGTTTTATGAATGTAATTTTCATTTTAATTAAGAACGAAACATGTGTACATTGAAGTGTATTTTCATTGTCAATTACTGAAGAAATATGTGCACAATGAATGGTATTTCCATTTTGAATTAATAAATAATTTTGCGAATATTGAATGATATTTCCATTTTGAATTAATGAATAAATAAGTATACATTGAATGTCATTTTCATTTTGAATTACGGACAAACGTGTACATTGAATGGTATATTCATTTTGAATTAACGAAGAAATAAGTGTACAATGAATAGTATTTTCATTTCAATTAATTAAGAAGTATGTGTACATTGAACGATAGTTTCAGTTTCAATTAATAAATACTCTTGTGCCGATGAAATGACATTTTGATCTTGAATTAATGAAGAAATATGTATACATAGAATGGTATTTTCATTTCAATTAATAAAGATGTATGTGCAGATTGAATGGTATTTTCATTTTAATTAATGTAGGAATATGTGGACATTGAATGGTATTTTCATTTTCAATTAAGGAGGAAATGTGGGTACATTGAATGATATTTTCATTTTCAAATAGTGAAGAAATAAGTGTACATTCAATGGTATTTTCATTTAAAATTGAGGAATAAATATGTGTACATTGACTGGTAATTTCATTTTTAAATAATTAAGAAATAAGTGTACATTGAATTGTATTTTCTTTTTAAATTGAGGAAGAAATATGTTTACATTGAATGATATTTTCATTTTCAATTAATGAAGAAAAATGAGTACAATAAATGTTATTTTCATTTTCAATCAGTAAAGAAAAATGTGGACATCGAATGGCATTTTCATTTTATATGGAAAAATAGGTGGACATTGAATGGTATATTCATTTTCACTTAAGGAGGAAACGTGAGTACATTGAATGGTATTTTCATTTTCAATTAAGGAGGAAATGTGCATAAATTGAATAATATTTTCATTTTAAGGGGAGGAAGAAAATAAGTGTACATTCAATGGTATTTTCATTTTAAATTGAGGAATAAATATGCGTACATTGAATGGTTATGTCATTTTCAAATAATTAAAAAATATGTGTACATTGAAGGGTATTTTCATTTTAAATTGAGGGAGAAACATGTGTACATTGAATGGTATTTTCATTTTTAATCAGTAAAGAAATATGTCGACATTGGATGGTATTTGCATCTTCAATCAATGAAGAATATGTGGATATTAAATGATATTTTCATCTTCAATCAATGAAGAAATATGTCGACATTAAATGGTATTTTCACTGTCCATATTAATGAAGAAATATGTGTATAGTGAGCTGTTTATTCATTATGAATTAGTTTCATGCGCATCTTTAATTTTGCTTTTCTGTTCGCGATTAAATTGTTGAACTTAATTGTAATATTGTTCTATCACTATGTGATTTCTACTCACGAAAAATCATTAATTTTATTCTTTAAAATTAGGAGACACTACATGTTTAATTGTTGATAGGCTTTCAACACACGTATTAATAGTCTCAGAAATATTACTTTCGTACATAAAAATTTAATTGTTCATAAACGTTATCTCAGAAATATCAAATCTCAATATTTATTGGGTTTTTTTTAAAACAAATTAATATGGTACAAATATGAAGTTATTTATTTTTTGTTTTTTATTTACTATTTGTTTACTGCATTAATTATAAGAAACGAAATTAATTGTGATAATTATTTTATCAAATACACTTTCTATGCGTTTATGTTATTATTATATACAACGTTGGAAACTTACGTGTGTGTGTGTTAACTCTTTGGGTAAGTGTAGGCAAAAACATTTACGGGACAAGGGATTCTTGTTGTTTGTTTTTCAAAGGAGTTATATTTTTAGAATAATGAAATTAAATCAGATTGTGGGTATTGTAGTTTATTTCAAGATCTTTTAATCAGTCTTTTCGGTGAGTGATTGATAATTGCGATACAAACATTGGGTAACAGACTACATAAAGATCATTAGTCCAGTAGTTTGTAACTTTGTGTATTCGATTATTTATTTTTGTGATTGTCTATACTTATCAAGAGGCCGTAGTTCTGTTACATTTAAGATGTATGTTATGTACCAGACGAATATATTTAACAAGAATATATCTTCAACAATTTTCGTTGACAATATTTAGACTTCTTGACTGTATATGGCGATCCATGCCTATATTCGCCCAGTAGCCAGTTCATTATTGAATTGAGTAGCAGAACAGAAGACGGACACTGTAGATTAGTAAGCTAAAAAGGAAATGTCTGCTGAATTTTTCAAACTCTATCTTATTTCACTGTGCATCAGGTTTTAAAAAACATTTATTGTACGTAAGACATCTTATTTACATTGGCTGATGTGGGTGGTCTCTGAATATAACTTTAAACCACGTTCCGGAAGACAAACTTGTGAAATCTAGTAACTAAATATCAACCTGATTTTAAACACGCCAATAATCACTACAAAAATCCATGAGCGCATAACTGCGAAAATGGTGTGCTGAATCAAACCAAAATTTAAATGAGCCTTTTATAGTACGTGCAGTTTTGACACCCCTAATAAAAAATATTTACAACATTTAGTCCACAAAGGTACAAAATATTTTTAATTCAAAAGAAAGGGGCGAAAAGTATGAAATATTGTAATGCCCCTGATATCTCATGATCAAAACCAATCACCTGATTGAGTGTGGCTTGATATATCATGCCTTATTCCTATATACAATGATGTCAGGACAACAGTATTGGTGAATTAATGGTTCTTAAACGCGGAAATATTACAAATAATTTTTTCTCTAATTACGCAATGACCACGCATCATGAGACACTAAAATCATACATTCATGTCGCTTTTTTTAATATTTTAATGTGTCATCAGTAAGCACTTCTACACCGAAATTTTACCTTTCGCTATGCAAAGCAAAACATGATCCAAACACTTAATGCAAAGATTATTTCATATCTCAAAAATTAATAAACTTTTCTATACACAAATATCCAGATAATGTTCCTATGCTAAGAAATTAGGGGTGTCGTTCATTTTACGGAAATAACCGCTGCTGTCATAACGTCTCGTGAATCATGCATATTATCACTTATGTTCCTAGTAACTGGAAAATTACTTGGGATGATAAATATTTATTCAACTCTAACTCAACATCAGCAAATAATCACTACAGTCAACAAATATGTAAGCACAGACGTAATTGCAAATAGCATATACCCTATGTTTTTGAAAATAGTTATGTATATTTAATTTATCGTGTGTGCTTGACCTTTTTCGTGACTGAGGTAAGGATTTGGTGCGTATCTGCCCTTTATCTTGTTAGTAATCTATAAAAAGCTCGTTTACGTGGGTTTGAGTTGCAAACCCAGCCTTGAATATGACCTTTGAAGATTCTGGCAACGAGTTGCTTTCCAATTCGAGGTAAATTCCGCTAAGATGATTGGTTGAAAAGGTCATTGCAACTTGGGTTAAGTGGGGAGATTATAAGTTTCAGATCATCTCCTTTTAATATCAGTCTGTAACCGTTTACTGTTGTGTTTAGATTTAATTTGAGATGTATCAGTTACCGTATGTAAAATATGTATTGAAATTGCGAAGTGCTCTTTCACCTCTTGGACAAAAGGCATATTTGTGAATTCATTCAGAGACGTTTAGGATTATATCGTATATCATTGAGATACATCAAGGCTGTTGGCAGATTAGTTCATTCAATCTTACTGGTAGATCAGTACATTAAGAACTAAACATCACTTAAAACGCTATACGTTTGGACATGTTATAAAACGTTTATTATAATTGTGGATTTGTCTCATGATACTGTAAGGTCTTTTTACGTTTTTGCGTTGTATTCTATGGAAATAAAGCATTTGTCGAATTTTACTAAACTTGTTATTTTCTTTTCTTTATTATAATGCTAAAGAGTAATAAAATGATATCGTCAAGGAATACGAAGCTTTGACATCTGATATTCATATAGGCAACATGAAACTATGGACCAATGGTCCGTGCTAACAAAGGACATGAATAATTTATTTTGCACTACATTAGGGCCTACACTATATGTAATCCCGCGTACTAGATTACTTGCCGTATACGGAAAAACCCAACCATCCCCACACCCGTGAACCTTACTTTTGATGAGACACGGGCTGACGTATGGAGCGGTCTAACCCTCCTCACTCCCCACATTAAATAACGGTCAACACGGCCAGGCCCGCACCTAGGAAATTCTGGGCCCCAGGCAGCTGACAGAGTTCGGGCCCCTTTTGTGTTTCAAATATGTGCGTACTCGAAAAAGGGCGGGCCCCTATCTAGCTCGGGCCCCTGACAAGTGTCATGGTTGTCCCCCCCCCCTAGGTGCGGGCCTGACACGGCAGCTTTTAACTACTTAAGAAAGTGCCAGATAATATACACAATTGAACGATGAGCGACAAACTCGAGCGCTTTTAAATATATGTGTGTGTGTGTGTGTGTGTGTGTGTGTGTGTGTGTGTGTGCAAGAAGAAAGAAAACCTGGTTAAAGATTAAGGCATTTCTTCATTATGAACGCATGCATGAATTGCACCGTAACCAATTTAAGACATGCATGCATCTACAGCAATTAGAAGCACATGAAAATATAACAAGGCAGTACGTTTCATTTACTATATACGAAATAATTCAACTCACCTTGTTCACTTCAGATACAAATACGACTGTAGCATGTGACATATTATATTATATATGTTAGTACTGTTTGGGAAATAGTTTAACCTCAAAGAAATGTAGGATACAAACATTCCATCAAGTACCAATACTAGACAGAAAGGAAGAACATATACAGCTATTACATTCTTCTAGAGCTGAATGATCCTTACCGTAAGGAAGAGAACTTCGTATAAAAACACGTATGCAGTATAAAAGTACCTAATGAGTATTATGTATGACTGTACGTGTTGGAAATCATGAACTGGAAACACGAATATATTGAAATCCTCCTGCAGGCACTCTACGCCAAGACCGTTTCCCAGGTGTGTAACATTTTGTCGTTATCGTTCGACAACATACACCGTAGGTAATGCTGTGTGCGCCAATAAGCTGCATATAATATTTACATTCAAATACAATCCAGTTGCAACTTTGTGCGATTGTATCAAGCATGTTTAATATGCAAATTTAATGCAGTAAGGTGGAGCTCTACATTTTCGTATTTAGATTAGGGATATAGTTTGAAAATTAAGAATTTCCCAGATATTCCTCAACGGTTATCGTGGCCATTTAAACAAACATCGTGTATATCATAGAGTGGGAAAAAAGAAATTTTCGTTCCATTCATTTTCGTGTATTGATGTGTGTCTTTAGGTACATCACTAACATCAGATATGCACGTATCAAACAACCTCTGGCTCCGCTTGGTCATTTTGACATCCAGTATTTCAAAGGAAAACTGAATAAAAAGGAGCCATTAACTTTGCATATGATAAAAGATTAATTCATTCGTTGCACTTTCAAAAGATGATAATCTCAAGTCTAGTTTTCCTTATTTTAGCAAGTGCAAAATATATTGTACTTTATACTTACATATACGAGCTGATATTTCGAGCACATAGGAACGGTCAGTACGCAAAGCATGCCTTTAAAATGAATTTTTGTTAGGTTGGTTTATATTTCATTATGAAAATTTATACATTTATTTCGAGATATCAAATAATATGTAATTCTTTTTCCAAATATATAAAATGTGATAAAGAAGTTATAAGGTCAAGTTGTATACCTAATAACTCAAATTAGAACTAACAATCACACACCATAATACAGGAAATTCAAACTTTGCTTTTAACAATATCGAAGGTATAAAAGGTCTTTTTTCAAAAGTAAGTATAACCAGTATGGAACACCTGGAGAATTCTTCTCCTTTACAAAACCTACCCTTAATACAAAGGAGTAAAGTCAAAATATTTTAAACTTTTGCACTAAGTGAACTAAATATGTAGTGAAAATATTTTTTTCATTAATGACGAAGCAATTCACTTTTTTTCAAATTCTAGTGGGGAAGAATAAGCAAACATTTTACACTTTGGTCTTTGACCTCGATGAAGGATGTTTATTCCATCCCTGTTCAAACTTAAGTTTATTATGACGTCTCAAGAATATTGTGCTAGACTTAATCTTCCTGTTTTTCAGCATACGATTGGTTGTTAGGTTGAGAAAATACAATGTACGTTTTTTTTAAAACTATTTACCACTGAAGTCCAAGAAGTTAAAATAACCAAACGGAGCTAGACGTTTCTTGTACACGTACACCGCCGAATTAGGGCTAAGCTGCATAATATATAGCATAGGTTAAACCAATAAATCAGACATCATAATAAAATAAATGAAGACATACAAGGTTTTCTTAAATAATAAGTATAACAAGTGAAGAAAATTTGTGAAATTCTTGTTTTAAACATTTAACCCTATGCAAAGTACAAAACTGTAGAACACCATATTGAAATCAGACTGCTAGACGGAATTATTGATTCATTTGTGTACCTAATCTAAGTACTCAAATCAGACTTTTAAATGAACTTTTAATGATCCGTCCATAGAGACATACTGTGCATGGCATTAATGATCCATTCATCCATTCATAAAGCCATGCTGAATATTCACACAGTTCATGGAATGTATTTATGTTCCACTCATAAATCTAAACAATGTATAGTTATCAGACTGGTACATCGAATTAATATTACATTCATATAGTTATATAAGATATTGAGATCAGACTGGTACATCGAATTAATGTTACATTCATATAGTTATATAAGATATTGAGATCAGACTGGTACATCGAATTAATGTTAAATTCATATAGTTATATAAGATATTGAGATCAGACTGGTACATTGAATTAATATTACATTCATATAGTTATATAAGATATTGAAATCAGACTGGTACATTGAATTAATATTACATTCATATAGTTATATAAGATATTGAGATCAGACTGGTACATCGAATTAATATTACATTCATATAGTTATATAAGATATTGAGATCAGACTGGTACATCGAATTAATGTTAAATTCATATAGTTATATAAGATATTTGAGATCAGACTGTTAAATTCATATAGTTATATAAGATATTGAGATCAGACTGGTACATCGAATTAATGTTAAATTCATATAGTTATATAAGATATTGAGATCAGACTGGTACATCGAACTAATGTTATATTCATATAGTTATATAAGATATTGAGATCAGACTGGTACATCGAATTAATGTTACATTCATATAGTTATATAAGATATTGAGATCAGACTGGTACATCGAATTAATGTTACATTCATATAGTTATATAAGATATTGAGATCAGACTGGTGCATCGAATTAATGTTACATTCATATAGTTATATAAGATATTGAGATCAGACTGGTACATCGAATTAAGTTTACATTCATATAGTTATATAAGATATTGAGATCAGACTGGTACATCGAATTAATGTTACATTCATATAGTTATATAAGATATTGAGATCAGACTTGTACATCGAATTAATATTACATTCATATAGTTATATAAGATATTGAGATCAGACTGGTACATCGAATTAATGTTACATTCATATAGTTATATAGGATACTGAGATCAGACTGGCACATGGAATTAATGATCGATTCATACAGCTATTGATATGAGGCTATAACACCGTAATGTATCTTAAGTTGTGTTTATAGGTACACATATTTCAACTATCTATCTAATATTGTCTCAATTACAGTTGCATCTTCATTAAGGATAGATATATGTCTAGGGAGAGAAAGAAGAATTTTCACAAGATCACATACCACTCATCTAAGCAATCAGTCGTTAAAGCAATGATGTATAAAGTATTAAAATGAGTTGTGAGATAAACGTGGACATTATATACTGAGATGAAATCAATTTGTACATGGTCGTTTATACCGTAAACTAACGTAACACAGTTCCACCATACCACTCAAAGTTGTGCTTAATATCGAATAATTTTACACTCAAATGATAAATGAACACATGTTCCATACTGTTCGGTAGATTTTTAAATGAAACAAAATCCTTATCTCCGTTAATTCTTTTCAGTCACAAAAACGTTTCAGTAGTAAGAATAGTTAAGTGTACCATTTGCTTACTTTAAATGTTATTGGGCATGTTAAGTGTATTCATATCGTCAGTTCGGTCGGAATGTATTTACACATAATATGGTAGGTATTTAAGAACAAATCCCAACTGTGTAGAGTTGCTTCCTGAGAACCAAAATGATCTCATTATTATTTGTTTTGAAACAGCAACAAGATTTAGCGTGAATACCTCACAGATTATAATTTAGTATGAATAGCTAACTGACCACGATTTAATATGAGTACCACAATGATTATGACTTAGCGCGGATGCCTCCCGGACACTGACTTATCGTGAAGAACTCACGGATCATGATTTAACGTCAATACCTCAAGGAGACTTCATTCTGTTAATGTGCAATATCTGCCATTTACATACGTGACCCCTCAGTTTCCGTTAAATCTTGACATATTTTATCAATAATGTTCAAGTGTGTTAAGCTCTCCATGTTTTGTGTGTGGGTTTTTTTATGGTTTAACGCCATTTTTCAGCACAATATAGGCTATACATGGCGGCCAGTATTATTGGTGGAGGAAAAAGCCGGGAAAAAATAACCAACCGACTCACGAAAATCTACTGGCAAGTTTTCGCACATAACTACATTAGCCGAATCTTAGATTCGGACCCACGCAGACAGAGGTGAGATGGAAGTGATCCGTAACGGAGAGCGCTTTATACCACTCAGCCAATGGGGCCCAAGCTCACAATGCGTGTGCACGAGGAGACTGTTGTGGATTTTATATATGCAGGTTTGTGATGGTATCAATACTGAGACCATTCAAATAGGATACAATTATTTGCTACAACATAAAGGCAAGTTTGTGCTTTTTGGCAATACTTACTAGTTCTGATCGATTGTCACTTTTTCTTATTGCATGATGACATGAAGGCTTTACATGTCATTATTTTGTTTCGTATTTTTAACATCATGCTTGGTTTACAGTTCTGATCCAATAGTTATTTTACATGATTCTTAAGGCTGATCTCATATTTACATCGACGTCATAGCAATTTAGAAATTCTGTTATTGTTCGTAATTGGTCAGGACATCATGCGAGACGAGTAAAATGATGGGGATACGCAATGCTGCTACGGTTCAGTGAGCCAATTAGCCATTCAGTGCTGCTTTTTAAGATGTGTCAGCAATGTCATGTACACACTGAAACCACATCCTCGACAAACTTATACAAAAATGATGTATCCTTACAATGCATGTAACCTAATTCAGGACTGCAGAAAGTTTTTAAAATGATTCAGTAGAAACCGGTCACTATACTTTATTGTCATGTATTGTATTTAGGGAATATTCTTTCTAAAATACTGAAATTCAACTTCCATCTATATAAGACAATTGTAAACAAACACAACTATTTGCGAACTGTTAATAAAATTGTAAATGCATGTATAAAAGGACAAAAGAATGACCTCCTTGTCGTTGGTCCTGTGAATCATTGATTAAACTGGAAATGTAAGCATATTATGATCAAAACGTTTAATGGAGGTATACTGAAAACATCTATTATTTTCTCAAATGTACTGCAAAATATGTACAGCTGTATTTTATTAATCTTGAGCCGTGAAATTACAGTTCATTTATTAATGCAAATTATTTTATCCAAACCAAATGTAGCAGCAGAATGGGCGTTGGTTACAAATGTATAAACCCTCATTTTTTTGTATGTAAAAAAATAAACATTTATCGATATGAAGAAAACATTCCTAGTTAAAATGCTAACTAGAAGAATTCAACGTTGGTGTTTTCCCAACGTCGTGCCCCACTTGGCTGCTGTTAAATAAACAATTGAGTCAAGACCGATTCGATACCTTGTTAGTGGGTCGTGTAAATATATCGTTATAAATCCGTGTGGGGTAGCTTGAGCGTGACTAAAGAATTTTTTTTATTTGTTTGTATCCATGTCTCGGCTGCACCAGGCTTGATGAATATTTCGGAACGTGTGAGTGTCAATTCCAATAAACACAGCGAGAATATCACAGTTATCGCTGATCACTTTATGGATTTGTGTATATCGCTGGGTAATATAAATCACGTCTGTGTTTTTGTGTCGACCTCGAGAAAATATACTGGCAGGGTTTGCCTGTTTATCCAACATCACATCATCGTACACAACTACATTGTTAACGGATCCATCAAGATCGTTAACACTCGGCGCTTCATCGATATCAATAATGAATTCAACAACATCGTCACCGCTTATCGTCTTCGCGTGTTCATTAAAAACTTTTAACACTTCATAACAAAGTTGATCCTCAACTGACGGAGCTCCCAAATATAATTTCTCCCATTTCATCCACTTCATTATTAGATTAAGTAACAACTGTGTCTTACCAGACCCAGATGGACCTATGATAATCGTTCGAACAGAATTTGGTAACATCGCGTGATGTTTGACCGGTTCTCGTTTTCGTGTCGCAGAAAAGTCAGTAAATTCATTATATATAACATAAAATAATATGGATTTATAGTATGTGACACGCAGGGCACGCACGCCAACATGCAATCTAACAACCATTACAACAACAAATAACAGACAAGCACTGACAGGTAAATGTACATAATGTTGTACAAACAAAATTAAATGTACTGGTAAAAAAAAACAAGCAACACGGAAGTGATATCGCCACATGTATAGACATACGTACACACATATAGACATGTACCTAAACTCATCAGCCTCGTTACACCCGTTAGACTTATTAGCATCGTTAGACTCGTTAGCTACAATAAAACCAAACTGGTAATAATAATGAGTTCTGAAAAATACTAATACGTTAAACTCTTAATAGCAACTTGAAATTCAGAGTTCACAACCTTTCAAATATGCGTTGTAATAAAGGAATCATTACACGATATGATAATACAAACTCAATAAACTTCGCATATCAAATAAAATATAAATTTAACACTCACCACTATGGCTATAGAAATACCACGTGTGCCCTCCTCAAAAGATCCAAAATGACCAGTGTCAGTTATACATTAATCGTGCTTAAATTCATAGGACAGTGAGTAATATTCAGGGTATAATACCCGTGCATATCGTGATTATATTGTCCGTAGCGGCAAGTAGTTTCCGGCGAGACATATGTTGGAGCCGTCGCTTGTCTGGAAAAACACCCGTTCACCCTAGATAGCATTGTACGCATGCACAACAAAAATAGTCAAATATTTCTCAGGCATAACACAATTTTTTTTTCTTTTTCTAATTCTGTGACAGTTATTGAGATCATGGTTGCTTTTGACGAGGTTGTATTTAAGGCTATCTGTTGCAGTAATTCCGATGACGTTGTCATTGTTCTTACTTTGATGTTTTTCTAAGTTTGACTTCGTTGTATCGTAGATGTTAGTCATCACCGAGAAATTTAATTATCGGATATCAATGCATCGTCAGGTCTAGATGATATCAACGAACAATATGAAGTTGTTGCGATATGAAGCTTAATGATATAATTGTGTAATGTATTCTGACTATACATGAATATTTTTTTTCAATGATATTCAGAATCCGTGTAATTGTTGTTGCCACTGAAACACAAATTGTGACAAATACAGGTGTAATCATTGTTACTGCTGAAAACAATATACCCGTTCCATCAATAACACTTTAAACCGAATACACGATTATGTCAACACGGGTAATACGCTTACGGTTTTTTTTATCTTCGTTTGATACACATCAACGAGATTTTGTAGTTTAGTTTGTAACTCGCGCACTTGATCGTATAGATATTGTTGGACAGTTATTATATTATTTACTTAAATCAATTTCAAATTCAACGTAGTAAGTGATTGACGTTGATGCTAAATTACTACTGATAGGAGTTAGAATCAATATTTCGATAGCTCCCTTATCTATAATATCACTTGCAGTATTAACGCCAGTATATGAACTTGATGATATGTTAAACTGTACTGCTGAAAGCAGGGTTAATCTATCGATACCCCTGACCTCTGCGCTAAGTTTAATAGTGTTATTTTGAGATGTCCAGGAGAAAGTTCCAATATGTGTCGAGTATACTGTATTAATATTTTGTAATGCGGTATTTTAACTGTAATAAGTATTTCAGCGATAGCAGCAAAATCACTAACGATATTATCCTGTGTTTGTTTAATCGTGTCGATGGTTGTTTAAATATCAGAAAGTTATATACTAATCGCCGGTGGTTTTGCAAAGAAGTTATCGGTGGTCTCATCAATTTTTCGAAACTTTCTACGGAGATTTGTAAAGATGTTTACGTGAACATCATATTCAGCCCGCAGTGTTGTTAGTTTATCGTCGGTGATTTTATATTCGTCTCGTAGCGTTGTTAGTTTATTGTCAACATCATTTTTTGTTGCTTCGTCGGTGTCCAACGTTGGATTGCCGAGTGTCGTTAATTTTTTTATTAGTTCACGTAGAGTTTGCCCGTCATTGTATCATCAGATTATTTTACTCGATCATTAATACTATCTAAACAGTTGGAAGAAGAACTCCTGGTTTAATCTTACCGGTGGAATCAAACACCGCTATGGAGTTTTCGGTTACTCCGTTAAATATTAACTATAATATCATTGAAGGAAAGATTACTCGTTTTTAAATTTTCCTTGCCTATCTTGAAATACGACTATTTTATTTGGATCCACACTTGCAAGATTTAACATTTTGGATATTTTATCCTTGATACGTCTTTGTACATCCTTGGTTGCCGATATTTCCCCGGTGGTTTCTTTTAGGCTCGAGAGAGATCTCCCGTAAATAGCAATCATTATACTCTAGTATCTCTCTAAAAAGCGATTACTCGTATATTCATGTACGATTTTATAGGGTGGTTTTGTCGACGATGATATAGCATCAAGTACATTATATACTTCTTGGCCGCATCAAGAATATCAAAATTTGACAGCGGTTTTAGTAAACTGTCCCTGGCAACCTCAGACCTTTTCCGCTGTACCATGAATAAGGAGTCCCTGGTAACCTGATACCCCTTCCTTTTTTATCCGTTCCAAGTTGCTTTCTTTAGTGCTGTTTCTGTTCTAACTGCTCCTAACGACGCACCTTTCGAGACTGCGGGGGTGACGGCGGCAATCAATGTTAGTAACGAAGCAAGATGTGTAATATACCATTTGATTTAATTATGTCGATGATCGCGGCCATAGAAAGAGTAACCTGAACACCTTTTTTTTCTTTGTTTGCATCATTGAACTGTTTAATCTGACGCGCTGTCAATGATAGTTTATTCAGCCCATCAGCGATCTGATTGTGGTTTATTTATATTGTAGTTCCGCATTTTTTTAGCTTAATCCGATTGCAACTTTTTAATCTGACCAGGAGTCAGAATAACACTAACTTGACTATACGAATAATACGAGTGATCTAATTGTTAATTGTGTTACATGTTTTCCACAGTCTTGTTAAATCGAGATGTTCCAACGAAAAGTAATAAATCGGATATAAGTTTCTAAAATCTAATTGTGATATTTCCTGACCAGTATTCCATATTTATATCACGTCCCATAAATGTCAGCAAATGATATTATTTAGTTTTGGTCGTAATTAAGTAAAATATCCTCGGCTGGTTCTTCTTGGTCATTAATCTTAACGAGACCTCGGTAACTCCGAGTTTGTCAAATATTATATTGCTGCGTGTTTGTTAATCTAATCGTGTGTGATCCTATAGTGCAATAAATATATGCTATGGCGCAGAAACACCCTGTTTTGATGCCATGTACCATGTAAAAATACCGTTAATAGAACTCTCCATAATACCCGTCGCATCTGTTAACCATGAGAGCAATGATTTACCGCCTATAAATGATAGCAATTTTTCCTCTGCGGTGATTGATGGTGTCATTACTGGCACAAACAATGAGAGTTTTGTTATATTTACTTTACCATCAGCAACACCAGCACCGTACCAGATTGTTTCATTATCATCAGTTTTTCTTAGGAGGACTACTGTGCCTTTAGCTCGAAAGATAACCTTTCTAACATTTCTGCAAATTCCGAAAATATAAGATAGCGGAATTGCATATGAAAATAATCTACGCGGTCCTTGCAACATTGACACGCGTGTTGCAAATCCTAAGTTGTAATTGACAGCATTAACATCACTAATAATATCAAAAGCACCAGCTGGTCTCGTATATCCAGCCTTTGGATCAGCAACTTCAGTATCTCGTATCGCCTTTACTTTAACATTCTGACCATGCTCAGCGTGATCAGTAATATCTTTAGCAAACATCATAGACGGACCAGCCGATCTTGTATAATCATAATAATATCTTGCTAACCCTACTATTGTTGTGGCAACATCGACATCATGTTCAATAGATTCGATCTCTCTATTCCTTCAATCATATATCTAGCGATACTAAACAATTCCATAATTCCGTTATTGACAAAACCAACTCGCACATTTGGGTCATATTCCTCATCAGTAGTTGTTACAAGTTCTCCTTCTACTTCAATAAATGCTTCAGCGGGTAGAAAATATTTACTTGTATCTTGAACCTGAAGTTCGATTCTTGCTCGGCTATTTGGTTGTATTGCATTATAGGAATAAAACTAATAATCGCGTACAATATTCATCTTTGAGAACCGGTGCATCTATATCAAATGTTGGATCAGGTGCAGATTTGAATATTTTATTATATATTTCTCGATCTAAATCGCGATCTCAAAACCACTTCCTGCTATTAGATTGCAGTAATATTTCCCTGTTCATCAAATCATTGATTCATCAGCGTTGCTAGTTTTTTTTTATATGTGGCTTGGTTTATTATTTTACTATCATTCGCGGGCATGATTTCTGTAGATGGCAATTTTACTGGCGGTGATTTTCTTCGTTATTAATGAATCAAGGCGGCTAGTCTTTCTCTAGCTACAGAAAACGCCTTACTGGCAATATTACCAATAGCACCAGGAGCTTTTTCACCGATAACATGAATAGCTTTCGTCAATAATTGTTTTGCGATTGGTTCTATTTTTGTAGCCATCCTTGCAAATAACCCTTTATAAGCATTACCAAGACCATCTCCATAAATCGTTTTTTAAACGGGTAATCGTGAATGTACTAGATAAGTCATGGATGGTTTATAATTTTGATAGTGGATGATCCTTTTATCTAATTATTATTTGTCTAATCGTGATAGCAATTATTCATTGTGATATCCATCAACAAATTCATCGATAAACTCGCGATATACGCCGATATCCATGATACCACCTTGAAATAATCGTTTACAAATATCAGCGGCTTCATTCATTATTTCTGGTGAGTTATTTTCCTATTTCATTTACACCCTATGATAATTTCTATTCGTGCTATATCGGAGAGAATATTATTAGGACATGCAGCAAGACCACTTCCTCGAGAAAATCCCTCACCATTAACAACAGGTTATCAGGCGCATCATAATAATCTTTTTTCTCCTTTCTAGAAGATATTGATTTTTTTCTGTTGAGGTTGAGGAGATTCTTTATACGGTGGTGGAAAAGGAGGTTTAGGTCGCGAACGGCGTTGTTGCTCAATCTGAACACCTATGTCAAAATCTTTTATTTTATTTTATTTATGTATGACATATATATTTATTCTTTATTTGGAATTCAATCTTTATCATATTTTATGCGATATATCCACCTATATCAATTATATTTGTTTACGGATTTATATTCGGGGTTTAAGTATCTTTCCCTGTAACTAAAATTTGCAAATGCAAAACCAACTGGATTATCTAGCTTATCATTTTTTAATCACATTAATCGCACCATCAGTAAAAAATTTAGATAGTGTAACTTCTTCAGATTCTTTTTCTTTAGGCGTTTTTTTTTCCCATAGGGTCATCAGCTGCCTGCGGTTGTGGTTGTGCTGCAGCTATACGAGTTGGAAGATTTTGTAACAATTTTGATGTCTTTTTAGTTCTTTTTGCTCTTTTTCAAGTTCAGGAAGAACATCTTTTTATTTTATCCTTCTTTTCCATATATAATCTCTTTAGTAGTTGCAGTAATGGGCTTAAATAATTGTTCAACACTTGTTACAAAATCGACTTGAAATTCTTGTCGTTGCTGTAATTTTTGTCTGACAGAATCACGGACGAGTATGAACTTCTTTATTGCTGCTAGTCGCTCTAGAGCTAGTCTAACGCAATGTGTTTCTCCGATGTTTACCGTTATCGATAACTCTAAGTACTAGCAGCCGTATGGGGCACGACGGTGGGAAAACACCAACGTTGATTTTTTCTAGTTAGCATTTCAACTACGAATTTTTTTTCTCATATCGATAAATGGTTTATATATATATATATATATATATATATATATATATATATATATATATATATATATATATATATATATATATATATATATATATATATATATATAATATGAGGGTTTTTTTTACATTTTTATGGAACGCTCATTCTGCTGCTAATGTGGAGTCTACAAATAAATCACCAACCTGTTAATCATTATGGGTGACAGCTAGATGTTAAGCAAAGAGTATTACATTTACTTTGTCATTTGTTTACTAAACCATTCCAATTGCACATTTTATAAACAATATACAATGTGAGGATGCAAATTTATGTCGATCTATGAAGAGCACATTAATTTCGGTCAGAGAATATTTAGTTAGATTTCAGAGGATAGGTGCTTATTACATCGCTATACTGCAATGACTTATAATATCTTGTTGGGAAAGGAAATGATTCTTAACTAAGTCTTCGTTTATTTAACAGTATCAGTCAAGCCTAGCAGAAAACATTAAGTTCGATTTTATATCGGAATATGTCAAATTCACATTTTCCAGAATTAGTTGTTTGGAAATCTAGAAGTCACGATGACCGCAAAATTTGGTGCATAGTTATAAGACGCGGTATATAGTTTTAAACCTGATTGTTTACGCTAAAAATGGGGACGTGTTTCACCACACAACATTTCCTTAGTCTTAAATAAGACTCATAACAAGTCTAGTCAGTCTACATTATTTTCCCGCAATAAATTATATAGTTAAACATTTGGCAAAGGGAACTGATGTCTGGAATTTCGACAAGCAACACTTGACACCACAAGGTATATGCGTCAATCTCATTTATTTTGTTGATATCGATGTAATGATTTGTTTGAATTGATTTGCTTATATTTGCATGAATTTATTTGTTTAAATTCGTAGATCAATGTTCTGGACATTTTATGAGTTCATGTATTACTTTAGTTTATATGAGTTACAAGAATCCGTTTGAATTCACCGATCTAGATGATTTCAAGTATGCTAAAAACTGAAATGTGTTTATTCGCTGAAAATAGCGTAGTTAATCCATGTAAGGAATTTTATTCATTGAATTTGTGTAATTGTGTGATTGAGACGGGAAGGGAACTGTTATGTGTCAGATAGTGTTACTGCGAGACACGGTTGAATCCGCCATTTGGAACTATATTAATCTTATTAAATTAGGTTTATTTATGGTCTGGTTTGGCTCCGATAGCCGTTGGATTCTGTTTAAATTTCGATAGGACCATACTTGACATAACGAGAGGACATCTGACAGAACATTCGGGTTGTTTCTCTGTTTATCATTTTTGAAAGGGAAATAGCTCCATTGACGTACCTACTTATCCAAGTATCTACGTATCTACACACTGATGTATCCACGTACCACGTACTTATCCATGTTTCTGCGTTTATATGTGCTTATGTATCCACCTACCCACACAACGTTTGAGGGCTAAAAGAGAGACGAGACACTAACGGAAAATTGGAGAAGAAGAAAGGGTGAACAAAACGAGAAGAAAACCACCGTGAAGTTGAAATGAGCCCGAACAAATCAGGCCATGCATTTGTACAAAGCAATGACTTCCACTGTTCACTCTATTTTATGATGAACCAACTCTATCATTAAAACAAATTGGCTATTTATATTAATATATTTGTGCTCTGAAATTCAGTGAAGATGCATTTCAAAACGAAGTGTTTATTTCTAATATAACGTAGTATCACAGTTGTTCGTGTAATCGATTCCCTTGTTGTTGTTTTTTTCACGTACGGGGGCTCGTGTCATTCTATTTTATACATCTGATCAGATCTGTATTTGTTCTACCTATGAGTTTCACACTTATGTTGTGTACTCGATCCGATCAATAACACCGTGCTCGATCATCATCTAGATAACGAGAACCAAATAAAGCGGACACCTTGCAAGAAGGTACAATCCACCAACCAACCTACCCACACAATATAAATAGAGGGACATTTACATACACTACGACATCTTTTCAATATTTCTTACCTTTCATGTGACTTTCAAAGCTGTTCATTTCTAAACTATACTTATTGTTACAGACAATCAACAAAACCGTATGTCCACATCACTAATGGAGAGGTGATAGGGTTGTTGATGGATCCAATATAGTGCTAACTCAGTCATATGGCATCTTTGTTGGTCATCGCTAAACAGCACCAACTCAAACTTGGTCCAGAAAAAAAAAACCGACATCACACTACAAGAACGTTCATATCATATAATTTCAAAAACGCAATAAAGTCACCACTATCTTGCAAGACTAATATCAAACACATAGGATTGATGTAAACTATCCGTGATTGGAAAAAGTTTTGTCGTTTTCTCTTGTACACATATAAGCCAATATCACGAACAACAAAACATTTTGGCAAGCTAACGGCCGGTAATACGTACGATACGTGCGTTTTTATATTTGTTGCGAATTTTAGAGGCTAATATTATGAATGTCTATAGTTCATGCACATTTGTTTATGACTATAAATTGTAGTGACCATCTTCAGTTGATATTTATTACTTGCATCGGCTCTATTTGCCGATATTAAGAACTCAAAAATGCATTAGATCGATAAATGGATGCATATATACGTTTTTCTTGTGTTAGTAATGATATAGTGATAACTATAAAATACGCATTTCTGACTGTCCCATGGGACTGGTCGGTCAGTTGTGTTGTTAGAATAATTAATTCCTCTTTGACAGGTTATGTCATGTATTTTTGATGGTGTTGGAGATTTCCAATTTTCTCGTAGGAGTAATGACTATGTGCGTGCTTTACCGTTTCAACTGTATATACATAACTAGAACTGGATAATTGTTTTATTTGTATTTCTTGTGCTCTTGCTGTAACATGAAGTTTCCAAATGTATTTCTATGTTACGTTGATATATTATTTGAGAAGTAACATTCGTTTATCTTATTCATTTGTTATAGATAGTGCTCATTGGTCTATACTATTACTCAGGGACTAATGGGAATTATTCATATGGGTTCTCGACAATTCCACTTTGACACGTCAGGACTGTTGCCAGACTAGTATATTGGTGGATCTGGAAGTTATACGGAACATTTCATTAGTTAGGTTATTAAATATACCTCTTTCAGGATTGTGATGGATTCAATTCATAATACTGTAAAGTTTGTATTGCATTTTCGTATTTCGTTGGCTTGACGATTAAATTGATTGTTACGTATTACAAAACTTGTTGGTACTGCTTCATTCCATTACTTATTTAATGACCATGTAATCGTAACCCTATTGTAGATAACAAATTTCTTCAGAACAACACGATTAAAATTCCATGTATCGTTTACGTTTGGTTTTGGTCCCAAACTACTACTTACACGTAAGCTGTAACCATTTTTGTCGACCGATGCAATTTGATTTGCCTTATTAACCGAGTCATATCCGTTTTAATTGAACCTGTCAGGAATAATGACTTCATCATGCTAGTCAATAAATATGCATACAAATAATGTGGGAACGGAAGCTGATACAATATAATGATGTTATGCCAGGAAATTATGTTTGCACTCAAGATAGAGCTAACATGTTTGCCATGTTTCAATCCAATATTACTTATGAAACGTGAACGAATTGTATGGAGTTTTCTAGAAAATCATTCAAGAGCATTTTATTGAATATGTTCAAGGGTTTACTTTGGTACTAAGATATTATTTCCAATCTTTTCACAAAGAGTATTTTATGTACAAATGTACCAAATACATGTAACTTCTTTTAATCTCTGCACATTGCACTTAAATATCTTAGTGATTTTGAGCCGATGTTTTGAAAATAGGCCTCAACTTCTTTGAATTGCGCTATAAAATGTTTTTTCTTAACAAATATGTAAGAATGATAATATTGATTAATCAGTAAGCCTGTAACAAATTGGTAACAACTGAACTTGTTCTTCTCCATGCAACCATGTAAACAAAACAATTGACGACATGAGGCTCCCAGAGCAAAAATAATTTCTCAGCAAGTCGGAGGAAATATTTTATAGTTTTAAAACAAATTAAATCACCGCTCATACAACATTTACACGGAACGTCTACGAAATAGTTGCTGATGCATCAATAACTAGTATAATAGTGTTTGTTTCCGATTGAATATGATATATTTTTAACTTTGTAAACGGCTGTTGGCATGCCGACAACGGCATCAAATGAATTATTAAAATTCATTAATAAAAGAAAGTAAACGTTTTCTGAAGTAGTTTTTGTTTCACTATTGTACAAGATGTTGTGATGGCTCTAAATGGAAACGTATTGTTTAAAACTGGCAATGTTGTGTTTTCCATCAATACGAGTTGTAATCATGTCTACTGAGAAAGAGTTTAATATCACTATTATTGTGCACAAGTTAACAAGACCTTTATCAGGTATTGAAATCTCAGGCGACATGCAAACGGCATGTGGGAATAACTTTATGATCATATTAGCTTGGTGACAACTGTGTTTAGAGCGGTTATTAAACGTTTCAAGGTACGACCTGGTGTATGACAAAATGGGGGTGTAGTATTATGATAATTTCATTATTATGATCAATTTATGTAACGTATTACACATGCATACACGTAGACATGTAATCCTACCTACCTATACATGCACATTAACATGCATATGTATATCCACATATATGCACACATACATAAAGACTTGCACGTCTAGTTACCGCCGCAATTTGTTTGTTACTGGCAGTTACGTTAATGTTTTCATAATTATTTCCTCAAATTTAGAAAGACATGTTAATGCTGATCATTTTTAGGAGGAAAATAATTTAACAAAGCTTTAGTTCATTGTGATTAATAAAATATAATAACAAGTTATGCATATTGCACAAGGTGCATTTCTTGTATTGTCTTTGTATGTTTCCCAACGTCCTGGCTCTACCGGACGTTTTTGGTTGCTAGTTCAAAACTTAAACAAGGGCAAACAAACATTTTTTTCTAAAGTTATCAAATACTTTTGAAAGTTTGCATCTCCTTTGAATAATTGGTTAATCTTCCCTTTCGATGTACCTTCAGATCTTACACTCTATTTATGTGCAATTTAAAGTTTCTGAAAAGCACGTTTTCAGAGTTTGAGGGTCACATACGTTTGATGCTTCATATAGCAAATCAATTATTCAGACTGAAATCAATACGTTTAAAATAAATAAATAAAGCCAGAATGAATGCTACTAAACATGATATTCTATCACTTGCTTTAAATAGTTGGAGTATTTTTCAATGAGATCCAAACTCCAATCATGCAACATTTAATATATATAAACTGGTGTCCTACCACGTTTTGCATACAGGACATTTAATCTTGCAAAGAGTTTATATACATCTTAGTAATTCAGTGTAAACATTTTCCCAGTATTATATTTCTGAAGCAAAATCATGTACAGCAAAGCAAAAGAAAAGTTTAAAACTGTTTGATTGTTATTTGGTTGTAAACATTTTTGGACAATAGTGCTTTTGCTTGATTAGCAAATTTGTATCTGGTTTTCAGTGTAAATTAAATGAATTGCAGCTAAAATGTCAGCTGGAATTGGAATTGGAAAAGCTTCAGTTCCAGAAGGAAATGATAGAAATGAAGATGTGAAGAGAGTGTACGTATTGGCAAAAACAGGTGAAGTCTAAGTTTTATAGAGTGCTTTAGATGATGTGATTAAGAAATATTCCTTGAAAGTAAATGAAGTGTTTTCTGAAGTTCAAGAATCTTAGAAAAGAACCTGGACAAACACATGTTCACTTACAAGGGCAAATAAAACAGTGTTCTTTATCTCTTGCAAATGTAAGAGGCTTTGCCAAATTACTTTTAGCAATTTTAACCTTATAACAGTTAATGGTTACTTAGTACATAAAATTTAATAATATAAATAAAAGAAAATCTTCTAGAAATGTATCTGAACACAGCTATAAACTTCGATAACACGTGGATTCCAGAGAATGTTCTTAAGCGAAGAATTGTTTGCTTATCGACCACTATGGTATGTATATCAATATTGCGTGCTTCGTTGTTTTGTCCATCATTGTAGATTGTAATGGTCATTTGTTTTGTAAACAACGAAACAAAACCATTTGAAATGGAAAATGTTTGTTGCGAATTTACTACTTAACACTATGACAATCATTCAATATGCCACAATTCAATTCACGGATTTCTATTATGGATAAAATATTAGACATCATTAGCATGGTTGTTAATAAGAATGCATCGTAACCCAATGTCAATTAAAGAAGAAGAGAGATAATATATATCTAATTTGACTTGGTCCCTATAATGCAAAATTGGTCTGTATCATTGAATATACGTAGTACGTTTAGGTTTCAATTGATTTAGAAGATCACCATCGGTTATTGAGAGAGCTAATGTAAATTACCTAAAATTGTCCTTTGTTTTCAGTAGCTTGCTCCAGGAATAGATAAATTGCACTAAGGACATTGTAATGAGGAACTAGTCAGTTATAAACTTTGGAAAGGCATGCACTAGGTAAATTAATTACCAGTAATATGATCCTCCGTTTACTAATCCTTGCATCGTGTCAATAGCAAAGTCGTAATTTAGCCTTACAACAGTATCTTTCTAAGCTTAATGTTTGTCATTGTCTTTCTACACGAATGCGAATAGACTTTTTTGATCAGAGAACTACCGTATATACTTATATATCGGATCATATTGCAATCTCATAGACTCTGATGTGCCATCGCTTTATGCTTCAGCAGATTATGATATTGTTTTTTCTGCTTATTAATCCTAACAAACAGCATAGACCCGGATTAGGCAGTGTATTATAATACGGCGAATCATAGGCTAGGCAGTTGGGTCTGGTTTATACGCCAGTGTATGCGGTGATTTACACATGTATAATATAGAGAACCGATATTGAGAAATATCTCTTTCGTTGTATAATCTTAATTTTGATATATATTATTCATATACACGTTGACTAGTTATAAAGCTAACATATTTTTTTAATGAAAATTTATTATAAAATTGTATAAATATAGATTTTAATATCATGCAGAAAGGTTCTAATTGAACTACCAACTTTCCATTGTTGTAGTACAATGAATCAAGGCGGACTCAACACATTTTGAGAAGTAACAAGATCACCGGGTGTAAATTTCGGATTCACGACAGAACCGTTTTGACGATGACATAAATACAATGTTTAATAATGAATGACTTGAATGAGCAATTATATTTTGAATATGTGTGTATATATAATCAAATATTGAATTATTAACATAATAACGCACTGATGTAGTGAAGCAAAATGCAAAAACAAATTACTCTATACAAAAAGACAAAACACAAGGCGTGAATGATTCACAGTGACTAAACAATGGAAAGATGGATTTAGTTTACTCAGCTAGCAAACAATGTAGACTTTTACTCATGTAGTTAAATGAATTCACTTAAAATGAAATTATGCAAACGAGAAAGGACAGATATATAACTTATCTTTCTGGTCCCGATATATATATATATATATATATATATATATATATATATATATATATATATATATATAATGGGTTTTGCGAACCCCATAATTAGCCTACGGCTAAAATATTACATGCAGTGAGATACGTTCCATCGTCGGAACACTTTATTTCAGCACCACGGCTGCTAATGTTCAGATTTACAGCTGTTACGAATAATGCCTGTGGTTGGCTTTACAGCTTGCACCACGTAGACCTCGATGACTCCAGTACTTGTACCTCTAGGGCCCCTCTAGCCACTCTGGACACCCCAGACAGCTCTAGCTTATCAGGATGCTCCGGACACTGGAATCTGGACAACACCGGACACTCCAGATACTGGACAGCTGAAAACACATCCAATACCGCGTACTACATATATGGAACGGGCATAAAAAACGTAATAACGTTATACAGACAATATTACCGGCAAAATAATTACAAAACAACATGTTAAAAAATAAACCTGACCCAGCTTAATAAGAATCCTATTTTACTAAACATTTCTTAAAAATATAGCCTGATATTACTCACATAAATCCTTGGCTAAGTCGGAAACAATAATACGAATGTGTGCATTATTCTGTGTAAGAAAAAGCTACAAGATATGCAAAAAAATTGACGTAGTAGTACGATAGTGTTATCGTATATACGAGAAATGACAATCTTACATACCTCTACAGCTGGTGATGTGCGAGTCCTTATGGTAGACCGCTGACTGACAAGATAATCCGTAATGTTAACAGCTATACATGTGGTTTGGTATTTATAGACAGGTATTGTCTTCGCATTGAATTCCTTCGGTTCATATAATCAATAGCACTTCGCACGTGCAGCATATGATGGACCGAACTCACTATTTTGAAATACGACACAATATACATTAACCACCCTAGGGTATCGTTGTACGCACAAAACGAAACTCTAGTACACGAATTTAAGAATTATTTTTAAAAGAGCTGATACAATTCCGTGAAAGTAAAAATCATTAATTTTGAATAACTTTACAATGAAAGTCGATAATGATTTCAGTTCCTTTCCTTTTCTCGAAAATTATATTACATTCTTTTTTGCTAACTAGCATATAACCTCTGTACATATCCTTATACTGTGTGTAGTAAATTGGAGCCATTATCTAATCATTGCAGTCAATACATAAATCAAGCGCACCCCCACAGATGTTGAAGTCTTGTAGTTGTTGCAGAATAGTTAGGATAAATTTTTTTAGTAAAATTAAAAAGATTGCCATTTTCTTTAAATTTTATTAAAGTTATGTTTTATTCATTAAGTTTCTAAAATATATTTGGATTGATTTCATTTGTTTCTGAAGCACAGCTGTATATGTTAATGGAATAAAGATGGTTGCTGCGCAGGCGAAAAATAGGCAATGTATTTCGCCGTGTTGTGTAGAACCAGTAAGATACTAAGTTATACCAATGTACTCCAGACATTGGCGAATTTCCAACTCGGTTACTAAAAGTAGATTAACTTTCTGTGAACTTCTCTATAGTGTCGCAAAACAAAATGGTTCTCAACAAACGGATAACCATATTTGGCGTGACGGCGCCAAACGAATATAAATAAGCCACAAGACGAAGTCTTACCATATGTATTATGACGTAAAACAAACTGGTTCCTGTCTGATGAGGAGTAGGCATCTTTGCTGGCTGGTATACTAAGGGTATGACCTTAATTGGTCCTGACTTGAGCCAAATGCGTATAAATAAGCCGCGCAGATCGCCCAAAGTCAGTTCCTGCACCGGCAAGATAGCATGTCTGTCTCTTCATTACAGGTAAGAACTGTTCATGCTGAAAACTTCTTTTAGAAATAAGTACTTTTAATGTTTGAGATTTTAATGGTAACATTGATATGTTAGCAACATTGTTCATATAAATCTTTTATTTATAATATATTGTAATGGAATGTTTAAATGTTTTAAAGAATTCATATTTAATTATATTTATGTAATTTTTATTGTAAAAGTTGAATTCACTACCATCTTCTTGTTTAGATTTAATGTTGAAATAAAGTATTCTTTAAGCAAGAAACAATAATATCTAGCAACATATTATAAATCAATATTCTATTTTAAAAATAAGTAAAATGCATTTCTTTAAATTAATTGTTGCATTAATTACAGTTATTACATTTTATACTTGAAATTGATCGAGAATTAACTATTTGTACAATATTCTAAAATGCATAATATTATACGAATTAATGAAGTTGGAAAGCTTAAAAAGAAAAATATAATTTTATATGTATTTCATGAATTTTTATTATAAAGTTTATAGATGTGTTTCTGTAATGTAGTAATATATGTGTTAATTATTTAAAAAGAGTTCCTGCACCGGCAAGATAGCATGTCTGTCTTTTCATTACAGATACGATTCCGTACCTGAATTCCCCAAGACATTTCCATCATCTTGTGACATCCTTTATCTAGGTACTCATTCTTTTCTTCTTCCTATCGCCTGAGTTCCCAGTATGTGTTTATGAGAACAAACTGTAAAACTTGTCAAAAAAATTTCTCATAAAAGTATAATATTTTGCCATTTTGAACATCATACAATATTCCAGGTTGATCTAAGTTTTCCCTAGAAAGTTTCATAAGAGAACAGCTGAAAAACATAGCAACATTTTAAACCATTGCTCCACGAGGAGTCTTCCTTTTGTTATTCACTTTGACATAGTATCAAAACGTTCGGATTTTGTCCAGTATGTTTCTGCATAGCATGACCTATCGTGTACCATTTGATTTGATGGATTTTGCAATTTAAAAGTGTTTATATGAGTATTCAATTTGTTTAGACAGAATTACCATAAATAAAAAACTAATGTGCTCAAATCTGCAGCAAAAGATTAAAATCTTCTAATGAAATGAAAGTGGTTGCATAAATATAAAATTGCAGACAAGAAGAAAAACAGAAAGTTAAACATCCAAAGGAACATAAGTAGTGACTGGGGACACCCTGGCTTAAATGGGACCTTAATGTTAAAAACTGGTAGATCAAATCTAGCCTCATATGGAATTTAACATGGGGAAATTTAACATAGAGTGAATGGGAAATTAAACATTGTGACAATGGATTGGGACACCCTAGTCTCAATTGGACCCTAATTTTAAAAACGAGTATATCCACTATACCATCAAGGTGAATTTAACATGAGGAATTTAAATCTACTCTAGGGACAATCACAATTTAACATAGGTTAGGTTTGTATATAAACAATAGCAATAATGACTTCTCGGTACTGGACACTGACAACAATCTTCACCGCTTTTTGAAACTAAAATAAGAAGGCATCCCTCCTGGTGCCACACTCCCGAAGAGCAACATAAACTCAAATTAAAATACCTGGAGCAGGAGGGCGTCCTTTAAGGCCACATTGCGAGAAACGAAGTAAGGCTATCGTTTGCTAACTTGATGTTTATATGTTTTAGCGGTAAACAGGCACAACGATCGTGTTTACTAAAGATGTCCAAGTAGACCGTCTAGAAGCCTGGACGGAGGAGTACACCGACGTTAAGATTCTAATTTTAAGTTTAGCTGGTAGCGGTCCCAAACATTACGTCTACAAATACCGGTACCAGCAAGGAGAAGTGTACACCGATTGTCAAGTGAAAAGATTGACTCTCAATTATCGCACCAGTCAAGTGGTGAACTTATTGGTATTGAAACAAATCTTGGAGTCTGAAATGGTTCAACATTTTGATGTGACCACCCAAGAGCCTCGCATGACTGCACTTTTGAGACACACACTAAATAGACAGTCGACCTTTGGAAAGGTTGTATCAATACGTGATCCTCAAGCGAGCGCGGCTTCCCAACCACTTTGCTTTAACTTACGGACACATTAATATTGATCAGCATATAAAAAGACGAAAACGTTCAAGACCAATAGTCCATTGTGATTACCACGCTGTCATGGACATATACATCCATGAATGACAATTCCGTGAGAGCTTCTGTGTGACTGAGTT
Organism: Unio pictorum; assembly: GCA_030141615.1. NCBI lineage: Eukaryota > Metazoa > Mollusca > Bivalvia > Unionida > Unionidae > Unio > Unio pictorum. Next base: position 5,420,282 of record JARLTB010000006.1, on the reverse strand, counting down.
AAGTAATTTAGATACTCTAAGAACATGAAAAACTGTTTCTTGACCACCACACTTTTGTTACCCAACATGTTGTACAGTGATTTGTTTATGATTCACTTTGATCGTTTTGATGTATATAATAAAGATGTACTTAATCCTTTGGTTTTCACGTAGTTTTGTATTTCGTGGTGCATTTTATAACTTTTAAAAACTTGAAATTAGCTTGTCCAGAAAAATTATAACTATCTTGTGAATGTTTGATTCTTATAAGACATTCCCTGCACCGTGGCTACCTTTACTGTCTATGCTATCTTTTCGTCCACTTTCAAAGTCATCAAAGAAAACTTAAATCGTACCAGTGGCGAGGCCTTGCGTTTTCGCCATCCCTTTAACATATTAATTGCTGTACCGAGTGGTTCATGCGAAACCGAATTTGTTAAACGTTTGATAGTACATAAACATCATTTGATTCGCAACTGACCTTAATGTATTATGTGGTGTTACAAAGAGTGGCCAAGGGAGAATATCAGATCGATTATATCGTGTTTGTAGAAGTCATTTCTGACGAAGACGACGAAATCATGTCTGATTACAGTCAAATTCATCTGGTCATCATCGACGACAATTTAGGAGAAGACCAAGACAAAATTAAACTGTGGATTACACGCAAAGAGCATCATCGTAATGCAAGTGTCTCTTACATCACCCACAATTTGTTTCAACAAAGTGAAGCCCTTCGCAGCATTAGTCTACATGCTCATTATGTGGTCTTATTTAAAATTCCGAGTGATAAATCGCAAGTGCAAGTTGTTACGTGTATTTGATTTGGGTCATTTATTTTTTATTTTAATTGTTTGTTTGTCAGATTCAAATCTGACATTTTAAGTTAAAGAGTCATTCATTGGGAGATATTTTTTTAAAAGTGGGATGATCTGTACTTTACAAATAAACACTAGATGTTGACTTTATTTCTGACCTAGCTTCAAAGTTGTAAACAAGCTTTAAAACGATTGGTTGATTCCAAGGACATTATGGAGCTTTGTTATAAACATCTTTCTATTTTTAGTTGGGTCATACGGTGTGTACGAGATTTTTTTAACGTAAATTTTTTCTAAAAGATTCTAGAAGATCATGTGACCCTTCCTTGTTTACGTAAAAACAGGTATATAAATTATGTTTTGGAGCGAACTATTTAGTAGAAGTTGGGCTGGTAGAATACTAAGTTGTGTGTCGTTTTGAGTTATTTTAAATTACCTTGTATTGGAAATTATTTCAATTCGTTTGCATCAAGAGGATTTATTTTGTTATTTATCTGGAAAATAATTGTGCTCATTCAATTTCATTACCAAGAACTGACTTCATCACGTGACATCGTCTTCCATCTTGGATACTTCGCTAAGATTCGAACTTGGAATTATTTGGACATTTTATTATCAGGACTTTTGCAATTTCTCTAGTGGATTATATTTTGAATTATTTTTGGAATAATTTTGGAATTGATTCTTAAAACCGTAAGTTTACTTTTTCTTTTCTGGAAAATATTTGTGCTCATTAAATTGTATTAAGTTTTTACAAGCTTGTTATTTTCAGTCTTTCTATGTTACTGTTTATTCGAGTCTAAGCACGTAAAAAAGTTTTCGCCGAATAATTGGATAACGCAAGCATAAGACGATACGACTCAAACACCACACGCCTATTTACTCGTAGATTTAAAACCCAGCAATCCCAATTATTTGCGATTTCTTTTCAATATGTTTATCCACTTGGGTTCCTATGGTTCTTAACGCCAGAGTGGATGTTGGAGATAAGCACCCACTTCCTTTGGAAACAAAAACAATGGTGTGCCTTTGATAGAGCTTCTGATAACCAAATCCAGCTCCAGGCCTTCACGAATGGATTGGAGAAGGGATGACAGGCGAATTTCTGGCGCTACATTATTTCTTGTCTGGTTATGGGGCATATATGATACGCTTTAGGGATTGTATGTGTGTTACTTTTAAAATTCATGATGAATAACGTTTTCAAGATAGTAACATCTTTATCTTTTATATTTATATTATATTTACGTTTAGAAAGACTTATCCTTATGATGTTTACCGCAATTCTACATGTTTTATGTTTTTAGCTTAAATTTGAAATAGCACCATTTAGACCTTGCTGTGCTGTAAACCCCTGAAAGGTACAAGTTATTAAACAGCATTAAACAAGTGATTATGTTTGGCAGTGTTCTATTTATGTGGCCTGCATGGCATGAAAGCATAATATATCGTTTATTATTTGAATATGTAAACAGACTTTCGTATTTTGTATCCATTATGTTACATCTAAGTACGAATATCGTCTTATCTATGTATATTTATTAATATGTAATGTTAAAAAATGAATTCAAACACCAATGTGCATCATAACTTATGTTGTAACATTTTCACTTATGAGATATATACTGTTAGTTTTCTTCTTAATTATTGTTTCATACAAACCATTGACAGTTTTAAAATTGTAATTTATGTTATTTAGTTTTACCTATGTAGACGTATTAAGATAATAAAATGGCAAAATACTGAATTTAAGTTTCTCAGGAATATTTACAAAGTTTTTCCCAACTGTATAATATTCTGTTAGCGAATTTCTGATTATAAATATTCAATATATTCGGTATATAAATTGTATTATTGTCTAGAATTTTGTTATTGTACCAGTAGACATCTTGAAAACGTTTCAGTGGTATTGTTATATCATACATAACGTTACTATAACTGTCCCTAATTATAATGTTATGGATTTATTCTGAGATGCACATTTTAAAATTTTGGAGGATTCACTTTTATATTTTTTTTTGCGACATACTTTTATCCCAATAAAATAATCATCAAATCCTTCCCATTTTACTAACACATTTTTAACGTTTAATCTATTTGTTTTAAATTTTATTCGAACTTGAGCGCGTCATTGTCTTCGCCATATGGAGATAAATTCTCATCGTAAATTTTATCCCCCTATTTACACTGTTGAAAACATCATATTTATCTATAGCAGAATCATCAACAACTACTTGCCTGATTTAAAATGGTCTTCAGTATAATTAAGAATATTTTAGTGCAAACACGAGTTTTTGATATTCTAAATGTATGGTCTATTTTATATTTAGGGTTTTCATTTTTTTCCAATGTTCAAAACCCATATATGCTAAACGACGCTTTAAACCTATTTAAAAGTCAGTGGTATAAAGTGGTAACACACACACACACACACACACACACACACACACACACTGCTCTAGCTTTGTGTGCGGCATTGTAATGAGCCTGCGGCTGATCTATTAAGAATACTATCTTTAAGGAATGTATTATGGAACTTGGTTACTTGTTTTCGAATTTTTATTATATCTCTTTCGGGGACAGTAATAACATTAAAAGCTAATTTTAGGTATGTCGTAATGACTCAGGCAATACGAAAGTAAGGTTGTTTTTTTTTTTCAAAGAAAAAAGTAGATTTTGGGGTAACCATTTAATTCATAGCTGTTATTAATGTATTTGTGTTTGATAGAAGGAAATTGGGTTGAGTTGGGTAATGTTCTTGCAAAAGAATAAAATAAGACTGGTTTGATGTATGCCGTTGTGACCATGAAAGACAGATAATATACTATTGACGCCGTATGATGGTGGTGTAAGTCTAATAAATGAGGAAACAATATTGACGAAAGTGAACTAAATCAAAGCAATATCTTCAACAGAAAAAAATGCCACTTTCTACTTTAGAATGATTATAATGCAACAGCAGTATAACGGAAAGCAACACTGTGTTTGCTATTTTAGGCACTTAGAACTTACACCCTTGCCCATGGATGGATGGCCAAATGATAGCTGATTTCTCATTTCATCCCAAAATATCACATTCTCTTTCACTGTCTCCTTTTTGACGTTGCGTCTAACCATTAGTTATTATGAATTATTTTTAAATGTCTCCGTCGAATGAGTGAACCCACATTATTGTTATAATAGCTACTATATATCGACGAAATATTTGTCTTCAAAAGAAGGGGGGAAATGCCAATATTATGAGACTACAGTAATCTAATAAAATTAGATGTTATTCATCTTTGAAATGGAAGATGAATAACGTAGCTTTAACAAACTTTTTAGTCGTATCGCTATGTTCTTTAGTGTGGCAGTTTGTAGTGATACCTAGCAATGGGGCATAATGCCGCAGACATGTAGCATGATGCCCCACGCAGTGACATTATCCTGTCACCAGGCCAACAAGCCCAAGCAATAATGCTGAGCGCCTCGCTAGTTAGAACTACTTTTATAAGTTTTTGACAGAACGAATCCGTAACGGACGCTCTAACCACTAGGCCACCGGTGCGGGCAGGAATGATGCTCTAATGACCATGTAGAATATGTCAAACCAATGACTTGTAGAATATGTCTATTATTTTTAATGAATACGAGTGACTAGGATATTCTATATACATATGCAGAGTATGAAAGATGAAATTCGGTGACAAGTTTTATTAACAACTGCATGAAGATAAACCATGTCAAAATTATTTACGCTGCAAAAGAGATGTATTTCATAAACCATGTTAAAATTATTTACGCTGCAAAAGAGTTGTATTTCATAAACCATGTCAAAATTATTTACGCTGCAAAAGAGTTGTATTTCATAAACCATGTCAAAATTATTTACGCTGCAAAAGAGTTGTATTTCATAAACCATGTCAAAATTATTTACGCTGCAAAAGAGTTGTATTTCATAAACCATGTCAAAATTGTTTACGCTGCCAAAGAATTGTAGAAGAAATATCAGAATGGGCTGAAATAATTGTTTTGGAATTAAGTGTTTAAAAAAGGATAAATGTAATATCAGCAATTGTAAAAACAAAACAAAATTTGATGAATTTAGTTATCAATGGTTGAAACATAATTGCCTGATAATATGCTATTTAAGTCATCAAGTGCTTCCTATATTACTTTGGCCAAGACAATCGTTGTCTAGTTATCAGATTTTAGTAATAAGCGACAACGTCATTAATATGTAGGTCAAGACAAAATACTAGTTTGTCTTCCATGATATGGACTTTAAATAATTCTTATGTATCATGGTCAGTTTGTTTTCTTGTAAGGTTGTCCGTATAGTTTTATTTAAATGCGAATTGCTCGTAATCAAGTAAAATCATTCTGGCTATAAAATATTAGCAAAAGATTAAATGCAGAACCGATAACCATTTACAAGAAGCATGGAAATTAGATAATTATCGCTTGTCGAGAAAGGTTAAAAAGTATAATAACATGAAAAAAATAGCAGACTTGAAGATAATGGCTTGGCGTGCTATGGGGTGATAATATTGACGGAAGGCGATGGTTATAACAAGCTGCACTCTCAAAATATTTTATGTATCACGAAGGATGGTGGAATAGATATTAGATTTTCTGTGAAATTATAAGTCTATAGTTAATAGCTTCTTATACGGCTCATATTGAGTCGAAACTTCCATTTCAGGCCGAAAGTCAAAGGTGTATGTGATACAGGGTGTGATAGGAAACATGTTAAATTGGATCACATACGTCATCAAAAGGTTCGTGTACTATAAGAGTCAATGTCGGCCAACTTATTGAAGTTAGCAAGTTCAAAGTTGAGAACCATGACAAGAGTAAATCTTGGCCTACTTATTAAATTCGTCAAAGTCAAAAGGTTGGGCACTATAATAGTTAATGTGTATAAACCTCGTCAAATCTTGTTTTGTGCAAATTAATTGAAACTTTTTAAAATTAAGTATAAGCAGAACTGCCTTAGGCATTCTAAGTTCGATTCTATCGGCATGCATTACTTTCACTTCAGTGACGTCATTGGTTTTTGTTTTATTTCTGCACTCTGTGTTTAAAAACAAAAGTAATATGCACATGTGTGTTTATTTAGAAATAAAACAAGACTGCATTTGGAGAAGTTACGTTAGCTTATTTTTTCCTAGGACCACGTTGTCGTATACATTGTACTATATATCCAAGCAATATATGTGAACTTATTGGCTTTTTATTTTTATTGATTTATTGATTTATATATTTATTGATTTATTGATTGATTGATTTATTTATAATACTTTAAATAAAGATCACTGGCAGTAAATTGTTCTTCAATTAAAAGACAATTAAAGTTCGATTACCCAAATAAAATCAAGAGGATTTATTATTACAATATTTAATTGTAGAAAATGTATTGTGGGTATATTTTGCCCTCCTCACACTTTCACACCTGAATTATTTAATCCACTTTTAAATTTTTATTTTTTTATCTGAATTTTTATATATGAAACCAGTTATGCTATTTCTTATGTCACAGCTTCGGTTTACATTAGATAGAACTCTGTATTCAAATAGGAAATGTCACGTTCACTTAGGCTTAAATAGAGAACTCTGGAGACAAAAGTGAAGTTCTTTGTTACAATTGTAGGTGTCACCTAATGCGAAAACCGAAGTGATCGTATAAGTTCATACCAGTGATTTTGAAGATGACAACATAAACTCGAACCAAAACACCGTATACATCCACCACACCAATAAGAGAATTAAGATCCACCAAAACGAAAATCGCTGAGTAGCTCCGTCCCGAGAGATATTTTCGCATTCAAGAGAAACATAAATCGATTCTTAAAACGTTTGAAGCATCCCTTACAAGCAAACGATGCATTTAAAGAAATCTAATCTCACCAGAGAAAACATTCGGTTAATTACAGATTAGTGGGATTCATTGCTAGAACCATTTAGACGACAGAGCCAATCTAAAGATGACGATTGTTTGTGACCTTTAATCGATGTCTGCTATTTAAATTGACTTTAGTACCCGTCAGAATTACCACCTTCCAAAAATAAACACATGACAGAAGTTTTACCTACCGGAAGTAATGGCCACAAAAGAAGTTCTATTGATGATGAGCCACGCCTTAACCACGTAACATCAAAACTGACAATTCAAAAGGTCATATGTATTTACCCCATGCCATCATCTCCAGCCCAGAGAATGTCGTTAAGACGGATACTTGCAGAATTAAAAATATCATATAAGTGTATCTGAACATTGAATAGACCATATATTAATACGTCTATCGAAACAACTTCATGCCACAGAAGAAACTAGCTATTGTTTCCTATCAATCCTGTTTCACGGTCAGCTGTTCATATTTCGCGAAATGTTTCAGCTGCCTGTATTATTTGTGTAAAAGTGAAGGCAAGTTGATGCATTTATGCCTGAAACGGTGGAGAAAAGATGATTGGATATCTTCTCATAGATTGCTGAGATTTAGAAGAACAGAAACAGGGGGAGGGTGCAAGTACTTTGTGAGACCCTGCCACTGCCATTTCATCAAATGAGGAAACACCTGTGTCAAATTGGGTATATTTGTCATCACCAGCAACGGAGATGTGGAAGAACTTCAGGCTATTAGAAACGCGCAACACAATCGCTACAGGTCGTAAATTGCGAAAGCAAGATTGCGTCTTGGCCCATGTGCCTTTCATGTGGGTAGAAGCTGTCTTCTGTGGACTTTTATTTACCTGTGAGCTTTTCTTTTTCTGGGTACGTTTCTTGTTCTGTGACCTGGTTATGTAAATACCACTCTTTTTCTTTTGGGTACGCTTGGCTTTTTTGTTGGGGAGGGCTTTGAGAGCATTGGGATGTCATTTTAAGAGTGAGCGACTGTTCACACTTCCTAAAGAACGGCTAACTCCAGTTTTCAAAATGATTTGCTACTTGGTTTTAGTGTCGATGCAAGGAATGGCCAGTTGCATCAAGATTAGTCTTTTTCTCTAACAAAGCGTTTGGATTGATATGGAATGTGAATCATGCCTTGCAGTAATTGACGTGCTGTCACCGTAATCCCTCATAAGACTTTTTTAAGACTGGCTTTTAAGACGCGAGCACTTATTTGTTGATTTGTTTCGCGACTGATGTCCTCAAAGGCAAGAATCAATTTAATGGGTACATGAGACTGAAATACGTCCTGATGATGATGTGTGTGACAAGCCGAAGTGTCCGCCATTTAGATTGATTATTTGTTGTTAAGTCGATAACGGGGATTTGTACACGACAGGTCCTCCGTCTTGGCACCAGTCATGAAACAGCTGGGCACTAAATCGCAAATTATTGGGGCGATGGGTTTTAAATGCACGAGTAAATAGGGGTGTGGGGTTTGAGTGTCATCACTGAATGCGAGAATCAGCCATGGTATTCCTAACATATTTGCTAAGACTTGCACTTGCCATTTATCTATATAGCTTTTAAACAAGACCACGTAATCAGCACTGAGACTAATTGTAATATGGGCTTTGGGAAAAGGAATTTAATTTCTTCTTCGTTTTCTCCTAACATGTAGTCGAAAATTAACAAAAGGGTCCGACTAAGGTCAGACACGAACGATCCCGTCGTCTTCACTAGGAATGTCGTCCACAAACACGATGGAATCACCTTGACTCTTTGTAACACCACATGATGCGTTGAGTTGGACGTTTGATCAAATGATGTGTATGTTTGATCAAACGTTTGACCTGTTCGGCATTGTCTGAACCACTCTGTTTGGTAATTAACATGTTTAAGGATGGCGAAGATACATGCGGTCCGAACTGGCACGATATATGTGTTCGTCGATGATTTTGAAAGTGGCGTAAGAGGGAGCAGAAACAGAAGAGTTAGCCATAGCAGTGTAGGGAAGGTCGCTTTTGACATGAACACAGACAAGACAACATATTTTATACTATTTGTTCAGGACACGTTTACAGCTAACAATACAATTTAGCAACACGAAATACAAATATACATTAGAGCCAAACGGTTAAGTACAGCAATAACATATAGATAATAAAGATCAAATTTGAATATAAGCAAGTCTCTGTACAACATGATTTTGATAACAAAGGTAGCCTAGTGATAGTGTGCAATGTTCGTAAAGTTTCTACCTTGTGTACAATCACACAGGTGTCTTCCTGGAATGGTCATTCGGCAATGTCCATGACAGTCCTGTCCTGACTGGAATGGTTGTTCTCAGTGACGGCTTCTGTATCCGACACTGTCACTAACATAGGTTAAAAAGTTACTCTTTTGACTGGACATTTAATTTTAGTATCCCTGCACTTGAGTAAAAACGGCCACTTCTTTTAGTCCAAACCGCAAACTCCCTTTTCCATTCACGTAGATCTATCCAGGGATAGTGTAAATCACAAGCTGCACACATATCGTCGTACACATCTTCAGTACCTAAACGCTGACGAATATTTTTCCCCGTAGAGGTCGATAAGTATTCAGGTTAAGTCTCTCGTGGTCGTTTAAAGGCTCCACTTTCATGTAGTATTTGGTGGTAAATATTTTCGTAAAGTCTCCACAAAAATATGCTGGTAAACTAAATCACAGAAAGCAAGTCACTAAGTCACACACTACACGTCGACCCCAATTTGTAGAACACAATTTTCATAATAAGTGTTTGTAATCGTGCGCCGTTTGAATACTCTCTTCCACGGAATCTGTTGTGTCGCAAGAGATAAAGGTTGTGACATGGTAGCCCGTTTTTATATCCTCTTTCTGGAAGCAATACTTTTATTTTCTGCACGGAGATAATTTAAATGGTTCAGTCACTAACATACGCATCACACTTTCTTCAAAAGTTTCCTCATCAACATTCTTTTCATTGAGTAAAAGATTTGGTTATCCACTAACTCTTCTTCTGGAATTAGTTGCAGTATGTGTACCTCGTAGTAAAAACAATGAGAAACATACAGATTATTCTCACTCATGTTCAGTTGAACAAGGTCTGACCAAGTGAACATTTTCATCTGAATCAGTCCTCTTATAGCCTTCAGGTACCAGTGGTTTAAACATCGTTGACGTAACTGATGCAATTGTTCTTTATGCCTGATTTGTATTTTGACCAACTCTCGGTAAATGCGTTCTCTTAACTCCACAGGCGAACCACGAATGTTTTTCGTGTAAAGTATCCTTCATCATGTCAGCCAGTGTTTATATTCACTGAAAGGGTCACTTCTGAATTTCTCTTAATTTTATTTAAAATATTCTTCTAGAGTGAACGTGACGGACATAGTGAGTAAATTCTGACCACTGCCATTCAGGGTAACGGTCAAGAATGGTAAAGAAAATATTTTCATGTAAACTGTCTAAAGCGGAATATTAGGAAGAACGCACTCTTGATCCAGAGAAATTTTACGCGTTTGTTGACCTTTGACACATTCATTTTCTGAATTTCTGGACATTATCGTTCTACAAACACCAATTAGGAATTCGCTCTGGCAAGTCCCTGCTAAACTTTCCTGTATGTCTTCTCTTGCAATTCGTTTCGAAATCTTGAAGATTATTCTTTACATGGGGTTTAAATACATGCCTAGGTATTATCCAACCTTTGACTCCTAACCAAGCTGATTTATTAAACAACATGGTATATCGCTTCAGTGACTAGGGTCAGACTATATATAGGTAGTGACGATTCGGGAATCATCGAACATTTTCCACTGGTAAAGTGACAAACCGCAACTGAAACACTTGATTTTATCCCCTTCACCCAAGTAGATCAATACGGCTCTGGCTAAGTCGTCGGGTTTATTTCCTGTCTGATATGTTGGCCATTTTGCTATGAAGTTTTGCTATCGACTTTCAAAGTCATAGTATTCAGGTAAACGCACAGGGAACACATATTCGTCTTTCACAGGTTCCGTTTGATAAGGGTACGGTGAAAAAAGCCGCAGGAGTTTATTTTTAAGGTTGCAAGACATCACTAGAGTGGTAGACGCAATGTCCTTTGCAATGGTTGACACCCAGTAAATAGCCCACGATAACGAGGGGCATCGCTTCTACATCCATCAGTTTTGACACCCACAGCATCACTTTCCTTGGTAAGTATAGTGGTAGTAATCATAGCAAAGTTCCCACGATGTTCTGCTGAATCGCTGATGTCACAGTGTACGGCATCCATGTAATCTCAATGTACAGAATCCAGGTCTTTGTAGTTACAATGAACTATCGGTTATTTACATAGTCCCTTTTTATTTGCTGACCATTATTGACTTGACCGTATAGTAAAGTGGAGTGGCTGGGAAACCGCACTTGCTTCTGTTACATGATTTGATACACGTTTTGCAAGGGGCTACTCGCGATTTGGTGTGTGGGTAAACGTAAAATCGTGTGCAGTTCGTAGGTGGTCACTCTAAAGTTTTCATCCTGTCTAGACTGAAAGACTTCTTTCAATATGTCATAGTTCAACATTGGACTGGTGCGATAGATAACTAGCGGTCAATATTTTCACTTTCCATTTCTCTTTGTGGGTCTCGGTATCATTAGCCGTCTCGGTATCATTAGCCGTACCTTTCAGGACAGCCAGTAGCAAAACTTAGAATCTTGTCGTCGGGGAGCTCGTCCGGACAGGCTCCTAAACGGTCTCCTTAGATGTTAGGGTAACAGTGTCTCGGCCATTCGATGTATATGCAACTGTCCGATTAAAAATACAACGTACAATTTTAAGCGAGGATGGGCTGTCAGGAAAGCTGCAATGGTGATATTTTCAAATTTATCGGCTTCTACAAAGTCCAGTTCTTCCTCGTAATTAACTCAGATTAAATCCGCACGAACGACCTCCACGTACTTCATGCATTTAGTTTTGCCATGAATCATCTGGAAGTAGCGGGAAGGTTCGGACAAACACTCTGTCTTGGGTAAAGACGGTCGTTGTACTATTTTAACCCACAAGTAATTTAACATCACTTAGAAAGCTACTCGTTTTTCGGTAAGCATGTTGTCGTGGATGTAGTAGTGAGGCTCTGGCAAATGAGATAGAACGGCGTGCTGATTGGCTCCTGTATTAAAAACGTGCTGAAATAATTTTTTGTCATTCCAAAAGTTTTAGGCACTGGAATCAAAGGATCTAAGTAACTCATCGAATCTTTAAACTGTACATGTCCCACTTGCATGGAAATGATTTTTGCTCCGATCAAAGTCATTTTCGGATGTTCGGTACTTTGTTCCGTATAGTATCTCAAAAGAAATCGTATCATGCGAAACTGAGTCAATACCGTGGTATAGTGATAAGAAGCACTGTAACGTTCGATATATTATAGACGCAACGTCTCGTCGATTGGGTTTAAGATACATTGGGCGAAATCGGACAGCGTGTTCGACCCTCGAAATATTTTTATCTTGCTGCATTGAGGGCAAAGACTAAAGATAAGTTCTTGGATGCCCTTCTCGCACTCTCGGTGAGCCATGCAGAAATTGGGAATGTGAATGCCAGTCTCAGTCTCTTGCATGCATTCGAAATCGAGTCTTCGTCTTGATTGTCGGAATGGTATTTTTGAATGTAGCATTCGTGTTTCAAATCCACGATATGGCGACAAATGTGACATTCTTAGTTTCCTCGACACACGTGTAATTTGACATTATTTGCAGGTATGCCTTGTCTACAAGTAGGCACAATCTCAGGAGTTGACAAGCACTTTGTGCAGTGAATCTTTTCTCTCCAAATGTTGTTGGTAACAGGTTTAACTGACAAACGTGCACCGACCATCAGGGAAATGCTCTCGAACTTGTCCTGGATTGAGAAACCAAATATCGATCACATTTCGATCCACAATGATTGTGTTGTTCTCGAATGTTATATCCCTATTGTAACTTCTCGCAATAATAACCGTACGCACAGACTCCAGTAGTAATCGCAAAAGCATCGGAATGTTTATCATGATGATAGATGTGAATGTTTTCCGTCTTTAAAATCTTTGCGTCTAAATAACAGAGGTCCACGCACGTCTTGAGGGTGCACTTCATAAGTTTAGCTTGGAGCTAGGACGTCGTGTAATGTTTGCATTTAATGAATGCCAAAGGGTTGTGTCTTTGAATATATCCGCTTGTTGTAACAGGAGTTCTGCTTCACTTCGTTGCTTGGCTAGGTCCGATTGTGGATTGTTTTAACATGCTCTTTTACATTCTGTAGTGTTATTCTTGTCGGCATGCGTTAGTTCGACCACAATGTTCCTGGCTAAACACATTTGGTGTTGTTAATTCAGACGAAGCTCTTTTGTTACTACGAAGTTCATACAACAACAACACATTTTTGCGTCATGTCCTTGGGAAAAGATAAACATTGTCATAATCAGTGTCGCTTTTAAAACTTGTCGTTGGGTTGTTGCATGTATTGAATCTTGTCGATGACTTTGGAAAGTGTCAATTCTTGATTTGCTGCAAATATCGATACAAATGGAGGACCTCTCTCATGATGAATGGAAAGTCTCATGCGATCGTCTTCTTTGGCGTCTCTGTGCCATATCAGTGCCTCGTCAATGAAACCTTCTGCTTTCTTCAACGGTACGTCGGATTTGAAATATTTATACTTCGCCGTGTAGGTGTAGAACGTGATTTTACATATTCTGGAGGAGCGCTTTTCCGTGTCTTGAATATGTATGTACTTTTGAGGCTTAACTGCTGGATTTTATTTGGATGTAGATTCTCTGCATCTGGGTTCGGACTCACTCATGTCATCTCATGATGTTGAGTGAGCCAAGCCGTATTCTGATATATCACGTTTATGTCTCCTACATTCCTCTCTACATCAATGATGCGATCTTCATCTTGAATGTAAATCAATCAAATGACTACCTTTTATACGTCATTGCCCCTATATATTCATGTCAGACTAGTGTACATATAAACAGTCGGTGTCTCCCTTTCCGTATTCATTTTATTCTCAAACCGACCAGAACGATTTCAGAGCCTACACATGTCGAACTTCTGATACAAGCTTTACGATGTGTTGTACGACTATATTATTTTTATTTTATTTATTTATTTGGAGGGGGATCCTTCTCCCTGTGGAGAGTGGGGGATTTTCTATTGTCGTTTACGGTTTATTTGGTATTTTTTCCTGTGTAAATAGTAAATATTATGATTATTGATAGTATTTATTGTTTTGTTGTTTCTCATTCCATGTGTGTTTTTGAATTCTTTTTGACTGTATATTGTATGTTGTATGTGTTGTATAAGTATATGTATATGTCCCACTCTTTCGTTCCGACTGAGGTCAGCGAGATGTACATCTGCTTCTACAATTGTTGCAATATTGTTACTAATCTTCAGTACCGTAACATCACCACAATTGTTCCATTTATATTGTCCCTATACAAAACCTAACCTATATTCCACTTTCACTTGTCCATATATTGACTCAATATTCCCTATGTTTTATTCTCCATGACTCATATTCCCTATGTTTTATTCTCCATGACGATAGTGTTGCAAAGGGTGATTTTAAAACCTAGACGCTAACGTTGCTCGGGGGTGGTCTGTAATGTATTTTCCCATTATCGCCAACGCGCCCCACATTACTACTGACGTTTAAACCATAAAGTTGATTGCTTTGAACGTGCTCAAAAGTTCAACCATTGATCAGCTTCCTACAACTCAGACGAGGTCCCATGCCACTAACTTTATATACAATATTGGCATACTATAAATACTTCGTCTAGAGGATTAAGATGTATAGGAGTTCAAAGATTGTCAACACGTGTGGTGTGCGTGTTTGTGAATGAATCCGTTTCTTTGAACTTTTTGATGGTATATTCATTTGTAAACAGTATGACTATTTCCTCAAAAGAAATATATCCCAGTGAAGGATTACTATGAAAACTTCCGATTTTAAGATTTTGTCTTCAGTTTTGCAACATATTCCGTGGAAAAATATCATGGACAGTGTTTAGGGCTTAGTAGATTATTACCAAACACTTTTATAAAGCTAGAAGTCGACGACAGATTTATAATGTACAGAAAGAAAAGAATCAATAAATGAAATTCTCAGAGAACTTAGAGGCAATTAAATTCGAATAGACTAGAGGAACACCAGGACATATAAATAGATTGAATGTGTCACAAATTGATTAAACATATCGTATACTTAATTATATGTTTGCAGCCTGGGTGATTTTTATTTTTGCACCATTGATGAATATAGTCATGCATATGCGCTTTTGCTGTTACATTTCTTTGAAACACTGATGAAGGTTACATGTACTCAAACTTCCAACGCATGGGTTCTGCTCCACTTTTCACTACATTGTCATATATTATTTACTACTATTTTACCCCATCCCACTTAACGATCTCCTTTTAATGTTTAATCCCAAGTATAGACAGATAAAAATATAAAATTCAGATGATGTGTTGCTTGAAGGATTTTTATTGTTTCATTTATACATTAACATCATTATACCTGTGTTAAATCTGAGTAGGATCTTTGTCAAATATCAGTGAAAACTCTTTTTAAAAAATCATGCAATGCAGATGTCGGGAGACGTTGATCAGACAAATATCAACACTTCTAGGAAACAGCTTTAGGGATATTTTCAGTATAATTGTCATTATGAAAATCTATGGTCTCTAGGACAGCACCTTTCAGTATGCCATACATTTATAAATTGCGTTTTGTTTATAAAGTACGTAGCATTATGTCGAACTTAAAGAATACCCGAAATGATTTATGCTAGTATTATGCTAGCCTGAATTAGAAGTATTTATATCATTGTAATCTGCTTATAATAAAGATTAAATGTAAATGGATTTTGACAACCATCATTGATAATAAATGGTCCCGACGGCTGATATCTTTGTCGAATCTCCTTTTACCAATACCTTTGAAAACTATCGACATATAAGCAATAATTATATCAATTTATTATCTAGTATACAAGTATGTATTTGTGTCTTTCAAGGTTGGTTTACATTGGCCAACGTTCAACACAAACTTTCTGTGAAATCTTGACTAATTATTCGTTCACATCTTCAGCAAGGGAAGATGAAATAAATATCGATGAAATAAAAGCATGTATGATTACGCTCTAAATGAAAGTATGTTGATAGTGTGGTCCAGCCTATAGAACGATATAGGTCTATTTGTAAATAGAATGTTGATGTGGTGCTCGAGTCATTGAAATGAAATAGTTGTAATTCTGAAATGTATGCTGATGTGGTGGTCGAGTCAATATAATAATATAGGTGTATTTGTATAAAGTATCTAGATGTGGTGGTCGAGGCCATGACATAAAATAGGTCTATTTCTAAACATTATATTGATGTGGTGGTTGAGGCCATAAAACGGTATAGCAGTATTCAGAAAAATCAAGTTGATGTCGTGATCGAATCCTTGAAAAGAAATAGGTCTATCTGTAAACAACATGTTGGTCGAGTCCATGAAATGAAATAGGTCTTTTTCTAAATAGCATGTTGATGTAGTGGTCGAGTCCATGAAAAGAAATAGGTCTATTTGTAACAGTATGTAGATATGGTGGTCAAGTCCATAAAATAATAATACAGTATTTATAAACATGAGGCTGATGTAGTGGTAGAGTCCATACAATGATATAGCAGTATGTCTAAATAATATGTTGATACTATGGCTGAGTCTTTCTCGTTTTATGTTTTCCTGTGATGTTTCATTGTCAATCTGAATATAGTGTAATGCAATAGATATATGGTTTTTAATTTTATTTAAAATCAGTTATTTATATGTAATCTGCAATGCGAAGTATTTTAGACAAAGTAAATACGGATTTTAAAATGTAGTAGAAAAGGGACTAAACTTGATTTAGTAGTTGTCTTGTACTGCTTGTTCTTGCTTACCTCTTCAGCTTGTTTTCCATTATGCTGATAATTCTTAAGGTACTTCTCTATTCTTCGATTGGTCTTAAAGTGAAGTAATTCTGCAGGCACTATTAGCACATGTAATTCAGACAACCCTGAGGTTTTTTTTGTATGTTTGTGTGTGTGTGTGTGCGTGTGTGTTTGTGTGTAAACACAGTGAGTAATAAAAAGTTGCAAACGGTATTGCATCAAATGATTTAAAAGTTTTCTTTACACGACGTAAGCATATATTCAAGATCTTTAAAGCTCAAAATTGTTTAAATATTTGTTTATAAACGTAATAAAATATATATTAAGAACAACGTGACCAACGTGATAATATCCGCGGCTAAGTATAAGAACCCACTGCACTGTCTGTCTCGCTGCCGAGAAGCAGGCCCGCACCTGGGGAGGGGCAACCATGGCACTTGTCAGGGGCCCGAGCTAGATAGGCACATATACGCACATATTTTAAACACGAAAGGGGCCCGAACTCTGTCAGCTGCCTGGAGCCCAGAATTTCCTAGGTGCGAGCCTGCGAGAAGTAACACATATGGGGTAAAATTAAGCGTGTACATTGGTTCAAAGAACGATTGCAATGCTGTTACTGAAGCAACTAGAAATGGATTGTTTGTCAGTACAGTAGGATAGCGATTTACGGGATCTTAATTTACGTGAATCCGCAATAAGGCGATATTAGAAAAATGCAAAAAAGATCGTTGATGGCATCTATAAAGGTCAGGAAGAGGAGTTTGTCTTGTTCTCTGCATGTCTCCTGCAGTTGCCTGACGAAGAAAATCGTGTCAATTGTAGATACATTTTGTCAGAAAGCGTCTGCAGATCGATACTATTGTGATAACTCTCATATATATAGATTGTGCCACCGTCGAAGGCAAACATTACCCACAATGCCCAGTTCTTACATTCCCACCATTCAGTGCTGCGTACATATGTACGCACATTGTTACAATTTTGGAACGTTATTAGTGATGGCATATTAAAGACAAGCATGTGTGTAGTCCGAAGAGATCCAGGAAGGCTATGTCTTCAGAGGTTAAACTTGAAGATGTGAAAAGGTATGAAGCTGGTCAGAGTACTGCCATGATAACGCATGATTTGAACCTTAGTGAAAGTACAGGTGGAACAATACATGACCATGCCGATAAAATAAAAGCAAAGAGGAAAGCTTGAATCTCCATTTCGAACCAGAAAAGTTTATATATCCGACCCAACATAAAGGACTGGATGGAAAGGATGATGGCAACGCGGCTTGATGAACACTTAATTCAACTTTCCCTGCATAATAGCACCCGCATGTTCTATTGATTAAAATTCAATTTAATGTTTTTTTATATTTTCTAAGTTTATGTTCGTTTCCCTATGCTTTCTATTAAAACTTTTATTTTTATTTTTATTTTACTCTACATTTTAGAAGCTTCGTCTAATTATAACATTATAAATTTATACTGAAAAAAATGATCTCCATTTATGAGAATCTCAAACTATGCGGGAAACAAATGTAACCCTCGCGTAAATCACAAACACACTGTAATTTCTCCACACTTGATGTTAATATAAAGGTTGATGGATGCTCTCCAGAATATTAACCAGCATGTGTCTTTTGTTCCAGGATACCGCTGTCAGACAGACTACTCAAACATGGCATTCCTCTGGAGACCGTACGTGAATCGCCATTAGACTCACAACTCGCATTAACTTGTAGCAGGATGCTGTTTCGTTCATAAACAATAATATTTCCGGAATAATTTATTTGTTCGAAGTTGTCCTCAAGTGGCTCGACGTTGATACACAAAGCGGCACTGGGTACCATATTTATGTCTTGTCCGTCTAACTCGAATGATTTCTTAACTCAAAAGAGGGGGCAAGCATTTCAAGATAGAATTTCGTAGCTTTGGCCCAGTACCGGATTATTCATTACCCATGCAGAGTACACCAACGTCATGTGAACTGTATCCGATTCCAACATCACTGCTACTTGAGTGTTTAGATCCAATATTGTCTTCACTAACTGATGTAAATAATACCTCGCTCTCATCCGTGGAATTCCCATCACTTTTAAAAACTGCCTTTGTAAAGCCTCTGCTGAAGAAACCAACACTCGACCATAGCGATTTAAAGAACTACGGCTCAGTTTCTTATCTCGCAGTCATATAAATAAATCTTAGAGAAAGAGGTTTCAACCCAATTTATATCTCATCTGAATTCAAACTCTTTTTAGCAATATACAATCTGCATATCACACTTGCCACAGTATTGAAGCTTCTCTTCTGAAAATTGTTAATTGAATTTTCTCTGCTATGGATAGCGGAAAGATTAAAGTCGTCCCCCTCCTTGTCGTGTCTGCAGCATTTGACACAATTGCCCATGATATATTACTTCAGCGTTCACAATACAGCCCTACTGTGGTTAAAGTCCTACGTTGTCAACAGGACACAAAATATGTCCACAAATGGAATGCACTCTAACCCAGTTGATGTATATTTTAATGTTCCACAGGGTTATGTTCTTGGGCCTGTTCTCTTCGTGCTATACACTCTGCCACTCTCAATTGTCGTAGATCATGATCCAGTATCTCACCAATTGAGGGGTCCCCGAGTGTCCGAGTGCTAAAGCGCTCTCCAATACGGATCACTGCTGTCTCACCTCTGCCTGCGTGGGTTCGAGTCTAAGATTCGGCTAATGTAGTTATGTGATAAAGCTTGCCAGTAGGTTCTCGTGGGTCGGTGGTTCTTCCGGGGGTTTCCCCCGGTTCTTCCTCCACCAGTAATTCTGGCTGTAATGTATAGCCTATCGTGTGCTGAAAAAATGTCTTTAAACCCTAAAACAACAACTCACCAATTGAACGCTGATGACACGCAAATATACTAATCTAGAAACCCAACTGAAGTTGATGCTGCCATCCAATGAAGAGAGCGGCATTTATGATGTGAAATCACGGATGACATGTAACAAACTGCAGATGAATGATGATAACACTGAGGACATTCTGATTACAACACAAAGACGTTCTCATTTACATCATTTACCTCAAACAATAAATATCAGGAACAGCTAAATTAAATTCACACAGTCAGTACGAAACCTAGACTTTACTCTTGACAGTACTCTCATATTGCACCAACATGACACGAACATATGCAAGGCTGAATATCTTGAGCTGAGATGCATCACCTCCATTCACAAATATCTTTTCGTTGAAGCAACTAAGCACATATGTATTCATTAATACTTTCAAGACTGGACTATTGTAACTAGAGTCTGTCTGGTTCTCCTCAATGTCTCCTCCGGAAACTTCAAAACGTTCAAACACAGCTGTTTGGATCATCCTTAGAGTACTACGATCAGAGTACACCTCCCAGCTGTTCTGAATTCTACACTGGCTATCCAATCGATCCAGAATCAAACACAAAATGTGTTCTCTGTGCTACGTTGCACTGACGGACTCCAGTCTAGCATACCTATCTGACCTTACCTATGTTTACACACCAGCAAGATACTTATGCTCCTCATCTAACTATGTATACTCCCACTATGAAAACGAAGTCACGTGGACAACGTTCTTCTGCATACCAGGGCCCAGCAACGTGGAATGAATTGACCTTTGAAATTAGACACAAAGACACAGTGATCCCTTTCAATAGTGCTCTTAAAACGCACCTTTGTCGGCTGCAGGAACAAACTTAAATACCTAATAATGTTTCCTCCTTAAATATTCCAGAATGCTTTTATGTTTTCTTTTTTATGGGTTTTTTGTAGTCATATCATTATATTTGTTGTGAAGCGCTTAAAACTTCTAAAGATTAGGCGATATACAAATTCTTCATTATCATTATTATTATTATTATTATTATTATTATTATTATTATTATTATTATTATGTTCACTACGCATGTGCATAGCGCCAAAGCTCAACAAGTGTACCATACAAAAATCAAATTAATGGTTGACGATAAAACTGAATGAATTGTGTATGACCATTTATGACCATTTCGATCTTAATGTACGAGAATTTGATTTGGAATGATAGCAACGATGGTATCCACCTTTTTAGATTTTACCATTGGGTATTTGGAAGGGGTATTTTTAGTTTCACATTTTGTCGGAAGGGGGTGGGCACTACAATATTTTTTAGTGCTTTGGACCCTGAAGGCCTTAATTCGGCACTGCAAGGGTCAGTGACCGGAATTGTGACCCACCCGTTCGTTACTTTGTACTTTAGTAATTTAAGGAATGACAGCCTGCATTACTTTTCTGAGTGTATCCATACTCACAACATTACAGAACAAATATATGGTTTATATATATATATATATATATATATATATATATATATATATATATATATATATATATATATATATATATATATATATATATATATATTGTTACGTGCTTAGGCTCGAATAAGCAGCAACACAGAAAGAGTGAAAACTAACAAGCTTGTATAACTTTAACAATGATTTATTTAGTACAATTATTTTCATAAAATAAATAAACTTACAGTTTTAGTGAATCAAATCCAACATTAATCCAATATAGAATTAACAAAATAATCCACTAATGGAATTGTTAGAGTCCTGATAAATAAATGTTCTAATAGTTCCAGGTTCAAATCTTGACGATGTAATCCAAAATGGCTGACAATATCACGTGATGCAGTTCTCGATTTAATATCATCCAGATGAAGTTATGAAACATATGTCCTTTTCCAGATAAAAAGAATAATTCTTCTTTTCCAACGAATTGACACAAAGTCCAGAATAAAATAATAAATTTAACACTCAAACATGAAATACACACAACTAATATCTTTAAGCCCAAAATTCTACTAAAGTTAGCCTCCAAAACACAGCTATATATATATATATATATATATATATATATATATATATATATATATATATATATATATATATATATATGTAATTCCCTCGTAAACAAGAGGAATCATGTGATTCTGGAAGGTCACAGAAAGAAGCTACCTTCTCCAAGTCACGTAATAATGGAATATTCTAGAAGGAAATCATTCACTTCCCACCCTCAAGAATAAAAAATAAAAATGTTGTCCTTGAAATTGACCAATAGTTTTAGAGGCTTGTTGACAATGTCTAAAGTAAGGTCAGGATTTAGGTCAAACAAGCCAAGGTCAAAACTTGTTTACAATTAGAGAATCTAAGTCAGCTTAAACTTTCTAGAATAATTTCCCAATTAATGGATATTAAACCCTAAATGATAATTTTGGATTTAACAATTAAAAAATAAATAAATTAAATCCAGTAGCCGTAACAATATATATATATATATATATATATATATATATATATATATATATATATATATATATATATATATATATATATGCATAGTCATAGTATATACACTGCATCAATGATATACCGCGAGATGTATACATTTTTCACTAAAAGGAAACAAGGTTTGCCGAGTTTCCTTTCAATGAAACATTTATATACTACGACTGGTATAGCATTGATACAGCGTACATATTACGCATGGTTTTATTTATGTAACGTACAAATACATATATATATATATATATATATATATATATATATATATATATATATATATATATATATATATATATATATTTGCCCTTTGAACCGAGTTAAGATTTATTACAGGTAGGTGTGTATTGACCAAGTAAATGAAATCCGTACATCCCCTGGTGTGTCCGCTACAGAATCTAGTTAAACCGTTATCGTCTGTACGTTTCACTCCAAACGGACGTTTTTAGTGTCAAAGACTACCATGCTAGCAAGTCATTTCCAGTTCCTGGACAAGTCCATTTTCATCGAAGATGTCTATTTGCGAATACACATGTATGTACATCGACGGAAAAAAAAAACATATGATCTGTTTTCGACATTAACAATGTCGAATCAAGCCAGAGGCGTAGCTGGGGGGGGGGGGGGGCAGGGGGGTACATATGTCCCCGGGCGCCATACTAGTGGGGGCGCCAAAATCGGGTTTGAAATAGGTTGTAACGGGTAATGGTGATTTTATTAATGAAAATAACGAGTTTCACAGTTGAGGGGGGAGGGGAATGAAAATTGTCCCCGGGCGCCAAACACTCTAGCTACGCCTCTGAATCAAGCAAAGGAAAAGAATGACAGCTACAGATTTGCCTTTCACATGCAGTTTCGGTTTTGTGTGTAAAGTGGTAAAACTCTAAACTCACCATTACTGTAATTTACGGAATTATCCTGCAGTTACCGAATAGGATGAACTAATTGATAATATTATCTGTGGAAAAGATATCACATTGGACTTGACAATGTTATCTGTGAAATAAATACTTGCCCATAATGTGTGCAAACTTGCGCCATGTTAGTTCCATAATATATGCAAAATGGCGCCGTTTAAAAATATATGAAGACCGTTAAGCAGGAAAGGAGCAGAGGGTGCTAGAGTTGAGGCCATTCTGGTCACAGTCAGGCTAGAAGTTAAAAATCAATGAATGAATTGACTACGTTCTGTAGACTTTTTATCACATTAAAGATTTCCGTTATTGAAATCAGTAAGGGGCTACAAACAAACATTTAGGTATATTCAGAGTATAGTAATTTTTATTTATAACCGTTGGAATGTCTTCACGTCACACTGCATATCACTTCCTTAGAGTAGTGTTTAATTGCTTTGTTATTTCCAATATAAACGTTGTTGTTTAGGGACGCTACTAATATTGTTCATAATACTTTTCTTAAGTTGTATCAATTTCCCTTTTCGTTTCAGATTAAAGTTTATACAGAGGGATTCGGCTGACGACACTGTCACTGTGTCATCTATACAGACGTCTGCTATCAATTGAAAATCAGTATTTCGATTAGCATTATTGAATTCCCTACTCTGTTACATATACCACTTTGAAATCAGAACCTTCCATCCAATTTTTAGTGTTTGTGTCATTTGGATGTTGAAATACTCTACATGACAAAATAACACACTATGTGGCATCTAAACCACATGACAAATTGAAGGTACTACCAATAAGGGTTAAAATTACATATTTAATATGGCGGACTATATGATAATTAGCACAAATGTCAATATGAATTTGATACGTATAACCATAATATCACCAAGCACATCACAACAACCGCAGACACAAAAGCATGAATAGGAATACCGGAACAAACCACCAACATCAAAATGTGCAGGCTTCAAATGGAGCCAAACCCACGATGCCGATAACAAGGGCACTACTCGTGGGTGGTATTCGGGTGGAACTTGCGTGACAGCAATCAAACATATGGCAGAGGCTGCAAGTTTCATAATATTTTGCCAGGGCAACAAAACAATACCGACCAAATTTCAGATTTAACTGCATGATTCGTTCAAAATCCCCCCCCCCCCCGTTTCTTTATTTTTATACTTTAGCCCCTACCGAGGTGTAAGAGATAAACCTAACCTTTCTTTTTAAAAGCTTTCATACTTTAAGTGTGCCTCCCCATGAATTTGGCTGTTTTTAAAAGATATGTGTGCGTAATGTGAAAACCATCATTATGTGTGTGTTTTAATCGGGCGCGCGTGTGTGTGTGTGTGTGTGTGTGTGTGTGTGTGTACTTTTATATCCTCCAAATACATTAACGTACTTGGAGGTACTCATGTTGTCCATTCGAACGACATGTGTTAATGTTCCGATTGAAAAAAGTATTCAATTTAATTTATATATAGAGAGAATATGGAGACTTGTACACAAACGAATCATATCAGTAAATAAGCCAAGCGACAGATAAATATTTTCGAAAGGAAAGAACAAAATTCGTATGCAGTCATTGTAGAAATATGAGATTTAAATGGAAGTAGGAATATAAACAAGTTAGAATAATTGTATTTATATCAATAAGGAATGGCAATAAACCACATTGAATATAATATTAGTATATCTATCAAATCTATGCAATCAAATGTTGTGTAATATCAAATCTGGACTGAGCACGATAGTACAGATTTGGTATTACACAACAATTGATTGCATAGATTAATACTTTTGGCGGTCAACTTTTTTATGTTAAATACTCTTGAATAGCAACGATGTTCCTTTATATTAATTTCTTACTTCAGCTGACATTTGTTTGTTTTGCTCTAAGGTACACAGAGTTTGCATGAAAGAATTATTAATATTGGCAATAATAAAAATAGTTTTTATTCCAGTGTCTTGAGGATACGACGATTTAAAATGTATTATAACAATGAGGATGATCGTTTACAGAAAGGGCTGTTTTGTTTCATTTAAGAGAACTGATGTTGCGATAAGGAGTGTAACTGGTGATATGGTCACTTGTAAATACGCAGAGAAAACTATTTTAAGTAGTTAACAACAGCTATGAAAATTAACTTTACATATTTCAGTAATATAATGTTATGTTTTACTAAATAACACAAAACATGGTTTGGTCTAACAACTTTAATGGCTAGATTGTTGTTCGTTTGTCGATTCGACAAGGAACACACTAGTCATTTGAAGGTTGGAGGGGCTGGTTCTCTTATGTGCGTGAGCACTTGGCTGATTAGGCCAATGCTTGCACGGATAGTTCGGTTGCATAAGGGCCGGGGAATGAATGTGACATCTCCAAGAGAGTTGATGGCACGAGCTGTTCTGGCTTGTGTCTTCATCTCTTCAGCTGCTGTCCTGCTAGATTCGTCCAACTTGGAGCCTTTGTGCAAGGAGGAGCGCCAAAGGACTCAGTCGCTTGCTGTTTGCTACCAGGAAGCAGGGTTTAAGTTCAACGCTTTCAGATTGTCTTTGAAGCATTTCTTCTGACCTTCGTGGGATTGCTGTCCTTGCTGTAACTCGCCATATAATAGTCTCTTAGGCAGCCGGTGGTCTGACATGCGTACATGTCACGCCCAGCGTAGCTATCACTGCATCAGGATGGTGTTGATACTGGAGAGACCTGCTTAGGCGAGTACCTCAGTGTCTGGAATCTTGTCATGCTACTTGTGATGTGAAAGTGGTTCAACTTCATGGCGTGTCGTTGGTACACCGTCTACGTGTTGCATACGCAAAGTAGTGTGGGGAGCGCAACTGCCCTGTAGACCGTTAGTTTGGTCTGGATGATGATGCCTCTTCTATTCCAGACGTTATCATACAATCTTCCGAATGTTGCGCTGGCTCTTACAATGCAAAGGTTTGCCTCGTCGTCAATAGTGACGTTCTGTGACAGTGTGATGCCAAGGTAGGTGAAACAGTTCACTACGTTGAGTTTTTGGCCGTTAACGGTGATCATGGGCTCAACATAGGGCTTTCCGGGGGCCGACTGATGCAGGACTTTAGTCGTCTTGGTACTGATGGTGTGACTAAAGGTTTACAGAAGCTGGATAACTTGTCAACGTTGCATAGCACGCCCACATCTGATCCAGTATTGGGGGCGCAGTCATCAGCAAATAAGAAATTACAGATGGTTTCTGTCATTACATTGGGTTTCGATTGAAGTCTCCTTGGGTTAAATATGTTTTCCATCTGTATTGTACCTGATGCCAACTCTAACCTCTCCGTCTCCGCAAGTATTAGTCAGTATGGCAGACAACACTAGATTGAACATTGTAGGTGCCATTACACAACCCTTCTTAACGCTGTTCGTTACTGAGAATGGCTCAGATGTTTCTCCATTGTCCAGGACTCGTGCCTGCATGCCATCGTGGAAATGCTGCACCATGGATATAAAACCTTTCGGGCATCCGTAATTGGCCATTACATTCCACAAGCCTTCTCTGCTGTCAGTATCAAACGCCTTTGTCTAGTCGACGTTGATGGAAAAAGGGCTGTGTTTAGCTCTTGACATTTCTCTTGTAGCTGCCTCACAGCAAACACCATGTTGATGGTCCCAAGTTCTTTTAGGAACCCACAGTGGCTTTCTTGCAGTAGTCCCTTGTAAAGGTGCGTAGTGAGGCGGTTCAGTAGGATTCAGTGGAATGGTCTCTGAACTCCTGGGAAATCGCCTCTTGCTGCCACATCCGTCAAAACAGTTGGTGGAGCCTTTCTATCAAGGCTGTGTATTTTGTGTCTCTAGCAAGGTTTAAGAGTCATCCAGTGCTTCGTTGATGAGTAAATTGTTGAGAAGACTATGGCTTCATTGTTGATTGGTGAAGGGCGACTCAGGACGCCGTCAAAGTGTTCAACCTATCGTTGAAGAATCTTCTCTTTGTCAGTAATTAGTGTGTTACCGTATATACTGTAAATGGGGGATGATCAAGAGAATGTGGGTTCATACACTTCTTTCGGGACATTGTAGAAGTTTTTCATGTCATGTTCATCTGCGTAACACTGGTTGCTCAGCTATGTGTCTCGCATCCGACTCAGTTTCCTCTGTACAGTTCTGCGCATATTATTATATTATTGTACGTATCTTTTCTAGAGGTAGACATGGGGTTGTTGAGGTAGGTTTGAAGAAGGCGATGGTTCTCATCCAGCAACTGCTTGATCTCGTCCCAGTTCTCATCAAATCAATATTGATGCTTTCAGGTTGTGGGTACTGGTATTTATGAAGCTGTGCTATTGACAATGGCTAGATTACAACTAAAGTGAAACAGTTGGTTCACACAACAAACTATCTTTAAAGTGCATGTTTTTTAATTAGTCATCCAACCCTTGTTCAAATCTACACTGTCTGGTCTGACTCATTGATGACTAATGAGGTCTTGTCATTCTGTTCAGTGGCCTCCTTGTTAATATCTTCTTATTTAGGATATATCTCTAGTAATGTATCTTTTGGATTGTATGTATGTCTTCGGTTTCTCCTGTTTATAGCACCGACCTTTAAGTGCTACATTTTCTGACGACTACAGCTTATTCCCAATGATCTTGTCTACTATGTCGTTCTTTGTCGCCAGATGTCAGATTTGGATGCTCTTCAGCCGATCTATCATACTATTTATTTTGCTGATTTATCATTTCACCCGGGTTCCACTTAGGGTTTCTTTCTATTATAACTTAAAAATGTAACTGTTTGTTGGTAGTAGATAAAGTCGATCGAAGTCTTCAACTCATCAGTATTTGTGCCGGAGATCCTATATCATCAATTGGTGTATTTCGATATTCCAATACCTATACATGTGGAACTTTTTCATCTTTCTCTGCCTTATTCAGAATTCCTTTGACAATTCAATGGTTCGTTCTGCTTAACCATTAGACTGTGGACAAGTGGGACTTTGTGTTTGAATTCCCAGGTTTTGTGCAAACTGTCATCAGCAGAAAATGTGAACAGACCTTTGCTGAAGCGTCATTTTTGAAAAAAATAAAACTTTCTAAGGAAGTAAAATTACAAGGTCAATAACACGAAACCGAAGTTTCTAACTGACCGAGAGTTTCTCTAATTGGGTTATTTTAGTTTTATACTTTATCTTTTGCCGTTAGTGGTTTTTAAATTTTTTATGTATGTTTTGTTTACCTACCCGGATGTTTCATTGAGGTCTCACCCTTTCTACCACTGTGTAGTGTGTGAGTAATTCAATCATTATTATCATCTCATTAATGGTACCAGCTATGGAGTCTAGATTAACTCGAGAGCGACTTGAGGCAATACAAACGTATCTTCCGGGACCGTGATTATGTCTAACGAAAATTACATTAACGTCAGAAGTCTCGGGTGGAATTTGCAAAAGGTTAAGAACAATTATTTAAACATGTAACGAAGTTTGCTGAAAGAGTTGCAGAGTTTACCGAAGGTGTTCCTCCAAAGTGATGAAAACTGCAAAAGCAACTGGAAAACTATCAAAAAGAACTAGAGAAAAAAATAAGATTCTGCGAAAACCTGTAGCTGACATAACTGCTCCATAAAACGATACTTAAGGTATTGAAAAAACTCGTCATGAAATAGGAGGTGATATCAGAAAGAGTCTTTATCACCAAACAATTAAGAAAAATATTCTGCGAAAACCTGTAGCTGACATAACTGCTCCATAAAACGATACTTAAGGTATTGAAAAAACTCGTCATGAAATAGGAGGTGATATCAGAAAGAGTCTTTATCACCAAACAATTAAGAAAACAATGATTTTTTTTAACAAAATGAAGAAATAATTATTATTTTAACAATTGGAAGAAGTTAAAGGGTGAGAAGATTTGTCTCGTTTTCCAGTGAATAGTTTTTATCGAAAATCTGAAATGTTAAAACCAAAGTATGTTGGGTATCAATAATTATATTTTTTGTTAAAATTGATATACTAAATATATTACAATTAAAAATCAGATCAGATACGATCGTCAACTATATAATAAATATATTGAAGAAATATAATTTATATGGAATCTCAAAAACAAAACCCGCAACCTACTCAACAACATCCACAACATTCTCAACAACCACAAATTCCCCAACAGCAAACAAAGTCAAAGAGTTTTTTATGTATATGTACACCTAAGGGTACTGCAGATATCAAGAATTCAGAAAATGTAATAGAAGTTGCTGTGTATGGAAAAAGCCCAAATTTGTTTAAAACCGACGGCTTAAAATTGAGATTAACGAGGTTTATCACATCGCTAAATATCTTGAATCGGTGAGATAGATAAGGATTGTATTCAACTTGAACAGAAAATAAATAACAAATAGAATCAGCCTTAAAAACAGCTGATAAAAAATTGTACAAAAACGCTTGAGTTTATGAAACATAAGATATCGACTACTATTCTAAATCACGTTTTCGAAATTGTATTACAACTCACGGAAGTAGTCTTATTACTTGTCCTAACAATGTATTTCCTGATGCTGAAAGGTACAAACATTCTGATTGGCGAGAAACGTGCTGTAAATATTTCTCTAGAAATTACTAATGAAGCATCTGATACTTGTCAACGATTATTTACAGGCGATATCATGTATACTAATATTATTGAGTCTCTTAATGATTAAAACTTTGATGATTACGGCAGTTATTAAATAAATAAATAACAAAAAAGATAAGTATACACAATGCTCAACATGGCCCGATAATGGTCAGAGTAATACATTCGCGATTACCAACCAATAAAACATTATATGTCAATGGACTCGCCTCAAAGCAATACCGGAATAAAAGCTATAGACGTTGTTCGTGGTAAAGGAATCGGTGTTGTTGGCAATGTTGCCGGTTAAGCTATTTCAGCAATTAAGGATAAATTAGCACAATTAATACGCCGAAAATCTCAACTAGTAAAGTTACCCAGCACTGAAGTTCTGCAAGAAAATATTGGTACAATAATAATTCAAGCTGAAAATAAAAAAAATCTAGCAGATTTGGCTAGTGAAGCAGAAGAAAAACTATAACCGCAAATTTAATTGCGTGAACTGGACTTTGTGTTAGATGATAACAATTATTATAAAATGTTTAAACGTATATCCGATCGAGCCTTTGACATGGGCGCATCAATACTCACAATGGATTATATATATATATATATATATATATATATATATATATATATATATATATATATATATATATATATATATATATATATATATATATATTCCGTACTTTTCAAAATGCTGAACGAGTAAATAATCAAGAAAAAAGTTAAGCTTAATGATATTTAAGAAACCTGGAGTTAGTGAAATTTCCTGATGAATAAACGGATATCAAGAACCAGCTGAGTATATTATGAATTATAATCAAAGTTATGTAGCACGTGCATATCATCGTTTGAATATATGTATGGGATGTGATCAGATGCTGGTTTACAAATATCCCAATTAGAAGTTTCAAAATGAAACCCAATGCATTACTTTTCGCTGCAACACCTGAATTTAGTTCGACACTATCTCGTTGATACCCACTTTCAAGCATCCCATAAATAATGATGTTGATGTTATTCCTAATTATAGAGCAATCGCTGCCATACTTAGCGACAAAACAATGTTACATGAAGGTGTTGGTGGACGAATAAGAGCTCTTAATTTCCCAGTAGAAAACAGGTAATTAAATCGCTCATTATATTATAATGTCATATAGTCACGTTAATGTCACTCTGACTTCTGGTAAAGTAAAATATAATTACAATCAAACCTTGCACATAAATGCTGAATAAAAATAACATTGAAGAAAAACCAAATTTCTAACGGCAGACCGAACAAATTATTATTAACCAAAACTCAGCTCATACATTTTAACAAAGCTTTAGAACCAAATATGGGAGTTCACCATAATCGTTCTCCGGGTTCCATTAAAGATTCAATTAAAGTAGGTAGAATATTTTTATTTCTCGCAACTATACCTTCATTAATAGCTTCTGACACTCTGGCTGATGCAAATCTTCTTCCTATGTCCATTTTTCATTTAATTAATGCTGCTGCAAAATTATTTCAAAACCTTTAGATTTGTTTTTATGCGTGATCATTTACCAAAACAACAAAACATTTGTGAAACCGGAATCATTAATCTCGATAAAAGTTCTGGTTCTGGTACTCAGTGCGTTGCATACGAAATTGATCCACGTAAAATTGTTTATTTTGATTCGTATAAGCTAGCACCACCAAAAGAATTTTTAAATATGTCGGCACAGTAAGAAATACTGCGTTTGACACTCCGATCTGGTATTCAATATTACCAACACAAAATGAACCAATCCGCCAATGTGTGGCCATGAAGTAATTACTGTAATCAACGAGGTATGAAAATGAACCAAACCTCCTCATAACGTCGTATAAAAGTATACAAGCAGACGCGTCGTTTGAAACAAACACTTAAAATATAATTTTTTTTATTTACGGAATATATTCATCTTAACAGAAACGCATAACTGACATATATCACGCAAAAATATAAATAAATAGACTAATGATGAAGTATCCGAATTAATAAATCTTGCAAATGTAGAATTTGTTGCATTTGAAGATAATCAAGTACGATAAAATACGACCTATCATTCATAACAAGATACTATCATTAGAATCAATGGACTAACTGAAAACATCTTTGCTGTGTTTGATAGTAATGGCAAAATTAAATCCGGTGTTGTTATGTCAACTATATCTGATAATATTCGCAATCGAGTACACAAATCCGCTGATACATAATCCGGTATTATTAGCATAATTGACAATAAAATTACTGATCTTGGAGAACAAGTATCAAATGATAATGGTGCAACGAAGAAATATATTGACAATAAAAATTATTCCAATGATGAACTTATTAACAAAAATTAATAGTGAAATAATCGATTTTAAATATGATCATACTGCACACGTAAACACGCTTTTGAGTTTAATTAGAAACCTAAATAGAGCCATTAATGAGATTTTGGGAATCCTGCAGTCGTTGATATTTAGCTCTGGTATTAAAAAGATCACTGATAATGTAGTATATATACTGTAGCGTCTGGATCCGTATTATGGTCGCCACTCAATAAATCGTTTAAACATCGCGCTCAGGTTACCGGTAGATACATGTTCTCATTACTCGGCGTTACAACATTTACAATATATACATCAATTCCACGGCGTTATCCACTAACAAGATCTTCTGGATCTAGGTCATTGATGCTGGAAAAAAACGACGAAGTAACATTTGAAGTTGAAGCTGAAGAAGTAAAAAAAAAACTCGGCTTGAGTTATTACTGGTGTAATGAATTAGTCGCTAAAATACCACATACTTAATATAATGAGCTATACAATCAAGCACGCGAGTTGAAAACTATAAACTAAAACATATAGCTCATGAGTATACTGCAAGAATAAAAATATAGGGCAGAGTTGTAGTTTTCATTCATATAATGATATCAACAAAAACAATGGCGTCGCCAGCACAGCATTTGCATATATATGTGTTTCAGCTGCAACACCAATTTTCTGTTGTTCTTAATAACATCGCAAAAAGCATCCACGTGAAACAAATGCAAGATTACATGACTATATTATAAAGTTGCATACAGCGACGCTACCATACTCCAAATAATTCCTCTTGATCCAAACGAATTGACACAATTTCCAGTGCAAGGTAATTTAAAATAACTCAAAAAGACACAACTTAGTATTCTAACAGCCCAAATTCTTCTACAGAATAGCTCGCTCCAAACCATAATTTATATAGCTGTTTTTACGTAAACAGGAAAGGGTCACGTGATCTTCTAGAAACTATCAGAACAAATTTACGTTCAAGAAATCACGTAAACAGCGTATGACCCAACTAAAATAGAAAGATGTTTATACAAAACTCCATTTTGTCCTTGGAACCAACCAAACATTTTAAAAGCTTGTTTACAACTCTGAAACCAGGTCAGAAATGAGGTCAACACCTGGTGTTTATTCTGTAAAGTACAGGTCACACACCCCCCCAATGAACGAATCTTAAAACTTAAAATGCCAAATTTAAATCTAACAAAAAAACAATAAAAATAAAAATAAATGACTTGTATCAAATATACGTAAAAATAGAGCAATTTTTGCGCATAAAATATTATTTATTCAATCATGTGTAAGTGAAATCCATCTCGATGATTTATTTTTTCACATCGATTCATTAGCAATTCAAATGCATAAATAATTCGTCAATGTTTCTCCATCTATGACATACACTACAATATAGATGTAAAATGACCCTCTCTATCTCAAATCCTATAACATACACAGCCTGCTCTCAAAACGCAAGACAGTTACCTAAAGTCGGTAGCTATTTTGTATGACGTCATTTTCTCTTGCAATCAGGAAGTGCATACATGTTCAGTTTCTTTGAACTTTCATTATGTGTCTTTGCAGTCAGATATAACTTTGTTACGTACGATTGGAAAGATAATGGATCAACGATAAAAGACGATACTTCGTGTCAAATTGCAGCTTTGCGCGATAAAGGTCAAACAAACTGCTTTGGCACCAGCTAATTACACAAATATAACTTTAGAGCCAAAGAGGTGACATTGCTGCTAGCGAAGGTTTTAGCTGAGTGAGATATATAGACTGTTTTAATTTCCTTTCCCACTCCATCCCCACCTCAAAGCCATAATCAATCTGTGCGACCTAAAGACTCATATGGGTGTTACTCATTTATTTCCGCAGCGCATTTGAGCTGCTGACAAAGCAGTCAGGAATAAGTGTATTCAGGTAGATAGCTTAATTTGGGAAGACAACGCGGACTGCTCAGCTCGTAACAGCACAGTTATTATATAATTGCATCATCAATATGACGTCAGATTTTATTTTGCCATTTCATAGCGCTTTGAGAGACTGGATTTTAAATGACTTTGGTTGTGATCTAGGTCTCAGATTAAATAATTATAGATAAAAGTCCGTGAAAAGAAAACGATAAAGTAAATAAAACGACATGACCTGTGGCAAACTTTAAAGAGTTTATAAGTGCCGTAAATTGGCGAGTCTAGTTTCCCGTTCCTGAAGTGTTACAGGATATGTATATCATATTTTAATTCCAAATACACTTTTTATTCAAGTCATTTGAGTTAATGAAATCTTTTAAAATTCTTAATTCTCTGGCTGACCTGTGAAATAAAAATACATGTATGTATTGTCCCCATTCATAAATCAAGATTATTGCCAAGTTCATGTCAATAAGTAATTCGGTCAAAGTAGGTTACACATTAGTTAATGGAGGACATGTCAATACAACGTGATATAGGGATTATATTTGTGCTGTGGATATATCACGACTACCCAATCCCCAAGCCACTTCCTGGATTATCATAATAAGAAATTATGTTGATGTCCAATATATTTCACAATAAAAAAAATGTAAATCTTCAGACATCTTTTCTGTGATTCATATTTGTTTATTTGATATGCATTAAATGACTTTGAAATAGAATTTAAGGACTGCGTTGTTATTCTTTTGTTATATTCCAGGTTTGTAAGAGTTTGAAATGAAATCTAAATTATTAATAATTTTTTATTGAGATTGCAGTGTGGAAAACATTTATTCTAAACAGACAGTACTTTGCTTCCTGGATTATCACGTAAAACATTCATGGACTTTTATGACATTCACTTGCATTGAATGTGCCTTGAAGTAAAGCTTTTAAATAATAGAAGTGAGGTTTTATTCAGTAATGTAGTACATAAGTTTATGTATCACATTAGAGGCTTCTTTGACTATACCTTTTGATCGTTTCCATATTACTATCAAAGTGATGATATGTTTAAGAAATATAGAAATGCATACCATAATGTTAGTTATTTGGAGGTTGTTTTATTGTTTGTTTTTATTTTGTTTTCTTTTTAATTTCTCACCATGTTTTAATTTGATATTTTGTTGAGAAAAAAATATATATTGGAAACTAGACAGCTTGTTGTGTTTTAGCTCATGTGACGTAATAAAAGCAATGTAAGATTTTATATGATTCCGTCATACTCTACAAAATGTACCAACAAAATACACTTTACTTTCTTTGTAGGTTGGATAGTCGATAATCCCTAATCTGATAATGATTCCATGAATTTTTAGAATAGTGTTTTATACGGGCAATTAGTGAAATCATACTTTTCCAAACGTCACCATGTAAGAGGTACTTAGGGATAGATATTTGCATTCGTCAATGTGTGTATATTGCTTAGGGATATCTATCCAATTATGTTTGGACCTTTAGGAAATGCATACATATCAGTCTTTACAAATGACAAATAATGAAACATATCACAAAAGTTGATCGTTAAGAACCTCATTTAATATTAGTCTCTGGGTTTTATGAGTAAAAAATACCTACTCTTTACAAGTAAAAACATATCGTACACAGTAATGCTATTGGTTATTTCGGCAAAACCCCCAAAGAGTTCCCGAAAAAATATTCAAACTAAGATTTAAATTGTACCATTCATCTAAGATTCACAGAAGAACAATGTGTCAAGGGGATGACCTAAATATGTGTTACTCTGTAACAAATAAAGACATAGAGATATAGACAGGGTTGGGGACATAGACAGAAACGTAAACAATATAGAGTTATGGATATAAATCTATCTCTCACAAAACTCGACTAAAAAATGTTAGGCAAGTGAGAATGGGCATCTGTTCTAGACAGTAGAGGGGCCCTGAAAAGAGTCGTTGGTTTTTGTTAACACCACTCTGTTAACATAGAGCGCATGTCATACGTATTCTTCTCTTCCTCAAACTTTGTCTGACCTCTGGACGGCAGATTACGACTCTCGTATGATAGCCTTTGGCTCTCCACATAGAACCTTGCTTTCCGAAGGACCGACTTCGTGGATCTTGGTAATTCCCCATGATGATTTCACAAATATGGGAATGTCCAGGTTGAACAGGATCGACGATAGGAAGGTAGACTATTCTACATTAGTCCACATCTTGTGACAAGAACATGTTAATATAAATGAAGTGACTAAAGGTCATTTAAAGTGGAAGTGCGGATCGAAGCGAATTGAGTTCTTTCACCAATCCTAACACGCTTTACAAAATTCAGTCAGAGTGTGTATGAAGTCTGTCTTCCAATCTGAAGATATCTGCCTCTGACATCACATTTACTGTATAGTTGGGCAGTGAATCAATGCGAAAGAGAACATGATGGAAACTACGAAGACGACGAATTGGGGTGGACCGACCGTGAAGACGAGGAGAAATTGCATAGTAGCGGCTACTAAAAACAATCAGTTCTACTTCCAGAAGAAAACTATTTTAAATGGGATTCAGCTGATTTTCTCTCTTCACAAGAATATATTCTGGTACCAATACTTTCTCCGCTTTCTCTTTCCTTGTTGTACATCAAGGATTTTAAACAGAGCCAGAAAGAAGAATTGGAGAATTATTTTCAACAGCAGAATGAAGCAGAACAAACCATTAGCATTCAAAAACAACAGCGAAAATAAGAAAAGACAAGAATTAAATGGCAAGATGAGAAATTATAGAAGCCTGGTCTTGGAGAGAATGAGGACAGTGAAAATCAAACAGTACTGGTACCATTAGACATTTTGGAAGAGTTAGTCTGAAACAAATGTGCCAGATGGATTTGATACGACCCAACAGAAAAATGTATTTTCGGGCCAGACTCTCCACTCCCGTGAACACTTCCAAAACACCTCTCCTTCATTGCCTTCTTCTCGTTTTCGTTTCTTCTATTTCTTGGCGTGTTCTGGCCAGACCCCCTCCTCTATATGTCTGTCTATCTATATGTTTCTCTCTCTCTCTCTCTCTCTCTCTCTCTCTCTCTCTCTCTCTCTCTCTCTCTCTCTCTCTCTCTCTCTCTCTCCTATTCCTGGCGGTTCAAGCGGGAAAGTGTAGAGATTCAATGCCAGTTCTGAAAGGTTGTTGAAAGCACAGCTGTGCCTTTTCTTTTGCTGTAGATAGTGTTTTGTGTTTGTGTTAAAGATTATTTGGATATTTGGATCTTAAAAGATTAATTCGTTTCTCTAGAATATTTTATGTGCTCATATAGAATTCTTAGATAAAGACAGTTTATCAAAGTTTTATTCTAATTTTCAACTCCGGAGTGATAAATCTTGTGATTCTACAAGAAACTGTAGATAACTACTATACAAACTACAGCATACGTCATCGTCTTCCATCTTGGATTTTGCATGTGAACTCAGCGTTCATAGAATATATTATTCCTAAGACTTTGGTAATTTTATTCGTGGATTATTCTTCGATTATTTTCGTATTTGATTCTTAAAACCATAGGCTCTTTTTACATTCCTACAATCGTTTTCCAAAGTAATAAATTATTTGTAAGATTTCACAAAACTTGATGTTTTCACCTTTTCTGTGCTACTGTTTATTATAGCCTAAACAAGTAACAGTAGCTTATGACTTACACCCTCACTGGCAAAATATATCGGACTCGAACAGTTTTGGTTCCTAAGATTGGACAAGAGAAGTGGCAAACAATGCCCATGATTTGTTATGTGCCATAAGATCAAACGACCAGTGAATCAAGTAGTTTTTAAACATGCGCTAACAGCAGTGTAAGACGAAGAACGCGACACTGAGGAAAACCACATCAATCGGGACAGGACTGTCATAGAAATGGGCGCATCCAAACAACTGGTCTTGGAGGATACATGTGTGACTGTACCAAGCGTAGAAATTCTATGAACATTATCCAGCTTTCCTTTGACACCAAGCCGTCATCACAATAAAAGTTGTAAAATGACCTTGTCTATATTCCACATTGATCGTTAGTATTGCATCGATGTACTTAGTTTGAATTCATCTCCTTTTGTCTTTCGTGTTCGATTTTAAAAATATTGAAAGTAAACAGTCCTGAAGAATAATAATGGCTACCTCTGCTACCTCTTTCTGAACTTTCAAAGTCGTCGACGAATACTTCGATCGTGCTAGTCGTGTGGCCTTGTAACTTCGCCATCATTTTAACATATTATTTGCTTAACCCATCAGATCAGGCAAAACCGAATGTGTCAAATGTTTGATTGAACATACAAATCAGTAGATCGATCGATCGTCCACCTCATCGTGTCTAGTAGTGTTACAACGAATGGCAATCGGCCACGGATCATCGTGTTTGTAGAAGGCATTCCTGACGAAGACGACGGAATCGTGTCTGACCCCAGTCGAACCCATCTGATCATCTTCAATTAAATCTTAGGAGAAGACGAATGAGGAATTAAATTAAAAAAATTAAATTATAATTTAATTGCAAAGGGCATCATCGTAATGACAGTGTCATTTACATCACCAAAACTTTGAACAAAGTAAAACCCACTGTTCCATCCGTGTGAATGCTCTTTATATGGTCTTGCTTGGAACCTTTGAGATGACCGCAAGTGCAAGTCTTAGCCAAACAATTATGAACTCCTTGGCTGACTCATGCGTACTGTAATGTTACTCAAACCACTCACGCCTTTTTTCTCGTGGATTTGAAACCCACTAACCCCGAGTATCTGCGATTTCGTACCCATCTGTGTCACAACTGATAACAAGACAACGGGCCAGTCATATATATGTTCCCATCGACTTAAAATAATCTATAAATGCAGTGTCACTTTTGATCGGTCTCACACATAGTCAACATGACGTTCCTTCAGTCTCATCTTCCCATCAAACTGACTTTTGTCTTGTACGTCATCAGTCGCGAAACTTATCCACCAACCATTTCACCTGATGAACAACAGTTGGGCATTCTTATAGTTCATACGCAGGCGATGATCTACTTACTCGATCCAGGGTTTCGCCAAACACTTCATAGAACCTGGAAGCAATCGCGGCCACTAAATGATGACCGTTACAAATAGCCTGGCTGAACACATCCATGGAACTCGTCACTGGGTCAAATTAATTAAAATTGGTTATTCCTACTTCCATCATTCTGCTGTCTGATGGGTCACTGGAGGTCTGAGGAGTGTTCAAAAGAGGGTTATTGTTGTTTTAGTCGTGACTGTTGGGTTAGGTCCTGTTGCTGGTCGCAACACTCCCATTTTTACAGTTAGAGTATTTCAGGGAAGCAATAGATGAGAAGGTAATAGATACAACCGCTCAGTAAAATGTGCCACAATTGTTTGTCTCCTTCTTGCAAACTCAACTGGGCAATGGAAGCACCGATGACATAAAGCACCACAAAATGTAGCACTAAAAGATGATTTGTATTTTGGGAATTTCAATCTCCACTCCAAACCCACAAGGGATGCTTTTTTTCAATTTTGCAGTTAACTCGGATAATAAATACTCACTTCTGCCGTTCATAATGTGTTCGACGGTCTCTTTCTTTTGTAGTCGACAACTTGCGAGATAACCTTTGTCGAAAGTGAGTTTGATTTTGCCAATTTGCACACAATCGTCTGTTGCCAACAATCCAACTCTCTTGGGAATAGCCACAGTTGGGGACGTACCAAAACAGGCGCTCAGAGACTGTCACTTCGTTGTCGAGAGTCACTTGTTCGGGAGCTTATCCGATGCTCAGATGCTAAGATTTTTGTTTACGGTTTGACCAGGTATGGTAAGACGTCAAGGTACTTTAGAGTGTGTTAATGCGTAAAATATTTCTAAACGCGTCCTTGCAAGGTACGTTGAAAATGTTTCGCTATCCTGGATTTGGTGTCTCGATTTAAGTGGAGAAAAAATGAATGTCACCTTTTATTAAGTCTATTTGGAAAGCTTGGTTCAGATATTCGGTGCCTTTGTCGGTTTGCCATCGGATGAGGGTAACGACCGCATTTGTCTAACACCAATGTTTAAACACTAAATCAGTATGCTCGATTTGAAAGCCACTAACATGACCCAGGTAAATTTGGAAAGACGGCGATGACAAAAAGAAATATGATATCAACGATTGTTGGTTGCCAAATTTGAGACATCGGCTAAATC
This sequence comes from Unio pictorum, assembly GCA_030141615.1. Taxonomy (NCBI): domain Eukaryota; kingdom Metazoa; phylum Mollusca; class Bivalvia; order Unionida; family Unionidae; genus Unio; species Unio pictorum. The sequence goes on along the minus strand of JARLTB010000006.1, from coordinate 5,380,418 downwards.
GGCTTGCCACTCGGGTGCGATTTTTGGAAAATGTTCGTCGAATTGTTTGCGTAAGGTGTACATGGCTTGTTCTTGTAAATATAGTTGCACTTGCGGCACATGGACACTTTTGATTTGGATTCTGGCGGCACGATACAATGTCTGAGATCATACTTACCTCGCAGGTTGGGTTGGATCATAGTAAATGCTGGCTATCAAATTATGCACCAGGACTCTGTTTAATAAGTCACCAACTCTTCACTGATGCTACTCTTCATGAGGTGAGGTGGTAATTTGGAAACAGATTTACGTGCCTGACGTGCCAAAGTAAGCCTACGCAGCCAACAAAACTATACTAAACAGGTCAAGGACGTCATTACGGATAAAGATACTGGTGACGATCAGTGCGCAGTATTAGCCCTTGCAACCTCATTAATCAAGCTAAATCATGCTGAATAGATAATTGCGACTCGTGGGACAATGAGTAAATGTCGGACCTAATTATCAGAGCTGGCCTTGTTTAATTCAGCAAATTGGGAATTATTTACCTGAGAAGCATATGTAACTATCATGAAACTTGATTGACAAAGAAGTTGATACAGAAACATTTGGAAATTGTTACCTCGTTTCAAAAATACAGATGAAAATGATGTTTAAATCTAGTTAAATATCTGCTGCCAGCTTTTATAGTGAACTTTCCTGATGTTTCCATCTTCTAATTAATCAAATAATTGAATTTCCCTATCATTAATGTTAATATGGGTTAAGTGAAACATACCGGAAACCTTGTGCTTAAGTTGCAAATAAATATTAGGTTTTTATTTCGTTCATGATAATTTGAAAACGTTTTTAAAATTATAATGATAGATTCCTTCTATCAGAATAAAGTTGATGTACGCCAATTACAACCGAGGTATAAAGCCACGTCTTCGTTGACCAAATAGACCGCTTCTAAAACATTTGTAAACATGCAGATAAACTAATCTCATTAAATAAGAAATATATTATTAATTTTAATCATGGACAATGTTTTATTAAAAATATAAATATATTTTATTTCTCAGATAAGAACATACTACACACCCGTGCTCACGTTTGGCCTCACGCGTGGCAATCTGTTTTATTAAAGATCTTCGAAAACTATTTAATATGCACCGTTTAATGCAGCTTTCTATCTGTTTCATGTCAACTCGAGATTGAGAAGAAATGAACGCTGTCAAGGATAAATACGTGATCAAGATTAGTAGATTCAGAGTTTGATTTTCAGGATCGATCGGTCCATATCGGCCTATATGGGTGAAGGCACGGCATGGCGATATAATCTATGCTGTATAACATAGACAATAAACCATTCAGCATTCTAAACCCTATACTCTTTTTTTGTTATAGATTTTCACCGTAAGTTTATCTTTGAAGGTATACTATATTAACATAGGCGTTCTTCTGATTTTACACCGCTGCAAGTACTACGAAAAGAATGTAGAGGCCATATGGGAAAAATAATTGTGATCTGATTCTATGTGTCAAGCATACCATCTTGTATCGTGTCATTACCGCTCAAATTTTGACCAGTTTGACTATCTCTGCGAGACAAAACTCTGATATTTCTCGGCGCAGTAATTGAATATGTTTGCCGTAAACTTCAACGCAAAACACAAAAGCAATTCAACACCACACCTCCTCTATATCTACGATTGGATTCACCTCAGAATTTACTGATAAATTTCAAATGAAATGAAAGCGCAATTAATTTTAAATGTTTAGGGTAATTCTTCAATTAACATACACTTAAGATATGATCCGTAGAATCGGCCTTTATCATATATTTACTTTTACACTACGTAAACGTCCAGTATGCATATTCGGGATATTCCAGGAACCTGGCTTGAAGATTGGGTGTTCCCTTATTGGTTTCATTTTGCTATCCCAGTGCAATAGTTGCAGTCCGCTGTGACAAGTACTAGCGTACCTAAAGCGCTACTCACGCAATAAGGCAGACAAACTGTGGCGGGACGACAACCTATTGTTTGGGAACTGCCGAACTTGAGGCGGGTGGTAGTTATTCAGTGAGAACTGTTGGTCTCTCTCACCGTCGGAAGTAACTTCTGGCGCCTGACTCTACGCCAATCGTGCAATGACTTATAACCTGTAAACTGCTGCTACCTGTAATGTGTCACCGCTGTAAAGCGAAGCTGGATTGTCCTCTCCAGGGTGTACTCATCTGATTCCGGATCTTCACGCAGCTGATGTATCCAAGAGAAAGGACAAGGTTATATGTCATTGCATCAGTGACGTATAGGAATTACCGAGATAACACTTAAAACAATAACAAGTCAACTTATGGACTCTGGATCCGGATTTTATTTTAGGGTATACTCCCTTGGCCATGAGAGTGTGAAGTCGCAATGCACCGAAGGCTTGAAGTCAGAGCTTACCTTTCCTATATGGTTACCGAGCGTCATGGTGTTGAGGCGCTAAGAAGATTGCTTGTCATCTCTTTTCCATTTCGTTTACACAGGTTCCACCTACTCATGAATGCCTGGAGCAGGATTTGGTTGTTAGAGGCTCTATCAGATGTTTTCCATTGGTGGTTGTCCAAGGAAAGTGGATCCTTCACTCCCACATCCACCCCAGCGATAGCAACCCTTGCAAACTACGCAAGTACTCTCCCTGACGTTTGATTCATTACCTTTCAAAGAGAGATGGGATCACATTTAAAAAGACTATGTATAGCACAGCCACACTGAGTTTTGGTAAGAAGCAGTCAAAGAACAACGACTGGTTTGAAACTAACTTAGCCACTTTCACTACAGTCATAGAAAAGCATTGCAGAGCTCACCTTGAATACAAACGATACATCTGACAGAGGACTCTACAGGCATACAGGTCTACCAGACGCGAAGTGCAACGGCTAGTACGGCAGAGCGCCAATGAATAAATATTGGCATGAGCTGTCAGAGCATCCAGTCAGCAGTAGATATCGGAAATGTCGGAGGTATGTACGATGGCATAAAGAAAGCAATGTGTTACACGAATAAAGTACCTAATCAGAAGTCATCAAGTGCGGATACAGCGTGATGCTCACACGCCTGGACAACCTCATCTGCGAGTGCTCAGATGAGCGTACAGTGCATAATGACAAGACAGACGCCAACATGACAAACCTGTACAAGACCACAGGCGACAGAAGTGACTCCAACAGCTAAAGGGGCATATTCCTTCTCAGAATTGTGGGTAAAAGCATCCGGAACCAAGCGGTGACGGCTGCTAACAGAGTGTATCCAGAGTCGCAGTGCGGCTTCCACGATGAGAGTCTACAATCGGCATAATTTTCTCCGTCGGGCTACTGCAGGACAAATGCAAAGAACAATACAACCCCCACTTTCTGGCTTTTATAGACTTTCCCAAGGTGTTCGATCTGGTCAGCAGAGAAGGACTCTTCACAATCCTGGCGATGATTGGGTGCAATCCAAATCTGCTAAGAATGGTCCAGTCATTCCATGATGACATGAAAGTCACAGTGCAGTACGCTGTTTCAACGCCCAACCCTTCAACATCCGCAGCGGAGTGAAACGGGGTAGCTCCCACGCTCTTAGACGTCTTCTTCGCTGTCCTGATCAAGTATGCCTTTTGGAGGATCTACCTGCACACGCGATCAGCATGCAAACTTTTCATCCTGACGCGATTAAGACAAAGATAGAATTGCGTGAAGAAACTATCAAGGGCACGTTCTTCGCAATGTTGTTCTAGCAACTCACACAGAAGCTTGGTTACAGCACCTGATGGACCACTTCGCTAAAGCATGCGATGAGTTTAGGCTGATCATCAGCCTAAAGAAAACAATTTTTACGGTTCATAACGCGGAACCACCACCACCCCACCCCCGCTCTATGCATCATCATCAATAACTACGAACTCGAGGTAGTTAATCAGTTCATGTACCTCGGCTCTACCATCACCAACAACCTATCGCTCGACCTGGACTCTGTACGCCTCACAAGAGAAACAACTGAGCATCTTTTTCACATGCGATGTCTGCGACCCATACTCGGGATCATTTGGAGTGAGTAACTAACAACGAGGTGCTTGAACATGTCAAGATTCCAGCATGTCACGCTCCTCCGCTAACGTCAAATCAGACAGATGGGTCATTACGTCAGATGGATGCCTCTGGCAAATATTAGCTCAAACGACTGCACCTTCGTTTTAAGGATGTCTGAAAACACGACATGGAAGCTATTGACATCAATGTCAACGCCTAGGAAGAGCTTGCTCTAGACAAATCCATCTGCCGACACGCTCTGATCACTGATTTGAAAGCCGGCGATGACAAACTACGCTTGCTAGCTGATGAAAATCAATCTCGGCGGGAAACGATGCAGCTCAAACACACATTAGGTTAAACTGTCAAGTGCCGTAAAGACTGCCACTTCCGTGTTGGGCTACATAGCCACTACAGACGCTTCACAATCACCAACGGCGACATCTCTAACGGGCGCACTTCAATTGTCTCTCGTGACTAACGGATGCCAAAAGAGAAGATGCAAATTCAAACAAATTATATCATCGTATTTTATTCGAAGCGTTTTCTAATTTTCGGAAAGTCCCAGGATGCTGCATTTAGAATCAAAGGAAATTGTTTTGCTTTTTAGGAATCAGGGTTTAGATCTTTTCTTCCACAAGGACATCATAATAAATGTAAGGTCAAAATCTATATGAGTTTTTGTAAACACCAAAAACACTATTTAGAGGATGCAAATTAAGAATAAATTCTTGAAATGATGCTGATAAAGAACTTCCCATTCAGTTTCAGATTAGAGATGGACCAGTTACCCGACCAGACCACCCGAATTTAACTTTATTGACTTTTTCACTAACCGGAAATATCCGGCGCTGCCGTATTTTAAGATACAAATTTGATCCTAATGAATCGTTCCCCCCTCCCCTCCCGGACCAGGAGAAAAGAAAATAATAAAACAGCAAACATTGTTTAATTTTTAACAAAGAGGATATCACATCAGGGATGGGGAAATCAGAACGAAATTGGGATCGGTGAAACCCGACCCGGTAAAACCCAACCGGTTTGAATGTTCTCTGCATATCATAACGATTAATTCGTACAGAATCGTAGAAAGACTTTCTATTTTGAAAACCTAAAGATCTTTAACCCAATGAACATTCCAAACCATTGTTGTTTCCACCTGTAATCGATAATGAAAACTTAAGGAAACTATGAAATGAAAACAGGACAATTATCCAAAATGTGAGTACTAATGAGATCGAATGCTATAAAATGCAAAGATATTTTTAGTCAAGATGTAGTAAGGATTTACTTAACGTTAGAAAAAGTGTCACTGTGTCTCGATCAAAGATGTGTTACTAATCTGTATTGGTTTGTCTTTTATATAATATAAATGCTAAAAGATTAATACCAACGCGAAAAAATGTGACCTCGTGTGTGTGTGTATGTGTTGGGGGGGGGGGTTTCTCTCATACATTAAATGATAAATAATAAGTATCTATACTATTTGACATTATCTTGAACTTAACTTCTCTGGAAGGTACTCAAAATATATTTGCTATAGATTACTGTGTGTACATGTCACTGACGTTTTACTGTCCCTCCCGACAAGTACCTTACAAAAAGCTCTCTTATATTTTGAGTCAAGCTGCAAACAACAAAGATCCTGATCTGCCGTAGCATAATGCGGCTACAGATCAGGATGTACGTTGTGGGTGGGGGTTCAATCTGATTACTTCTAACAAACTGCACAGACCCAAATCCGTCAGTGTATTATGCGACTGCAGATCTTGCGCTGTGTAGTTTGCAATCCAGCTCCTCTTAGATTTGAGTATGGACGGTATTGATTACATAAGGTGTCATGTAATGTTTTTATTGAAATGAAATCTCCTATGTTCAGTCTTTATAGCCGATTCTATTTAATTAATACTTTACATTTTTCACGAAAAGACACAAATTACCGGTCCGAAAAGTTGGGAAAGGTTTAACGGCTTTACTCAGGGATAAACCTGATGAAAGACCAGTCATTATACATAAGTGGTGCGATTCAATGCTTAATTTGTTGTTTTAACGTGACAAGAGTTACTTATAACTTATGCAAATTATAGATTTCATGATAGGTCCCTGCAGTTCTAAACCTATTATTAGCGTCCAAATAAACGAACATAAAAATTATAGTTTTAAAGAGCAAAAACCAGATCAATTATATTTTAAGATCACGTTCAACATCATGAGTTCATCATTACAGATAGTTTCTCACTCCGTGGCATGGTTCTCTTTAAGTTTACTGCGAATTGGACTGTAACGCAATGGCTAAGATACATACAGGTAGTTTCTTTCTTTGCTTCTAATCGGTCTAAGGTATATATATATATATATATATATATATATATATATATATATATATATATATATATATATATATATATATATACGGCAGACTTATTCCATTTCATAATAAACGTTTTTTATTCATATAGCATTAACTATTTTTTACATGTCATGGATAAAATAAACAGGAGTCTAAACTATTTATTACCAAATGCTAAGAATTTATTTCGATAGAATTCGTTCATTTCATTCAAGATGTAAAAACAAAATTCCGGAGATAAATTTTTTTAACAGATTACACTAACGCGCATAATCTACGGCTGCCTAAGGCATAATACAGAAAATGTATAAATTAATTTCTTTTACACTCAAAGAGTTTATAAGGGTTTTGGCATTAAAATAAAAGCATTGATTAATTATTTTGGTTACCTTAATTACTCAGATTAAAACAACATATAATCTTAAAAACACTGAAACTCGTTCCAGTTTGTAAATTTTGTTAATTCTAACATTAATGTAATTAAATATTGCTTGCTTTATTGATATGGCGTAGAAGCCCCACACGTGTATCGTGAATTATGGCTCAACTAACAAAGTCTAGAATGCTCCTATTATCAATCAACTTTTTCTCCACATATAACATAAACTGTCTCTCTTGTCCTTGCATTAATAGTACATGTAGTGAGAACATTGACAGGACTAGCTCTAAAAATAACATTTTGCAACGATATTGCTTCTCTCACGCCAAATAAATAAGCTAAAAAGTGATTCTCTGATAAATTAAATTTAGTATCTGTCTTGATGAGATAGCACACTGCTGGAAATAATGTTAATTTACTCACTAGTGCAACTAACTATTGAACAGAATACTGTTAATTAGAGCACTAGTCAGATTTGACCGTCGTAGAGTTATCTATATTGCTGATATAGTAACTCTCTTCTAAAAAGTTCACAAGTAAACTGATGATAGAAATGAGACTGCTCACGACTAACACATTATGTTTTCATGTTTGATTTATAAATCGTTTTCAGCAAAAGGAAAAAGAACTTTACATTATACCATGCGAATTACTTTTCAAAGGACAGCGTGTATTGTTTACCTTCAATGGAAATGAAAGTATGTTGACTATTTGTCGATATGTCGAGCCGTGTTTGTGTTAGATAATTTTGATGATTAAGGTCAATACATGTATTCAAGACTAATAATACGTAATCACTTCATAATGAAACGATATTCAAGTTCCATTAAAAGTTTGTTAATTTTATCCAATTAGCATCTTTAATTCTTCCATTAATCATCTCCTCCAGAATATAATGGTTGTCTTGAAAACCGGTTTGCTTTGCTATTTTCGACCATGCTATACAAGATGGCTAAAACACTTTGAAAATCTTCCATTGCATAATTGTACTTTTGTACAAATACCCAAACAAATATTTTGAAATCAACTAGAACTGAAAGAGAGTTTTATATGGTTAGTTTGTTTTCTTTTCATTGTCAAGATTCTCACAGTCATCTTTTATAAGAAAGATATGATTCATTAGCAAGTATCTCTACGCACTCATCTTATTTATCGTCGCAGTCATCTACGCAGCTTTGAGTAACCACGTGCTAGGTCGTGTTACACAGGAACTCAGATAGATAACAAGGATATAATTAAAAATTGTGTGCATTCAGATTTGGTGAAAACAAAGTTTGGTTCAATTAGCAATTCATACAGTATTAGGTAATGGGTGTTGCTTAAGTGAATAACTGCTAATATATTTACCTTTGAAGTGATTTTTCCAATGTTAACTGAGCATCAGACACTGAATCAATACACTTTTGCGATTATCTTTACTTATTTTCTCTTATCATACAATTACACATCTTGTTTAACGTTAGCAAATAAAAATAAAAGACAAGACGTCTGGTATCCCGGTTAATTCTTAAACTGATTCATATGCAATCATTTTCCGTCTCGAAATTTGTTGACATAAATGTTACTAATTGTTGTGTGGGGTTTTTTTTGTTCCTCAAGGAATTTTTTTTCTTTGCATTCGATGTAATCTGAAATCAATTAGAAGACCTATGAATGAATTATATCTTGCAAACCTTAAATTGTCAACTATATACTTTAAATTTCTAAGTTGAAGAAGGTATCAGAATTACGTTCTCCGCTTTATTAGCACAGTATCAAAACACTATAAACGGTGGAGCACGATTTGTTAAAGTTGTATTGGCTGCGATTTCAATAGGTCTCTCCATCATGACATAGTAGCAGAAGTTATGAACTAAGCGTTTGAACTTATCACCAAGAAAGCCGTGAAGCTGAGTCAAAGGTACTGGATAAAACTGTTTCCATTTCGTAACTGTGGTTACCAAATTATATCGCTCAGATAATGTTCCCAAGCGTTATGTAAAATCTTAAGACATTAGAATGCTTATATACAATATATAATGGCCTGGTAGTATTTCAAAGTATAGATGTAAGGCGAATAATGGCCTGATAGTATCTCAAAGTCTAGTGGTACAGTGGATAATGGCCTGATATTATTTGGAAGTCTAATTGTACAGTGGCTAATGGCCTTATAGTATCTCAAAGTCTAGTGGTACAGTGGATAATGGCCTGATATTATTTGGAAGTCTAATTGTACAGTGGATAATGGCCTTATAGTATCTCAGAGTCTAGTGGTACAGTGGATAATGGCCTGATATTATTTGGAAGTCTAATTGTACAGTGGATAATGGCCTTATAGTATCTCAAAGTCTAGTGGTACAGTGGATAATGGCCTGATATTATTTGGAAGTCTAATTGTACAGTGGATAATGGCCTTATAGTATCTCAAAGTCTAATTGTACAGTGGATAATGGCCTGATAGTATCTCAAAGTCTAATTGTACAGTGGATAATGACCTGATAGCATATCCAAGTCTAGTAGCACATGAAACTATCGGATATAATCAATATTTAGGAATGAACAATGGTATTGATTTGAGCGGGTTTAATGTTGCCCAAAGTATGCGCAATATCTCGATGTTTTAAACTGTGGATCAATCGTACGTTGCCACCCTTAATATGTATTACCAACATTAATATTCAACGAATATGCCGCATTAAAACAAATTGATTCATTGTTTTTATTCGAAGCGTTTTTCCATTCGCGGAAAGGTCTAGGATATTGGTTTTAGTGTCAGCTCAAGTTGTTTTGCTTTTCGGTGTCAAATTTTATATTATTTGTTATGTAGAGGATGGAAACTAATAACAAATTCTTGAAATAATGTTAATAAAGAACGTTCCACCAATTTAACTGTAGACTAGGGATAGATGTTAGTCACATCCGGAAATACCAGGTCCGACTGGGTTTTAGGAAACAAGTCTGGTGTTGCCGAATCGCCGTCCCAACCCACGTCAGTACTAAAATCATACCAAACAATGTTTTATGTTTAATAAAAATCAGGATCACGATTGACGTGGCGGAATCCTGACATGGGATTGGTGAAACCCGACCTGGTAAAAACTGACTGACTTTAATGTTCCCTAGAGGATGTAACTATCAAATCGCAAAGACGCCATAAAAACTGAAAAAAATCTGTAATTCAATGAACATGTCATTTTTTGTTTTTGATTTTTGTTTCCACATGTAATCAATAATGTTAATTTAAGGAAGCCAAGATGAAAGAAGACAAATTATCCAAACTTTAGTTCCAATTAGATAGAATACTTTGAAATGCAAAGATCCTTTCAGTCAAGGTGTTGTAAGCAATTACTTTAATTACTTTTCTAAGTATTGTTAGAAAAGTGTCATGATGTGTCGATGAAACCGATGGAACTAATCGGTATTGAAGTAATATCAGATTTATTGTTTTGCGATCTCTCTCTCTCTCTCTCTCTCTCTCTCTCTCTCTCTCTCTCTCTCGTAGTCAGAATATATTTGCTGTAGATTACTGTGTGCACGTGTTACTGACGTGTTACTGTCCCTCCCGACAAGTATCTTTGTATACGCTCTCTTATATTTCGAGTCAAGCTGCAATCAACGAAGATTCTGATTTGCCGTGGCATAATGCGCCTGCACATCAGGGTGTGCCGTATGTGTCTACTGATTATTCCTAACAAACTGCATAAACCCAGATCGGCCAATACATTGAGCTATGGCAGAAATGGGTCTGTGCAATTTGCAATCGGGCTTTTCTTAGGAGCGAGCGTAGACGGTTTAACGAGTCTATGCTCTTAAATTTAATAACAGTGAAAGACAATAAGCTATATAAAAGTTAACCAATAATGCATTACAAATGGAAAACAAAACTAAAAAACAAAACTTATTTTGTTGCGCATTAAATCCCCAATAATCCGAGAATGACAGACACAAGTCCTAGTAATTTTAAGTCCTGAATAAAATTCAGTAGAAGACACGATTAAATCGAAAAACTGAAGATGCTGATGTGTCCGTTTCGCTCTTAGAATGTTGGTGTGTCAACAGTCATTTTGTTGAATCACAATAATACAAATCAACGTTATAATTGACAAAATATTCCAGTGAATGTTTTATCCAAGAATTTTATCAGAGTACTTTTGTATTTCCAGAGATTTTTTTGTTTGCTTGATTAGGATTTCTAACGTAGCTTTAACAATTTTTTAGTCATTTCGCTACGATGTCTGCAGTGATGAAGTTTATAATGACGTCTAGCACTGGGGCATCATGCCGTATGATGTCCCACCCAGTCACATTATCCTAACAACAGGCCGACCAGTCCTAACGCTAACCTCTTAATGCTGAACGCCAAACGAGGCAGCTGTTAATACCAAATTTGTAAGTCTTAGGTATGACTTGGCCGGAGATCGAACCCACGACCTCCCGCTTCCGCGGCGGACGCTCTAGCCACTAGGTAACCGGAGTGGTCTCTAATCAATAAGAAAGGATGCTGAATTCGTATAACCTCATTACTGAAAATATAATACACGAGTCTACACAAGAAATGAAATGGATGGAGTGTTTGATATACACACATGTAAACAAATTATTATTTTTCTACTTACATTGATGATCTGAAATTAAGAGATTGTTTAGCTTAAAATACATTTTGTGTACTAATTCATTGTTTCACAAATTCAGAAATACTTAATATCAATCAATGTATTTGTTTGTATATTGCATAAGAAGTTAAAAGCGGCATTTATCATTTTAATGTTGAATGATAAATTGATGAAAGAAAATTCACAAGAAACTACATTGTAATTGTCAAATTCTAATTATTTTCAACTAATCTGAACCAAAAAGTCAAGCTTTGAAAGTGATATTCCAAAGGTTAATTACTTTCCAAATTTAATACATATGTTATCTTTGCATGAAATTTGTATAAATTACCTTTCAATTTTGACGCTTTGATTCAGGAATGTAGTACATGTTTAAACGTTGACAAATATGTTTCAAATATAACGCAGTCGAGTAGAAAATTTTTGTATAAAATGGATTGACATTCATAATTGTTTTGGGAGCTTACTTTATGAAATTCCGCCGACAGTGTGTAATTTTTTTCTAATACATAACCGATTAAACTTTATATATTGCATACCAGTTTGATTGTTTGTTAAATATACTACCAAACTGATTTCGAGTTCCTCAAGGTACTTAATATGCCATAAATCCTCTTCGCCAAGTAAAAATGTTTTTTTTTTAAATATTAATTTTTTTGCATAGTATATTTTATACTTTATATTATTGTTTTGCATAGCATTGTTTGTACAATAATTCTTGCTTGTATAGTAATAATCGTTTCCATAGTAAGTCTTATTTCTTTTAGTCATTTTTGATTGTATAATAATTTTGTTTGCATGGTAAATCTTGTTTGTATATTCATGTTTGTTTGAATAGTAATAGTTTGCATTGAAATTTATATTTATAAAGTATTTATCGTTTGTTTAGCAATTCTAGTTTATATATTTATTTTGTATGTGCATTAATTTTACACCGACTCGGGCATACATAGTTGTCAGTATCGTACAATTTTACACATGCATATATATATATATATATATATATATATATATATATATATATATATATATATATATATATATATATATATATATATATATATATATAGATAGATATATAGATATATATGGCTTGATGACAGTTAATCACATGACAGTTAATCACGCGACATTTAAACAACGACAGTTAATCATAGCGACACTTAATCACGCGACACATAATCGCAGTGACAGATAATCACAGCGACAGATAATCACAGCATTATATTGTATTTTAAACATATTTTTAAACATTTTTTTTCTATTTATTGGTACAAATACGAGTGTTGGTTTCTCTATTGATGTTTTAAACAGGAGGCAAGTTCTGCTTGGATTCGATAGGCAATTAGGCCATTGTTATCTTATCAATTAAACAGGAGGCAAGTTCTGCTTAGATTCGATAGGCAATTAGGCCATTGTTATCTTATCAATTAAACAGAAGGCCAGTTCTGCTTGGATTCGATAGGCAATTAAGCCATTGTTATCTTATCAATTAAACAGGAGGCAAGTTCTGCTTGGATTCGATAGGCAATTAGGCCATTGTTATCTTATCAATTAAACAGGAGGCAAGTTCTGCTTGGATTTGATAGACAATTAGGCCATTGTTATCTTATCAATTAAACAGGAGGCAAGTTCTGCTTGGATTCGATAGGCAATTAGGCCATTGTTATCTTATCAATTAAACAGGAGGCAAGTTCTGCTTGGATTCGATAGGCAATTAGGCCATTGTTATCTTATCAATTAAACAGGAAGCAAATTCTGCTTGGATTCGAAAGGCAATTAGAAACAAATCCGTTATTATACCCCAAATACGTGTTAGTATTACACATTCGTTCCACATCATTAATTCTTGATTATTTTTTACAAAATTTTGTGTCGGCTTCACCTGCTTGGAATGAAACGCAATTAAAAACAACTCTGTGTTATTGTCTTCTCAGTTAAACAGGAGGCAAGTTCTGCTTGGATTTGATAGACAATTAGGCCATTGTTATCTTATCAATTAAACAGGAGGCAAGTTCTGCTTGGATTCGATAGGCAATTAGGCCATTGTTATCTTATCAATTAAACAGGAGGCAAGTTCTGCTTGGATTCGATAGGCAATTAGGCTATTGTTATCTTATCATTTACCTACTTCGACTGGAAGTATAGAACCATATAAATTCCAACATTTACATATTTTCCAAACATATCATTAAAATAAATTCAGTTAACATGGATAACTTTACTTTTGAACATCAACTAAGGGATGCCCAACGGTTATATATGGAAACTTTGAATATGTAAAGTTCCGTGAAAACAAGAATGGACAGACGTATTGGCCCTGCAAGATGTTTTAGCGTTTCAAATGCAAAGCTCATCTGACGACAGAAGGAGATCGCAACGTAACCAACAACGAGCAGGGACACAGACATGAAGGCAACATCGCTACATCACTCGCACTTAAAGCGGTTGCCGAAATGAAGAACAAAATGGGTGAATCATCATCCACGCCAGCTGCCGTTATAGGATCGATTTCACAAGGATTAGACAATCACGTGCTGATGGCGCTGCCGAAGCGATCAGCCCTTACGCGCACTCTCCAAAACAGAAGAACTATATTTGCCGACAATGAGAATGAAGTAGTGTTGCCTCCACCGCCAGCCGATACTAACTTCACTGTTCCACCACGTTTTGTTGACATGATCCTGTACGACTCTGGAGCAGAAGATGAAGACCGTATACTAATTTTGGGATGCACAAATTACTCGACGGACTGGCGCGCGCTAAGCTGTGGCTTGCAGATGGAACGTTTGCAGTAGTGCCTTCTATTTCCTTTATGCTGTATTCGATTCATTTCGAGCTATGTCCTGGCAGTAATCCAGTTGCAGTATACTGCCTCGTCCGCAACAAGCAGCGATCTTCGTATGAGCGCATACTAGCCCAGATGAAAATTATGATACCAGCAGCAAATCCTGAACGAATTCTTGTCGACTTCGAAACGGCTGAGATGTTAGCGTTCCAGGCCGCGTATCCTAATGCAGTCATATCCGGATGTTATTTCCACCTCTGTCAAAGCGTTTTACGTAAGGTGAATGACATCGGGATGAAACAGGAATACGAAACCAACAACGCTGTCTGTGGAAGTGTCCGCTGTTTAGCTGCTTTGGCTCTCGTGCCGGAAGTCGATGTCATAGAAGCTTTCGATCTTCTCGCTGATGATATTGCTGATCTACATGAGCGCATGCCGGAATTGCTATCTTACTTCGAACACACCTATATCCGTGGACGACGCCGAGCTGGACGAGCAGGCTATTATGGACCAAGTATATTTCCGGTGCATCGTTGGAATCAACATCAGGCAGCAGGTGACGGCATTGCTCGAACAACCATACATATAAACTTTTTAAAAAAAATTTTTGATTAAGGGGGGGAGCATCTGTCTGGTGCCTCCCAAAAAAAAAAAAAAAAGAACAACCAACGCCGTGGAGGGATGGCACTATGGTCTTCAAACCTTATTTCAATGTCATCACCCTACTCTGTGGAAATTCTTAGATGGCATCTCTGAAGATATGCAGAATCAGAAAGCGACCTTTCTACAAGGTTTAACTGGAGTTCAGCAGATTCAAAGGAAGAAGAACAGTGAATTAAAGGAACGTGTGGCTCGTGCAGTTGGACTATATTTGGCTGCCGACGTGCTACAGTATTTGCGCGCCATGGCTCATCTGTCTCATCAGTAAATTGCTGTAAGTTAAAATATAATTTTTTATTTATTTTTTTGCAGTAAATTAAAATATAATTTCTTATTGAATTTTTTTTTTTTTGAATTACAATGATTTTACAACCAAGAAAGGATATTATAAAAAAGTCACTTATATATTGTGATTATCTGTCACTCTGATTATGTGTCGCTGTGATTATGTGTCGCTGTGATTAACTGTCGTTGTTTAAATGTTGGTACTGCATTTTATGCGGTCCAAGACGGACTCACACGACTAATAAGACGAAAACCATATCAGAATGTGAAGCATTTCAACACAAGCATTCCAGTAAATATGCTCAGTACCGCAAAGGTTGGTGTCAGCAAATGTCAGCAAATGTCAGCAAAATAATAAATCAAGCTGCTAATGAACGGTTAAAATAAATAACTTGTATGCTATCGCTGACAAAGCAAAACAATTCAAAATGGCTGGTTTGATTTCAACACTCCCAACAACGTTTATCAGACAGATATCTTGTCTTTCCCACATGCCGTCTATAAACGGTACACATACAAGTATGCGTTGACTGTCGTAGTTGAGGCAAGCAGATACAAATAGGTTCAACTGTTATCGTCTTAGACAGAAACTGAGGTCGCAACTTTGTTTGAACGAATTTATAAACATGGATAATTGCGCTGGCCACAATTGTTACAAGTTGATCCATGCAATGAATTTCTCGATGTAGTAACCACGCTGATGTAGCAGCACGTTAAGACTAGACGTGGACACACCGCGATACATCGCAATCAAGCAATCGTTGAACGATTTAATCAAACACTTGCACATTAACTCTGTGAACATCAATATGCCCAAGAACTTCTGCACGCTCAGGAAAGATCTCGTAAATGATTTGCTAAACTGCCTCATATGGTAGACTCTTGGAACAACGAGGTCACGAGTGCAATTAACATGAAACATGTCCATGCAATTGCAAAAACACACATACCACCAGATCATCTAAAATAACCAGTGTTGGGTAGTAAAGTAACAGTGAGGTATTTATATAAACCTTGTACACTTGAGGGTGGTACGGCAGGAGCAACTTATCCCTTGTGTAGTGTAACAACACATAACATTTCCAGCATGGTAAGATGTCCTACGCAGCCACCAACATACAGACTAGATTTAACAGCTCCTCAACTTGGATTTCTACGTGGACAATTACCGGTAATTCCTAAAAACACCCAGTTACCACCAGATTGGATACAGCGTCGCAGATGCTAGCGGAGGGCTCCCATCAAAAACCGCGAACAAAATTCACATGCGGCTAGGAACGACGCTTCGCTATGTCTGTTACATTCAAGACCTCTCACTGTGACATTTTTGTATGTGTGGCCGAGACTGGTATTGATTCTGTCTGTCCTCCGCGGTAAATTGTCAGTAGTATATGGGGGCACCGTAGCGACAATGGAAAATCCAGTCAAAAAGGGCTTGGGCGATTATAGCGACAAGATTTATAGCGACAAGGGAAAATCCAGTCAAAAACAGCTTGGGGCACTATAGCGACAAAACAGCTTGGGGTACTATAGCGACAAGGGAAATTGAACATGGGGGACCTATATAGCGTCAAGGGAAATTGAACATAGTGGGTCTGTATAGCGTCAAGGGAAATGGAACAGGGTGGTTCTGTATAGCGTCAAGGGAAATGGAACAGGGTGGGTCTATATTGGGACAAGGGAAAAAAAGGGTGGCAATGAAAGCTACTATCTTTTCGAGACTTATGAGTGGCCCTGAAAAGGGCCTTTGGATACTTCTTCTTTTATTTTCTGCCTTTGTTCCACCACCTTTTGATTTTACCAATAATTCCCTTTTTCTTCTTCTTTTCTTCCTCGGGAATCCAGTCAGGATGTCCCATAGCTCTAAACTTCTCTTGTATCTTTATCCAATTGTTATTTAATCTTTCAAAGTCCACTTTCTTTTTTTGGTTTTCATTGTCCTTTCTCTCCTTTCTCTCCTTACTCCAGTTATCTTTCATCTTCTTCACTTCTTCTAATAGCTCCTTTCTCATCAGTTCTTCAGCTTTCTTGAGCGGGTCCAAACCCTTTTGGACATGGGGGTACTCTGTCAAGATATTATCCAAAAAAACACTTGACGTTTTCGACAATATCTATCACTTGCTTCAATGTCCCCACTCTAACATAGGGTGGGTTAATGCAGCCTCGTAACTTGTTGGCTTCTTCTTCTAGCATTCCTCCTAAAAGCTCCCTGGCTATTTTCAGTCTTTTTGCAAAGTCCAAACTCTTCGTAATCTTCCATTTATGATGTAGTTTTTCCACTTCATATTCCCCGTCTAATATCCAGAAATAGCTGTGTCTTAAATTGTTGAATAAACTTGATGCTTTCGCCATCTTCTATGGTTATTCCGTGGAATGGTTCTAATTTTTTTTTTTTAATATGAATTAAGGTCGCATGCGCAACTATGTGCTTTCGCGACCAGTTAATGCCCGAGGGTCGGGCTATTTGATTGGTCGGGACCAAAGGTAACTTTGACTACACTAGGCTGCGTTGTCGCAGTCTTCCCGGCACCCGCGTTAAATGGCAGTCTCGCCTTAGAGTAAAATGTCGGGTCACGGCAAAGCAGAAAGGCAGAACAAATACCAATATTGTGTAAGCCACCTGTGCAATTATATCAAATCCATATAGTCATAGAATTTTTCATCTTTCTTAACAATAAATATTTCTAGTACATAGTGTACATGTTGTAGGTCCTTAACAAATTTAATTGCTAAAATGTCTTAGCGACATAAATAAGTGTAGTCACTGTTAGGTATTTTAGCTTGTTAATTTTGAGCGGTGGTCAAAATTGATCAAGTTAGATTTCGAGAAAGAGATTGTTTGAAAAGGGTTCTCGTACCAAATTTGAACCCTAGGGAGAAAAATAAAATAAAATAAAATAAAATTAAAAAATTAAAACAAATTAAAAATTAAAAATATTTAAAAATATATATATAAAAATAAATTTAAAAAAAAAAAATTAAAAAAAAAAAGAAAGAAAAAAAAGAAAACGAAAATTAAAAATTAAAAAAAAAAAAAAAAAAAAAAAAAGAGAGCCAGACTTTTTTTATTTAATATGAATTAAGGTCGCATGCGCAACTATGTGCTTTCGCGACCAGTTAATGCCCGAGGGTCGGGCTATTTGATTGGTCGGGACCAAAGGTAACTTTGACTACACTAGGCTGTGTTGTCGCAGTCTCCCCGGCACCCGCGTTAAATGGCAGTCTCGCCTTAGAGTAAAATGTCAGGTCACGGCAAAGCAGGAAGGCAGAATAAATACCAATATTGTGTAAGCCACCTGTGCAATTATATCAAATCCATATAGTCATAGAATTTTTCATCTTTCCTATCAATAAATATTTCTAGTACATAGTGTACATGTTGTAGGTCCTTAACAAATTTAATTGCTAAAATGTCTTAGCGACATAAATAAGTGTAGTCACTGTTAGGTATTTTAGCTTGTTAATTTTGAGCGGTAGTCAAAATTGATCAAGTTAGATTTCGAGAAAGAGATTGTTCGAAAAGGGTTCTCCTACCAAATTAGAACCCTGGGGAGAAAAATAAAATAAAATAAAATAAAATAAAATAAAATTTAAAAAAAAAAAAAAATCAAAACAAATTAAAAAATAAAAATATTTTAAAAAATATATATATATATATATATAAAATAAATTCAAAAGAAAAAAAATAATTAAAAAAAATAATAAAAAAAAAATAAAAAATAAAAAAAATAAATTAACAAAAAAAAAAAATTAAAAAAAAGAAAAAAAGATTAGAGTTGGAGTGGGGTGTGTTTGGTGTTATTTCATTTCTTCCTTCTTCTTTTTCTCTTCTTTTCCCTTTTCTCTTTCCCACTTTCTTCCTACTTCCTTCTTCCCTCTTTCTTTCTTTTTCCTTCTTCCATCCTTCTTTTCCCTTTCCTTTTACTTTTTCTTGTCGGTTTGTTGATGTTATGTTTCCTTGAGCTATGACTATTTGATCCCGGTGTTCTCATCACACTTATCTTGTCACTTGCCGGTTGACTGGTTTTACTGTACCTACATTGTGCCACTACTTAGTGTAATCTTCTCTTTTTTTCCCCTTCTCTTTCTTCCCTTTCTCCCGTTTCTTCCTTTTTTCCTCGCATTACAATGTTTATATTATCCCCCCTTTCCCTTCCTTTCCCCTTTTCTATTTCATTTTACTGAGGTTCTAATTTTTTTTTTTTTTTAATATGAATTAAGGTCGCATGCGCAACTATGTGCTTTCGCGACCAGTTAATGCCCGAGGGTCGGGCTATTTGATTGGTCGGGACCAAAGGTAACTTTGACTACACTAGGCTGTGTTGTCGCAGTCTCCCCGGCACCCGCGTTAAATGGCAGTCTCGCCTTAGAGTAAAATGTCGGGTCACGGCAAAGCAGGAAGGCAGAACAAATACCAATATTGTGTAAGCCACCTGTGCAATTATATCAAATCCATATAGTCATAGAATTTTTCATCTTTCCTATCAGTAAATATTTCTAGTACATAGTGTACATGTTGTAGGTCCTTAACAAATTTAATTGCTAAAATGTCTTAGCGACATAAATAAGTGTAGTCACTGTTAGGTATTTTAGCTTGTTAATTTTGAGCGGTGGTCAAAATTGATCAAGTTAGATTTCGAGAAAGAGATTGTTCGAAAAGGGTTCTCCTACCAAATTAGAACCCTGGGGAGAAAAATAAAATAAAATAAAATAAAATAAAATAAAATAAAATAAAATTTAAAAAAAAATCAAAACAAATTAAAAAATAAAAATATTTTAAAATATATATATATATATATATATATATATATATATATATATATATATATATATATATATATATATATATATATATATAAAATAAATTCAAAATAAAAAAAAAATAAAAAAATAAAATAATAAAAAAGAATAAAAAAATTTAAAAAAATAAATTAACAAAAACAAAAAAAAATAAAAAAAAAAAAAAAAAAGATTAGAGTTGGAGTGGGGTGTGTTTGGTGTTATTTCATTTCTTCCTTATTCTTTTTCTCTTCTTTTCCCTTTTCTCTTTCCCACTTTCTTCCTACTCCCTTCTTCCCTCTTTCTTTCTTTTTCCTTCTTCCATCCTTCTTTTCCCTTTCCTTTTACTTTTTCTTGTCAGTTTGTTGATGTTATGTTTCCTTGAGCTATCACTATTTGATCCCGGTGTTCTCATCACACTTATCTTGTCACTTGCCGGTAGACTGGTTTTACTGTACCTACATTGTGCCACTACTTAGTGTAATCTTCTCTTTTTTTCCCTTCTCCTTCTTCCCTTTCTCCCGTTTCTTCCTTTTTTCCTCGCATTACAATGTTTATATTATCCCCCCTTTCCCTTCCTTTCCCCTTTTCTATTTTATGTTATATAGTTAGCAAAGTGTTACAGTATCCCTATCATTACCAAAACACGCGGACGTGATGGAAAACACTCCTCACTTTTATACTTGACTCATATTAATTATAAATTGAACAAGTTATTTTGAAAAAATACGTTGTGCTTATAGACGCACTTCAAAACAAAAGTAAAAGAGACAGTGATTATAGACTCACTTCTATTTTTTTCTAACTTCCTCACATACCATGAGCAAATTGAATGATTAATTCTTTTCGAGAATATTGGGTAGCCCTGAAAAGGGCTGTTTTTTTGTGTGTGTGTGTACGAGGAAGGATGGCAATCTTTTATCGTCTAAGATTGCGTCCTCGTTTGGCTACACGATAGGGTCTGCTTCTTCGGAAAGAGAAAGAGAACTCTTTCGTGTCCACACGACAGTCGACAAAACTTCTGTCTGGTTCCTGCTGCTGTTGTTGCTGTTGCTGCTGCTGCTGTTCTCTCTGCTCTCTCTGCTGCTGCTTTTGAAGTCGATACTTCTCAGTCCATTCTTCTTTCTCCTTTTGAATTTCCTCTCTGAAGAGTTCTTCTATGAGGTCTTCCGTTACTTGTAGCATTCTCACATTCTCTATCTCTTCAGGCTTTGGCATCAGATTGTGTCTGATACGATGCAGAGTGACATAAGCTTCGTTCAGCTTAGCTAGTCTTGAGCACATCTTCGTAGGAGGATGAGTCAAACAATGGATGGCCAGACTGGAGACTACCCCTGCTTTATATGGTTCAAGCGCGGACGTGATGGAAAACACCCCTCTGCGGTTTAGGGTTTTGAAACGTTGGGATAGTTTGATGTGAGGGATAGAAAGAAAAGTCAAAGAGCATTTATATGAATACAAATGTAAAACAAACGACAGACTATTTGGTTTCAAAAAACAACATTTTTATTCAAATAACAAAACAACTCACAAAACACAATTTTTTCAAATAACAAACATTTTTTCTTCCATAACACTAATACATTATCTTTGACATGGTTGACAACGTTGTGAATTAAATTGAGATTTCCACTGTTGGAAGTCATTGGGCGATTGATGTACACTACGTTTCCTAGCTAAAGACAACAGATAGCCATAATGGTCACAAAACCATCGATCTACTTTGTCATCGTTTCGAGACGAATGACGATCAAAATAAGTTACTAAATGTTCTAAAGAATATCCAAGACTGCGATGATGCAGATAATAGATACAATATTGTCCACACACCATAGAATCAGTGCCTTGTAATTTCACATTATTGAATCATGTCGTCTGGGCATTTCTTCTCATAAAGTCAATGATATCATCTTCGAAAGGGGACAATCCATACGAATCAAATTACTCCGCACAACCCTCTTGAGGAAAGTAGACAGCTACCCAGTGAGTTCCTGGAAGATGACTGTCATCTGTGTTGATGACATAAGCTTGATTCTCTTGAGGTTTGCGATGAGGTAGTTCATCTTTAGCACACACGACAGGATTCCAAGAAGCAGTGTACGAACTACGGTTCAAAAGATAATAAAGTTCCCAGGTATCCATTTTTTGTTGTGTAGCCTTGTTTTTTTCTCTCCTTTCTTCACAGGTGATGATAAGTCATCAATTCAATCCAGACTTTTGTTTGAAACGGTCTGACAAGTAACTGATGGTTTGCTTCGTCTCTTTACTTTTGGCCAAGAGAACTTCGATGCGATCGATTTCTCGAGCAAACAATGGAGGAGATGAATGATCACGTAAGCCTTTATACCACTGAAGTAACACGTCTTCTTCGGAGATGAGACTCCAAGCTTCGTTCAGATAATCATCCAATTTTTCTTCTTGACTCATCATCATACATTTATCGTGTTGAATTTGACTGGGATGATCGATTTGACATCCATAACAATCTTTTTTAATCATGTCCCTCATTTTATCTTCCAAGTGTTGTGCAAAACAAGCCACTAACTGTTGTTCCTGTTCTGGCCATCTGGATTGCATGATCACTACCTCTTCTTTTTGGTCTTGGGGATCTGCTTTTTCTGTAACCTCCCATTCCATGGATTCTCCACTATTCAAAGAAGGACAAGGGTCTTCCATAATGTCTAATAGTCTAGAATGACTTCTCTCAAACTGTTGATTTCTATGGTATTATCGAATTCAGCATACAGAATGATATTCACCGTTTCGGGAAGAGGTGCTGAAAACTGAAGTTCCACACGCAGTTGCCCAGATTTTATAGGGTGGAAATGTCCCTCGTCGCTGCCTTGGTCTGGAGTGAAATCAAAAGCCCACAACGTGTAACCTCTTGCATAGTCGTCGTAGGAAATACCGTGACTGGTGTTGGTTCCTAACTGTCCTGTGGCTTCGTACAGCGACAAGTACGACCTCAAGTAATTTTTCTGTTCGCCAAAGTCGGGTTCGAAGGGTCTGGTACACAAAGTTTTGCCATCGCGACTGACTTCAATTTTTGATACTCTGCAGTGCTTAAACTGGAAAGGATTTTCATCGTGGGCACCATTGAGGGCTGCATTGCTGACAATACCAATGAATAAACGTTTGGGTAACTGTCCTTGGAACAGATGATCTTCAATCTTAGATCGGAGTCCAGCGGCAATGGTGAAAGTTTTGACTTCCACGCGTCGTATCGGATACTTGGCTGTCGTTCTGCTCAAAGTGTGACTGATATCATTTCCCACTTTAGGTAACACTTCCACGCGACGTACGTATAACCTGGCTTCTTGGATAATGGTTTTGTATTCGTTGGCATGAGCCATCAAATGGAAAGCAGTACTACTTCGATTCAGTCTCAAGCGAATATCTACTCCGTTCAGCAAATACTTCTCTTGAAACCACATGTCCAAATGCAAACGATCGAACAGTTCTAAACTACGTCCTTGCAAAATTTTCTTTCGCCGGTCGTTAAGACCCACATTGTGAGGATCTGCAGGATTGTCACCCTCAGCTGCTACGGGCAAGGCTGTGTCGTTAAACTTATCTGCGGTGTCAGGTTTCCATACCACGCAAGCATCTAGATGAGTGTTCTTGGCTTCTTTTCCGTACGTCAAGAGATTTTCGAGGTACGCTCGGTAAGGGTAAGTATCCATGCTACTGCTGATCAGTTTGTTATTCATGTACAAATCCACATCGCTGAACAAGGAATGCATGAAATTGTTGACAGGAGCTACTCTATCATTGGCTCCTGGATTGGTGTTGTCCGTTTTGGTTACTTTCACTTTCAAATACAAGTAACTGTTGTTGAGATCGATGTAATCTTCGGGTTGTCCTTTGATTTCAAACTCGATGGGAGCTGAATCCGTCAAAGAGGAGACGGGATGAAATTCGACCCATTGGGCTTCTTGCATGGTCATCATCGTGGGTGGCATGGCAAAGAGATCCAGTTCCGACTTGGAACAGGCACAAGATTCTTGGTGCATCATTTTTTCTTCTCAGTCTCTATGTTTTACTTTTAATAATCAAAAATGTCTAAGTCTCGAGCGGTTCTTTTTTTCTTTGTCTTTCGAACTTTGGAGGTACGGAGACTTTTGAAAGGGTGTCTTCGTCGACGCTTTCTACCTTGTCCTTGCTGTGTCGTCAGGGAAGTAGGAATGTCAGACTCGGTACCGTTCAGAGCATTTATAGGACTTTCTCGTCGACTCAAAATCTCTTTACCCGTTTGAAGCAAGACATTTTTGCCTGCTCTCAAAAAAGCTTCTTTAGGGTTTTGTTTGTCAATGAGAACATTTTGAAGAAAATCTTTGCCGTGAGTCAATGCGGCATCTTTTAAGGCATGCAATCCTCGTGTCACCATTGGTTTTAAAACAGGGACCACGGAACGAAAGGCTGATTTAAACATATTTCCTAAACCATGTCCTCGTTGTCGAGTGACTCCTTGGTACACAGGATACATCACTTTTTCAGTTGTTGGAGAATCGTTTTTGAAAATGGAGTTTCACTGTGACTTTCCCTTTGGTAAATGGAATATTTTGACCTAGTTCTCCTTTTATAGTAATGTTGACACTGTCGAAATACGACTTACTGACGGGTAAATAATGAGGATGCACAAATTCGCGGTGAACGTGATAGGTATTTCCACCTTCCTCGTCAGCGGTAGTGGCATCCACTTTGAAAGGAATGACACGTAGTAATGGTACAGAGGTGTGTCCTACCACGTTGTACTCCACCACATCGGAATACACAAACATCAAATTGAGTCCTTGGTTCATTTCTACAAGGGATCGAAAATATTTGATAAAATCCGAGTTACTGGATATGCCTGGTATTTCTTTTATGTTCAGGAGCATCTTGAGGTCTCCACCTAAGATATCAAACAATTCAGGACAAAAGGTAATGGCTATTATTTTCTTCTCTGAAAATTTGATCATGAGGCGACGAGCCACTTTAATGTACTCAAAGGTAACACTTTCTTTGATTTTGTCCAGGGGTTTACCAAACACAGCATTGAACCTGGTTGCAATCGTAGTCACTAAATGTTGACCGCTAAAATAGTAGCCTGCAGGAATGGTCAACACATGAGTGGACAGTTGTTTAGTTGTGGGTCCATCTGATTTATTGATGTCAATGCCAGTGATGCCTCGTTCATCTAAGGCTTGTTGCAATTGCTTGTCGTACACTTCAACTGTGAAAAAGTTTTGATTTTCGACGATGTTTTTGATTTGTGTCGGGTGTATTATTTCCACTAAAGCTGCTTTCCAATGATCATCTTGATCCAAATGCATGGCTTGAGGTAATTTAGACGTGTAACAACACAATGTGTTGTTAGGAAACACCTCCATGGAACTGTCACTGGGTAACGTTAAGTAAAATTGGTTAATAGTGTTGTTCATATTTCCAATGTTCTTCTGTCCGAGGAGTCACTCGAGGTTAAAGGAGTGTCTAAAAGAGGATTGTGATTGGAAGGGTGACTGTCAGGAGAAGGACTAACGTTGGCCGCAAGACTCCCAATATTGTTACTGTTGTTCCCGTTGTAAGAGTATTTCAGGGAAGGATTGGGAAGAAGATACCCGATGCAACTGCTGAGTAAAATGGTCCACAATTGTTTGTCTCCTTGCTGCAAACTCAAATTAGCAATGGCTGCACCAATGACACAATATACCACAAAGATTTGACAGAAAAAAACGATTTGCGTTTTAGGGACATGTTCTCCACACCACACCCACAAGGGTTGCTTTTGTAAATCTTGCAGAGATGACGTGGGTGAAGGAGTAGTCACTGTGGTCGCTGAAGCTGTATTGAAGGGCATGATGGTCACTTCTTTTTATAGTCGATGACTTGCTAAGCGTCAATCCAAGAATCAAAACTAGGAGGATATCCTTTCCAACGTACTTTGACTTCTTTGACACGACGTTTTCCTACTTTACGGGTTCTTCGTTCGAGAATGCTTTCAATGTCGTACACGTCGTCTTCTTTTTTGGTGACACGTTGTAACTCAGGCAAGTAAAACGTTCCTTTTAATACTTCTCCATTCATGTCTTCCAATTTATAGACGTTAGGATGACGATCGCGCACTCGTCCAGTAACACGAAACAATTCGGTGGTCCAGTTGGGTAAGTAACCTTTGTCGAAAGTGCGTTTGGTTTTGCTAATGCGTACCCAATCTCCCGGGATAAACACTTCTCTACCTTTTTTGGGGACAGCCCTCGTCCGGGACGTACCAAACAGACGCTCAAAAACAGGTTCTTCGTTGGCAGGTGTCACCTCTTGTGGGGCACGTCCAATGCTTCTATGGTAAGATTGATTGTTGGCTTGGACTAAGTGTGATAAGACGTCGATGTACTTGAGAGTGTGTTGATGCGTAAAATATTTCCACATGCGTTCTTTCAAGGTACGTTGAAAACGTTCCACGATACTGGCTTTGGTTTCAGGATTTTCGGTGGTGAAAAAATGAATGTCACGTTTTTTTAATTCTCGTTGGAAAGCTTGGTTCAGAAATTCGGTACCTTTGTCGGTTTGCCATCGAAGAGGGTGACGACCACTTTGTTTCAACACCAGTTGCAAAGCTCGTACTAAATCTCCGCTTGATTTGGATGTCAATGGTACGACCCAGGCAAATTTAGAAAAGACGTCGATGACACAAAACAAATATTTGTAGCCACGACTGTAGGTGGCTAAATGAGAGACATCAGCTAAATCGGCTTGCCATTGATGATCGATACCTTCCACTTGAGTGCGACTTCTGTGAAATTTTCGTAGAATGGGTTTGTGTAAAGTGTGCGTCGCTTGTTCTTGTAACCATCGTTGTACTGTTGGTAAACGGAGCTTTTTCAGGCGAGTTTTGGCAGCACGGTAAAATTTCTGAATGCCTCCATAACCTGCAGGGTGAGCTGGATCGTAGTAAATGCTGGCTAATACCTTCTCCATGGTTTTTGTTAATAATTGCTTTGGGTGGGACGAAATGGGGGTTGTTTGGAAACGGTTTTACGTGTCCGATGTGCCACAGGAGTTGACGTCGAGGGTAATGGTGGTGACGGAGGTAATGGGATAGCTTCTTTGGCCTTCTTTTCTTTTCTCACTTCTGGTTTCCTTTCTTTCTTTTTCACATCTGTCGAAGAAGGAGTAGCCATCATCTTTTTAACCCAAGTTTTGAGTTCTTGTCGTGGGGGAGTTGGAGAAGGGGTTAACAAGGAAGCGGCAATCTTACTCGGAATGGGAGTAGTAGTAGTAGTAGTAGTACTAGTAGTAGGTGTTTGAAAAAGATCGTGGGGTTCTTCTTCCTTGGGTAATGGTGGGGTAACGTCTGTTTTAACCGCTGTAGAGGGTGAGGGTGACGGGTTATTTATTAGAGCCTTAAAATCGGACAAAGTGGGTTGAGCTGTTTGTTCCACAGCTTTCTGATGAAAGAGTTGTAGCCGTTTCAAGAGTTGAGCGTACTTTTGTGATTTTTCGGTTTCGGATAAATCGTGGCGATGGATCAAGGATTGCAATTCGTGTTGTGATTGCGACATCTCAGCCAAATTGGGATTGGGTGGTAAATGGGGGGTTTGTTTTTCTTGCCAATGATGGTATTCCATCCATCGTTTGTAAGGAACCAAAGTTAGTTTTCGTCCTTCCATGGGCTTTCAAAGGTTATGTCTGAGATTGTGGTGCTCCATAGGGTCCTTTTATCTTCTACCCATCCCTTGAGTCATCCCTTGGGTCATCCCTTGTATCAAACCTGGTATTAAGCTTGTCAACATAGGAGCAAGAATGGGTAAAAATCCTCCGCGTTGCACCAACATCTTTTTCTTTTGGACCATTTGACGAAGAACGTGTCGATGTTTGGCAAAGCATTTTTTCTGGTGTGGAGACAAAGGTATCGTACCTTTCAAGACATTCAAACAACATTCGCACACGGTATCGATGACATCTTTGGAGGCTGTTTTAATGATTTGTTTTCGCATGGGTGGAGAGGCTTTGGACAGGACGGACAACACGTCTCCGTGTTTGGCTAAACGTGGAGGTAGTCCTTTCCTTTTCTTTCCTTTGTGGGGTGAATAAGAATGTTTTCTGCGAGGTGACATCTTTGCTTGTTCGTTCCAGAAATACACTGTCGTCAAAGACTTGATACACACCCTCTTTTATCTTCTTTTTCTATTGGTTTCTCCAAAAGGTAATGGCGTGCTTCGCTAAATCCTCAAAAGCAGGGCTAAAGATGCCAGTTCGGTTCTGAGCTGCTTTGTCTAGTTTGTGCATACCTTTAATAAGACCAGTAAATATGCCTCCCCTATGGTGACTTCTCTTTTTCTTTGGATGACTGTGTCTTTTTACGGGAGGACGTCGTTGTTTGGTTTTTGAGCGTTTGGTAGGATGACGAGATTGTCTTTTTCCTTTTCCTTTTTGGACGGTAGAACGTCGAGGGTGGTGGTGTGCACGTTTTTGAGGAGGCATCCTTGAGTGTTCATCAGTGGTTCAGAAAAAATACTGATTGACGTCGTGGTCTTCAAGTCATATTTTTATACTGGAATGCGTCGCCACTGATTATCTTTACGTCGTATCAACTTCATGGCAGGTAACACACGTCGTGAAGGAGTTCGCAATGGACTCAATCGGGACAGTTCTTGTTTGGACAAATCTAGTAAACTCTTTAACATGCCAGATCTTTCTTGGACTTTGACTTTAGGGGCAGGTACTTTGTGAGCAGCTGCTACTGCCGCTAATGTGGACGAGGGTGTCACCGGTGGAGGAGACGTTTTGGGAGACGCAGATTTCCAATGTTTCATTAAATTAGGAAAAACGGGTGTCAAATTGGGTTTGGCTGGCATCACCCGCAACGGAGAAGTGGCAGCACCTGAGGCTACTGACAATGTAGTCCCTGCCAAACGTCCTTGTAGATCTTCTCTTACAGGTCGTGGTTGACGAAGGTAAGGTTGTGTCCTGGCCGAAGTGCCTCTTTTGCGGGTGACCGCTTTTTTCTGTGGACTTTTCTTTTTCTGTGCTTTGGTCTTGGTACCCTTGTTCTTTTTCTTAGGGGCTTGTTTGGCTTTTTTTGTTTTCTTCTTGGGGTGAACTTTGGGAGTATTGGGATCCCATTTTAAAAGGGAACGAATGATGACACCTCCAAGAGAACCACTACCTCCAGGTTTCAATATGATTTGCTTTTTGGTGTGAGTGTCGATGCGAGGATTGGCCAGTTGCGTCAAGGCTACTTTGTTTCTGTCAAAAAAGCGTTTGGTTTGATGTGGAATGTGAATGATACCTTGCAGTATTTGACGTGCTGTCACCGTAAACCATCGTAAGACTTCTTTGAGACTGGCTTCTAAGACGTGAGCACGTTTTTGTGGATTTTTTTCGCGACTGATGCCGTACAAGGCACGAATCAATTTGATGGGAAGATGAGACTGAAGGGACGTCATGTTGACGATGTATGAGACAAGGTCAAAGTAACCCAAGGTTTTTATAGATTTTTTTAGTGCTTCATAGTGTTATGTCGACGAGGAGGACGTGTACACAACAGGTCCTCCGTCTTGACACCAGTCGTGAAACAAATCGGTACGAAATCGCAAATAATCAGGGGTAGTGGGTTTTAAATCCACGAGTAAATAGGCGTGTGGCGTTTGAGTGGCATCATCGTACGCATGAGTCAGCCAAGGTGTTCCTAACTGTTTGGCTAAAACTTGCACTTGTAATTTATCTCGAGGACTTTTAAACAAGACCACGTAATGAGCATTGAGACTAATGGTACGATGGGCTTTACTTTGTTGAAATAAATTTTGTGTAATGTAAATGACACTGGCATTACGATGATGCCCTTTACGCGTAAACCATAGTTTAATTTCTTCTTCGTCTTCTCCTAACATGTCGTCAAAAATGACCCAATGAGTTTGACTAGGGTCAGACACGATCCCATCGTCTTCTTTAGGAATGCCTGCTACAAACACAATGGAATCACCTTGACTTTCTTGCAAGAGGCTGTAAGCCGATTGCCACTCTTTGTAACACCACACGATGCGTTGAGGTGGACGATCGATCAAAATGATGTTTATGTTCGATCAAACGTTTGACAAATTCGGTTTTGCCTGAACCGCTCGGTCCAGCAATTAACATGTTAAAAGGATGACGAAGATACTAGGCTTTCCAACTAGCCTGATCTAAGTGTTCGTCAATGACTTTGAATGTCGAGACGGAAGGAGTAGTAGAAAGAGCAGAGTGAGCCATAGTCGTGTAGTGGTATGACACGATTGACACAAAAACAGACAAGACAAGAGGTTTTTATACTTTTTTCAAGACACGTTTATTTGAATGCATATTTTAAATTTGAACAACACGAAAGACAAGTATACATAAAAGCCAAATGGATAAATACAGGGATAAAATACATAGGGAAACGATCAAAGTGGCATATAAACAAGTCACTGTACCACATGGTTTGGGTAACGAAGGTGTCCTAGAGGTAGTATGTAATGTTCTTATAGTCTCCTCTACATGGGGTACAGTCACATAGGTGTCTTCTCGAAAGGGTCTTTGTGGGGGAATGTCCGTGACAGTTCTGTCTTGAACAGAGGGATTGTCTTCGGTGACAGATTCTTTTTCTTCTTCTTCTTCTGGTACTGTTACTAACACAGGATTAAAAGTGACTTTTTTCACTCGACGATGAATTTTAGGAACACAACGCTTGGGCATAATGGGATGCTTCGTTTGTCCAAGCCTCAAAATCCCAACTTTTCCAGTGACGTACATCTGTCCAATGATTGTGCAAATCACAAGCTACACACACATCTTTGTACACTACTTCCGTACGTGAAAGTTGACGAATCTTTTTTCTTGGAGAGGTCGAGACGTATCCAGATGAAAGCGTAAGGCTTTGAACAGAATAAGTCTCTCGTGGACATTTAAAGGAGTCACCATACTGTCTTATTTTTTTGATAGGTAGTGTTCGTAAAGTGTCCACAAGGAATCGGCAGGTAAACGAAATCCCAGAAAGCAAGTCACTAAAACACACACTACACGTCGACCCCAATTCATAGGGTATAGTTCTTGCAAAAAGTGTTCGTAATCCTTCACCGTGTGAATCTTCTCATTGATATCTTTCCACGGAATCTGTTGGATCACCAATGATAAATGTTGTGGCATGGTTGTTCTCTTTTATACTTCTTTAGGTCGAAGACCATCAGTGTAGATTCAACCCAGAATTAAACACAGAATTAAATTTGCTCCAAAAGCGAAAGTGATTAATATAACGTGTAATTTCGTCCCACTGTCATTCAGGGTAACGGTTAAGAAGGATCAAAGCATCTTCAGATGTAAACGTAGTAAATTGGAAACAGAGCAAAAAAATACCCTTGATCCAGAGAAATCTAACACAATGGTTAATTTTTGTCACTTTCCTCTTGTGAATTTCACGACACAAAAGTTCTACAGTCACCCATTGAGATTTTTCTTTAGCAAGACCTTGCCAAACGTCCTTGTAAATCTTCTCTTTCAATTCGTGTGGTAATCCTTGAATATTATGTTTTAGAGAGGGTTTATATACTGGTCTAGGTGTGTTACACGACATGGAGTAGTAGTGTCACTTCCAATCACTAGGTTCTACTAAAGGTAGGTATTGACAATTCGGAGACCATCGAGCATGTTCCAAGTAAGCGGAATCTTTCTGTTCCCACTCGTAAATGGATACACCACAACTGAAACACTTGACTTTATCCCCTTCGCCCAAGTAGAAAAATCCGGCTCTGGCTAATTCTTCAGGAGTTGGTCCAGGCAGGTATTTTGGCCATTTATCTTTGAAGGTTTGAAATCGACTTTTAAAGTGGCAGTATTCAGGTAAACTCGTCGGGAACGAATATTCGACTCTCCTCACTTCTGTTCAATGTAGGTACGGTGAAATTCCTAGGAGTCCACGATAACGTGTGGCACCGCTTTCGCATCCCTCAGGTTTGACACGCACAGCATCACTTTCCAGGGTAGATATAGGGGTAGTAGTCATAGCAACGTTCCCACGATATCCAGCTGAATCGCTAACGTCACAGCGCCTGGCATCACTACAATCGTACGGTTCACCATCGCACTCTGTAACGCAATTACAGTGCGTACCGCAAGGACACTTACAGTTTCCTTCCAGACAACTTCCGTTGCAATGCATGGGTCTTATCCATCCAGTACTTTTCACACTCGGGGAAGGAACGTTTGTTTTACAATCCCCAAACTTGAATGATGTCTGTTAAAATGGATTAATCTTCTTTTCGCTGTGCCGTTGTAGTGACAAATGAACTATTGGTCTTGGACGATGTCCCTTTTTATATGCTGCCCAATTTCGACGTGACCGTACGGGAGAGTAAAGTGATTGGGAAGTCGTACTCTTTTTTGGTACACGATTTGATAGACTTTTTCCAAAGGTCGGCTAACAATTTGGTGTGTGGGTAAACGGACGATCTTGTGCGGTTCGTGGGTAGTCACTTGAAACGTTTCATCCTGTCCCGACTGTAAGGCTTCTTGAAGCACGTCAAAGTTCACCACTGGACTGGTGCGATAATTGAGAGTCAATCCTTTCACTTTACATTCGGTGTGCATTTCTCCTTGTGGGTCTCGGTATTCGTAGCCGTAATTTTTAGGACCGCCACTTGCAAAACTTAGAATCTTGTCGTCGGGATGTTCATCGGTCCAGGCTCCTAATCGGTCTCCTTCGATGACAGGGTTACACTGGTCCGGTCGGTGAATGTAGATGCAACTGTCCGTGTCAAAATACAACACACGATCTCCTAACAGTTCTAACACTTCGTACAATTTTAAGCGAGCGTGGGCTGTCACGTAAGCCGCAATGATGACATTTCCAAATTTGTCGGCTTCTACAAAGTCTAGTTCTTCTTCGTAATTGACTAAAATCAAGTCCTCACGAATGACGTCCACGTGTTTGAAGACTTTGGTTGGGTCGTGAATCATCTGGAAGTAGCGAGACGGCTCGGACAAATACTCTGTCTTGGGTAAAGACGGGCGTTGTGCCATTTTACCCCACAAGCAATTGAGCATCACTTTGGCAAACAACCGCCTTCCTTCGTTTTTCTCGATGTGGTCTAAAGTGATACCTTCCTGCTCCCAATATTTTTCTTTGAATATCTTTTGGTCTTCGGGAGTGTGATACCAGGAAGGATAGCCGCTAGCTTCTTGTTTTAGTTTTAAAAAGGCATCCACGTAGTCTGCAAAAATACCTTTCTGTGTCTCGTCGCCCTTGCGGTATTGTTGTGTTTTGGGAAAGTGGTAAATTTCGTACACTTCTAACAGTTGATATCCCAGGTCCAGAGCTTTAAACAATTCCACGCTCACCCACGTTCCTGTCAAGGTGCGTTCTTCCAGTCTGTGATGACAAGGTTGGTCTTGGTTGCACGTTTCGGCACATGTGCGACACAAAGGAAACATCAGTTTTCCTTGGCAATGGTGAGGTAAAACGGGATGGTACAAGTCTGTGGGTGGTAAGACTTTACACTTCATAAATCCTTCGTACTGTCGAATGTGGTCCAAGTCAATGTGTTCTGTCATCAGTTCTGGGTGCCCTACGGGAAAGTGACAATATTTGCACACGTAAGGATACAGTGAACACACGTCCAAGTATTTGATTTCTTCTCCTTTCTCCTCGTCCGCCTGGTACAGCAAACAGGTAGCATTCGTTCGTCCTCCGTACAAACTATCCCGAGGGTTCAATGGGTCCACCCACTTGTAACTTTCTACGATGCGTTTAAACTCGGGATCGGTTTTCAAACGCAGATCGTACTCGTGTTCCCACATTTCCACTACCTGGTATCCTTGCTGTTCTAACTTCAAACGTCGCTGACACGTGGTCTGGTACAAATCTTCCATGGTTCGTTGTAAAAACTGATTTTTGGTGTTACGCTGAGGGTAGCATAGGGGACATCCGTGAAATAAGCATCCGTTAAACTCGTACACGATTTGAGGATTTTCTAAGTCCCATCCATCTACCGAATACGTTCCACTGTGTAACAAAATTGTTACCGAGAGGAGGGTGGACTAAATGAACAATACAAACACAATTTGTGAAAGAAAATATAAATTTATGTAATAAATTATAAATGAAAAAAATACAGATGTAACAACACAATAATTCATGCACTCAACCCACAATTACACTCACAACCATTCACAATACATGAACAAATTAAATATTAATACAAAAGGAATCTCAGATGTAAAGGGATCTCTTGGATTATACACAGATCCAGGGATCCTTTACGAAAGTTAAATTAATGCAAGTATGATTTACGAAAAAAATAAACACAAACGACAAACTATATATCGCACGATGGATTGCGATAACTAGCACGATCATATACTTGTATTCAATCAAGTTGCTAGCTTTTATTGATATCTATGTGATCACTTGAAATATTATTGTGATCTGACATAAGCATGCAAATACAACAATGTATTAAATTATATTACAATTTCAATACACCTATGTGTCTCCCCTGTATAACCGCACGATTCAGCAACAGTTGAATCGTCTCCCAGTTTCCCCGAAAACCGAGGGTTGACCAATACTATTATCGGACGTTACCCTTCACGGATCCACCACAGTTATACGTTCAGACAGCATACAACATCTACCAGAACCAACGGTTCCTCACTCCCCTAGATGTCGACCCGGACGTTTTACAACTCTAAGACAGCTCCGACACTCGGACTTCTAGCTTTCCGGATATTTACACGTTACACAGATGTTGACGAACAGACAGTTCGACACACAGACAGATACTTCAATTCCGTTTGCACAAATTAACGGCACAAGCACATTCAGATATTTATACAGAGATGTTCCAGAACAAACAATAGATGTCCCACAACAAATCAGACGATATCAAAGACGTTTATCAAAAGATGGTATCAGATGTGTTAACAGCTACGGTATCAGAAATGGTATCAACTACGTTAGCAGCTACGGTATCAGAGACGGTATCAACGATGTTATTAGATGCGCTATCAGTGATGTACTTCTACGGTATCAACGACGGAATCAGACGGAATCAGCTATAATAAACAAAACCAGACTAATAATAGTTGTCTCAAAAATAATCTAAGCCGTAGATTACGATATTGTATTTAAAGTCTAAAAGTGACTAGT
Organism: Unio pictorum; assembly: GCA_030141615.1. Classification (NCBI taxonomy): domain Eukaryota; kingdom Metazoa; phylum Mollusca; class Bivalvia; order Unionida; family Unionidae; genus Unio; species Unio pictorum. The sequence continues at coordinate 5,345,422 of JARLTB010000006.1, read as the reverse complement.
AATTCCAAACATTCCACGTTCATTGCAATAAAGCATCATTATACGAAATGATAATCTGAATAAAATTCACAATAAAACGAAATGTAAATTTAACACTCACCCCTTTGGCTGGAGATTGCAAGACGAGGTTATCTATCCTTTGATTAGATATTTTGGTTCCCGTAAATAATTATGAGAAATACTTCGCCTTATATACTCTCAATAGGTGAACATAAATCACATCGAGCTTGCCGTGCACCACGTAAAACGAGTATTTCGGATTTCATGTAAATTACAAATTGGCACATGCAAATCGTTACACGCCACTTAATCACCCCAGGTAATGTATGTACGACGAAATCAAGAAAATGGTGAGTTTCGTTTGCAATTCAAGAACAACAAAAATCAGTTCAATTTTCGCCTAATTCTGTGACAATACCTCCCCCCTAAGAATAAAAATGTACACATTTTTAAAACTAACACAGAAACTCCAACTAGAGTATTATCTTAACAGAAGGTCACGCTCAAATATAAACATTAAATGTATACCTTCACAAAAATGATTGACAGTTCACTTAATCCAACGATCCCACTTCTGACACCATTGTACCAGAATTGTTACCGAGAGGAGGGTGGACTAAATGAACAATACAAACACAATTTGTGAAAGAAAATATAAATTTATGTAATAAATTATAAATGAAAAAAATACAGATGTAACAACACAATAATTCATGCACTCAACCCACAATTACACTCACAACCATTCACAATACATGAACAAATTAAATATTAATACAAAAGGAATCTCAGATGTAAAGGGATCTCTTGGATTATACACAGATCCAGGGATCCTTTACGAAAGTTAAATTAATGCAAGTATGATTTACGAAAAAAATAAACACAAACGACAAACTATCTATCGCACGATGGATTGCGATAACTAGCACGATCATATACTTGTATTCAATCAAGTTGCTAGCTTTTATTGATATCTATGTGATCACTTGAAATATTATTGTGATCTGACATAAGCATGCAAATACAACAATGTATTAAATTATTTTACAATTTCAATATACCTATGTGTCTCCCCTGTATAACCGCACGATTCAGCAACAGTTGAATCGTCTCCCAGTTTCCCCGAAAACCGAGGGTTGACCAATACTATTATCGGACGTTACCCTTCACGGATCCACCACAGTTATACGTTCAGACAGCATACAACATCTACCAGAACCAACGGTTTCTCACTCCCCTAGATGTCGACCCGGACGTTTTACAACTCTAAGACAGCTCCGACACTCGGACTTCTAGCTTTCCGGATATTTACACGTTGCACAGATGTTGACGAACAGACAGTTCGACACACAGACAGATACTTCAATTCCGTTTGCACAAATTAACGGCACAAGCACATTCAGATATTTATACAGAGATGTTCCAGAACAAACAATAGATGTCCCACAACAAATCAGACGATATCAAAGACGTTTATCAAAAGATGGTATCAGATGTGTTAACAGCTACGGTATCAGAAATGGTATCAACTACGTTAGCAGCTACGGTATCAGAGACGGTATCAACGATGTTATTAGATGCGCTATCAGTGATGTACTTCTACGGTATCAACGACGGAATCAGACGGAATCAGCTATAATAAACAAAACCAGACTAATAATAGTTGTCTCAAAAATAATCTAAGCCGTAGATTACGATATTGTATTTAAAGTCTAAAAGTGACTAGTAATTCCAAATATTCCACGTTCATTGCAATAAAGCATCATTATACGAAATGATAATCTGAATAAAATTCACAATAAAACGAAATGTAAATTTAACACTCACCCCTTTGGCTGGAGATTGCAAGACGAGGTTATCTATCCTTTGATTAGATATTTTGGTTCCCGTAAATAATTATGAGAAATACTTCGCCTTATATACTCTCAATAGGTGAACATAAATCACATCGAGCTTGCCGTGCACCACGTAAAACGAGTATTTCGGATTTCATGTAAATTACAAATTGGCACATGCAAATCGTTACACGCCACTTAATCACCCCAGGTAATGCGTGTACGACGAAATCAAGAAAATGGTGAGCTTCGTTTGCAATTCAAGAACAACAAAAATCAGTTCAATTTTCGCCTAATTCTGTGACACAATGGTCTTTTCGCCTCCTCCGTTGCGAGCGTGTTGGATCCATTTGTCGTCCTTGTCGCACAAGTAATGGAGCCAGCGTAGGGCTTTGACCGAGTATTGACGTTTGACAAAGTTCGTCGTTTGAGGACTGATGACCGCTAGAGTATTTTCAGGCATAAAGCGTTTTCGGTACACTAAAGAACATGCTTTGGCAATGGTACAAGCTTCTTTCAAAAGAATCGATTCCTCCGTACTCCATGAACAATTCTCGAAATTTTCCACAGCAACGTCGTAAAATGTCCACGTCAGATCGACAGTACTTTAACATTTCTTCTTGAAAATCAAAAGGGTCCGAGGCGTGAGTCTGGTACCAAGCATAGAAAGCTTCTCGTTGTTCGGTGCGCATGTTGTCGGGGTCGTAGTCGTCAGCCTCAGGCAAATGGGGTAGAACAGCATGTTGATTGGCTTCGGTATTAAAAAAGTGTGGAAAATAACCTTTAGCCATTTCTGTCATTCCAAACGTTTTAGGCATACGACTCAAAGGCATGGCCAAGTAACACATTGAATCTTTAAACTGGACTTGTCCTACTTGAATAGAAATGATTTTGGCTCCGTTTAAAGTCACTTGAGGTCGTTCGGTACTTTGTTCCGCATAGTATCTGAGCAGAAATTGCCCATCGTATTCCGAGAAATTGTGAGCCATGACCGTGGCATGGCGATGACAATCGCCGTAACGTTCAATGTCTTCTGGACTCCACGTTTCGTCAATGGGGTTAAGGATCCATTGGGCAAACTTGGCTAACGTGTTTGACCCTCGAAAGATTTTTTCACGTCCTCCAGGAATCTTGCTGCAGTGAGGGCAATGACTAAAGATAGGTTCTTGGATACACTTCTCGCACGCACGGTGAGCTACGCAGAAATTGGGAATGTGAATACCTGTTTCTTGCATGCATTCGAAATCAAAAAAGATAAAATTCCCTATCTTCTGGGTATCTTCTGATTGGGGTTGATATTTTTGAATGAAGCATTCGTGTTCCAAGTCCACGATTTGGTGACAAATGTGACATCGTTTCTTCCCTCGACAAACGTGAAACTTGGCACTATTGGTACGTATGCCTTGTCCACAAGTAGGGCACAATCTCAGCAGTTGACAAGCACTTTTCTGCTGTGAACCTTGCATCTTCAAATGTTGTTGGTAACAGGTAGGACTGACAAAAGTGCGCTGACACACAGGGCAATGCACTCTTTCTTGTCCTTGGTCCAGACAAGGTTGTGAGGCCAAACATCCCTCACATTTTGATCCACAATGCTTGTGTTGTTTTCGATTGTTATAACCATAGTCACATTTTTCACAGTAGTAACTGTATCCCTGGAATGCAGTGATACTGGTAATGGTATCAAAATGACCATCGTGATGATAGACGTGAATGTATTTTCCGTCTTTGAAATCGTGGCCTCGAAACAAAAGTGGACCACGCACTTCTTGAGGGTGTACTTTCAAAGTGTAATGTGGTGTCAACACGTCTTGCAACTTTTGCATTTCTGGAATGCCACAAGGAGTGTCTTTGGATATCCCCGCTTGCTGTAACAGGAGTTCTGCTTCACTTCTTTGTTTGGCTCGGTCCGATCGTTGAATAGTTTTCCAGGCTCTTTTCCATTCTACCGTGTCGTTCTTGTTGGCATACGTTCGTCCCACGACGACAGCACGGGCTAAACACATCTGGTCTTGAGGATTGTTAATTTGGACAAGGCTTCGCTTCATGCTGCGAAGGCTGTCCACCAATAACACTTTTTTGCATCGTCCGGTCCCCTGGGGAAGACACACGTGGGTCATAAACAGTGTGGCTTTTCCATCGTCAATGTGAAACTTGTCGTTGGATTGTTGCACATGTTGAATTTTGTCGATGACTTTGGAAGGTGTCAATTCTGATGGACTAGTAAACTCAATCCAAACGGGAGACTTCAAATTATCGTGATGAATAGAAAGTCTCAAGCGATCGTCTTCTTTGGTTTGACATTGCTGTTTCAGTGTAGTTAACACAGAATCCCACACCTCAGTAATGAACCCGTCTGTATTCTCCAAAGGTACATTGGACTTGAAATCTTTAAACTTTACGGCATACGTGTAAGCCGTTGTTCTAAGTTTTCGAGAGGAACGCTTTTCCGTCTCTCGAATGTGATAGTAATTTTTAGGGTTTACTAAGGGTGGTGCACTTTGCTTGGACGTCGATTGTCTGGGTGTAAATTCGGGCTCACTCATGTCATCTTCAATATCACTGGCATGAATTTGAGCCAAGACTTCAGCTACTGTACTAGGCGATACATTACGTTTCTGTCTCTTACTGTCTTTTCCTTTCTCCAAAGCATGATGTGGTCTTTTCATCTTGTCTGCAAAAAGTCAAATGACTACCTTTTAAAGACCATAACCCCTATATATTCATGTCCGATCTGTGCATATATATAAAGGGTTAGTGTCTAACCTTTCAGTATTCATTTTCACTCTCACATTGACCAGAACGATGGAAGAACCTACACAAGTGGAACTTCTCATCAGAGCTTTACGTGGGGTCATACGAAAGTTTTCTTCAGACCAGCCGACGGACTACTCTCCCTCCTATCGAGATAAAAGTCAAGATACTTGCTATATCTGTAAGAAGAAAGGACATTGGGCTACAGAATGTTCAGATCGTGACAAAAACAGAAAAGGCTACAATAGAGACAAAAGTCAAGATACCTGTTATTATTGTAAAGAGAAAGGACATTGGTCTCCAAACTGCCCTAAGAAACAACAGGAGCAGGAGGAGGAGGAGGGGAAAAGAAATTCTGAACAGGAGGAAGAGGAGGAAGAGGTACCCTCCCCAAAGGAAGAACCCCGACACATTCACAAAGACAAGAAAAGAAGACGAAACGAAAGTGAAGAGGAAGAAAAAAAAGCTGTGACAGTAAAGAAAATGAAAAAACAGAAAGAGTGAAACAGAAGAAAACCTATGAACTTTTTTAAAGTGGTATTGTGTTATGTTATGTTGTGATATTGAATTGTACCATTTGTAATAGAATACACCAGAGAGAAAAAAGTAAGTGTCTCTTGGTTTTGATTTGATAGAATAATTACCTACACTAACACATTCATTCACTCACACGTACATCATGGGTTTTTAAAAATATAATAAAAAGGACTTTTGAGTTTTCATTGAAATAGGCAATTGAAATAGTATTTCTTTTCGAAATAATTGAAGTGGTCCTGAAAAGGACCGTTGGTGTTTTGTGTGTTTAAAACAAAACAAACTCAGAAACGGGATGAAATCCTCTTGAGCTGTCTTAAGCCTTTGCCACGGCCAAGGCCTACTTCGGGACTGGTGGTTCCTGTCAATGATTTGGTAGAAATCACTAACGGTGGTAAGGTAGACGTAGTCACAGAGAGATTGGGTTGTTTCGCTCGAGAAGGTCTTTTTCTCTTCGGTCGTGATAAAGAAGTCTGATACATTTGTTTCAGACTCCTTAACTCTGCTAAAATATCTAAAAGTACCGTCGTGACCGTTTGATTTTCACTATTTTCTTTCTGTCCTTGGTCTTCATTCTTCTCCGTTGCTGCTACTGCTACTGTTTCTTCCTGGTGTTTCCTTCTTGCTTCTTCTTCCTGCTGTTGAATAAGAAAAGCTTGTTCTTCTACTTTCTGTTGTTGTAAAAATCGCTCCAATTCTTCTTTTTGTCTTTGTTTAAAATCATTGACGTGTCCATAAGAAGAAGCAGAAGGCAACGAAGCTTCCGGAATAAATTCTTGCGATGTTAAAAAATCCACAATATCCCAGTTAAAATCAACTTCTTCTGGATGTAGATTTGTCATGACTTTAGTAGTCACTGTTGGTCCATGACTTGCTGTCTCTACTCCTGTCTCACTCCAATTCATCGTCTTCTTACTGTCCGCCATGATTGACAACTCTGTCTCATCGATTGACTGTGCACAGGCGCTAGTACCTCTATATAGAAAAGGTAACGTCACAGACTGCTCTCTTCCGATTGGATGACTGTGACTGACTTTTGTAACGCACGTTTGGATTGGTCGATACACTCAATCCGTTTCGATCCACTCTTCCCCTATAAATAACCGCAGTACACGGCATTCGCTTCACCTGTTCTCATCAGAAGATGTGGACTAACGTTGAATCGTCAACCCTTGTGTCTAGCATGCTGTTTAGGACTGACATACCCATGTATGTCAGATCAGCATGGAGTGTCATTCATATGACGGAGACAGCCTTTTGGAAGAGAAGGGTCTATGTAGAAAGACAAGGTTGCTTAAAGAGAGTTCTCTTCTATGGGCCCACAGTAAGGAGAAGTTTAAGGAAGAGAAGAAGATCTGTGAGATGTCCTCTGTGTTAACAAGACAACGTTAACAATACACATAACGGTCCTTTTCAGGGCCACTCATAGGTCTCGAAAAGATAGTAGCTTTCATTGCCACCCTTTTTTTCCCTTGTCCCTATATAGACCCACCCTGTTCCATTTCCCTTGACGCTATACAGACCCACCCTGTTCCATTTCCCTTGACGCTATACAGACCCACTATGTTTAATTTCCCTTGACGCTATATAGGTCCCCCTTGTTCAATTTCCCTTGTCGCTATAGTACCCCAAGCTGTTTTGTCGCTATAGTGCCCTAAGCTGTTTTTGACTGGATTTTCCTTTGTCGCTATAAATCTTGTCGCTATAATCGCCCAAGCCCTTTTTGACTGAATTTTCCATTGTCGCTACGGTGCCCCCATATACTACTATTGTCGTACATCATTAGGAACATATTGCCACAACATTACTGAGTTATGACAGGAATTATCTGCATAGAAAGAATAGCGTCGATTTAGGATATTCAGAAGGACATGTCAATTACTTATCAACAACAAGTGGTGGTGCTGTACACCGCCGAATAGTTTAATCGATTAAGGGATGGTGTTCAAGCTTTTGCTTTCGGGACTGGGTTTTCTTATGGCCATGTTGGCTGCTATTGCATTGGTCAATTAGTAGCGAATTAGTTGTAAAACGATACGAACGGAAGAACAAGACTGAGTCGAAAACTATATTTCACGCAGGTGTTTAGGAAAACGTGTTATCCTGGTGGAAACGCAAAGTCCAGACAAGAGTGTTTCGGGTAAACATGAATGGTTCTGTGTTACATTTGTGGTCTTGTTAGATACTCATGTGTTGTCTCTGCGGCGTATTCCGAGAGTTTTCATGAGATAGTTTGAAACCGGATAGAGTCGGGCATTTAATGTTGGATTCAATTTAGTTAATTTGTTTTTATTGTTGACATTAAGCTTACTTATAAGCAATCAGTATTTCCATTTAAAGAAAAAAGTTTTTAAGGGTGTGATTGACGGGTTATTAGAAACAAGCCCATTTATTCTAAATTTTATCTTAATCATGTTTTGAAATCTTTAATCGGGTTGGTGGTTAATGTTAGGGAAACTAAACAATTTTGATTGAACTAAATAAGTAGGAGACTGATAAATTACACAATGGAGTAAACAATAGGTGTCATGGCATATGCCGGTAACGTCGCTATGGTCGCAGTTGTGATGCAGTATTACAGGCGAAATGTGGCCCGATACCATCACTCGAATGCTCTAATGTGTCGTAGTATATTTACCTCCCTCATATTCTGAAAGTTTTATAGTTTTACATCGTGAACTGCTGGGTACGAAAATGTGGTGAAGGGAAACCATGCAGATGTGCAGTTCATACTAGGCAATTGGAAAGTTATGAGATATGTGGCCTTGCATTGATTAGTATTAAATTTATCTATATAATGGACACATTGGGCTTTATAATTTACAATTGAAATTTCATGGAAATCTTTAGAAATTTGAGGTAAGCTTACGGCTTCTAGCGAAAACGCTCCAGGGTTTGACACCAACAAGATTATTAGCAATAGCAGAAGCCCTTTTGTCATCCATAATAAATGTTCCATAAACATCAATTTCAAATGTTGAAAAGTATGGGACGCACTGTCGTTGATAAATTTCTTTTGCTTGTTTGATAAAATCATCCAGTTGTAAATCAAATGGTATTTGTTTTCTGTCACCTGTTCTTCTGTAAAAAAAAAATCTTATTTGGTGAAACGTGTTGGCTAAATCGTAGATAACTTTGTAAACTTATCTTCTGTTGCTTCTAGTGATCTTATGTATTCTTTCACGAGACTTAAATCTGTTTTTGATTTTGCTGCTATGATTCTGTTCTCGGTGAGATCTTAATGTTTTTCTTGCAGTAATCTAGCTTCGTCCCATGCTAAATGATTACTTTTCTTTAAGATACATAATATTATTTCTCCGATTTTTATTTCATCTAATTAGACTTTTACTTAAAGTATACTGATGAACCAAACGTGTAACAGTTGCAAGTGGCGGATTATGGACTGGTTTACACCTTGTGGAACACATTGTCGCAGTGATTTGTGTGGTCTTCTTTTACAAAGTGTTCGACGTGGAAGTACCGGCCCAAAACTTTGTCTGGTTTGTGGAGTTAGCTTTAAGGAAATACACAATTAACATTTGTTTGTAGCTTGTGGTGTGAGATAAATAAGATACTTCGAGATAGAAAATGCTACAGATGATGTAAAACTAAAACATCATCATGATTACATTGACCGTTAGATAAAAATAATAAATTTGATCAAATTAGTGAATACTCTACTGAAAACGTTAGTGAAGACTCGTCCGGCGCCACTTAGATAGACCCATCCCCCATATTCTGTTCATATTAACTTTTTTTAAAAATCGCAATTTATGATGTGTCACATAGAGTTTATGCTGCTTATTGTTGATTGGTCGTTCCAACAGTTCCATGTATATTTTAGCGTTATTTTTATCACTCATGTCTGACCGCACCGTGGTCAGTTGACCCAGTCCTGCTGAACAAAACATTTTGATCCACTTAAGTTTTCCTTATAACTAATTTCACATTCTTACGGATTACTCTGATTTTGATTGGCGATATGCGAGATTCAACCCTTTTCAGTCAAGCAATTTACAAACCTAGTTATTTTACAATTTTTCCGATCCGCTTTAAATTAAAATGGGCCCAGGGTATTAAAACTACACCAACACGTCACTATAAAAATGGCCTCCGATAGGTGCAGAGTGAACTTGTGAAAAGTGGATAGAGATTCATTAAGAGCACCTTGAGGGGATGCAGTGACGTATTTTTTATTAATAAAAAAACTTGTACGGTGTAATCACATTCAGAACTTTGTAAAAGCCAATCGTAGCTGATAAAGTGTTGTCTATTACCAAAACAATAAGCACTATCATAACCAAAAATAAGATCAACTTACATAACAAGTCTCAGTTCTCAGTATGTACAAATATCCCAAGAGGTCGGGGAGTGTGACTTCTTCTATGATGATATCAGACGATTCACCTGACTGGGTGTATCATTTTAAACTCAGCAGTACATTACATAAACACGATATCATTAATTCCCAGCTCATAAACAAAGTCAATAATTCTGAATACATGGTGTTTTACTGCATAGTGGATACTCCACTTACGGGACGCAAGTGTATCGACTTAACGCATTCGGTTAGATATAAATTTATTTACATAATGAATACAATCACGGTTCATAACGGAACGGGTATGTGATGGTGATACTATTCTTGTCTTCCCTGTGCCCCACTAACTTGCATCAGATTCCCTTTGCGTCAAAGTTATCTCAACTTATAAGTTCCTAACACTCCATATATTTTTGCTTCTAAGAGAAACAGTTCAAGTGCTTGCGTTTATTGCTTCACAAACATGTCCCAGCAACCAAGTTCAAGAACATCAGTTTAAAAGTGTTCCGCATGGTTTAGTGGTGTGTGGGGCACGCTTCTCACTTCCAAAAGAGAACGCCGTAAGGCTAAGAGGATTTGGCTTTCCACCAGCCTCACTAATCGTAAGCAGATATATGAAGCTGCTAAGAAGAATGTCACAAGCATACAACAAGATTAGCCTGCTCTATACTGAGATCACTGCAAGTTTCAGAATAATGTGACTGTGTGGGACATTTTGCTACATGTCTGTGGCTTGATGCCCAAGTGTTAGACATCATATTAAACTTTCACACTGCAGACATCATAGCAATATGACTGAAATATTGTTAAAGCTACGTAAAAAATCCAAATTACACACACACACACAATACTTCTCTCTTATGCGGACATTTCCCAAAATGTTTCAAAACTGCCATGTTTAAGCCTCTATTGAAGAAACCGACACTTGACGCAAACGATTTAAAGAACTACCGATACTGCTTCTAGTCTCTCATTCATTTTAAACATCTATGAAAAAGTCATTATATCCAAACCTGTAGCACATATGAATTCAGAAAGTCTTTTTATAAATGTACAGTCTGCATATGACCCTCGCCATGGCAGTGAAACTACATTTCTGACAATAGTTAATGGTCACTCTGCTCAGGATAGCGGAAATGTTACAGTACTCACCCTCCTTGACTTCACTGAGGCATTTGATACAAAAGACCATTATATATATATATATATATATATATATATATATATATATATATATATATATATATATATATATTATATCTCCAGCATGTATATGTATCCACGATACAGCTTTACCAAGGTTCAAGTCCTACTTAGTCATTAGGACACATAGTATGTCCGTATGCGGAGAATATTCCAGCCCATTTGATCCATGTTGTGCTGTTTAACAAGACTCTGTTCTCGATACCGTTCCTTTCATTCTATATACTCTCAAGTGTCATAGATCGCAATCAGGTGTCTCACCAACTATACGATGATAACTCTTTAATATACAAACCTAGCTACCCAGCTAATGTTGAAGCTGAGATCCAAGGCGAAGAGACTAGCATTACTAATGTGAAGCCATGGATGACATGTAACAAGCTTGCGATGAATCTTGGTAAAACTGAAACCATCCTGATCACCTTGCAAATGCTTTCTCATTATATTATTTACCTTAAACAATAAGTATTAGCAGTGTGAACATTAACTTCACACTCTCAGTACGAAACCAATGTGTCATTTTCGACATTACGCTCTCATGACACCAACGTATAATGATCATACGCACGGCTACATATAAAACACGCGTGTTCCTTAGCACTTTCAAGACAGGACTTTGTAATTCACTTCTGTCTTGTTCGTCTCAGAATATTCTACAGAAACTTCAAAACTTTTTAAACACTGTTGCTCCGATAATCTTAAAAGTACGAACAATTTAGTACACCTCTACCGCTCCCCCTCTCTGTAACCGTCACTGGATCCAGAATCAAACAAACAAAATATATTCACTATGCTACAGTTCGTTTACTGGATCCAGTCCCATGTATTTATGTGACCTCACCCATATGTACATCCCATCTAGAACCCTACACTCTTCTTCCAACACTCCCATTGTCATTGACCCGACTGTGACAACTTAGTCATACATTCAACGTTCTTTTGTTTACCAATCCCAGCTTCGTGCTCATTAAATTTAGACACATGGACACTGTGTCCTTAGTCTAGACTGTCAATTTACCAATCCCAGCTTCGTGTTCATTGAACTTAGACACATGAACACTGTGTCTTAAGTCTAGACTGTCAATTTACCAATCCCAGCTTCGTGTTTATTGAACTTAGACACATGGACACTGTGTCCTCAGTCTAGACTGCTCTTTACGTTCACCTATTTCGACTTCAAATCAGTCTTAAAACCCTAATAAGTTGACTTCCTTAATTACTGTCAGCATTAAGATATAAAATGATGCAAATGATCTGTTCTCTCTGTCACGCGGTCGCGTTTAGGTTGCTTCATTGCAAAACGAATATGAACCATTGTTACGTGCTTAGGCTCAAATAAGCAGCAACACAGAAAGAGTGAAAACTAACAAGCTTGTATAACTTGAACAATGAATTTATTAAGTACAATTATTTTCATAAAATAAATAAACTTACGGTTTTAGAGAATCAAATCCAATATTATTCCAATATAGAATTCACAAAAATAATCCACTAATGAAATTGCAAGAGTCCTGATAAATAAATGTTCTAAAAGTTCCAGGTTCGAATCTTGACGATGTAATCCAAAATGGCTGATAATGTCACGTGATGCAGTTCTTGTTTTATTATCATCCAAATGAATTATGAGCACATGTTTTCTCCTCCAAATAGATAAATAAATCCTTTTTTTTCAATGAATTGACACAATGTCCAGAACAAGATAATTAAAATTAAACTCAAACAGAAAACACAACTTAATAATAATAAAGCCCAACATCTACTGAACTGTTCTATCCCAAACAACAGTCTATATAACTGTTTTTCTTAAGGAAACAAGTGATCACGTGATTTTCTAGAAAGTTATAGAAGTTTATGGAAGGTCACAGAAAGAGACTGCCTTCACTAAATCACGTACTCTAGATATTTCCTACACCCAAGAACTAAAAATAAAAGTTATCCTTGAAATTAACCAATAGTTTTAAAGGCCTGTTTATCAATCTGAAGCAGGGTCAGACAAAGAGGTAAATAAGCCAAGGTCAAAAACTTGTTTACAGTTGAAGGATGGTCAGCCTGAACTTTCTAGAAAAAAATCTCCCAATTAATAAATATTAAACCCTAAATGACAAATTTGGATTTAACAATTAAAAAATAAAGAATTTAAATCCAATAGACGTAACACCAGTCAGTCGAAGATGTAACCTCTAAAGATTTATTAAACTTACTAAGTTAGTAAATAGCAAAATGTTATAGAAGTCTATTAGTAATGGCAAAGTTGAGGTTTGGTTAAATATCTATACCTGAAACAAAAGGAAAATAATCGTCGACTGATGCCAGTTATCTAGGCTTCGTGTTTGGTGGGAATTCTGATTTTCTTCTACTAACTACACCCCTATCCAACCACAGTCCCAGCCAAATTTTAAATCAGAAACTATCACAGATATCATTAACTATACTTAAAGTACTATACCAAATAACTGTACTTAAAGTACTATACCAAATAACTGTACTTAAAGTACTATACCAAATAACTGTACTTAAAGTACTATACCAAATAACTGTACTTAAAGTACTATACCAAATAATTGTACTTAAAGTTCTATACCAAATAACTGTACTTAAAGTACTATACCAAATAACTGTACTTAAAGTACTATATCAAATAACTGTACTTAAATTACTATACCAAATAACTGTACTTAAAGTACTATACCAAATAACTGTACTTAAAGTACTATAGCAAAAACGCATCAGTATAGGCTGTAAAAGGTGGATACTATCATTTCACATTACTTTGAGGAGTCTGGGTGACACATTGGTTAGCATGCTTGGCTTGGGGCCGATGGGCTGCTGGTTGGAATCCTACCTCTGATCCTTCGGGGTCAGCACACCTGACATGTGCTCTGCAAAAGTATTTCCCCTAATTTATTCTAGGTACTAAATGACATACCAGTGTAGTTGTGCCGTAAAACATCAAAAACTAATCATATTACAAATTTATGGTAAACAAAATAAATCAAAGACTAATTGCATTGAGAAGTTAAATGGCAGCAGGACATATTTGACAAATTAGAAAACGGGCATTGTCTTAATGTATGTGGGAGGACGAACAACATTCGAGACCTAAAATTACATATGCCGAGTCTGCACGTAGTAAACAGCAAGATGATCGATGACTAGGTAAATTGCTGCAGTACAAATGCATGGTAGCAAGACCACGCTTTAAAACACATTAAGCAGTGCAAACGATGTATAGCTGGCAATCCCATCAGTCATACTATAAAAAGAATAGAAATTAAGAAATTAAAATGTCAGAAATTAAGGGCGTTTGTAAATAGATAATGGGTGTTTATCATTATTTGATGACAACTAATGCCATTTTTCATTAGAAAGTAAAACAAAACAAAGGAGTTTTGTCCAGACTAATGATCGTGAGAAGCCACACCTAACAATCAATTGTCATGCGTTTGCGCTGTAAACACTTATTTTTGGTTAAAGGCTTTGTTTAAACTTTCTGATTTGCATGTATTGATTAATATATTATTTATTTATTTTTATTTTTGTTTGCATTCAGCCAACTGGTCATCAATAGTGTACGCAGTAATATTTAATTTTGTTACTGAAGTTGATTGTGGCATGTTTAATATACATACTTGAATCATATATATCACCTTTACTTACTCAATACAAGATATATCTTTATATATATATATATATATATATATATATATATATATATTCAAATGCACATTCGTGTGTGTGTGTGCGTGTTTGTGTGTGTTTGTTCACAGAGACAGGTAAGAGACAAAGAGTGAAATAAGGGGAGAGTATGACAACATTTATACAAACAGTATACATAACGTATTGAATTATTGACTAAAGAAACAAACCCACACACATACATATATACATACACAAAGACATACAGACAGAGAGAGAGAGAGAGAGAGAGAGAGAGAGAGAGACAGAGAGAGAGAGAGAGAGAGAGAGGAGAGAGAGAGAGAGAGAGAGTAATATGGCAGATATTTTTAACTGTTCACTAAGAAACGCACCAAAATCTTGGATCCATCAAATGCTTAAATACATACTCTTTTAGGAGAAGACTATTATGAACATTGAGTGGATATGTGATCGTTAATTAACAGCTACTGTAGAAGTGAAAAGAAATAAAGCAATAAATATAATCATGTAATTTACTGCATTTTGCATCGTATCACACCGTTCATTTAGTGCATTATGCATGTAAAATGTCCCGAAATGCTAACTTCAGCAGAATAACTAAAATTTAATAAAGAAAACCGAGTACCTTTGGATACGTCAGAAAAAATATTGTTTCCATCTAGGGCTGTCAACGGGTACTCGGGTACCCGACCGTAGTGAAATACCCGGGTATTGAAAATAAATCGCGGGTACCCGTTCACAAAAAAAATATATTGTCGCCAGACTCGCCAACACTATCCAAATATCATATATCGTCAGCAGTACGCTTGTCTAAGTTACAGTTCCAGTCTATATTTAGGAGTAGGACCACCCGTTATGCATCAGCGGCCCACTACTAAATCGTTACACACGAAACCACTTCAAACAGGTGTGACAGTTATGGCTTTAATTAGAAACGAGATTCCTGCTTAATATAAATAAACAATACATCAGAGTCTGTTTGGATTAGTAAAATTCATTGGCATTGTGCAACAGTACAAACCCATGATCCTTGAGGCATTATATGCCAAGGTTAAAACATGGTCATTGTTCTACAAGTAATAAACCTCTTTGTAGACGATAACTATTGATTGTGGGTGCTAAATGATCGGTACATTGTGTGCTCTTTTAATGAAATCCAGGGCCCGGTTTCACTAAACATCTTAAGTATGAGTTTCAACTCAGATTTTGATATTTTCCTCAAAATTTGATACTTTTCTTAAATCCGGTTTCGCAAAGAACAAATTAGAAAAATCTTAACTCAAATTTGAGAACTGTCCTCAATTATCTGAGGTTTGGGTTATGCTCCCTCATGGAGACGCTCAAATATGGCGCTTGAACGACGTTATCGTTGACGTCGTGTTCATTATTAGCAACGTCTGCTCCTTACACGTCATACGGCCATGACCCCTGATAAAAAAAACAGCTGAAGTCGGATAGAACAGTGCGGTCAAACTAGCGGCCCTCGGGCTGATTTTAAATGGTACGCCAGAGTTCTAACAGCTGTATAGTCCTTGCTTTTCAGTTTGCTGCTGTAGCCATAACAAAATCTTGTAGCCAGTAGTAGTAGTAGATGGCTACCTTTTATTTCCGAACACACGTCAAAGAAATCAAACCCGTTATATTATTAACAATTATCATCTAGACACCTTGAAATCTTCGCCATGCCTCAAAGCAATCTATGAGCAGCTCATTGTTTCGAGTCCACTAGCTCTGCTAATTTCGAAAATTAGCCACCATACATGTACCGACATTTCTACTCTCGATACTACTACGTTTTTGTCATCACTATCTTAAGAATTATAATTCCAAAATCATATCACTTCTGCGACTACGTGGTCTCTCTCTCTCTCTCTCTCTCTCTCTCTCTCTCTCTCTCTCTCTCTCTCTCTCTCTCTCTCTCACACACACACACACACACACACACACACACACACAGACACAAGACGGTTTTAACGCGCTACTCTTGCTATGTGGTAAAGCTTCTTTACACTCATGCGTGGATAATTCAAATATGAGGTCAACAGTCGATGAATACACGTGTTCTGTTCTGACATGGATTTATACAAAAAAAAAAAATGAGTGTTCTTAAGGATTTAACGCAGCTGATCATTAGAAGTTGGATTATACTTACCGTCTGGGTACAAATGTTATTCTAAATAAATTTATTAATTAATAGCGTGCGGTCCGATCATTCGCAGCTACCACGGTGCGGACGCTTCAGACCGAGTAGTGCATTACACGGTTAGTCTCTATCGCCGGATAAAATATTAAAGAAAGGCGGATAACAATTAGTTGGTCTAGGGTTGTACATGTCTTTCATGTTTCTAACGGGTACGGGTACCCGTTAAATGGCGCAACGGGTACCCGGGTAAGTTTTTCGTGATTTTTGACAGCCCTATTTCAAACAGACTGACTGGTTCACAGTTCCCTCAAAGCAAGACTGTTTAATAAATCTTGAACTAACGATGCCCAGTTTTTTCCATTCAATATGACTATGTCAGTAAGAATTGTGTTATATATGGCTGATGTATGTTGCCTTTTTAAAGGGGATAAAAGCTTGTCCAGTATTTCATAATATTTTAAAATAACCTGATCTATTATTATTTCATAACAGTATGATCAAAAATAGATTTGAGTAAAATGTGTTAACTCTAAGAAGATGTTTGCGAAATTTGAAGTGCTATCGCTCAACAGAATTTGCTTGATAAATTGTAATACCTCTGTTCCGTAAGTAAGAATGTGGTAAATTAATACAACAGCAATTTTCATATTTTACCTTATGGTTACATTAAAATGTTTATCCATTACAAATAATGATAAAAACGTTTGTGCAGCTAAAGTTTTTGAGTAAATTTGAAAAAGAGGGGGGGGGTAAAATAAACTTTATTAACAATTATTCCTCTGAACCTTTACAGAAGAATATAATCTGATATTATCCCAACCCAACAACCCAACCCCCTTATCTAAAACAATCATTGTTGGTTTGTATGTAACTTTAAGGCGTCACTTATCATAATATGTTGCAAGATAACCTTTTAGCAGATTGTATATTCTGACTCCAAAATATATTTGTAAATGTGATCAATAAATATTTTATCAATTGACATTATGACAATTCCAACCATCATTCATATTGTTACGTATATTTGATATAAGTTATTTATATTTATTTGTATTGATGGGTTTGTCAGATTCAAATTTGACATTTTAAGTTTAAGATTTATTCATTGGGAGATGACCTGTACATTACAAAATAAACACCAGGTGTTGACCTCATTTATGACCTGGCTTCAGAGTTGTAAACAAGCTTTTAAAATGATTGGTTGGTTCCAAGGACATTATGGAGCTTTGTATAAACATCTTTCCATTTTTAGTTGGGTCATACGGTGGGTATGTGAGTTTTTGAACGTAAATTTGTTCTAAAAGATTCTAGAAGATCACGTGATCCCTTTCTTGTTTACGGAAAACAGGTATATAAATTATGTTTTGGAGCGAACTATTGAGTAGAACTTGGGCTGTTAGTATATTAAGTTGTGTCGTTTTGAGTTACCTTGTATTTGAAATTATTTCAATTCGTTTGGATTCAAGAGGATTTATTTTGTTATTTATCTGGAAAAGAATTGTGCTCACAGAATTTTATTGCTAAGAACTGACTTCATCAAGTGACATCGTCTTCCATCTTGAATACATCGCTGGTATTCGAACTTGGAATTATTTGGACATTTTATTACCAGGACTTTTGCAATTTCTCTAGTGAATAATATTTTGAATTATATTTGGATTAATTTTGGAATTGATTCTTAAAACCGTAAGTTTATTTTTTTCTTTCCTGGAAAATATTTGTGCTCAATAAATTGTTTATTAACGTTTTTACAAGCTTGTTATTCTCACTATTTCTATGTTACTGTTTATTCGAGCCTAAGCACGTAACAATATATATTTAAAATATGGAAATAATTGTAAATAACAAACATCATATTTACTGATACTGATGATAATGATAATAAAATGTGTGTTCCACTCTAGATTCAAACGCAATGACCAGTACAAACCACTAACATTTCAAATGTATTCGGGTCATATGTCACAGAGCCTGATTTTAAAGTTTACGTACATTATTACATCGTTACCAATACGTTTTACTTCTTCCAGTTCGATTTCTTATTACGACTCCCATTATTAATACCTCATCAGATGCATTGTAGATCTGGTGGAACATTTGGGGTACTAGAAGTGTTTAAAAAAAGTTAAGGGGTACGGATTCGAACCCGTGTAAAATGATGAGAGGATTTCACACGCTGTGATGGCAGTTTAGATGTAATTGATTTACTATGGTGCACAGGAAGATTTGAACCATTCTTGGCAGAGGTTAGTTGGGTTCGATGTTGTTTGCGAGTCGACAGGAATCTAATAATACATTTGGGTCGATATGGGATTGATGGGAATATATCATTATGCATGTTACTACGGTTGAAAATGTACCATTATGTTTGGGATGGTATAATTATGTGGGAATTTTAGCACGATGGAGACACGGGTAAAGACTGAAATACAGTGCAACATGTACGTTTAAAACAGAGAAAATGAGTTAATTCTTCCATATATGATTCTATCTTTATATGAATCTATTTTCACAATACTAGAGGATGGTTGGTCAAATTATGTTGCAAGTACAACTACTTATTCTTCCGAGTTAATTCTGGACTTTTAATGTATACAAAGGCTCAGCAGAACTTAAAATAAATAGTTGAGTACAATTTGCCTTATCGCGTGAGTATCAACAAATGTAAGATTTAATCGATTTTAGAGGTAGGATGTACAAATTTGTCAGTGACCATCACTGCCACTAAACTGGATCATATACTGGGATGCATTCTAAGACATATAGTCTGCAGTGTCAATTTCCTCATAATTTTTTCATGTCATAATCTCTCTCTCTCTCTCTCTCTCTCTCTCTCTCTCTCTCTCTCTCTCTCTCTCTCTCTCTCTCATGAGGATAAATTATACTTGTTTCATCCGGTCCTAAAGCCACTCGCATACCGCAACCACTAACAATGTGTCACGTCAGAGGTCGGCAATTTTAATATCAGAGAAGTGTTCTTAGCTTTCTATACAATAAGCTGAATTACAACCCCATACTCGTTTCGGATTGCGTTTTCTTTTCAAGCTATGTCAGACAAAGGCGAACCTTAACATCATGATATGACTATTTGTATCGCGCTGTCAGTAATCCTTCATGATTTGACTATTTGTATCGCGTTGTCAGTAATCCTCATAAGACCATCTGCGCCCTCCAATAACAGCATCTTATCAGAGAGCATTACAGTAACGAATTTTTAACTAGAACTAGGTTAAACGTGCATGAAAGTGTATATCGACCACAGATTAGCTGTACAGGTCAAAGTGCTCCAACAAAGAGTAATAAATAGGTTACAAATCAGTGGAGTCGTACTGCGAAATCTTCAGACCTGTGTCAACGTCTTGGTTCAGGCCAATGAGCGACCACATTATGTTATATAAAGATTGTTTGTTCTTCCGAGTGTACCTGATAACTGTTTAAGGGGCCATCCATAAATGACATCAAGCAATTTCAGCCGATTTTGACCTCCCGCCCACCCCTCTCGTCACACGTCGTCACAAAAAAGTCAGACCACCCTCAAATATGACGTCACAAATTTCTGCTCCCCTAGCCCTTCCCCCGAAAAAGCCGTATTTCCTTTTTGAAAATTAACATGTTTCAAATCACTTTATTGTCACTGTAGCATGTATTTAGAGTATTTAGGGTGGCGCTGCACTCTGATATTGTAGGAGAAAACATGTATTAAAAAGAAGGCAACGGAAAACTGAAATTGGCATAAAATTCTTTTGAAAATATTCGTCGTCTAGCTAAAACTGCAGATATTCAGAATATTGTATTCAAATTCTCCTATAATTAGCAAATAAAGTAATTATAATTTTTAAAAAAAATACTTTGAAATTTTGTAGTTGAACACATAATTCTTGGGGTTAGCCACAATCACTTTTCTGGAGTTTTTTGTATCGGCATATGATGTTTGTTTAGCCCAAAACGTCAGAAGTGATCCTTTTTATGTGGCGCCAATTGTTTTTAATTCTTGCAACCAGGCATCAACTTTAACTTGCAAATCTGCATCATTTTTTCTATTCCATTCCACTTTTGAACCACTTCTTCTTGGCAATTTTTCTGCTATTTGTAGGATATGCCAGCACGTACGCCTCAAAAGACACTGGAACATTTTACCATCGTAGCGGTAAATTCTTCACCCATTTTTTTTATCAACGTTATCAAACTTATGATTTATTTACTTTTCTATCAAATTTTTAAATTTAATTTTATAGCACAAAAAGTTTAAAATTAAAAAGGTTTGGCGAGAAAAAGATCATTTCAACCTAGCTTTGTTGACACCAGCGGACTGGAAACGGAAGAATGCTATTTGAAGCTACAATTGGGGCTAGTAGTGGTGTTGGTCGTTCGAAGACGAGTCCATCATAATTTGAGCTCATGCACGACACGCGTTAATGTACTTAAAACGTCAATAAATAAATTGTAAGCAATCAAAAACTTAAGTCGAACTTTTATTTAAAGTTGCGCATTTTGATGTGACGTCACATTTCTTAAACAACCCATTTCCCCCTCGTCACACATCGTCACAAATGTGTGACCCCCTCCCCCATAGGTGCGTGACGTCATGTATGGATGGCCCCTAACTGTAAAGAAACTCCAGACGCTAATAACGTATCCAATATATCATTTAATTCGTTTCATTTGATACCTTGTTGGTTAGTTGATCTACATGAGAACTGCTAATATCTGCCATCATACGAGTCTCTGATAAGAACGAGAAATACAGCGGTTGTGTGCCTCTAGTACCGTTGACGACAATAAACATGAGTTTATTTTGCCACCGAAGAGATTATTAGTGGCATCCACAATGTTATTGTCAACAACAAGCAGCACCTCCATGATGCCAAATTTCATAATTTGTGTCACCCTTTCCATATAATGGGACTTCGTTTGACTCTAAAAATAGCTCATAAACATCAACGCGATACCCGGATTATGACTCAGAGGAATCGCACACGAAAATGATAATAAAATGAAAATGATACGTATCATGTACTTCTAATTTTATTCGATCGTTTTTATTAGGATCCTTAAACATATATAAATAATATTTAAAATCATTTTATTCCGATCAATCTTCACAGACGCGTCCATGTCAAACGATGGATCTGATAGTTCTTCTAATTTTGCCATTGTTACGTGCTTTGGCTCGAATAAGCAGCAACATAGAAAGAAGTGAAAATAACAAGCTTGTAAAAATTTAACAAACAGTTTATTGAGTACAAATATTTTCATTAAAGAAAATATTTAAACTTACGGTGTTAGAGAATCAAGTCCAAAAATTAATCGAAACAGAATTCACAATATAATCCACTAGTGGAATTGCAAGAGTCCTGATAATATAATGTCCTAATAGTTCCCGGTTCGAATCTTGACGATGTAATGCAATATGGACGACGATGTCACGTGATGAAATCAGTTTTAATTTTATCATAATTCAAATGAGCACAAGTAATTTCTAGATAAATAACACAATAAATTCCTCTTGATCCCAAACGAATTGAAATGATTTACACTCAAACAATAAAACACATATCTTTTTATTCCAAAGCCCAGACTAACTACTGAACTGTTCTTTCCCAAACAATAATTTAAATACCTGTTTTTACGTAAACAGGAAAGGGGTCACGACCTTCCAGAATCTCTCAGAACAATCTCACGTTCAAGAAATCACGCAAACATCGTATGACCCAACTAAATTAGAAAGATGTTTATACTTTACTCATTTTTGTCCTTGGAATCAACCAATCATTTTAAAACTTGTTTAAACTCTGAAGCAAGATCAGAAAATGAGGTTAACATCTGTTGTTTACTTGTAGAGTGAATTTTTCTAGAAAAATTTCCCAATGAATGAATTTTTAATCCAAAAATGTCAAATTTGAATCTGACAAAAATAAATAAATTATTTAGATCAAATATACGTAACACCATTATCTATATATTATCGTTTTCGTTTGATGTTTTGTCTTCTGGTGGCTTCACTATTCGCATGTAAATCTAATCTCCTACCAAAATCCGCTTCACATTGCCCCTTAGAAAACATTTTATGAGTAAGACGTTTTTGAGCAGTTTCATTGATCATTTTACTGACTTGGGTGGGCACTGTTGTTGTGGATGAATTGAATTACTCGCAATGCTAGATTTTGTAACCGAACCGCACCAACAGCGTTGTATTAAAAAGACAATCGCATCGCAACTTGTTTTGTGGATGGCGGAGTGGGCGATGACTAGGCCATGGGCACTTTTGGTGCGCATGTAAGCAATCTCTGTAAAAGAGGCCATTTCCAAAATAAACCAGTGGTTTTTTTTCTTTTTAGAAACACATACGGGTAATAAACGTCCACGTACGACAGTCATTATATGTGAATGTTATATAGATCTCTAATGTGCAGTTGTATTTGTCAAAGTCTCATCAGAGAGATCTGCATGTGTCCACCTGCTCAACAAGAGTAAAACAAAGATAAAACAAAGATATGACAACTTGACATTATGGCATGGAAAATAATCTGGCCTGGATGGAGTACTCTGTATCAAAATACACGAAGACTCAGATGCTGAAACTCAAGCAGTATGTAATCCTGAGATGCTACACTTCCGGACGCTCCACTTTTATAACTTTCTATGAGGCTGTCGCATGTTGAATTCATCCAAATCGTTGACGTAATCCTGACATTTTCAGATGCAATATGATGTATAGACCCTCCAGGTTCTACTCTCAACTTGTATGGCTTAGTGAAATCTCCGATACATCTTCAGGCCAACCGAGAATTATTCTTACCGACAATTGTTTAATACCCTAAATGGTGCCGATTTAATCGAGATGGCAGAGCTGAGTGTTGACTTCTGTTCGCGTGGTAAAATTGTAGAGTCTTTTCCATCAATTGATTGACTACATGTTCGAAAACAGAAACAACTTATTAATTGGAAGAGATTCAGAAGATCATGGTCAGATATTAAACCAACTGTCATACATACGTAATGATACTAATTCCGACTCGAATATACAGGATTGCTTTTGTGAAATTCTTATTTCGTTGATCAGATAGTGATAATTGATGTGATGTTCAGTGTTCTGATCGTCGATGTTATTATGTGCAGTGCTGAAGACGCAACGAAAACGATGCATCGCGACATATATTTCATGTACAACAGGAAGTGTTTTAATATTCAACGCTTCAGAACTCTTAATCAGTGTTGGAAGATACATCATTGACGTTTACATAGAGTTTGTGTCCATGAGTTCATCATGTCGTTGATGAGTAACCACTGACTAGTCGAATCGGCCTCATTGATAACTTCAGGTGCATTGTGGCTACTCAAACTCTTCCAACGAAATCGACAGGTTCATTTAATAAATGTTTAGAAGCCTTTGATCCTCGTTTACTTCATCATTTGTGTCTACTACCACCGAGACCTTGGCGACGTTTTACCGATTTCTAATCCGATATAGAGTAATATTGTTCTTCCTCCCCAGACACATTCTCCGGATGGGAATAATATTTTTCGGAAAACAGTACCTCAAATGATTTTCACAGGTAGTGGAAAATGTGATCATACTGCCAATCTTTCTTGACCTCTGCTATACCATTCTTTCAAGATCGGTCAATAATTTTTTAATCATGGCCTATTACAATTATTACTCTTTTGTTTTCCAATAAGCACTCATTCCTTTAATGCCCATTTCAAACATTTTCTTTTGTTAAAATTCGGATGCATGTTATTGTCATAAAAAGGAAACATTAGCGCAGCAAATTGTATGGCATTTTCAAAGATCTGCTGAATTGCCTACATGTTTGCGTTCACTCACATACTCGTTTAGAAGTTATATTTGATCACGCACGACTATTGCATAAATGAAAGATTTTGCCTTTTTGCATGTCTGTTGTAGTTTTTACATCGTTGTGTCCAAACCGACTGGATATTTTTTGGAAGTGGTATTTAACTCGTTAGCAAGGCAACTATACTAGTCCTGAGTTACCCGTGCAAACATATTCTGAAAAGTACCCCACGAGTGGTCGGTAGTTCATCAACTCCAGCGAATGTTGGCAAGGCCATGCGGTTCATTGACAAAAACAATATCATCAACAGGATACGGTAAAAGCATAAATTGGAGATCCTAGGTCTGACGAAAATAACATTAGCCCATATGTTTACAATGAAATCATGGTGTAAAAACCAAACGGGAAACCCTATGTTACAATTTTTCATAGGATACAGGCTGGCTGGCAAAAGGTGACATTGTAAAAAGTGGCTAATCTCGTATGGGTTACAATAGAGGTCGGCAACATACGGCACGCGTATGTCAAGAAACTTTGTAGCACAAAAGTGTAGCCAAACCTTTCGATTTTAACAGTATTTCTCTTACTAGTGACATGCGCTCGTAAGTTTTGTGATTAATCCGGAAGAAAGTGACACGATATGTAATAGGTTTCCGACTCCTGTGTTACATGTTAATATTGTACGAGTTGACCATCGAGTTATCCACACACACACACACACACACACACACACACACGTTCCATGGCACACCTACTCAATATAATTCAGCACATCATATTCTAACCGCTCCGGTGGCATAGTGGTTAGAGCGTACGCCGCGGAAGCGGGAGGTCGTGGGTTCGATCCCTTTAAAAGTCATACCAAAGACTTATAAAAATGATACTAAAAGCTGCCTCGCTTGGCGCTGAGCATTAAGAGGTTAGTGTTATGATTGATCGGCCTGGTGTCAAGATAATGTGACTGGGTGGGACATCATGCTACGTGTCTGCGGCATGATGCTTCAGTGCTAGACATCACTATAAACTGCCTCACTGCAGACATCGTAGCGATATGACTGAAAAATTGTTAAAGCTACTTTAAAAAACCTAATCAAATAAATATAAATCTTCCAATTTATGTTTATTAAATTCGAAACTCACACACACATACTAAAACTATCACCATTTTATTACAATCAATACACATACACTTACCTTTAGCACCCACCTTTTTATAACAATCCAAACATACGCTCCTACAATGCAGCTACTGTTTTTGAATTTCAATCTACCACCGCTTTATAGTTAAATACAAGAACCTATCCACAGCAGCAGCTTTTGAAATACTACCCAAACACACACCATTCTATCTAACGAAGTCAGTTGTGTTTAAACGCACACTCTGTACCTAAATTCAATTACACAAAAAAAACGCAATGTTGGTTAAGATCTTCTGTGAATTGCATGTTTATCATTAGAAAAAGTGTTGAACATTGTGCTTTAAGACACGTTTCAAAGTTCACGCTAATTCTAAAATTATTTAAAAAGATTTGGTTTTGTGCGTTTCAATTTTTACTTTCACTTTTTGTTAATTTTTAAGTCTTCGGTTTGATTATTTTAATTTTCAAGTTTATTTTTCATTCTCGCTTTCATTTTCATTCTCACTTTCATTTTCATTTTCTCTCCTCTTGATTTTGAATTGTCGTTTTAAAATTTGTTTTTTTTAGCATGTTCGAGTTTTCATTTTATATGTTCAAAATTTCGTTACTAGCTTTGATTTTGTTAAATTTCTGTTTTCAATTTTAGTTTTCAATTTAACAATTTTTTATTTACATTTCCCAATATTTTTCAAATTTTGATTTCTTAGTTTTCATTTTCCATTTTGACTTTCTTGATGGTGTTGGGGGTGATATTGCTTTGGATGGAATGTTATGTTGGGTCAAACATAAGATTAACAGAGTAATTTAATTACATGTAATTAAGACTTAAAATGTAATACTCTTCAACAGACATTAAGCAACATAGAGAGAAATAAAGTTGTTACGCTTCCCTACATGTTATTTTTGTACTTGTTAAGCAAAGACTTTCGGTCTATCTATAAACATGCGTAGGATAGTAGAACTTACACATACCAACTTTATTTCTCTCTATGCTGCTTAACGTCTTATACCAATATAATATCACACAACAACAAAGGAAAGGGTAGTAGTGTTTATACGCACAATATACCCACAAATACAAAACAGTGCAAAGGTTTTAAGAAAAAAGATATATCCACGACCCAAGACTCCTAAACCTTCTACGACTATATTGATATCCACCAATGATATGCCAGCAAGGACAATAGGTAATACTACCATTACCAAAGCAAGACATAATAATTTTTATTTTGAATACAAAAAACGTTTCATTCTATTTATGGTTATTAAGATATAACATCTCTTCTTTCACACATTACACACACACACACACACACACACACACATGTATATATATATATATATATATATATATATATATATATATATATATATATATATATAATGAGATACGGCTCGATAGCTGCTAATCAAATCAATTAAATAAATCCCTCCATGAAACAATGCGTGTGTATGTTATCTGAGTGTTTGAGAATCTGATTCGCACATTAAAGGAAAAAAATCAAGAGCAAGAGACACTTTTGTTTGTTTATCTTTTGTATATACTAATTAAAAGAGGGTCACAAATCAAATTTCATCAAAGAGAACATTTTCTTTCTTTCACCGCCTTTCAATTCTTTAGAATTTCTTTACTTGTAAAGGTTCTAAATCTTTAGTGTTTTCTAGCTGTCTTTCTTTCTTGAATTGCTTTAAAAATTCCTCTTATGTTTGTTTCTGAATAACTTCGCTCTTCTTCGGTCTCCTTTTGCTTGTTATCTATTTTCTTAGGGAACTCTGAAGACCAATGTCCTTTCCCTGAGAATGATGAGAGGTATCTTTATATTTTTCTTTCTTTTTATAACGATGTGGACCTTCTTGTGACCATTGTCTATTTTTTGGCCAATATAGGAGGTATGGTGACTTATATCACAGCAGAGTAGTCCCTAGACTTTCTGAAAGTGTTCACTTGAATGATTGTATGTAAATCTGTGATCATGTGATCTGATGTGTCTCCTCAATATTCACATGAACAAAAGAAAAACAACTGAATGAGTACATTCTCCATAGGAAATGGGGTCTCTCTGCATATAATTATAGTGATCTCATTTTGTCAAAATATAGGTGTATACTCTCTGATACGTGTTGGCAGTAGCTCATGTTAGTGTTTTTTTATAAATCATGATTGACATATAACCAGCATCGTCCATTTTTGCAGAGAGGAGATATGCTAAAAGAAGTTTCAAAGGCAGGAACTAACTAAGACGTTCTCATTAAAATGTTGGATAATCAAAATATTTTATGTTTAAAAATCATCAAAGCGAACCTATAGAATTGTTTATATCCAAACCACATCACCTTGCCTTACGGACACGCTAAGCTCCAGTATAAAATAAGGAATAGTCCAAGACAAAACCTTTACTGAGAATGCAAAGGTCGACCTGTAAAGATGAATAATTCAATACAGCAACATTATTGAGGACTCAGGTTCAAAGAATTCGAATGCGATGACGTATCAGTTGATAAGAGTAGAGTAGTCGTATACCCTGCGACATCAGCGATTAAGCTCTTGTCTCTCCTCGACCTTGTAAGCGATGCCGTTCGCGTGCCTGCAAAATCGCTCTACGAGCGAGAACTATTCAGCACGACCCTTATGCTCTACCTGCAAAAGTGATTATGTGTCCTTGCCTATGGACCTCCAGGCCATGAGTAGTATGAAAATGGTCTAAATACGCTGCAGGACCAAGTCCTATAACTGTAGCTCGAGCAGGATTCGTTTACTACGAAGGAGAAAAAAGTATAGTGTTCCAGTTGTTGTGTGAATCTTCTCGAACAGGAACATAAAGATTCAACACATTTTGGACATTCTAGGCAATCCCCGTGATATCACTATCTTTTTTTGATCGTTCCTTTAAATAATCTTCCTATGTAGAATTTGCCACTTGGACACGTGTTAACTGGTTATACGAAATATGTCGTATGTGAATGATGACAGAAAGCATGAACATAGTATCGTGAACTGGTTGTTCTGCGATTTGTGTATTGTTTTACATATACATTGGTCATTCAGTGAGATGTATTTTTGGACGTGTCCATTTAGTGTGGCATTGACTGTGTATTTAGTTGTATATTTTTTGCCCCTTGAATTCTCTTTCTTATCATGTATATTGCATAGGAACCATGACCTTTTGATTTTTGAAATGTTGCACATTGACTTTGAAGTGTCTGTGTGTCTGTGGGTATGGTGCGTGGGTGTGTCGTAAAGCACTTTGAAAAAAATAAACATGAATAAAACATCCTGTGTTTTTAATAGTATTATTTGAGTTCAAAACTCAAAAATTATGGATGTCAAAATCTTCCGTTCTCAAACTGACTGAATATAAGTTAGTTTGTCAAAGTTGATAAGCATTTTGTTTTCGCCAACCTTTAAACATGTTGAATGTTGGACCGATTCGTTCAAGCAAAATCAAATTTGGCAAACGTTCGATCGAACACAAATGAGAATTGTTTCATTGACCACTACAGCGTATTCTTTGTTGTCAAAATCAGTGGCAATCTGCTAGTCATTTACTCCAAGAAATAAAAATCAATTTAATTTATATTAGATATTGCTCGCGAAGACTTTGGGATCGTGTCGGACTTAAATGAAACACATCTTGTCATCTTCGGTGAAATGATAGGTGAAGACGACGAAACATTCATATTGCTTTACACGAAAATGATATCCTCGCAATGCTAGCATTATGTACATTAGTCACAGTATGTTTCAACAAAGTAAAGCACATCGCGCTATTAATTTATATATCCATTATGGGGTATCGTGTAAATTTCTTAGATAAATCTCAAGTACAAAACAGGAAAACGTATTTACGAATCTCATTTCTAGGTACTACTGATTATCTGGGATTCATTACATATTCGTTTAACAGTTGGTACCGTAAAAGAGGTCCCGATATCTGAAACAAGAAAAAATATTAAACTCTTATTCACTACATTTCTTTGTTCCATTTTTCAACAATACAGTCTTTGAATCCCATCCTTGTATGGCACCATATGCCATTAGTCGCGAAGCGAATACATAAGTATGGTCAATACATGGCTTAAAAGCGAGTCTCAAATAAGTCTCAAAAAAGTGTTAGGATGACCTGCTTTAATAGCATGTCATGGTATCCTTCGCATTCTACACCAAAAAACGAAAAATGTTTGTTTTTAAAGAAAAAACATCAATAATTTTCTCATCTGGCTGATACAAGAATCGAAACCTGGTGAAATAACTCTATTATGAGGTATCATTATTCGCTCACTTCTGCGATCGAATCCTTATGCCCAAGATAAGTATGAAAAACCTAAACGACGGACTCAAATGAAAAGATGAACACGTTTAAAATCGACAAAGAAATCGCAAAAGTAGACAATTCCTTCAGGATGAATATTGGTTTGTAACCGTCTCTCCTTTCACTTCGTTAAAACATGTATTTCATCATTTGATGAAAATACTGAAACCAATTAACAATGTCCTTTACAGCTTAGCGACGGCTATTGCAGCCAAACAAGCGTAACTTCTCCTATAATAAAAGTACAATACATGACAGGTATGTTACAGTATAACATATTCGTCAAAGCAACAACTAGCAAAATTTATGTATTCACTAATACCTTAATCAAGCTGATATGACCTTCATACAATCAGTAAAAACAACTTTTAGTATCAAAGATGTGTTCAATAAGATTAACTCCCGAACAATAATGTCAACAAGTTCACATCCTTGTCCAAAGAAACCTTCCAAAAGAAAATAAAATGTCCAAGAGATAATTAATTAATGAGATGTATTGCAAGCAATTTCCAAACCCAATGCAGTTTTACGAAATCGTATAATCAAAAGGCATCTCAAGAAACCAATAATACAGCGTGTGAATGTTGTTTGAATCTTTTAAATGGATGAGCAAATTTTACACAGACAGAGAGAAAGGAATTGGGACGACATTGTTCCTCTCATCGACAAACGATGAAACAAATTCCATCATTCAACCAGAAGTGTGTCTGTAACGAGAAAGATATCTGCTCGTACTTCTGGGGCTGTTGTCAAAAGTAGCAACACGTAGGTTAGGATCTATTGCATGACAACCGTTAGCAGGAGTGATGAAATGAAGATTAGCAGAATACTCTTTCCTGGAATGACATGGCACTAGTACCATGTGATCTTATGGAACGACGCAAACTCATTTTAGTTGCATACAAACGATAGATCGATCTGCACGGGTGATAAGAACAATGGGTATATCACTTTACCTCCTAATCCTAATTTCACCAAAATGGTACAGTTAAAACTAGAATTACACTCGCTGATGGACCTATCCGACTTGTCAGAAATAAAACTAATACCACGGTTACCGATAATTACTGCGACGTCTTCAACGGTTTCACTAGAGAATGTTAGATGAGACAGCTACAATTACTTTGTGAAAACCAAAGAATATTATTAAGAATTAAACTCTTAGGTCAATAAGATAATCAACATCTTCTTCAGCAAAAGAGAAAAGAAATAACGAACGACAGAAGTGCAAAAATATCGCCTAAAGTCACCGTCCCATAACCG
Source organism: Unio pictorum (assembly GCA_030141615.1). Lineage (NCBI taxonomy): Eukaryota > Metazoa > Mollusca > Bivalvia > Unionida > Unionidae > Unio > Unio pictorum. The sequence continues at coordinate 5,314,464 of JARLTB010000006.1, read as the reverse complement.
GCTGATACTCAATTTTATCGTTGGACACGTCAAGCCTCATCGCAATAAAAAATATCATACGAATTTAAGAACAGCTTCAATTTCGCCATCATCCAAAGAAATTAAACTCTTTGCAAATATTTGATTTAAGTAATAAAACCCTCATACGATAAATGAATTGGAAGTTCTTTCGTTGCGAAACGCAAACGTACATATTGTAGTAAAAAAGCTGAAAAGATTTAGCATTAATACACTAAAACAAACTCTCAAATACCAAGACCATACATACGTACGTACGTACGTACGTACGTACATACATACATACATACATACATACATACATACATACATACATACATACATACATACATACATACATACATACATACATACATACATATGTATGTACGTACGTGTGTGTGTATGTGTGATGCATGTGTGTGTGATAAACGTCGTCCTTTAAAATTTCTTTCTAAACTATGTTTTTCTTTTACTTTCTTGTTTTATTTGCTCTAGACTATCAATCAATTCAAATCTTAATTAACGACTTAGAAATACAAAATCTATTGTCCAGGTTACCAAGTAGTAGTGTTAGGAAACAATTATTTTATCTTCGTAATAAAGTAAACTCTTAAACAGATATTGATCTGTTTGATCTCAACAATCCATGCAGACATTGTCCGAATCTGATCTGTACATCGTAAATATTTGAACGGCATAGGGAAGTTCTTAACTAACCTTCTACGTCATAAATGTAAAGTAGGATTATCTAGCTACATCACCTGTAATCCAAGCAATATCTTTTTTTATATTGTATGCGATATACGTTTACATGAATAACGTTGAATGAAGCAAATCGCATGCCAGACATAACAATACTTAGATCCAGGCAACCAGGGCTTTCTTTTGCCTTCTGTATCGGCAGAAAATGTATTCTAAATGTGTGAGAGAGTCGTTACTAAAATAATTGGATCAGAATGCCCTTTAAATTGGAAAGATAAAATTGCATAAAAGTCGCCAAGATTTTTTTATATTCAAAACAAGGTGCTTCTCAGTCATCCAATCTGTAAAATGAAGATTATTTAATTATGGTAGTTGAAATCCCACAGTACTTTTGAGTTATCGCAGTAACACTTTGATCTCATTATGCAGTAAGAACAATCGTACAGTGTGTAATCAGTAAGAACAATCGTACAGTGTGTAATCTCTACTGAGCCTGTTAAGATAGTATTTAAATTCAGTATAATCATAAATGTGTACATGTTTATACAGTATATGCACACAACTTTAAACATAAACTGCCCAAAATATAATAATCGAGAACTGGAAAGGAAACGCTTGACACATAATCGTCACAAAAAGTTACTTTAAAAAACAATAATAAGCCACATTTTGGACACATATCATAAGCAAATTTTGCTAGCGAACATATTGCATTCTTATTATTAAAAGTTAAGAAATAACTGTACTATGCGTAGCTTTTTTGTTTTAGAAGTACGTTCATGTGAAATTTACGTGGAAGTTAGTATATTTTAAAATTATTTAAAATTATATTTATCTTCAATATCTTCTGTCACATAGCATACAATGTCTATCACTTTTATCGATTATATTGTTTCCACATCTCGTTGTGTCAATTCTCAGATTATGAGAAGACACCGAGTTTTGTCAAAACTTATCTATGCGTATAGTTAAACAAGAATTACAATAATTTCCCAGTTCGAAGCCCGTTTTGATATATTTTTACAGAGACAGTTTATCCTAAATTCGTAGTTTGAAAAAGCAGACCAATTAAAGTTTTTGTAAGTAAACCTGCGACTGAATCTCAAAGCCAACGTTAATAAGAACACGATGAATGATAACCCGAGTGGTCGAGTGGTCTAAAGCGCTCTCCGTTACGGATCACTGCCATCTCACCTCTGTCTACGTGGGTTCGAGTCTCAGTTTTGGCCAGTTCGAACCCGTTTTGATATGTTTATACAGAGACAATTTATCCAAAATTTGTACTTTGAGAAAGCAGACCAATGAAAGTTTTTGGTAAGTACACCTACGATTGAATCTCAAAGCAAATATTGATAGGAACACGATGAATGATAACCGGAGTGGTCGAGTGGTCAAAAGCGCTCTCCGTTACGGATCACTGACATCTCACCTTTGTCTACGTGGGTTCGAGTCTTAGTTTCTGCCAATGTGGGTATGTGAGAAAGCTTGCCAGTAGCCTCTAGTGGGTCGGTGTTTTCTTCCGGGGTTTTGTCCCGGGTTTTTCCACCATCAGTAATACTGGCCACCATGTATAGTCTATCGTGTGCTGAAAAATGGCATACAACAACAAGAACAACAACAACAACGTTTATACAAATCATATTTCATTTGTCAATTCAACCGTTGGTATTTACAAGTGACAGTTGGTAAAATATAACGCTTATTATACTGTTAGCATAAAATTGCAATTAGCAATACTGCATACGTAAATAGGTTAATTAAATGCAACGTAAACAAAGTTAGATGCTTTTATGTGCACAGGAATTTCGCTGCTGATTAAAACTTTTGCTTGCTAAGTAGCATATTGGACGAAACTTTGTTTTTACTAACAGCAAACTCCGTGTCTTATCTTTCAGCGAACTGTTTGTTTTAGATATCAGCGAAATCGGTGATTTTATTATCTGCGACTGCTGTATTGTTACTGAGGATGGGGTACAAATGAATGTTAAAAAGTCAACAAAACTAATCAAAACATTCGGCACAGATATTTAATTGTTTTGTGTTGACCTTGTTAAATTAAATTTAAACTGCACAAAGTCAACTTCAATACTTGAAAAGGTTAGTTGCAAGGCAGGGACTGCACTTCCTTATAATAGCGGACGCATTATCCCAGTAATGGATATCTACGAAGCAATAATGGAAGAAAAAAAAAAACAACATGTTCGACCTTTATAAGACACGAAAAGACGAGGAAAACCTATTTAAATGGACATAAAAATAATATTCTGATCCCACTCCATCTACGCCAGTGCAGATGGGGGGGGGGGGGTTGTTGTTGTTGTTGTTGTAGTTGGCTACGAACATTCCCTTTATTTTATTTTAAATTGTTGAACAACGTCAATCATTCTACTTGCATGACTCTCGACAACCATTGCGGTAGTATAATAAATCACTGTCCTACACCCCACCCCTAAAGCACTGTTGTGGATGTCGGGCATTGCTATTTAAATCAAGTACAACCCCTCTCTGTGCTCGATTAGTTTTATTTTTCTCAGGCCTAACAGCATGCAGTATTTGAAATAAACACTTGTACTGTAATTATAATTTATCTCGTTTTAAATATTTCAGGACTGAACAACTGCTTCCTCTTGATATTTATCCAAATTCTGATTTAGCGACAGATAGTATTTATTGCAAATAAAAACCTAATTCTATTTAAACTGACTAACGGATTTTATTTAAATCAACGTCATAATGTGAAATATGTGACATTTCGTTGTGTTAATTTCTTTTTTTTTCTATTATCGATTTTACAGCACTTTAAAAATTATAAGTATTGAAATCACGAGTTGAGCACTTATATAAACGAAAATGTAGAACTTTAATTCGGTTTCTTTGCTTCTCTACTGCTCAGTTCTCTATCGTCTGTAAAATGTTTTTCTCTATAAAATATATAGCACCAGTTTATATTCACTGTAACGAAATGCATTTGTAATATCTGGCACTCTTTGGGGTTTGGGGCTGTGAGAAATAGCTGTGCAAAATATCATTGACAGCTGTAAACAAGCGTTTTCTCCAGGAATACAATGACGAATCTAATGTTTCGGTTTATCCCGATGATCACGTGTGCCCAAAAACTTCGATCTTCGTTTCACTATAATGCCATATATCATCTTCAGGACATTGACTGTATAGCAAGCCTGATACATATACCTGGTTTATGGATAGTGTGCCTGTGTTGCTACGTCAAGCGTCAATGATGGCCGAAACATGCAGGTAATATTTAAATTTTCCAATTAGCTGTATCACTTATGTAAGAAATTAAAATTCGACACGTGTTAAAGGTTAGAGGTAAGAAATGTACTTATCTTGAAATTGAAATTGTCGGGCGGAAAGGTTTGGTGAAACACTTATATTCCAATTAGAGGAGTTTATTCTATATGATATTCTCAATTTAGCTTGATTTGTATAATTATCTGCTGGACAGTGCTACAAAATTTGTTATCACTGTTAATAAATTACATTTACTCTCGGCCATATATTTGAACATTCGTCTTGAACGAATATATATTTGTATTGTTTTGTCAGTCTGTCAGTGTCTGTATAAAACAGCTATCTTCAGACGGGTGATCACATAGGATCGAAAAACAAAAATAGTAAATCAGAAAGTAAAAATCAAACTCGTTAGATATTTTCCTAACCTTTCTAAACATGATTATATGACAAGGATTATTTTGTGTACGCAGCAACGCTGTTGACTAATTACTTCCTTAGCAATTAAAAGTAAACAGAGAGCATACAGACTGAAATATACTTGAAGAAGAACTATACATAATTCTGTAAACTGATGTTTGTTTGGTTTGGGTTTATTTTTGGCATTAACAGCACGTTTGGTCGGTGAGGTGTTCATATACTTAAAAAATGTATGTTTTTTATGCGATTTTGGAGCTTTAACAATTGTCTATACATATTTCTTCAATGTATACAATGTGGCAGTATATAGTAATGTCTAGCACTGTGGCATCATGTCGAAGACATGTAGAATCATGTCCCACCTAGTCACATTATCATAACACAAGGCCGACCAGTTGTAACACTAGCTCCTTTAAACTGAGCATAAAGCTAGGCAGCTGCTAGTACAATGTTTGTACGTCTTTGGTGTGACTCGGCCGGGTTTTGAACCCGCATCCGATTCGAACGCTTTAGAACGGTCCGTTACGAAATCATAATTTCACTAATGCGGCATATTCCCAAAAGGAGACAAACGTCACAAGTTTCCCAATGACCTCCTGACTTTGGATTCTTGAACTTGAGTTTGCGCTTGACATTTTTATAAGGATAAGCGAGTGGGAGCAGCCTCTACGTCCACCCGTTTCCCAAAAAAGAATATTCATGAGCGGTACACAATCGGAATGTTTCCAACCCTAAGTTGTTTTTTTAGTTAGCTGCTTAAAATGCAGAAGATTCATGGAGTTTCGAACCCAGAACCCATTGTGTGTTTCCTCCACTCTCTCCCCCGAAATGATATTTCTGGTTCAGCTCCAATTTGTGCCACCCAATGGCTGAGTAACGTTTGAAAAGCAAGTTCTAATTGACTAAGAACTAAGACTAGGAATTCAAATTCACGCTTCGTCTCAGAGTTGTACTATTTTCAAACTTAGTCAGGCCCCGTTGAGCACGAAACTCGCTGTCAATGCTTTGACAATCTCTTCAACTTCAAATATAATAAAGCTATCACATATCTTTCCGATTTTTCTAAACTGGGGTCAAGCTATTTGACAAGCGCGTTTGATGACATTGACCTTAAGTATCTCACCTTTTGACTGAATATTGAGCTTGGGTTGCTTGGTAAGAAAATTTGGAGAATACGGAGCCAGATTTGACCCAAGTAGTGTGCCTTCTTATTTCAGCATACTAAAAAAATATCAAAGGTTTAGAATATTCTGAATATGTCCATGAGGGTGACTTTACTGTTGTCAACGTTACTGAGCGTGAAACTTTACAAGTTTGAGCTTGAGAAGGAATATAATACCCTGAGAAGAAACTTTTGAGATAAAGATTCAGTTTATGCTCGCAGACTATCAAATGTGACCCCTGACGTTGTGTCTTTTATGACTAATTAGCACAAGATTTCCAGCTGATTTTTTTCTGATTTAAACATACAGGGGTGCCATACTAGTGAAATTTATACGGCATCAAAATTTGCGTCTCGGTGAGATGATCTCTGTGGCTCTGTGCGAAAACAATGTCTCCAAATAAGAGGCGAAACATGGATGTGAAATGTAGATAAACCAAGTCGTCGTTTAAAAAGTCAAGTTCAAGGAAAAGCTAATTGAAGATTAAGAGGTTGTCTGCAAATTTACTAATGAATCATTTTCTAATTCCTTGCGAATCGTTTTAATGATAAAATAGGTGTTTAGTGCGATAGTTTACTTATAATTGTTAATTTGTTAGTCCATAAAGAATCAGTGCAAACCACAATATGAGTGCAGTCTTTATTTTTAAATACCGTCTTTAGATTGTACAGCTACATGTCGTACTTAAACAAAGCATCTGACTGTTATGTTAAGGTAGACATGAGCTTTCAACTTACTGTAAGCACTTGTTTCTACATGCATTATTTCTGTTTTTCCTTGTTGTTGTTTTGTGTTTCCAACAAAGGAGAAATTTGCTTGAGTTAAAGGATAATGTATATTAGACGATTTTAAGCTTTTAGTTTCCCCAGTGCCTGTCGAGACAAAATTTTGAGGCCCTTTACAACCTGTCACGTTAACCGTTGGGAGTGTATACTAGTTTTTTTCTGAGCGGAACCAGTTACATAATCATTACTTGGTCATGATTTTATGAAGCAGTTTTGTTTGATAGAATGTTTACCTTATATTACATACCAAACAATACTTCTGCCAGTTCAAATGCGTTAAAAGAACATTATTAACAGCTCTTGCCTTTCATTAATTCAGTGGCCACAAGTAACACAAGAACGAGAGGTATAATATTTAATTAAATAAATAAAACCGTGTTAGTATGCGAAGACAAAGGAGGAAAAAGGAGTAAAATATCAAACCCTCAAAATCAAAAAGCTGTCACATTAGGGGACTAAAGCTTTAAAATCAAGCACATATTCTAATGAAACTATCTTTGACGGAGCATTTGAAGTGAAAATGATACAAGTCTGTTTTATGTAAAATTGAACAGAAAACATCTAACTTGTTCAGAGAAAGCCTTATCAAATTGTGCCTGTTAACATACTTTGTGTGGATTGATAGACAGATGTAGGAGCTAGCAAAGCAATAGAGGCATGTAAACTAATAAATGCATGGCTCACTTTTGAAGCAGTGATCTGTTTTATGATAGACAGAATTTATTTTTATTTTGAGGGTATGCCACTTATCAAATTTGACACTTGTCCCTCTGCACTGAGCATGATACAGGAAATGAATACATTTTGTCTGTGCAACGATCCTGTAAATTATTCGCTTACTTTCATGAAAAGACGTACAAAAAGCAAAACGTGAGGTATCAATCAAATATGGTTAGCATCATTTAAACGTTTCGAGGCATTTGTCTATTCTGATGGAACCAGTAAAAGCTGTTAAAAATCATTTATATTTTAAGGCAGAACCAGTCGAAACTGTTTCAAGTCATTTTGATTTTCAAGATGAACCAGTCAGAGTGATACTGTTTTACATGACGGATACTATAACCTTTATCTTCCAGTACGTGTCATGTTTGCTAAGGCAAACAAAAAAAGCCAAACCTAAATACTGCATTATTAAAATTTAGTTTTATGTCATTCTATTGACCTTAGCAATGTTAGGAAGCATTACCTGACAGTTCATAGAGGCGATGATGTATATGCTGGCATTTAAAGATTACCATGGACCAGACTACATTTTTAAATAATAATTACTTAGTGAACTGCACATCCATTAATTTAACTGAAACACCAGTACAAAGTCATTTCAAGGTCATATTTATTCTTGTATGCAACGGAATGAAGGGTTCTTGAAATAAATCGGAACAATTGTATTCATACCACCTCTACACTGGTGAGTGTCCTCTCTCTCTCTCTCTCTCTCTCTCTCTCTCTCTCTCTCTCTCTCTCTCTCATTTGGAATAAGTATAGTGTTAACCGTGTCATGCTTGGTTTCGCGATGTTGCTGTTGTTTCTTTTGCCTGCCTTCGTATATAAGAAAGCATTGGGAAAACAGCAGAATCGGTGGTTAAAGAAAACTTCTTTTGTATCTTCGCAGTTACTTTCCTGTGTCAGGGTCGCTTAAAAAAATCCAAATATGACATATGTGTTAATTCAACTCCTTGTTTTGGAAATGAGAACAATTAAATTTTTTCTCAGCTGTTTTGTTCCACTGTTAAGACGTCATTTGTTTTTGAATAAACCGCTGTCACGTGATCGCCAGTCAATATGATGGACCCTCATTAACTGCATTAAATGACCACACCTTGGCTCTTGATACTACATTGTGCTCAAGACTGAACGAACTGGGGCTACATTCATCATTACATAAATGTAAACGGAAGCGAAATTTTGATTACTTAGTTTAAATTCCTCTTAAATCGTCAACCGTTGTGTCAACTGTCCCAGGGATACCACTACGTATTGCATTATTCAACGCTCAATCAGTAGGATCACCGGAAAAGCGCACAGAAATAGTTAATTTTATCAACGACCAGAATATCTACGTCTTCTTCCTGACAGAAACATGGTCAAAACCATCAGGCGATGAACCTAAGTGTGCGGATTTAACACCCAGCGATTACTCCATCACGTCGTTACCCCGCAACTCTCGCGGAGGTGGAATTGCTGTCATTACACAAAATTCCATGATCAAATACCTTAAGTACAACACAACCTTCAATTTCTGCCACACATCGTTTGAACTAGTCCAAACAACACTCACACTGGAACAAAGCTCAGTCCATTTTTTTTTTGTCTCTAACGCCCTCCTCCTAGTAGAAAAAACAAGCTGACCGAATCTCTCTTTTTGGATCAGTTTCCAAATATTCTGGAGTATGGAAATTCGATAGGTGGCAACCTAATTGTTTTTGGAGATTTTAACATTCACTTTGACTGTCCTGGAAAACCGTACACGTCAAACCTCTTAGATTCCATTCATGTTTTCAATCTTAAACAGTCAGTTAACCAACCCACCCATAAACTTGGTCACATTTTAGACTGGTTTCTTTATAGACCTGATGATAATATTCTGCAATCCACCCTTGTATCCCACGAACTTGCATCGGATCACCTCTGCATTATATGCCATCTCGACGTATCAGTCCCTAACCATCCACCTCTATTTGCTACTAAGAGAACCCTCCGTATGATAAATAGAACTAAATTCATGCATGACATCCAAGAAAACCTAACAACTTTTTTACATCCAACAGCGGAACACCTTGATAACTGCCTGCGTTCATTGCTTGAAAAACATGCCTCAGCCACCAAATGCAGAATATTAATATAAAAAAGTGTTCTCCATGGTATAGCAGTGTTAGGGACCAGCATCGCACTGCTAAAAGACATCGCCGAAAAGCAGAGAGGCTTTTGGCTTTGCACCAGACTCACTATCCATAAACAAATCTATGAAGCCGCTAAGACGAACGTTACAAACATAGTCCATTTAGCCAAATTATCCCACTACAGTACTAAGATCACGGAGAGTTTCAGCTACAAAGAGCTCTTCAAGATAACTAACAAACTAATGTCAAGGAACACAATGTACACCACTTCCAACTACCTTCTCTCCGGTAGACCTTCCGGATCAATTTGCAAAATTCTTCCGTGACAAAGTACAAACCATTAAAGATTCTCTTGACAGCACAATTTCAACTGACTAGTCACCATACAGTTATGATGCAGAATTTCAGCGACAACCATTAGGAGTATTTGAACCTGTTTCTATTGATTTAGTACGGACAATCGTGATGAAAAGTGCACCAAAGTCTTGTGAACTTGATCCAATACCGCTGCTTGAGTGCTTAGACCCAATATTGCTTTCACTAACTGATGTTATTAATAACTCTCTCTCTCTCATCGGGGGAATTCTCATCATTTTTAAAAACTGCCGTCGTAAAGTCTCCGCTGAAGAAACCAACACTTGACCATAACGATTTAAAGAACTATCGCCTAGTTTCTAATCTCCCATTCGTATCAAAAATCTTAAAAAAGGTTGTTCTAACCCAACTTGTATCTCATTTGAATTCAAACAGTCTTTTAGCAATGTACAGTCTGCATATCGCCCTTGCCACAGTACGAAAACTACTCTTCTTGAAGTATATAATGACATTCTCTCTGCTTTGGATAGTGGAGAGATTTACAGTACTGACTCTCTCGAATTTATCTGCAGCATTTGACACAATAGACCATGATATATTACTTCACCGTCTCCAGCATGTATTCGGCATTCAGAATATAGCCTTACAGTGGTTCAAGTCCTACTTAGTCAAGAGGACACAAATTATATCCGCAAATGGAATACATTCCAGCCCAGTTGACGAATGTTGTGGTGTTCAACGGGGATCTGTTCTTGAACCTGTTCTCATCATTCTATACACTCAGCCGCTCTCAAGTGTCATTAGACACAAAGACACAGTGGTCCCTTTTACGAGTGATCTTAAAACTCACCTGTTTCGACTGCAGGGACAAACTTAGAGACCTAATAATGTTTTGTATTTTCGATGTTTTCAGCATGTTTTTGATGTTTTCCAATTTAATTGTTTTTGTCATTTGTTTTTCTGTAGTGTAGTCATATCATTATAGATGGTTTAAAGCGCTTAGAGCTTCGATAGATTAGGCGCTAAACACAAAGTCCTCATTATTATATGTCTAATTTTGTACTGGGCCAGACACGGATTTACATCGCTTGCACTGTTTTCTTTCACTGGTAAATATAGCAACGTTTTGTACATTTTATTTGGGGATTTAAATATTCGCTTAAATTCTTAAAGAGAATGTGTTGGAAATAATGCGTTACATAAATGAAGATGTCATTTGTCTTGTATGTGTGTGACCCATTTGCCCGCCCCAGCGCGCATGCACACACAGAATGGCGTAAACAAATTGACGAAATCTGTGAAACAATGTGAAATTCAGCCATGTCATCTAAATGTGCAATGAATTAAACCTATCATATGAGACCCAGAATGCCACAAATGATGATGATTTTTCCATTCTCAAAGAAGAGGGTGGAGTCAGCAATAAGAGCAATGAAGAATGAGAAGGCAGCTGGAGTAGACAACATCCCAGCTGAACTTATCAAGAATGGTGGGGAATCAGTGATAGAGCTACTAACAAACATCTGCAACAATATCTGGCAGACAGGCGAATGGCCAACACAGTGTACCAAGTGACTGATTATAACACTCCACTAAAAGCAATCTCCAGCTGTGCCAAAATTACAGAACTATCAGTTTGATCAACCATGCAAGTAAGGTGATGCTGAAGAGCATCTTGAACAGAATGAGACCCACAAGCAGACGAAATAATTGCTGAAGAACAGGCAAGGTTCCGAGTGGAAGAAGCACAACAGAACAAATATTCAATCTTAGGGTTCTGTATGAAAAGTACTCGCAACATCAACAAGACATCTATCATGTGTTCATTGATTTCAAAAAGGCTTTTAACAGAGTGTGGCATGAGGCAATTTGGGACACAATGAAGAAGTACAACATGGGTCAACAGTTGACCAATACCATCAAGCAGCTGTACGCCAAGGCTATCAGTGCAGTAACTGCTCAAGGTTCTGTGGGGGACTGGTTCAAGACAACAGTTCGAGTTCGTCAAGGCTGTCTCCTGTCACCCATGCTTTTCACCATCTACTTAGACCGCATCATGAGCGAAGCCCTGGAAAACCACCATGAGTGTGGCATCATTGGGAGGCGTAACATCACCAACTTACGATTTGCAGAAGACATTGATAGGCTGGCAGGCGGTGTTGACAAGCTTGCCACCTCGGTGAAGAACTGGGGTGAAACATCTTCCAGATTTGACATGGAGATAAGCGCCGAGAAGACACAGCTGATGACAAATAGTGGCAAACAAATCTCAGCCAAGATTAAAGTCAGATGATAGGAACTCGAGACAGTGGGCCAGTTCAAATATCTTGATTCCATAATCACCGAAGAGGGTTCAAGAGCAGATATTTTGTCACGAGCAGCACAAACAACGGCAACTATGTCAAATCTATCACCCATCTGGAGATACTAGAATATCCGTCTGAAAACTAAAATCAGATTATTGAGAGCACTAGTCATCTCAGTCTCTTTGTATTCATGTGATGCCTGGACCCTGACAGCAGAATTACAACGAAGAATGCAGGCAATTGAAATAAGATGCTACGGAGCCATCCTTGGCATCTCTTACATCAGCGGTTCTCAACCTGTGGGTCGCGACCCCGTCAAGAGTCGAACAACGATTTGCCACGGGTCGCTTTAGACCATCGGAAATATACATTTTTTTCACAATATATAATTACATATTGCTTTTGTGATTAATCACTACACTTTAATTATGCTCGATTTGTAACAATGAAAATACATCCTGCATATCAGATATTTACATTACGATTCATAACAGTAGCAAAGTTACAGTTATGAACGAAAATAATTTTACGGTTGGGTCGCCACAACATTTGGAATTGCATTAAAAGGGTCGCGGCACTAGAAAGGTTGAGAACCGCTGTCTTACATGGATCACATCACAAATGAAGAAGTGCGTAACACCATCAGACACATAGTAGGCCATTATGAAGACCTCCTTACCACTGTCAAAAAGAGAAAGCTGAAATGGTATGGCCATGTCACTAGAGCCAACAATCTATCCACAACAGTACTGCAGGGTAGCGTGCAGGGTTGCAGAAGGAGAGATAGAGCAAACCGTGGACTGATAACATTAACGAATGGACCAGATAAAGTTTTGCGGACACAGGCATTGGCACATGATCGAGAAAGGTGGAGTTAACTGGACAGATGTTCAGAAGCACAGTGCATCAACGATCACACTAGGTCAAGAGACTGAAGATGATGATGATCATCTTATATTATTTCTCTATGTGGACTGCTTTCAAACAGTAGCATCAATGCTTAAGTTTGGCCTTTCTCGGTTCAAGTCGGTTCTTTTAATTGTGTTTAGTGTTGTTTAATATAGGCCAATGCCTCTATGAATCTTGCTTATGTGTATAAAAAGCGACATGCGCATATGACACCAATTGAATCTAACCAATGAAAATTGAAAGTGACCATAAAAGAGTACACAGGCATGGGGATAGAGTACGTTGACTTAGATCAGTAAGCAGCAAAACGCTCACTGTCACGCTATCAAGGTAGACACAATTGTATATCATGATAACTAGGTTAATTACCCGTCCGAGGACGATAATTTAATTGAAACAAAGTATGTTAAAAAATGCTAAAATTAATAAATGAGATTAGCGAGTTTAAAAGAAAGTTTGAACATACAAAAATAACATTATGAAAATGTCTTGGTTGCCGCCACGACTTCTCTAGCTTGCGACAGCCGGGACACGCGAAAGGTCAAATGTGGATATTTAAATATAAGAGTAGTTTCATTTCCAGCAGCATGAAGGGGATTTTATAAATAAAATAAAAACTTCTACAAAAATTGCGATGAGCATATTAGAAAGAAAGTTGGAGGGAAAAATGCAAAATAAGAATTTTTAAATATTGGAATGCCGCTTTAAGATTTTGAACTCTCGGCCTCTTGTTTGGCAAGCGTTACACACAGAAAAAAAGGAAAAATATATATAAGACGACCTGCATTGTAAGGTGTTTAGTCAAGGCTGTATTATTGATTGTAACTATACTACACATAATTTGCTGGCAAGACTAGTAAAATGTTCATTGATCATTACTACTCAATTCTGTTGCAAACAATAATCTTCTGTATCGTGAATATTTGCACTTAACTGAGGGTATATTTTACTAAAAGCAGCGTGCTATTTAGAGCTAAAAATATAGGGGTGTCGCATGTATCATTGGAGCGGTACAGAAAACAATTGCTGTCAACCAAAATGCCGATTCAAAATATGTATTTTGCACACAGTTGTATCTTGGTATCACCTCTGAGACAGTACGACTGATAATAGCACAACCCGATTTTGATACAAAAAACATGCTTGAACCTCGTGGAAATTGTAAAACATCTTCGATGGTAGCACACCTGCCACCGTTGTAATTGTAACAAAAGTGGACGTACCCGAAATTCCAATTGAAGAATTGCTGATGTGTTTGGCAGACTTCAATAGACTATGGTTATGAACTCTACTCCATCCACTATACCGGAGATTTATCTGTTCTGGAAAGACCGCATCTTGTAGAATACCTCCTTTCCAAAGGATTTGGAATACAAGGAGAAGACGTATTGAATTGTTGTATGGACTAGTCGATCGGCCAAACAGCACATCTAAAGAGCCTGGTATGCACATAAAATAGCAGGTTGTGTGTCTGTGCCATTATTTAATAAGCAGTGCTTAAGAAGCAGGGTATTCGGATGGAACAAATGCAAAGTTGGTAGCAGCACATGTATTATATACGAGAGTACAGTGGTCCAACAATATTCAGTACACATAAATGGATAATTATTTTTCGATCACATGACATATTAGTCTCGGCCAACTTAACAGCTTTTCGAAAACTGGATCATCTAACCGCGCAAAGAAATATCAATCTGCTTGTTACGCGTGTAAACAGCAATTGGTGTAGTTCGTCGGCACTTGCTGCACAAACTGTTTTCAGCAATCCGTTCGCTTTTTGGGCTTTTAGTGCAACAATCTATGTATGGATTTTATGGTCGGATAATGTTGATTATGGTATTGTTCTAATGATAGTCCATAGATCCACCAGCTTATAGTAGGCTATGAAACTATGAAAATTGGTTTGGGCAAAACGGTTTCAAGTCAACATTTATGTTTCATCCAATCTGTCGCACAATTCCATAAGCACTTCGACGAAATTTTCCAAATGCATCTTCCCACATCCGACCCTCAGCAGATCGCACTTGCATTGTTTGCATGCTCTGCCGATTTGTTGATACGGAATATATCAACCAACGTTTCCAAATATTCAAACTCTGGAACCACCCAGACGGTAAGATAGTTGATTGGCCAATGCGTCTCTGAATGTATGATTTTCTGGAATTGTTTTATTGCTATTTTCAAAATGTTTGTTCTGCTCCACAACATATTAGCCACACGATCCTCCACATGGTATACTTCCTCTTCCACTTGTATTTGTTCCGCTGGATACTTTTCCAGCGCGACCACGCGATCTTAAAGATATATCTTCTTTGTCTAAAGGCGTAACAAACCGTGTTGCCGCTTCCACAACATTCTTTTCCGATTCTTTTTCTTTCCCAGCCGTGTTTGTATCCATTGTTCTCCATATTCGGTATAGTCTTTCTTTGCCAGTCCTTTACCGTTTTCTTGCCATTACGAAAGAGATCTTTCCACGAAGGTTGATTATCCCCCTGCGTACACCTAAGATTGGCAACTTCCGCTGGACAGAAATAGCATCAGGCGGCATTTTAGGAGCTACACATTTAATTAGAATAAGCGTATTGTAAAAAAAATATGTTTTATTCAAGTTCATGCTTTCACTTCAGAGCTGAAAACTGACAGTCATACTAGTAAGGAGCCGTGCGATACTGCAAAACGACGTAATCTCTTTCTTGACATTAAAGTAAATATTTTGTGAACTTTAACTCATATAACAAGGTTTTGCACTCTTTGTAGATTTCTATAGAGCTGAAAGTCATATCTGATATATCATTTCATTTAAATGTTTCAATTATTGATATCTTAGAAGAATAAAAAAAGGCCATGCAACCCAAAGAAAACTATTTAAGAACGTGTACCCATAACACTCCAACTATCACCTCCCGTTGATGCTCCTTAGATTGATATCATGATAGATACAAGTATGGTACAGTAATCTTTCTTACTAAACAGGAATTAGCAAAGTTTTCCCAGTCATTATTCAAGTTGATAGACTGACAGCACACAAGTTTCAACCTATATCACTTTCAGCAGGCTTATCATTTTTTTTAACGAAAACACATGAACCTTTCTTTTTTTTCATAATCAGGTTTCGGAGGAAGCATTCATGCCAAATTCTCTCAAAAGGTTGTCTAGTACATGGCTAGCGGCGCGAGATGAAAATAAATCGACGCAATAATTTGTTTAGAGTTTAGAAAAGTGCTTGATTTAGTAGATTATAAAATAGTCATGCAATAATTAAAAGCAAACAAGGATAATTCGCTCGCTTGGCTCAATTCTTCATAGAAGAATGTCAACTGTGCGTTTATATGGCTAATACTACATTTTCTTTTCAATACATCAGAAGAGGAGTCTCACAACGCTGTTTTCTTTGTCCTTTATTCTTTTTTGAGTCCTAGTCTTCATTTTCCAACCTTTCACACAAGCAGTGGTCTATTTTTAGTCCTAGTCTTTATTTTCCAACCTTTCAAACTAGCTGTGGTCTATTTTGAGTCCTAGTCTTCATTTTCCAACATTTCACACTAGCTGTGGTCTAATTAACCATTTAACACAGTTATGTACAAAACAGTTCTGTGGAATTCAATTTAAAATTACATCAAACAAAAACCAACATTTTACATGTTTATAATTAGCTCCAAAAGCAAACTGAGATACCCAACCTGAATGACCTACCTAATTTCCCATTTAGTAAACCCAACTTTATATTGCATTAATTTTTTTTTAAATATTCTATTCTTTGAATAAATTGTTATTATTATTATTATTATTATTATTATTATTATTATTATTATTATTAAACAAAATCTGCCAATGTCTTATGAATCGAGTCACAACAACGTTTATAGTGTTTAAATAGCGATTCAAGTTTTTCTGGACATTTGATTCGAAGTCTGTTGCATATTTAAGAGTACTATCATCGAATTCATCCAATACACAACACCTACTTCATTAGAATACACAACACCTACTTCATAGATACACAACACCTACTAGAATACACAACACTTACTTCTTAGAATACACAACATCTACTTCATAGCATACACAACACCTACTAGAATACACAACACCTACTTCATAGAATACACAACAACTACTTCATAGAATACACAACACCTACTTCATAGAATACACAACACCACTTGTTTTCACCTTCTTCAAACGCGTTTTTGTATACAGGTTCTGAGTATATGCTTAGTATTGGATAGATATCAAAAGGATTCTCATTTGTGTTTCTTGAATGGTTGTTATGTATCTGTTTCGCTTTTGTTCTTTTAAATTTAGTGAGACGTTCTTTTTCGTTTCGGTGGTTATGCCGTCATTGTTGGTGTAATTTCTTTCCCAGTTTCAAAAGATATTTGATAACAAGTACCTTTCGTATATGATGGCTTTAGACGCCAGTCTTTTCACATAATAAAGTAATGATACGGATTTCCCGTCGCGTGCTCTGAGTTGCTCATGAGAATACGTATTTCTCTATCAGAATAAATTTCAACATAAGTAATTCTTGTTTATTAAATCACGTGTCCCCAAATTTTATTTTTATTATCTTTGAAAAATTGTTGCAGCATAAACAGAATAATTACTTTCATGATTTGGATCATATTTTTTTAAAATATTAATTCTGCTGCTACATTAATGTATCCTCGCTCTAATTTTCCTTACAACACTCAAATAAACGATGTACAGTTAAGCTGTGGTATTGAAGTGTTACAATACGGCAAGAAATGCACTAGTGCTTTATTTTTATATGGGTAGGTTTGCAAATTGATTTCCTAATTCTAGAAAATAGTATTCCAAATTATATTCCTTGACAGTGGGGTTTTCATTTAGGTGTTTCGAATATTAGAATCACGTTAGTTTATTTGAAAAGCGTCCCCTGTGCAAAAAATAGGCTCTTCCTTGTATGTTTCTGGTACTGTATTCCAAGGATACACGGACTGTACATGCAACAATTAAGTTCTACGCCTTGTTGTACCCTTGTGGGTAACACGATAACTTTTACAGCAAGCTGTTTGAAGACAAATATCAAGCGAATTTGGATTTATTGCAGCCAAGATGCGTCTTCACATGGCGAGGAATCTGAATCGTCTGCATATCAGGAAAGCGAAGATTCGGGCATCACGTTTTGCAACCTTGGCTATGAAAGTGATCATTCGGATACAAAAGAGCTGCCATTTTCAAGGAAGAACCTAGGACCATGCAACTCCCCTTATGTCCAAGATGAAACGGTCCACGCCTCCATTACTATTGTAAACGATGTCGTTCTAGAACCGCATGAGACCAATCAAGCAGTCAAGGTTCCTGAGATCTGTCTTATCTCATGTCAGACAGGACATCATGCTGACCATGAAATAAAGGGAGTTAGTCAGAATGGGATAATTCCAAAGACTCCGTTGCAAAATGAAGGTAAGATTTTAATTACATCTAGCACTTCCCCATCAAATTGATAAGTTTCCAAGATATGTATTTCTTTGTCAATTGTCCAGGAGAACGAAATAAGTTGTGTAATTGCTAAATATTTGAAAAGCAACGTGGTGAAGCTGTATCCACGATAATAATGTAGTACACTAATTATAATAGTCTCGATTATTATATATGTCGATTATTAACCCAATATATATATATATATACAACCGTCTTGTAATTTCTATTAGTTTTTTTTAAGGAAAAGTTGCTCTTCGCAGATACAATAAAGCCGCGACAGTGATCATTTTGAAACTCTTGTTCTCACTAGTCCACCTGGATGTATGTTCGTATCAACGAGGTTTTTTAATATTCTTCTAATGATCACTAGTTTTATTTGAATATGGTATGACTTAGATATCATATATGGACAACACAGTGGACATCTTGAATTTCTTGCTGCCATTGTTTCTACTGAATGTATTGACATGTCAACATTGGGTTTTCACTGAAAGACTTAATATATCTAGCTGATCCTTATAGAAATGGTGCCGATCTGCCCTCCAGCAGCTATCATGGCCTAACCACAGCAGCCACCTTGAAAATGGAGTGGGGACAAACTTGAAAAAACATTACGTCATTGTTTACATACGGCGACAAACGGGAAATATATGCTCCTTTCAAACAAACTTTCCGGTAAACAATTATAAATTTACATTGTTACATAGTTAGAAGTGATTGACCTCAAATGTGGCTGTAATATGACAATTTTAAAACAGGTTGGCTTCAATAATATGGATAGACCATCTAAGTTGGTCTCTAAGCCTTTTTTATTTTGACTTGACAGCTGCCAAGTCAAAATAAAAAAATGGCTTAGAGACCAACTTAGATGGTCTATAATATGGGGTACTTGAGGTGCCTGCTGGATTTACATTAATATGGGGTACTTGAGGTGCCTGCTGGATTTACATCACACCGTAGATTTACACTATGGGTTAGAACACTTGTCTTCAGGAAATAATATGTTAAAAATGTCCATAGGTGTAACATGCAAGTGCCGTGTTGGAGGTGTCTACGGGAATTAACATTGAGACGAGGCTATATTGTTACATTTTTAAGAACTGGTTGACCTCAAATGGCGTACGTAATATCGCGAATGATGAAACTCGACACAAATAATGACCCCAAGTTCAATGTACAATCGTTTCATATGACTTTGCCAGGCTATGAAAATCTTGAAAGTTTAAAAATCTTTAAAACATCGCCTTAACATATCGAAGGACCTACTCCCAATTCTTTATTTGAAACAGGACTTGTCTATATAGGACGAGAGAGCCAAGTACTGATTTGTAGTTGTGATCTGACAATTCGTATAGACATGAATGATTCATAGAACACGTCAGATCGTCTCCATCTAGTCGTTACCCACCTTTGGCGGACAAGGATCATAATACTCATTGATACTTTGGAGGAGAAACATCGTATTCTGTATTAAGATGCTCGAGAACGCATTTATATAGACCTTATACACAATTCAAGTGAAAATCAAAGACCAATTACGACATCGACATTAATCCTAGAGTATCTGAATGCTATTAAATGGCTGATTAGTTTGAAAATGTAATCTTGAAAGATTTTGGATGTCATGACTTCAACAAACAATGTTACACTGATTCTTAGAATTCTATGTTACGAAGTCCAGGAAATATTTCACCACTTATATGTTTAAACTAGAAAAAAAAATGCTATCCATAAAGCTTGGCATCGACTCATTCACGACGTGAGGTAAGATAAAGACGAAACTTCATCGATGCTTTACCACCAGATTCGATCTGAAATGTGTGAATACTTATTGACAACATAATTCCAGTAAATGAATAGTTTGAAAGAGCACATTAAAAATACGCCTCGTGAGCTACAATAACGCATTTACAGAGAATTTGTTGAGATCAAAGTGAAACGCAAAAGCATCTTAATTGTTTACCATCGAATAATCATTGGTATTTAAATGCTAGAAAAGAGCTGATATAATAAGGCTGTAATATAGTCGGAAAGAGGTGTTTTGTGCCAACACATGATATGACTAGTCGTCTATATGCGTCTTTCACAGCCAGTTCATTGAATGATCTATATTCAACACCAAAACGAATAGTTTCATCTTTCTTACTTACCAGCACTATGGGCGAAGCTCAGGGCTTATTGTCGGCCCTATAATGCCTTGAGTTAACATTATTCTTCAAAAAGTCTTCAATTTCATCTATTGCTTGAATCGGAATTCTACATAACGTTTATTTTCCTGATCTTGCATTTCTCGTATTTATCTTGTGACGTATTTGATTGGTTCTGACAAGGTCATTTTTCTTATTTATCTTAAATGAATGATTCGTCTGATGTAGCCTGAATAAGTACTTTTCCTAACAGAAGTTTCTTGTTTTCAAAACATCGTTCAACTGGTTCTACAATTCCGATCGAACAGAATGCGTGGTTATTTCCTACTGTTTGTAATTAAAAAAGGAATGGTCATTTCGTGCCTTGCAGGGATCGATATTGTCTCTGATAATACAACTCTAGCCAGGGCCGGACCTAAGTTTTTAAGGGGGGTGGGGGCCAAACTTGTTATTGGGTTAAGCGAAGGCGCGAAGCGCCGAGCCTTCTAGGGGGGTGCAAAATGGTGCAATCTGGTGCTATCTGAACCTTGAAAAAGGGATCTAACAAAAGTGACTAAAAACTGCAATGTTTTAAAAACACTAAAAAAAATATTTATAAAAATAAATAAATTTTAAAAAAATTAAAACATTCGGAACCCCCTTTGCATCTTTTATAAAAAGCAGTGAATAGGTTTTTTTTGTGTAGCAGAGATGGGTGACATTCAGATTGGTGCAAGTCCGATTGCCACCTGTAATGAACAAAACATGCGATTTTAACCACAGACAGCTTATGCACAGTCAAAGTATAGCGATGAAGATAAACAGAATCAGTTGTGCGTGGGCGCTCGTGTTCGAGATAATCTTGTTCAAAATGTATTTTCTTTTCTTTCATTTCTTCAAGTTTAATGTCGTTTTCACTCGTCATTTAGGCTATGTGATATCATTGATCCAGTATTGGATCTAGTCAGTGTAATTTCTCATTGTCAATACATGCTGAGCTCATTCTGTATACAAAACAAAAGTAGTCATTATTTATTTACCTGACTTTTGCCAGAACGATTGGAGACGTTTTGTACCTGCGGCGTCCACAAGTTTTAGCGCTTTCCTTTTTGGCATGTTGTCAAAATTTCGGCGCAAAAAAGCTTCCAAAGTCGGAAGTGAGATTGCGTCACAGCGGGTCAGCCAGCGTCTTTCGGCCGCTTTGCAAACGAAATCTCGGTAGGCCTAACATAGTATACGTACTATTACTATAAGCTAGTCGACTACAGAGACCGCAAAATAAGATACGCATAAAATTAAACACTAGCTTCTAATATTATTCTTTGTTTGTTCGTTTGTTGATTTTGTTTGTTTGTTTCTGACTGTCTGTCTTTCGTTCTTTCTTCCTACACACACACACACCTTTTTTTCTTTTTATTTTAAAGGGGGGGGGGGGGCCTGTGCCCCTATAGCAGGTCCGGCCCTGCTAGCACATTCCAGCGACCTTGATGTAATCACATCGTATGACAAATGGTGTCCCCACTCGTCAAACTGTGTTTCATAAAATCCATTCCTCCTGCTTTCAAACCCATCGTTGCAACGAAAACGCAATGCTCGTGGCGTTCCCTCCGAACGACTAGGTAAACTTTCCTTTCTCCAAGTACTTCTATCGGTTTCCCATCTGCACACACAATGCTCCCAGTAACTTCATATAACCGAGGTCGATATTCCGGTGCCATACTCTCATACACACCCTTCACTATCATGGTAACCGTAGCACCTGTGTCTAATAAGAAGTTTATCCCAGAAGGTACATCCCAGCATATTTCATCGTTGCCCGACCAGTTATTCATAGGCCTCTAATAACGGTCCAACTCCTGGCCTTTGTGTGGGCACAACCTAGTTTACCAACCGTTTGGCTTACTTTTAGACAGTCTCTTTTGAAATGCTTTATTTTTCCGCCCTTGTAACAAGATATTCCTTTCGTCACATTTTCCCCTTTAGAGTTTGCCTTTAGTAAAGTCTTGAGTTCCGCAACTTCTTTCTTACATTTCTGGATATAATTTAGTCCTGTATCAGAAATTGTCGAGTTTCTTGCATTTCTTGCCAAACATTTCGCTGAAGTTCATCTTTGTTATAGGTTTCGACTCCAATCTAAATTGCTCCATCAAGGGTTTTAGGACGTACCTGTTGTAGTATTAACCTCAGTTCATTGTCAGTTAAAGAATCGATAAATTGGTACTTCGAAAGTGTTTCGAGCAATTCTTCATGTGCTTTTGGATACACTTGGGAAGCTAGTCGGCTTATCGCTTGTCCCAGTTCTGGGAGTGCTTTATGTTCCCTTCTAAGGAGGATTTTTAATTGTACTATGTAAATGTAGGTTTTTTTTTTTTTAGCGCAAACTTTCTTTCTTGCGAATCCATGAGCTTGTCATATTTTGACGTTCCAGATCCCAGTAGCTGGTGGGCTTCACACCTTTGAGATTCACTACTAGATGAAGTCCGTTTACTTCTTGAGTCCATTTGTTATCCCGGCACACCTACTAAAATGAACTTAAAAGTACATCAGTGATGTGGTACCGTCGATCATTTGAAGCGTTACAAGTAGACGTTTCACTTTATTTTGTTATGAAATTTTTATCTTCAGTGGTGAGCTTGATTTCTTTTGTGCGGTCTCGATGGCGTCACTTGATGTTCAATTCCGAGTTCTTTCTTCGAGTTCACGTTCCAGTTGCCGAATTTCATGATTAATTCTTTCTTGTGTGTCCATCATTGACGAGACTGTCTGTGACTGCGCCATTTTCATGTATTCATTAGATTTGTTAGTGTTTGCAGCTATTTTACGAACAAAAGTATCCCTCCGCTGCCACCAAATTGTGTACCATACAATCCGGTATAGATTTTACCATGTACTTTCTTATACTAACTGTACTTGTAGATTGTCTCTTATTTTTTATCCTCCCTCTAACTTCTTCTGTCAGTACCATATTACAATCATTTGCAAGATCACATCCTTACTTCTGAAGCCTATACCAATAGCATTCTCTAAAGAACACGCACCAGCGAGCCTCTGTCCTTATCAGATTGTCTCACCATTTTTATGATGCCAGTATACAAAAGAAGAATTACCTAGTATGATCTCTATCAATTAAATGCTAGCTTTGAGAACTATTTACAAAGTCAGCAAAGATATAGCTAGCTTAAAAAAATTTAAGGAATTCAGAAGTCTTGGTGACAGCAGGAAAAGTAAATGTTGATATAAACAGGAAAAGACCGCATAGACACTGTCATAAGTTCGCTTCATACTTCTGGAGAAGGAATTACTTTCTCATCTATGCAAAAGCATGAATGTGGCATAATAAACATAAAAATTTAATGGAGAATTTGATGTTTTGATCACTAGCTTACGAAAAGAAATGATGCACCGATAGTTTTGCAAAGTTCCAAATCAAAATTGGATATGTTTGCCTTATGTTTGCTATGAGCGACAACCTGTCACTTCCGACCAAAATCGTAACACACGGATCGATTTTATTATATACATGCTGTTATGAGCGGCCACATGTTCCCGGCCACAATCGTAATATACAGATCGATTTTATTGTATACACGCTCTGTTATGAGCGGCCATATGCTGAACGAGACAAACGACCGCGATGTCATGGCAAAATATCCATTTCGACACTGATATAAACGACCGCATTGCAAAAAACGAGGATAAACTTCAACGATCTTTTTTTAATTACTGTAAGAACAACCGCTCATACCGTTCTAAATATATATATATATATATATATATATATATATAAAAAATAAAAGCTACAGTTTGGCTACCGATATCTGAATTTGTTTAGCTATGCTCATTGTGTTTTATAGTTTCTGTCGTAAACCAGATTAATGTAAAGAGAGATTATTTCGTAGTCCGGTTCCCTGCTTCGCATACTCCCTGCGTAGTTCTGCGTTATTCGTAAAGGTATCAAGGTGCCAATTGTTTTTCTATAGACCACAATGGTAATGTTTTGTGAAATAAATATACTTTCTATCATACTTCAGCATGCATGTCACACACTGTCACATAAAACAATCTTAGATTGTCAATTTGACAAGGACAAAATCAGGTACTCCAGTTCATTTAAGAGAGATAACTCTGCTGGAACTAGACCGGGGTAAGAATTATCTAGTCACAATAGACCCAGTTTCACCCGTGTGTTCAACTTTTTAAACAAATCATAAAAATACAAAATATGATCTAGTAATGAATTAACTTAATCTCACATGTTGCCAAGAGGCTTAACTTTTTTAAGCCTAACAGAAAAAACAAATCTTACATAATGCACCAAACACAGCTAGTGTTCCTGTTTATTTCTGAATGCAATGTTAACCTTAAGCTCCGCCTACCTGGGGTTGTACAAATGGTACCGTTATACATACAGCGGTCTTCAATTTCATCTCTTGCGTGAATCGGAGCGTAGAGATCATACAAAGCATCCATGAAACCAGATTAATTATTCCCGCACTTAGCCTCTGTGTGTGTGTGTGTGTGTGTGTGTGTGTGTGTGTGTGTGTGTGTGTGTAATGAAATGTATGCAATCACATAAAGATATTCATCTTGCATCAGCATTCTAATAAAATTAAACAAACTATTTTTAAAGTACCTCATTGACATTAAAATATTTTATTCTTATTAAAAATAATACAATTAGTATAATTACTAACACTGAAAAAGTTTAGGAAACAGGGCTAACACAGAACGCACATACACATACACACACACACACACACACACACACACACACACACATCTTAATGATTCTGTTAGATTTATTAACAATTTATATTTATTCTGTACATTGCACTATATATTGTTAGATCTAAGTAACAAATATACTAAAAGAATGCAACTGTGGTCCTGTCAATTTATGACTTGGTTCAACACATTATGATCCATCTATATTTTGATATTTTTATATGCTCATTTTTTCTCCGTTAACTTTATATTTTCAGAACCGTTCAATATTTTACGATATTGAACTCACGTTCAACTTAATATTGAATTCATGTGTGCCCATTTGTCTATTATGAACTACTTTCAAATAAATCATGTACACTCTCGCAGTAAAAGCTGTATGTTTGGTCAATTAAACTTGTTTTCATGTTTGTGGACTGCCAAATAAGAGCTGCTTTGGCACAATCCACTTTAACGTATTTTAAACAATGTTTCGGATTTAGGCTAGCTATAGACGACAGACTGGGACCATACAATCAACATGGAAGTGACAATATCCTGTCTTCTTCAAATTGCTTATAAGAATGGCAAACATTATACTTACAGTTGTACATCCTGAATTTCTTCAACATGTACTTTCTCAGTTCTGCTAATATGAATTACATGAGTCATTGTCATGGGTTCTCAACCTTGATCACGCATTTGGGAATTGTACTCAAATTTCGACTATATTCCACGTGCAATTACATCCTCCTTACTCCACTCAAAATAAAAAAGCATTATATTTCATAGCTTCTTTTTCATAATTGCATTTGAAAAACTTCATATTTTTCCCACATTACGATTTCAAACATTCAATGACAGAACAGAAACAAACGTGCAGATGTCAACACGCTTCTCCCTCGCTTTCAATCTAATTTACTGCATGTAGAATTTACATAGATAATCCAGTCTATACTCACAAAATTTTGTAGAATCGACAAAAATACAAAAATCTATTCATTTCAGTTGAACTGGAAAAAGTTGTTGCAATGCGCATTCTTTCACGATATGACTCCAAAATTCAATTTTAAGTAGACCAAAATGCCATTTTCTTTAGAAAGTTATATCTAGTGCGCGACTAAGTTCAAATTTACATGTGCGGTGTTATGTTCACATTGAATCTTTGCTTGTGTATTTGGTTTGGAATACGGCATATATTAAGTCTTTTTTTTTGTTTCTTGTAGTGTATTTTTGTTTTATAATTAAGCTTTAGGTAGAAAAAGAAAATTAGCATATAATACAAAGTTTACTGCATTGTGTGGGAAAATATGAACTCGTTTTTTCTAATGAATATATAGTCTGGTTCCCTGCTTAGTATGCTCCCATAAGCAGGGAACCAGACTAACAGATATACTGCACTACCAAGGTCGTGCAGTATTTTTATCCGAAACATTTGTCCACCTTTCCCATACAAATCCTGTGACCTATAATACTTTTTGACCGGGTAATAACTAAAATAATGAAAATGATAATGACATGTGAAATTGTGGTGTTAGAAAGATGAAATATTGTTATGGTCTTAAACTAATCAACAGAAAAAGATAAACAACATGTTTAGTAAAAATGTAAAAGAAATATGTATTTCTCTAAGTTAAAAATTGACAGTAATTTATAGTATTGTGAATTAAATACCAAATAATACAAATTTTATATTGTTACGTGCTTAGGCTCGAATAAGCAGCAACACAGAAAGAGTGAAAACTAACAAGCTTGTATAAATTGAACAATGAATTTATTAAGTACAATTATTTTCATAAAATAAATAAACTTACGGTTTTAGAGAATCAAATCCAACAAGTATAGAATTCCCAAAATAATCCACTAATAGAATTGCAAGTCCTGATAAATAAATGTTCTAATAGTTCCAGGTTCGAATCTTGATGATGTAATCCAAAATGGCTGACAATGTCACGTGATGCAGTTCTTGTTTCGTTGTTCTTGTTTTGTTATCATCCAAATGAAAATCATAAACATATGTCCTTTTTCCAAATAAATAGAATAATTCTTCTTTTCCAACGAATTGACACAAAGTCCAGAACAAAATAATAAAATTTAACACTCAAACATGAAATACACAACTAATAACTTACAGCCCAAAGATTCTACTAAAGTTAGCCTCCAAAACACAGCTATATATATATATATATATATATATATATATATATATATATATATATATATATATATATATATATATATATATATATATATATATATATATATACACATATATATATGTAATTCCCTCGTAAACAAGAGGAATCCTGTGATTCTGGAAGGTCACAGAAAGAAGCTACCTTCTCCAAGTCACGTAATAATGGAATGATCTAGAAGGAAATCATTCACTTCCCACCCTCAAGAATTAAAAATAAAAGTTATCCTTGAAATTAACCAATAGTATTAAAGACCTGTTTACAATGTCTAAAGCAAGGTCAGATATTAGATCCACAAGCCAAGGTCAAAACTTGTTTACAATTTAGAGTGTAGGTCAGCTTGAATTTTCCAGAATAAGTTCCCAATTAATTAATATTAAACCCTAAATGACAAATTTGGATTTAACAATTAAAAAAAATAAATAATTTAAATCCATTAGCCGTAACAATATCACAAGTTAAAAACATCAGAATGTTTGAATGAATTCCATTGTTGTATATGTTAATGCACCATAGGTCTTGAACGTGCTGAATGTGCCAATTTTATAATACCCTTGATGTAACAAAGTGGCATTGTCCAGAACGTCCTTAAATGAATTCACAAAATTCCCAAAGTTAGTGTTTTAGTCTAAACTTCCAATGAGCACTTTGTAATTCAATGAATCGTTCAAATAAATGAGTCATCTCATATCTAAATGCAGCAGTAAATGATTCCTCATACTGAACATAAAACAGGGAGTAATAATTATTTACCTCATTCTCTACTAATATCACTTGACCTAAAATAAAATAGACTTCCCGAAATGTGTGTCAACCCTAATAGAAAAATTATATATATATATATATATATATATATATATATATATATATATATATATATATATATATATATATATATATATATATATATATATATATGTGTGTGTGTGTGTGTGTGTGTTTGTGTGTGTGTGTGTGTGTGTGTGTGTGTGTGTGTGCATGCGTGCGTGTGTGTGTAATGCTTTGGTTATATTGCTATTTTGCTATGTATAAACATACTTTATTGAATTAATTCATGTATTTGTAAGATAGATATTGACCTTTTATACTGTGTATTGTGGTATACATGTCTACTGTACTTCATAAATTTGTGTAATCTTCTTTCAAATCGTCACATGTTATTTTTACTTTTTGTTCTATGAACTTTTATCATTTCTATCAATGTTTTAAAATTACTAACACTAAAGAAAAAAACGTGAAAACAGTGGCCGTGTTGTATGTGTTACATATTATATAATGCTCTAATTACCATTATGCCTCTTTCGGTTATAAAAAATATGAATGCGTTGGCAATTACCTTGATTCTTTTTAGATTGTCATATCTATTTTGTTTGATCTTGGACAGAGACTTGCCAAAAGCTATCTTACATTGCTGAAGTTCAACCTTTTACATTCACTTATTATGTTTGCAAGAACAGTTGGTCCTATTTAATATGGTTTGATCAACTTTGCATATTGGCCAATTAGCATGTAATATGAGCCAAATAAACCATCAGCCATGGGCCAAATCGGCCACAATTTGGAGTTGTTAACTTGGTATACCTGAAGAGAGCTTGTGTTTTTACTCTCGAGTAAAAAGGTAATAAATTAATGAATAATCAATTGAAAATAATTTGAACACATTTCAGTTTGGCTATTAAAAAAAAATTCAGCCCATGATGTCTCAGTTTTGTTTTTAAAAATCTCTATCATTTATGATCCCATTTTACCATTAAGATAAGAATTTACAATTAATATATAATAACCTCTCAGTGAGCCCGATATTTTTGTCACACCGTGCTTGTGTTCTGCAACTGTTTTGTTTTACTTCCTTCTGAACAGGAACTATTTTGACGGGTTTCCAAGTCGCGCTACATAATAATGTCAAGGTGCGTTTTACCCTTCAAATTGATACTTTAAGTCACGTTTACATTAAACTTCGACAGACACCATTTTTAATTTGTATTGTCCTGAAGACATTGCATCAGCAGAAATATATATCTACACATTCTTTCACGACAGAAACACGCTAGAATTCAGAGGTCAAACAATAATTATGGTTACGCTTGTGAAGTTCTGTTATTCACGGATGCAGTGTTATTGTTTTTCACGATTATAAAAATGGATATCTGGAATTATTTTTATCGTTAAATCGGAAAGTTGTCATTACGATCTGATTTCAGCAAAAGCAAAAAATGGAAATTAGCTCGATGTGGTCGAGATTTGTATATTTTGACGCATTGTAATAATTTATAGTGAAAACGAGATCTGCGATAAACATTAGGCCTACCAGGATATTTTATTCTGCACCATCGATAATTAAAGCAAGGTAAGGTGTTATACTTATTGCACAGGTTTTCCAATTTCCTCAGACGTTTCCCACTCCACACATGATTGACTGTCTAATTTTCTAGACCGGTTTGGGTGGCCTGTGCGTCTTTAAGAAGAAGAAAAAACCTCTTCCTCCAAAGAGCTGGGGGGGGGGGGACATTCTTCCTTTGACTTATTATTATATGAAGATGAAAAAAAAAAGCAGATAATCATTTATATCAGTTTGAAGCACAAATTATATTGTGGTGAAATATATAAATAAATTTCTAAAACAGGTTTGAAAGAAGAGCAGTTTAATTGTCCATGCATCTACAGTAACTAAGACATTTTGAGTTCTGTCCAGAAACTGCTGATAGTCACAATTACGTTGTGACAAATACATGCTGAACAATAAGGACTTGTGTGGGGTTGGATTAAATGGCCAGTAGTACCATATGCTAATTGAATTTGCTATGTGTTGTGTATGTTGTAATCTAAAAGCTGTACCTAAAGTGGGATGATTAAACATACCCTATAGCTGATACTGTTGTGAAAGGACATTGTGTTGACATGAATCTGTTGATAAAAAATATGTAAGTGTTAGTAATGAAGTTTTCAGTTTTCTACCTACACAGTTGATACATTAAGCAGAAGAACTTTGAGTAATATGTCAACACCCATGCAAGATATTTATCGAAGAGGGCCAATAAACACTAAACATACTTACTCAATGAACAAAGAAATATCAAGCAGACTTTATAAATTACAATAGTTAAGAAAACAACTGACCTCCTGAAAATTACAGAATGATTCATAGTCTTAAAAAGGAATACATATAATTAATACATTCCCTAGTTAGTATCCCTAGAAAAAAAACATGACATGTTTGAGGGAGTTGGGGTTGGGTTGTTTTCTTAATCCAAATTATTTCTGAAAGTTGGATTTTGACCAAATTCATTTCACAATTTCTTAGCAACTGCACTTGAATATGTGATAGGTTTCAAAGATGTGTTTGAAGAATTATAAACAGAATTATGCTTTTTCACCATTAAGTTTTTAAAGATACAGTCATCTCGTTACCAAAAAAAAGATCCAAATAATTACCTATTTTGTAATGGATACTATAAAAGTTGTAAAACAATCACTTTAAATTTCTGTACATGATGGAAACTAATTGTGTTTCAGTCCAGTGAAAAATTACCATGGTACATACCAACAAAAAATATACCATGATGCCATGGTAAAAAGTTGTAGGCTTCATTATCAATACTTCTTCCTTGTAACTATAGGCTCTTTAATGTTAGTGCGGTGTTTTTCATAGTACATGTATCAGCTATAATGTAAGGTTAACAATGACACTTACGTTAATGTTTGTAGAATAGACATTGATTGTATGCGTAACAAATTCATCTATGGTATATTAATGACCATTTTCATTTGGGGGGCTAGACTGATTTTGTTTTGAGCTGAGATATTTTATGTTATCTCATGGTAATTGACTTGTTCTTAAGATATTAACATAGATATAATATGGCCTATTTTCATATGCATTAGAACATGATATTTTTTCAAGTATTGACAGATTGAAATTAAACAAAATAGTGTGAACCCCTACACCAACACATTGAATTTCTGGTCCTTTGTATATTTATGGTATACCATGGTATGTATTACATTCAGAACTACTTTGAAAATCGGTACTCTAGATTAGCTGTCAACATTGTCAGAACAGAACTCCACAGCACTGCTTGTAATGGCAGTAAGATGACAATGTCTGCCTCCAGTATTACAAATTATTGTCAATGACTTGTATTGCCAGACTACTATCAACATTGTCAGAACAGAACTCCACAGCACTGCTTGTAATGGCAGTAAGATGACATGCTTGCCTTCATTATAAATATCTTTGTCAATAGCTTATATTGCCAGACTACCATTATATAATGTACAAGTAGATCTTAATGTAGGCCATTTTTTCCTGTTGATGAAACATGGACATTCATGATAATATTTCATGTGTATCATACACGATGTTCAGCTCTACATTGAGTCATATATCCTTGTTATACTTTTCCAAGTACTGTTATGCCATGAGTATTTTGAAACATTCTTCATTTTAATTGCACTATTTTATGACCTGCAAACATTTAGTGAAAGATTTAGTGCTATTTTAAAATGTATGGATTGACTGTGGTGATATGCAGTCTGGTTATATGTTTTAAAATTATAAATGGAAAATACAAGTTCCCAAAACTTTGCAACATGAACTAAAGATAGAGAATATAGAATTTAGTTATTAACACCATTTTAAGAAAGGGATACATAATAACAGTCTTTATTGCTCTGCTTTGATTTAAGTATTTTATGCACACTGAGAAGCCCCAGCTATGACCAAATGCACTATGTCTGCAGTGTGATATAAACATAGTGATGTCTAGACTGGGGCATCATACCGCATACATGTAGCTTGATGTCCCATCCGGTCACATTATCCTGATACAAGGCCAACCAGTCCCATCACTAACCTCTTAATGTTGAGCACCAAACGATGCAGCTGTTAGTACCAGTTTTAGTACCAGTTTTGTAAGTCTTTGGTATGACTCAACCAGGGATCAAGACCACGACCTCCTGCATCTGAGGCAGATACTCTAACCACTATGCCACCAGAGAGGTCCTAAATCTTAGATGCAACTTGGATACAACATGCAAGATATCAGCAAATGCATTAGCAGTAAGCTACATTTAAAATAAAATTGAGATGAAAGCATGGTGATAAAAATCTCTGATCATAAAAATGTACCTTAATTAGAGTCTAGATACTTTTCTTGTTTACATTTCCAAATATTCCATAAACATGCACTTACATTAAAAGCATACCATGGAATCTGTTTAATTTATATTTTGGATGATATCTAACATGTCAGCATTTTGATTAATTTTTTTTTTTACAAAAGTAAGCATTACAGATATTATTATTATTTTTTTTATTATCATTATTATTATTATTATTATTATTATTATTATAAAAACAGGGATTAAACTATAAATATTTACATGGGAGACAACTCTTTAGATAAAAAATGAATTTAAACTTTTAATATATTTGAGTTACCTCCCTGCATGATTCTCACTATTTCAAATCCTCAAATTGCACCTGCACACAATATGTGATGTCATATATGGGTTTAATCCTCTATGGTAAATTGCCCAACATTGCCTCCCAGTTTCAACCTATTACAGTTACCTTTAAATATATTTATACATGGATGATTCGAGTGGTCTAAAGCGTTACGGATCGCTGCCATCTCACTTCTGTCTGCGTGGGTTCGAGTCTAAGATTCGGCCAATTTAGTTATGTGAGAAAGCTTGCCAGTAGCTTCTTGTGGGTCGGTGGTTCTTTCCGGGGGTTTTTCCGGGTTCTTCCCCAATAATACTGGCCACCATGTATAGCCTATCGTGTGCTGAAAAATGACGTTAAACCCTACAACAACAACAACATGGATGATTGGTGGGATTAAATACTGACTATATGGAACGTTGTGATCCTTATCAGATCAGTGCAGCATGGACTGGATCATGGGAAAATTCTGCATGTTTGCACACAGACACACACAGGGTCTGCTTTACAACTGAAAATGCAAGGGGGAATTCAGTCCTCATTTGAAACAAGATGATGCAATTTTCTGAATATGAGAGGGATATGACTTGAAAATATAGTGTTATTTTCTTTTATTCTGATCATTTTTTTGATTTAATGCTTTAGAAACTATCATCAATTCTGGAAGCACTGGTCCAAGAATAGAGCCTATATACATTTGCATGCATTTGGGTACCTATTAAGAGATGGTAGACTTGAGAATAAATTTCAAAATCAAGTACTACCAATAGTCAATAAAAGGAGGCAGCTCCTTTAGACTTATGATTTTCAACTCATTGAAGTAAAATATGCCTTACAGCAATCAAAGTAGCTCCTATTTGTTCATGTATATCATGTACAGGAGTATATATGTCTACATAGTGTATTATTTTAGTAGCACTAGGTATGATTTCAATAAATATCCTTTAAAGAGATGACTTCTATAGCATAGGACAAATAAGGATGTACTGATCTTTAGCTGGGATAATTTACTTTTCTGTTAAATTTTCTACAACTGAATATTGCAACTCATTCCCCATCTTGGAAGCAACTCACTACCATGTATGTGCTAGCCATGATAAAGCAGTTTGCAGAATAGAATACATGGTCACCTGAAAGTCATAGACAATTGGAAACATCTTAGTACAATATTTCTAATTGATGTACAGTTTTTGTGTACACATATCAAACATATGAGCCAATTTTGCATTTCTTATTAATGTAATGTTCCTTTGTGTTCAAATTTTCAAAACAGCCTGGAAGTGGTGGCAGGTAGGCAAATCATGTTTTCTAACTTTGCAAGAGAAGGTACAATCAGCGACCACAATTATTTTGAGTATTTGCAGCTGAATGAAGTCTGTCAAGTCTAAGTGCAGTCTAAGTGCGTGTGAACACATGCACACACCAAATGAAGTCGACTTTAATGGCTATGTTTTGATAATGTTTAATAATTGTGATACTGTCATTAGGACAGTACTTACAGCAAGGTTGACAGGACCGAAATTGATGTATTGTCTAGAAATAAAAAGCATGAATATTTGTGACTTAAATAAGACAGATCACAGACACTGCTGCATATCAGATCTCATTCAGTTTTACCTGTATGCATTCAGTGTGTTGTAGATCAAGATCTTCAGCTTGGCTGTTTTTGAAGCTTGGACATGGGGATAATGCGGAAGTTGTTTAAATATGGTAAATTTGACAAATCTTTTTACCCAATTTTTTTTTTATTCATCGTGGTTTTTTTTTTTTATGTTTAATTCATAGCTTTTAAGCAAAGTTATGGTTTGGCATTGTCTTACCATCTGTTAACATTTGCTTGCCCTGTTCAAACTTTGCAACAGGTTCAACCATGTTGGGGGACCTGAGTGGCCGAGTGGTCTAAAGTGCTTTCCGTTACGGATAACTGCCGTCTCACCTCTGTCTGTGTGGGTTCATGTCTAAGATTTGGCTAAAGTAGTTATGTGAGAAAGCTTGCCAGTAGCTTCTCGTGGGTTGTGGTTCTTTCCGGGGTTTTTCCCAGGTTCTTCCTCCACCAATAATACTGGTCGCCATGTATAGCCTATCGTGTGCTGAAAAATGGCGTTAAACCCTAAAAAAAAAAAACATCAAACATGTTGGTGTAAGTTTGGTACCATTTTCATTAAAGATAAACATGACAGTATTACAAGACTTTTGGTGAAAAACCCTATATTGACATTATTTTGAATATTTACATCATGATAGCAATATTTGAAAGTATAATGTATCATGTATTCTATTGATTTTGTGATGTGATGTTTTAATAACTACCATGGCTTGTGCAAGAACAGTTCCAAGAACAGGTCCTGTATACATCTCCATGCGCTAGACTACAAACTGCAACTTCTATTCTTCATTCACCAAATATACTAGTGACCATATTAAGCCTATCCTGTGCTGAAAAATGGCTTTAAACCCCACAGGAAACAAACACCAGATCCTTGATAATGATCTGATACAAAAGAAGGCTTTATTCATTGCCATGACAACTAAACTGAAGATTATAATTTTACTCTAGATTGATTTCAATGACCCAGCTGCAAAAACTTACTGGTTGATTAACTGATTCCCGATGTTTACTTACCATTATTTTGGATTAAAGTTGCTAATTGGCAGTAGCTACCATGGTGTTACTGTAACATCCCTATGCTTTGGATCCACCACTATATTTCATGTTTTTTACTGACATTCACTGATTAATGGATTAAGAGTTTGATAATAATCATTATAGACTGTTGGTCAGCTCAGTTTAGAGAAGGAGGAGTTACTACACTCCATAACTAAGAGCAGTTCCATGTGTCCCCAACCATCTGTAGATCCTACAGATAGCCTGACCATGTGGGGATATGGCTTGGTGAGATTATACGATTTGTATATCCTGACCACTTAACATTTCCTCTCAAAAGGTCCATCTTCCTGTGTAACATAGATCCTGTAGTAATCACTGGTGTACAGGTTTTTGTAGCTAACATGGCACACACACACAACCTTCTGAAACTGTTTTGTGCATCATGTGGCAGATATTTGTGTCTATGTACCCACATATTAAAAGAAAGATCTAAGTACAGTCTTATGCCTTAGTTAGAACTGTAACATTAATAACATCTTTATAAAATCAAAATTATCATCATTTCAATTTCATCATTAATATATCTTATATTTTTTAATTATAACCCCAAAAGTCCACTCTTTTTTTAAAAAAGTTTAATGAAACTTCCACCAATTATATTTGCAACATGCTATCAATATATATATATATATATATATATATATATATATATATATATATATATATATATATATATATATATATATATATATATATATATATATATACAATGTATTGATGGTGTATTGCATACAATGGATATGCCCCAACCTCATGGTCAGTGGTAAACCAATGATATCCATGCACCAACCTCAAGGTTAATGGCATACCAAGGGAAAATTTCCATGCACCAACCTCATGGTCAATGTCACAAGAAAGGAAAATGTACATGCCCCCACATCAAGGTCAATGGCACAACAATGGAATATTGTCATGCCCCAACCTCAAGATCTGTGGCACAACAAGGGAAAATATAATTCTGTTATTTTAATGGAAATCCATGTTTATATGAGGTTTTCACCAGAAGTCTTTTTAATATGTCTAGTTGTACATGAATGAAGATAGTTCTGCTAGGATTTACAAAGTGGCCATCTTGAAAATCCCGTTATTGCTACAACTCCAGAATGGACTTTCATAAAACTATAGGGGTTTCACTACAAGACTTGTAAGCAGCCATCATTAAAAATCTTATTATTGCTACTTCATCAGAACTGAAAGTTATACAGACATGGGTTTTCCTATGAAGACTTCTTATGATGTCTAGTTTGTCCTAAATGTAAATCACTAAATGGTACAACCGCTCCGGTGGCCTAGTGGTTAGAGCGTTCGCCGCGGAAGCGGGAGGTCGTGGGTTCGATCCCCGGCCGAGTCATACCAAAGACTTACAAAAATGGTACTAACAGCTGCCTCGCTTGACGCTCAGCATTAAGAGGTTAGTGTTAGGACTGGTCGGCCTGGTGTCAGGATAATGTGACTGGGTGGGACATCATGCTACATGTCTGCGGCATGATGCCTCAGTGCTAGACATCACTATAAACTGCCTCACAGCAGACATCGTAGCGATATGACTGAAAAATTGTTAAAAGCTACGTTAAAAATCCTAATCAAACAAACAAACAAACAAAACTAAATGGTACAAATCTGACAGCCATGATGGATGCCTTAGAGTTCTGTGTTATTTATTACATGTATCCTGTTCCAAAATAAAAAGCCATCTCTACATGAAACTTTCACCATAATACTAATTATGATATTTTGTTGGTCATGAATGATAATTGTGTTCAACTTATTCAGAATCTTGTGAATTATACTCTGATTAATGGATGGTCATAGCAAATTAGGATTTTACCAAAAGCCTCATACATAATTGTGTCTAGTTTGTCTTTAATAAAAATGGTACCAGTCTACATCCAATATGGTGGCCACAGTGGCTGATCTGAAACTCATTTCATAATATTATCAGAGATGGTTTCAACACTTTGCAGTTAAAAGTGAAAATGGCAATGTCTTGAATTCTTGTAAATTATTTTCAGACAGTGGACTGCCAGTCCAGTTGGAAGACTCTTGTTTACCAATATATTTGTACATTTTGATTTGTTTGGTAACTATTTGTTACACATGAGTATTTTTTTAATAAAATCAAAATGCCCAATGAAGTAGATTGATTAATAATCTAGCACTCAAGTAAATGCCATTGCACTCTTCAAAAATAAGCAAGTGCCTAACTTTGATTTAGATGTATTGATTAAGTAAATATGTTACAAAAGCATTATCTACATCTTTAGCTGTCCAATTCCATGCATGAAATATCTTCGGATAAAAGAATTCAACACAGAACAGAACAGTACCCTGTGGCAGACCTAATTCCCATTAATCAACTTTTTTTTATTGAGAGGGGGCTACCTAATTAAGTTTTGGAGGGATGGGTTAGATTCTTTTGCTAAGTTGTTACACCATTTGCCTTGAAGTTACTATATCAGCTTGGTCTTGACATTTCTACTCAATAACTGTATTTTTTGGAGGAAAATGACTGGAATTTGCTGTGTTTGTTTTTAGACCATGGCTTATTTTTCTTTTGAAGTGGGTCATAATAGCACTCAAGGTACTTTTGCTAGATGGGGTGTTAAAAAGAGTCAGTCTTTTGATTTATTGTCATGCCCAGATTACATATATTTGACAGAATACAATAATGAATATACATCTGAATAAGGATTAGTGAATATTTCAATGAAAGGCTCAAAATAAAAAGAGACGCTTTTCATCTATTTTAGGACATATGATACAAGGATACAAGAGATGAATGTTTTGTAAAGTTGGATTCCCTCATCATTATTATTTTGTTTATTTATGTATTCAATACATTTAGAAAGCAGATCATATTGTTGCCAGTATTGTTATATATTTTCTCTAAAACAGTTTGCACAGCATATTTTTTTCATCGTTTTAAAAGTTTGCTCTCAGACAGATTATGCATAAGATGTGCATCTGTGCCTTTGTCATAGTTTTTAAATTAAAAAGTATATTGTGTGGTAAGAAAGGCATCCACAACAACATAAACTCGGAGGTATTGTCTGCCACGGCATTGTGGTGGAGACATTCAACTCACAGCAGGTTACATCCCGTTAAAGATAACCGAAATGGCTCCAGGTAAATAACAGAATAAAATTTGAAAAATGGCAGTACTGAAGAATTTTTTTTTTTTAAAGTCATTTGTCCTAGGCTATACATTACAGCTGACCTCACATAGCCACTTATAATCTCTAAAATCCAATACTGAATTATTTTGCTGTTCTCGGTTGTTTTACGTATTTAGGAACACGGATATATAATTCCTGGACACATAAGTTATATCAGCCACTTCCAATAATTTAATGGTTTAATGAAATATTTTTCAAATATTTAAAAATATGATTTTGATTGATTTCTGTGTATCGTTAAAGTTGTGTAAAATTCCTGTTTCCATTAACTATTTTGTCATTGTGGATGTTAATCATATGTTTTTGTTTGAATATGATTGATATGTTCACAGTAATGTTAAGTTGTATCACTTTGTTGTTTCTTTGGTATATTTTGGGACATCAGTTTTTCCTCCACATGTTCGGTTTGTAGATACATGTACATGCATAAGATTGTTAGAAAGTAACAGAGGGCCTCAATAGAGACTAGATATATTTTTTCTACTTGTAAAATAAAGAAATATTATTATTATTATTATTATTATTAAAATTTCACTGCCACCACCAGTTGAAATCTGTTAGAAACGTGCTGAAAAACGTTTCCTTGATTTGATCTTGCTTGTTCAAAATAATTTGTCAAACGTGAGGGCTAATATGCTAATATCATAATATTTAACACTTGTGCCTGCAGATGGGAGGTGGGGTTCGGATAAGCGCCCACCCACCCCAACTGCCGAAAAAAAATGAAAGGTTTTTATGTATCGGTCTACACCCTCAGGGCTGTAGTGTTGTGTGTTTTAAATAAGAAAATTTTAAGCAAAAATATATCTAGTGTTCAGACCGCTTCGGTGGTCTAGTAGTTAGAACATCTGCCTCAGATACGAAAAGTCGTTAGTTCAATCCCCGTCCGAGTCATACCAAAGACTAACAAAAATGGTACTAACAGCTGCCTCGCTTGGCGCTCAGCGTTAAGATGTTTGCGTTAGGACTGGTCGTCACGGTGTCAGGATAATGTGACTGGGTGGGACATCATGCTACATGTCTTTGACATGATGCCCCAGTGCTAGACATCACTGTAAGCTGTCACGCTGCAAACATCGTAGCGATATGACTTAATAATTGTTAAAGCTATGTTAAAAATCCAAATCACACACACACACACACACACACACACACACACACACACACACACGCCATTGTTTCCACTAAGAGCCATCATATGCTGAGTTACTAGTGCCAAAGACTGTTTTTAATCAGTCTGCATGTTATACATTAAAACATTTTCGTGCTTCCACTAGTTAAAGACGTGTGATTTTTTTCAAATCTACATGTGTAAATCTCTAAACCCCACCTTGCATGCACTAAACCTGTCTAGTTAGCTGATGATTGTAAAAGCAGTCTCCCTGGAAAGACGTCAGTAATGCTCATATCAACATGCCTAAAAATCTGTCATAAATGCTTCATGTTGCTTGGATTTACACAACCTATTTGGTGACCCAAAAAAAAACAACATAACGCTTATTATAAATTAATGGTGACATTTGCAAGGTACAGTTGTTGTTCTTTGAGTGGTAGCCTGTGATAATAGCATGGATAATTTATCTATATGCACTAACGTGTGACCTGCACTAATTTAAATCAGTCTGTGAATTTAAATATAATATTAATTTTCCATATGAAACTCTCACAGGCCAATCATTATTTAATTAGCTACCATATATAGTGGAACCCCGCTATAACGCGCCCCGCCATAACGCGAATTCATATATAAATCTGTCGCGGCGTCGTTCCCGAAACTTCGTATATATATTCGCACATGATCTTTTTTCTTCTTGAAGTGTTATGCCAAAATAAACATGATGTGGTCTTTGTAGTTGTCTTCAATTAATTCAGTATACAATCATTGCTCTAACAATAGCCGACGTGTGTTTCTTCTTTAACTGCACACGCAAACAAGCAACAGACAATGCGGTGGTTGATAAAAGCTTCTCACAGTTTAATCAACATCAAAAAACGAAAGCCGCCAACATGTTTTCTGGGCTTGGCGGTGTTATTTGACGCAATCAGTTGACCAGTAAATAATGTTTGCTTCACTAGCTGGAATTGAGATGGTATGAAATTGACATCCGTTCAGCTTTAAAACAGTTATATATATATATATATATATATATATATATATATATATATATATATATATATATATATATATATATATATATATATATATATATATATATATAAACAGTTATAAAAGCGAATTGTGACCATTGCAGGTCTACTGCACTTAGTTTTCGGGTTTTACATGTGTATTGGGTTTGCTTATGAAATGGTTATTAATTTTGCCCCTTCTTTTTCTTAATAAGTATTTTACCGTTATGGAAAAGCAAGTTCACAAACGGAAGTCGTTCGATGCACTTTGCGCCAAAAAACATTTATTATGATTTTGGGGAAGAGATCGTGGATGAATTCTAATATAATACAATTCGATAAAGTACGAGAAATACTGTGTAAAACGCGGCTTCTGAAATGTAATAATTTCACCAGGTCCTTGAATTGTTATGCCTAAATAAGCATCGGAAATATAACATATTTTTAATCCAAGAGTAAAGACACGTGTTCTTGAACTGCATAAACAACAAAGCAGCCGACAATGTGGTGGTTGATACAAGATTTTCACAATTTAATAAACATTTTAAAAAAAACGAAAGCCGCCAATATGTTGTATGGGCTTGGCGGCGTTATTAGAGGAAATCGTTTGACTAGTAAACATTGTCGGCTTTGTTAGCTGGGGAAAAATACTTTATATCAATGGCGCGGGACTATTACGGACTCGCTGCATGTTATGATTTAGTTCTCGGATTTTATGTGTATGGTGTTTGTTAATGAACTCGTCATTACTTTCCTATTTTTTGTATTAAAAAAAAATATTTTACCGTTATGGAAAATCAAGTTTACAATATGTATAGACACCGTTCATAGACCCTGGAACGTAATAAACGTACACTTGCTTCGTCTTTCGTAACCTAATTTTCTGTTCATTTTTCTCATTGAATTTAGAATAATGATTTGTGAAAAAAATATTGAATAGTTTAAATACGTTTGCAATTTTCGCAATGGAATTAGGTACAGGTATTATGGATTAGCTGTATGCCATAACGGTACTATATCAGACGATAAGTAAACGGTGTTAATACTCTGTACATGCTATATATTGGACATTAAATTCAGACACAGCGGTCTTGGACAAAGTTTTTGAATATTTTAAATCTGTGCAATGTTCCAATGGAATTGCATGCATTATGGATGAACTGCGTGACACGACGGCACGATAGTAAACGCTATTAATACCCTCCCTATTCATTATATAACGCCAGTCGGGGTGTTATCGATCAACGTGTATTTTCGGGGGAAAAACAATAAAAATTAGTAAAACTATCAAACGCAAAGTAATAACCTATATAGCATCCGCCCACTTTTTTTAAAAAGTCTTATTAATGCATTCCATTTAATATTCGTCAGATAATAGTCCGATTTCTTACATTAGACACGAGTACACGTATATACGCCAATGCGGTGTTTGCTGGGAAAAATTTAAATACTGTAAAACCCCGCGATAACGCGACCCGGCTTTTAACGCGATCCAATTTCATGGACCCCGATTATCGCGT
Source organism: Unio pictorum (assembly GCA_030141615.1). Taxonomy (NCBI): domain Eukaryota; kingdom Metazoa; phylum Mollusca; class Bivalvia; order Unionida; family Unionidae; genus Unio; species Unio pictorum. Next base: position 5,272,362 of record JARLTB010000006.1, on the reverse strand, counting down.
TATAGCGGGGTTCCACTGTACTTACAAATCAGATCCAGCTGGAAATTACATAAATCATGCTTAATTAGTGTTAATAGATAAACATTTTTCTTTGCCCATCAGTGAGGTCATATATAATAATAATAATAATAATAATAATAATAATAATAATGTTAATAATAATAATAATAATAATAATAATAATAATAATAATAATAATGAGGACTTTGTATAGCTCATAATCTTTAGAAGCTCTAAGCGCTTTACACCATCTATAATGATATGACTTCACTATAGAAAAGCAAATGACAAAAACAATGAAATTGGAAAACATAGAAACATGCTGAAAACATATAAGATACAAAACATTATTAGGTCTGTCCCTGCGGTCGAAAAAGGTCACTTTTAAGAGCACTCTTAAAAGGGACCACTGTGTCTTTGTGTCTAATTTCAATGGGCAATTCGTTCCACATCGCCAGGCCCTGTTATGCAAAAGAACGTTGTCCATATGACTTCGTTTTCACAGTGGGAACAATGAGTATACGATTGTTAGAAGTGCGTAAGTATCTTACTGGTGTATACACATGGGTGAGGCCGGATAGGTATATTGGACTGGAGTCTGTCAGTGAAACATAGCACAGAAAACAAATTTTGTGTTTGATTCTGTATCGAATTGATAGCCAGTGTAGGTACAGAGCAGTGGTGAGGTGTGCTCTGATCGAGGTACTCTAAAGATGATCCGTGCAGCTGTTTTTAACGTTTTGAAGTTCCTGGAGTAAATATTATGACGAACCAAACAGAATTGAGTTAAAATAGTCCAGTCTTGAAAGTAGTAATGAACACGCAAGTGTTTTAGTGACATCAACTGAAAGATATTTACGAATGGAACTGATGCGTCTCAGTTCAAGATATGCAGCCTTGCATATGTGTATGACATGCTGGTGCAATGTGAGAGTACTGTTTAGATTAACACCTAGGTTTCGTACAGACTGTGAAAATTTAATGTTGGTGATGATATTTATTGTCTGAGGTAAAGGATGTGAATGAGAAAGTCTTTGTGTTGTGATCAGAATAGCCTCAGTTTTATCATCATTCATCTGCAGCTTGTTACATGATACTTTCAAAACTTTAATTAAAAAATATATTTATCAGTGACAGTTGTCAGTGTTCTTTGCACACTCAAAATGAAACTTGGAAGTGATTTAGAAAACAAATGTAACTGATTTGCTTGAGCAGCACAAATAGGTTTTTAGTGCCCGGTGCATTGTAACACCGGAACGCAATATCGTATATACCATAGCTGAAAATTGTGAAATTTGCTACACTTTTGGAAAAAAATAACATTTACAATATTATTAGTGTTTAATGCAAATGTTAACTAATTTTATTGCTTAATCTATTACTAATAAATACATATTTTAATGATTTATTAATAATGCCGGGATAAATTAACTTCGTGACAATCAACAATTTAAATAGCCGTACAGTGGAAGTGTAACTATCAAGATTTGTGCGCGGACAATTATTTTAATGATCTAAAGATAAAGATAAATGCAAAAATCTAATGCAAATCATTTCCGTATTTATTTTGTAATATACATCACAACAAAATTATTTTTTGGCCCGTGATTCAGAGTAGTTACATTTTCCATATCTATTGTTAAATGATAATAAAAAGAAGAAGAAAAAAAAGTACACGCAGTTTTCTTTTTATGACAGATTTTCTTCAATACTCATTTTGGCAATGAGGCTGTATGCTGAGGCCAAAGTCTTCTCACTTTATTTGATATAACTTGGGATGTGTTTATTCCTGGTGTTGCTACATTAAATCTTATTTTATTTCTGGGCCTTATTTCTATATTAACTTTTAAACATGTATGTGTTATATGGAACAAATACATTTCAAAATATGTTCCAAAACTTGTCTTTGTGTAAAAATCCCATTTTTGCCACTATCCCATACACTTCTTCAAATAGCAGACGAATTTTTATATTTAAATAAAAGGTCGACGAAAGACAAAAATGATTTGACACGCCAATTTCGCATGTTTCTTTATATTTAGACCATTATCACGCATAATTCGTGATAGTTACATTCAAACTATAAAGCTGTTTCGCATGCTGGGTTGCACAAATCTCACACATCATGGAACTTAAGATAATAAGAAAAATTTAATAATTAATAACCACAACATAATAATCAACTTAATAAATCAATATTAAATCAATATTAATATGTTTTTATTATTAATAGCTGCAGCATTAAACTCGTGTATAAATTGAATACACAATGTTAATATTACATTGTTTTACTATACGAACTGTCGCCAAAATGCGCAGTTTCCAGCTTCTTTTGCGTTCCGGCGTTTCTATTGCGTTCCGGCGTTTCTATGCACCCATTAGTGCCAAGGCATTTGGACCAAAGTGTCTTTCCCAAAGAATCACCAAGTTAGTCATCCTGAGCTGATGTGTGTCTGTGTGTGATTTAAATTTTTAACGTAGCTTTAACTAAAAAGTTTAGTCATATCGATACGGTGTCTGCAGTGTGGCAGTTTGCAGTGATGTTTAGCACTGTGGTAACATGCCGCAGACATGTAAAATTATGCTGCCACTCGGCCGACTGGTCCTAACACTAACCTCTATGCTAAGTACCAATCAAGGCAGCTGTTAGTACAATTTTTGTAAGTCTTAAGCATGAATCGGCCGGGGATCGAACCCACTACTTCCGGCATATGTGGCGGACGCTCTAACCACTAGGCCACGTGTGCAGTAGCCCTGAGCTGATCAGCTACTTACTAATGGGAAGGGGGAGGAATATGGACTTGGCAGTTGGCCTGGGCGCCAGAAATCTTGGGGTGTCACAGCCCCTATGGGCTATCATTGTCAGCTCAGGCTTATTACGCCACTGCAACTAGTAAGAATCGAAACTGCATCCCTTTGGTCGCATGTCCATCATGCCGACCACTGAGCCACCACAGCTTCCGTCTCCATATATCTTATTACGTGGAGGAGGATACATCAGACCAGTAGGGGATCCTAAGTGATTTGTTTGCTTACGGCTTTTTACATCTTAGAAAAGAAAATCATCTCTTTTGACATGGGAAAATCACACAGATTGGGGAAAAAAATGACAATAGGGATGTCTGATATTTCTCGAGAATTTTGAAAAGGGATGGGTTATTAAGTCGATAACTGTCTTGATTTTGTAAGCAAGAATATTTTTGACATAAGATGATACAGAGAGATTGTAGAAGTTTTCCTTTATTTAGGAGGGGTGGAGTGCTCCGAAAATTATTTAAATTATTACAGAAGACACACCCTAGCTCGTTTTTGTCAGAAATGGAAGTAGTGATAGAGAGATGCTAAGCTATGAGCACCCAGTCAGCATTGTCTACAGTTAAATTAATTAATACACAAAATGTGAAATTCAAGTAACAATTTAATATCATTCAATAACAGTCATCTCTCAGATAAAATTCAAATTAAATCCCTATCACTCGTGTTTCACTCGACCAAGTGACGGCCTATTTCATCATCTGACTTAGTGTGATAGATTTTCCTACTGTCCTGTGTTCCTACTCATCTGTATGATCTTTATCTGGACTGGTAAATCCCTCTAGTCCTTCTAACTTCTGCCTCCGTTCTTCCTTTTTCTTTGTCTCCCAGAGACTCGGACCAACTGCACTAGGGTATTTACCTCTGCCTCCTTCAGTTCCTCTGGTCCCAAAACCTTTCCTATATTAACACACAAGGACATTAGCATAGCATATTCCCCTAGCTATCTAACTCACATAATCAGACGCATTCCGGTACATTGCACTTCTACAAAGTGTACACAGATATCTACATATCAATGCGCTGATATATCCTTACACATGATACGCCTACAACGTATACACAAATAGGCAAATCCCTATTAACTAATGTTGCACACCGCAACCAATATACAAGTTTATAATTCAATTCAACATTTGCAAATCCATACTATAAAATGAATAAATGCACGAGGTTACTACAAATTAACCCAATAGCGAATTACAATATTAATTCTTTCCATAAACATTGCTCATATCTCAAAATATGCATGTAGATCAAACACTACGAATGAATCAAACCCTACAAATGGTAATTCCACGTACTAAAGTATACATACTACAATAATTAAAGTACAATTACTTTCCGTAATATATTACAACAATCGAGCAAATAGTCACTGACATGTACTGAAGCTCCTTGTAATTCTCAGAATACAAGTTTCCTGCCAATATCTTCCCTTATAATTTCCGCAAGCTGGTTTAGCGTCTACAGACGTTTAGTTCTCAAGATAATAGATTTAAACTTGCGATTCTAATATTGGCCACGCCTTGCTCAATTCCGAGTGGATGTTGATTCACGTAATTATCAGACACTGCCCCCTCCCAACAGTCTGTCAAGGTTGGATTTATGACCCCCACTTGATGTTCCTTTGATTCGAACACAGAATTCCACCTGTGAAAACATGTGATGACAATTATAATTATGTAACTGGCTGTCCAAAATAAAGCCAGTCACGAATTGTATGACCATGTCAAATAACTGGTTTGAGACCTCATTGTTCCCCGAATTGACTTTCATACATATATACGGTGCGAAATTGTTATCCTCAGGGTCTAACATATACATGTTGAAATCTGGTTAATCCTTACAAGGTGACAGAGATGATACTTGTAATACATATTGGTACTTGTTTGTTTGATAAGGATTTTTAACGTAGCTTTAACAATTTTTCAGTCATATCGCTACGATGTCTGCAGTGAGGCAGTTTATAGTGATGTCTAGCACTGAGACATCATGCCGCAGACATGTAGCATGATGTCTCACCCAGTCACATTATCCTGACACCAGCCCAACCAGTCCTAACACTAACCTCTTAATGCTGAGCGTCAAGCGAGGCAGCTGTTAGTACAAATTAACCCAATAGCGAATTACAATATTAATTCTTTCCATAAACATTGCTCATATCTCAAAATATGCATGTAGATCAAACACTACGAATGAATCTTTGGTATGACTCGGCCGGGGATCGAACCGACGACCTCCCGCTTCCGGGGCGGACGCTCTAACCACTAGGCCACCGGAGCGGTACATATTGGTACAGGAGGTCTAAACAATGACATTTCGTCAGTGTAAGATGAAATAAGGAAAAATGTTCAGGTTTTAGATCATAGTTAATCAGGCATGAAGGTTTTTTTTTTTTAAAAAAAACACTGTACAATATAGTTAGTGTACATCAAACTTTAAACTACATTTGAATTATTTACTCTATATTTTCTTAGTTACTAGTTGAATAATGGTTTATCCTGTTCTAAATCAACATAAATGTTTATTTTCTGTAAGACTTGATTGAAAAAATAAAAAAATATCCAAATCATAATGGTCTTTAAGAAAAAGATTAAATCCCGCTAACTCAGGCACAACCTTTTACATATGCAATATTTGGCTAGAAGTAAACAAAAATACCAAGGTTACTCGTATATTCCATTTGCACGTGTATCTCCAAATAGTTTAGTCTTTGCACTTGGCACAATACCGTACCTATGTTAACTTTATTTCGAATCCAGCTGGACACGCTATTCCTCAGCCTGTTTATCACATCACATTACATCCTATTACACGTGCAGTATTGTTTCGAGTTTTAAAATGTGCATTTATCGGTATCAGACAATTGCATTTGACATATGAATTAATTCATTGCTAACATTCTAAAATTCTGAGAGTAACGCGAATTTGTAATTTCGAATTTTCTTGTGATTTTAAATACTTTAGTATACATGTTATTCTATACATCTATATTTACTTTGAAAATTTAATAGCATTTCTGTTCAGGGGTTGTCATAACATCCAAGATCGGTTTTTAAAAGTGTTTACACACGTTATTATTATGAAAGATAATTTCCAAATGGAAAGGGATAAGTGGTCTAACCGGTGTCATTCTATCTAAATGCAACTTTTTACATTAGAACTTGAAACACTGAAATATGTACTTGAAATATAATGAAATTCGTGTTGAGGCCATATTTAGCTTTATAAAAATCAGTAATAGTTCCCTGCTCTATAAGCATATCACAAATATAAACTGCTATATGTTTAAATAAATTCTTATAGAAAAATGTTACCTTGTTCAAGTGAGTTCTTCCATAAATTTTCGTTGATAAGATCTTCTGTCCGCGGTATTTTGTTCTCATTTAGTTTCCAAGCTAAACACATTATAGCAAAATGCATTTTTTTTTGGTGGTCTTTTTGGATAATGTTATTACATTTTCATCTCTTAACAGGAACATGAATTTAATCTCATATATTTCATATTAAAAACAATTGAGCTAACTTTAGAAAGAGTATGATGCATAACCTCTCTTTTAACTTTATCCGCTTTTAACTTCCATATAAAGTTGAAACATAATTCATTTATTTCCCGGATAAAATGTTGTGGAGGATTTAGTAATGAGATGAACAGATGATTAAGCTTTGGAGCAATTAAAGTCTTAAAACTGTTATTTTGCAAATTTGTTTTTCACGATTGCTTTTCCCATTGTTTTTTTTATAAAAAAATGATCATTTCTCTTTTATGTTCGAAATTCATCTTTACCATTTTATACAATTCCACCTAAAACTTCATTACCAATGATGTCAGTTGAGTCACCCGCTGTAATTTTAACCTGTAATGAAGAGTTTCTGCATTGTACTTCCTGCTTCCTATCCAAACCACGCTTGTTTTGGCAATGGTACGTTTCAGTACTGAAAAAATTGTAAAGTAGTTTAATACATCCGTAGAGGATTTCAAGAGATTCAACCGAGTCACCAAAAATTAATGTAGTCATTGTAATGTCATCTGCAAACTGTGACGGTGTATATTCTGTTTATTTAGCTTCATACCTTTTATCTTTTATTTTTCTTTAATAGTATTGACAACATTTATCCACTTAATAAGAAGATATATGGGGATATTGAATCACCCTGCCTACAACCGCTGGAAACTTTGAAAAACTCTGAAAGAAAGCCACTGTGTAAAACTGCCGATGAGATATTACAGTTAAATGATCAAGCCCCGTGCCTTATACTTGGTCTAAAATTAAAGCAAGTTAGAACATTAGGAATAAATTTTGATGAAATGTAATCAAAAGATTTTTCTAAATCAATTAATAAGATATACCGGGAATTTGTACCTCTTCTGTAATGTGCATAATGTCATATACGATTCTTATTTCGTTTTTGTGCGGGTTTCTTTCGCCATTACACCTTCCTTTTATATTTTAAAAACTCAATTTGATTGTCAGTTGTTATTTTATTTAAAACTACCTTAATTTTTATGGCAATGCATCATGATGCCAAACCTGTATATCACATAAAGTACTATTTGGATTTACCTTTCTTGGCTATGCACGTTACAAAGCATGGTCTCAAAAGAGTTTTGTATGCGTCATTAAATGTTCTAACTAGAACTTCCCCATTCCAGAAGACAATAAACAATTCATTTGTGAAGCCAGATGGTCCTGGGCTTTTGTTATTTTGTATAAATTTCAACGAACCTTGAACTCTTTTGAAATTATTTGGAGTGAACTCGGTTATATTGCCACTTTTCTAAATTTGGTAAAAGAGATTCAGACACAAGATAGAAATCTAATCTAGCCAGTTTTTAAGGACTTTTTCTTCTCCATGTACATCTCTCTTCAATCCAGGATTTATTGCTCCAAATGGATCAACAAGACCAAAAAAAATTTTTTTTTTTTTTTAAAAAATATTTAATAATGCATTCTTGATATTAAGGTTATTATATTTATATCATATCGATCTAATTCTGGATCTAGAACCAAGTTAAACATCTGACATATAGTGTGTGTGTGTGTGTGTATATATATATATATATATATATATATATATATATATATATATATATATATATATATAAGTGAAGGAAAAGTTCCTTTCAAAAATTTTAATCTTGAAGTCCTTTATGTTATATTCACATTTATTATTGTTGAATAGCATACAAACTCGTCGAGAGTTTGACCTTCAGCAATATGACACTGATTTCAAAACCCAATTGTGCTCTAATACATACAAAAGTATCCTCTGTAAACTATGTATCTTATGAGTAATATATATATATATATATATATATATATATATATATATATATATATATATATATATATATATATATATTATACTGATTTTACATAATCTAAAGCATTATTACAATTTTCAAAATCTCTAAGTCCCTAATAGTTGGCAGAGAGCTTTTTAATATTTTAGCTATCCATTTTCAGTGTAAAAATATAAATTCCTCACATAGAAATGTGCCTTGTTTTGTGATCAGAAGAGAATGTGGTTTTAAATACCACATGTAGATTCAGAATAAAACATAGCAAAACTAAAAGGTATTCAAATATAGATTCATTGGTATGTAATGTAACTAATTTTATAAGTTAACATTGGATCTGATACTATCATATTGACGAAAGAAACAATTTAAAGAATAAAAGCAAATAAAATAGAAAAAAGCAACTAATATCAAAAGTACACTGTTGGCTAAATATCTCCATGCATGGTAGATGACAAGCATTGGTGCAATTGGTTTTAATAAAATTTATAAGTTGCATCTAAATTTTATATTTATACATAATATGGCATTTGGTATTATCATTAATAGCGTACAGACATTTTTGTATTTATACATAAGATGGCATTTGGTATTATCATTAATAGCGTACAGACATTTTTGTATTTATACATAGGATGGCATTTGGTATTATCATTAATAGCGTACAGACATACAAGAACTGACCACTCCGGTGGCCAAAGTGGTTAGAACGTCCAACTCGGATGCCGGATGTGGAGGTCTCGGTGTCAGGTCAATGTGTCTGGGTGGGACATGCTACATGTCTACGACATGATGCTCCAGTGCTAGATATCATAATAAACTGTAGCAATATGACTGTAAATTTGTTAAAGCTACATTAAAAATCCAAACCAGAGAGAGATTGAGAGAGAGAGAGAGAGAGAGAGAGAGAGAGAGAGATTGTTTCAGCGCCAAAAATAGAGGTTCGGCAAAATAAATACATGTATTGAACAAAAATGTATGCTTGAGACAAAAGTGAAAGCTGATAATAAACTAGTGAGACAAAGAATGCTGTCTATCTACAATATAGGCAGTCAGAGTGAACAGCAAAAATTGTAGGAGAAAAGAAACGTATAACGGACTGTCAAAATTAGACATATTTGCAGCAAATATATGTTGTTAAAATTGCCACGAATTTTTTTTTTTACACAACATCAGATTACTTGGTTTCAATCTCCCAGTCGTAGTGATCATTTACACACAGACAGACAAAGACTTTCTCATTCACATCCTTTACCTAAAACATTAGATATCAGCATCACCAACATTAAATTCACACAGTCAGTACGAAAACTAAGTGTTACTGAGGACAATACTCTCACACTGCACCAACATGTCATAAACATATGCAAGGCTGCATATCTTCAGCTGAGTCGCATCAGCTCCATTCACAAATATCTTTCAGTTGATGCCACTAAAACACTGTTCATTAGTACTTTCAAGACTGGACAACTGTAACCTAATTATCTCTGGTACATCTCAATATCTACTCCCGAAACTTCGAAACACAGCCGATCATCCCTAGATTACCACGATCAGAGTACACCTCCCCACTGATCCGTACCCTACACTGGCTATCCATTCGATCCAGAATCAAACAAAAACGTTTGTTTTCTGTGTTACGTTTCACCCATGTGTACACAGCAGCAAGATACTTACGCTCTTCTTCTGACAATCGTATACTCATTATTCCCACTATGACGTTCTTTTGTATACCAGGACCCAGCAACGTGGAATGAATTGCCCATTGAAATTAGACACAAAGACACAGTGGTCCCTTTCAATAGTGCACTTAAAACTCGCCTTTTTCGACTGCAAGAACAAACTAAAAGACCTGATCATGTTTCCTACTGTACATATTTTGAGAATTTTTTATGTTTTATAATTTCGCGGTGGGTTGGTTTTGGGGGATTTTTTTGGTAGTCATTTCATTATAGATGCGCTATACAAGTTCTCATCATCATCATCATCATTATTATTATTATTATTATTATTATTATTATTATTATTATTATTGAAGCTACATTTTTCTAGGTGCGCTATTGATACAATAGGCAGAGGAACTTTGAGTGGGATATTTATGAAAGGGTTCCAATGTCGCAGTAAACATTAGACATACCGAGCTAGAAAATATGTTGCTGACTTGAGAAATACGTTAAGGAAACAACTGCGCTATGATTAAAAATTGAACGATTCTTATTATTACAACGGAATACATGTAATTAACACACTCTTATGCAATAGTGATTAACTAAAACATGACATGTTCGTTTTCCTGGGGTAAGGGTTATTTTTTTAATCTGATTTTTTTACAGTCGGATTTTGCCCGAATGTTTCACAACAATTCGTTTGACTACTGTATTGGCATATGTGACATGTGTCAAAGATGTTATTAAAGGATTATAAATAGAAATATGCTTGTCACCATTAAATTGTGATAGATACAGCAGTTTTGTAACTAAAGAAAAAGATACAAAATATGTAACTATTTTGTCATGAATACTATAAATGTTGTAACAAGGTTTCTCGGAAGTTTTCATACTTTCCTTGCTGACGGACACTACCTACGTGCTGGTACAAGGAAAATTACCATGTTATGCACCACGGGGAAAAACAAACACCTCGGTACATACAGACAGGCATGCATGCATGCATGCATACATACATACATACATACATACATACATACATACATACATACATACATACATACATCTGTAATACTAAGTTTTTTTAATTAAAAAATATATTTATACGAATAATTATTCAGACTGATTATAATGTAGCAACTTTGTAATCTCACTCATCCTGTAAGCAAGACTTTTACTATTATGAAGGTGTGTTTGTGGAAGTTTCTACTTGGAACAGTATGAGTATACCCCAATTCAGTAGGTTTCAATGTATATGTGAATTGTGATATAAATTACTTTAAGAATACAAACTAACTGTTGTTGATCTTCATTATCATATTCACAGTTTTGTGTCTCGGAGAAAGCACTGTATCTACCCAAAGCAATGTTCTCGCCATTTATCTGTATTTGCCCGCAGCATCTCATGGGTCACTGGTGAAAACTGATTATAAAAGGTCAAAGGTTAGATGGAGAATTATATTGTCTGTTGTTTAATTTCCTTTTGTACTGAGCTTGAGAGCATAAGTTGATAAAAGGCATTATGGCATAGAAGGCTTTTTACCCGTAGTCCAAATTACTACAAACAGGTTACACCCAAATTACAAACTGAATAATATAGAAAACCAATTGAAATCTAGATATCCTTAAATTTATAAAATAAACTCTTCGGTGTAACCTTTGATAGCGACATTTTTATGGTTATGTCATTTACAGCCGTGCACAACATATGTGATGACACTGTGACATACATATTTACAGTACTCGCACTTTGTAACAATGTAAGCCATAAAGTTATCCTTTGTAACAATGTAAGCCATAAAGTTATCCTTTGTAACAATGTAAGCCATAATGTTATCCTTTGTAACAATGAAAGCCATAAAGTTATCCTTTGTAACAATGTAAGCCATAAAGTTATCCTTTGCAACAATGTAAGCCATATTGTTATCCTTTGTAACAATGTAAACCATAAAGTTATCCTTTGTAACAATGTAAGCCATAAAGTTATCCTTTGTAACAATGTAAGCCATATTGTTATCCTTTGTAACAATGTAAGCCATATTGTTATCCTTTGTAACAATGTAAACCATAAAGTTATCCTTTGTAACAATGTAAGCCATAAAGTTATCCTTTGTAACAATGTAAGACATAAAGTTACCCTTTGTAACAATGTAAGCCATAAAGTTATCCTTTGTAACAATGTAAGACATAAAGTTACCCTTGTTATAAGCAAAGGAGTCTAACACTGGATTACTTGGGGGGGGGGAATATGCGTATTAATATTGTATTACATCAAATATATGGAGTATTTCAAAATATGAAATCACACTATTTCTCTTTTTTTTAGCAGTCAAAGACTACAATAATAAACTGAAATAAACTAATTTAATCAGAGAAATGACCATACCATTACTACAGTATGGCAAGTTGTAAACTGACGGGCATTATAGTATTGTAATTTATTTTGTTTCTTGTTTTGTTTTAACGACATTTTTGACACTTTATTGGGTATATCATACTGGCCCCGTTGGAGCTAAGTGTCTTTCCGAAAGATACCCAAGTCAGCTTCCTTATGCTGTCTCGGTGGGTATCTAACATGCGAGACATGGGTTACGAATTTGACACTGCCTACTAAGCTATCACGCCCCCCCCTCCCCGAATATGTCGATATTAAAAGACTACTCTTGACCGACGCCAATATAGTTTTATTTCCACAACTTTGTCTTCCTCGCGAGACATCGTCTCTTCTATAATGCCACATTTTCATTGCAGAAACGAATGGGTGTGTGGGTGGTAAAAGCATGGATTCGATTTGTTGTTGTGGGGGGGGGTGGGGGAATTGAGCTTTCGGGTGGATTGGTTTAGTTATTTAGATTTGTTTAAAAGATCCAGCTCTCAGTTTAAATACAATAGTCTTTAGTTTATAGAGGAAGAAAAACAGCATACATTAACTGGAGCAAAATATCAAAACATTATCTTAAGGTAAAAAGAAAATAATATCGTTCGAAGAAAAAAAATCAGGCCCCCCCCCCCCCCCACTCATGGTAAGTTCAGATAATTTGCGTCTCGTGATCAGCATCACATTCTACATGTCTTACGTCAAATGCTAGCAAGACTACATGTGTACATTAGACGCTGTATCTTGTAATCCTTGTCACTATCATGGGGCCAATAGTATGTCAAACCACTAAATCCTGTTTACGGTCTGAAATTAATTGGTATTTCAAAATCGCAGTATCAGTTCATTTCCTACACGCGATTGTAGCATACAACACCAGTACATCCATACAGTATTTAATTTTGTCCCGTTTTCAAGTGATTCGCTCTGGTAGTTGCAACATTTTTCAAGATGATTGCATGTTGATGTCAAATTACTACTTAATAACTACGAGAGTTGGAAAAAAACTGGTATTAATTCCTTAAATTTTGTACAATTATACACTGTTTAACCGTCAGTACATGTCTGTATTGAATACTACGTAACAGGTCCGCTGTTTTCTGTTTTGATGGATCAATATTGATGGAGGTTTTGTTCATTACAGAGCCAAGTTCGTAATTAAGTTTCTTTGACAAAGTGAAGTCCAGATGTCGCGCTATTGTACTAAAAACGATATGATTCACTGATGGTGGTACTGGAAAGACAACAACACATTTTCTTACAAATTCATTAAAATGTAACATACAGTATGTAAATGACTGTGGAAATGTGTTTTTGAAAGCCCTGCTTTACTCGATACTTTCTTAAATTGGAAACCATTGGCATTGTATCCAAAAATTGATTTCACGTTATGGTAAAGTAGTATTGGACTTTAAAGCACTTGATACTCCATGTTTTGTACTGATTTATGAATTGGTATACTTTCTGTATCAACTTTTGTACTATCTTGTATTATCGTGAATACTGCTTAATAAATATTGCAATGATACTATTTAACTTTACCTTTTACGGAGATGTTAACTTTACTTTTTGGGGGTATAACTCTGCTTCGAGTCACGGATGGATTAGTATGGATTTACTTACCATACAATTGTTCTCCCCGCGTGTGCATGTGTCAACTGACGAGGTTTTCACTCATCGATGACGGACTAACTTAACAGTCCACCTGTCAAAATCAGCTAACACATACGTCCCCAGGTCACTTAGATGAAACGGGATGTTGATTCAGGTGAATACAGCAGTACACTGTGCTGGCAGTTTGGTGGCTAATTTTTGTAAGCTGATTACTTGTTAAGCCCTATAATCGGGCTTAACAAGTAAATCAGCTTACAAAAATTGACCAAACTGAGCTGTGTTGTGTATTACCTGAATCAATCCAGTTTCATAAGTGACTGGGGGACGTATGTGTTAGCTGATTTTGACAGGTGGACTGTTAAGTTTGTGTAACGATGAGTGATAAACAACGGAAGTTTCCTCAGGGCTACATTGATATGCAACACTGATGTACACCCATCAAAAACACAATAAGAGTATCAGGAACAAAAAGTTAACCAGAATCATCACAATGTTTGGAGACGGTCTCCGAAAAATGAAGAGGTTATGTTCAGTCCTAGGTATGTATGTAACGGTTTTGGAAACTGTGTGTGTGTGTGTGTGTGTGTGTGTGACCACAACATATTTTAACGCATTTTGTTGTAAACTTTGTATTGCAGACCAAGATGTGTCATTTATGGATTTTATCTTCTCAAATTCCAGTTGAAGAGAGTGAAGTCCATTTCTTTACATTCATTGTTGCTTGTAACCAGCATAACTCTTGAAAAAGTCAAAATATTCTGACAGTTTGGTTTTAACACTCACATAGATGTGACTTGTATGGGTTCTGTTGCATTTACTCCATTTTGGACAGAGTTATGTCCCTTGACAGCTAACTCGTTATTTTCACATAGGATGTTGCACGTTCTTGTCTTCACATGGAAATTTGGAATAATACCTCAACAACATCAGACAGACAATCCTTGAAAAAGTCGGTTTAAATGTTAGATCATGTCAGTAACATTAAAGGTTCCAAACTAATACCTATTGCAAAGAGATCTGCAAAGTCCTTGATAACTCACCACCTCAATGATATACATCTGTGACTGGACAAGTGTATAATTCTGGCTTAGGGACAGAGGTGTTCAGTTATCAAGGGCTTTGAAGAACAATATACATCTGTAATTGGACAAGTGTATCATTCTGGCTTAGGGATAGATGTGGTCAGTTATCAAGAGCTTTATAGACGAATACACATCTTTGACTGGACAAGTATATCGTTTTGGCTTAGGATTATTGGTCTATAAAGCCCTTGATAACTCATTCACATATGATGTTGCAACTTCTTGTCTTCACTCTTGTAATCCCAAAGCCAGAATGATACACTTGTCCAGTTATAGACGTGTATTGGTCTATAAGCCCTTGATAACTAAATACCTCTATCCTTAAGCCAGAATGATACACTTATCCAGTAACAGATGTATATTGGTCTATAATGTCTCACTGGACAGTTTATCTGGTGAATTTTCATCTAACAATGACCTATTGCAGAAAAATGAGAATATATCTACACTAAAGGTACAAATAAAAACAAATGATTTTTGTACAAAGCATGCATGTGAAAATTTGGCTGCAGCAATCAGGTTAATTCTATTTAGAGCTGGTGGCTTTTATATTCAACCAACAGTGCCACCAACCCCTCATTTTTACATTCATTTTTGACAGCAAAGAGCTATTTTGAATAGTTTCCTGTGACCAGTCAGCTAAAAGAATCAGTATGTGCCTTATACGTGAATAAAGTTCGCTAGTACTATAACAAATTAGCATACTTTTCATCACTCTTTCATTTTATAGTACTAGCGAAATAGCTAGAATTTTAGATATTTACCCCTTTAGCTGACATACATAGTAACTGAAGTTGGCTGTTCATTTGCAGCCAGAGTTATGCATTTGATCTCTAATGCTAGTCTAATTAATAAAGCAGTCACCAAACAAGCCAACCCATTTCCAAGCCTAACTCAAAGTAAATCTAAACCACATTATAGATTTAACTTATGTGTGAATTTATAAATGCTAGACTTGTAATAGTTAGGTTCATGCCTCCTACCTTAATAATGAGGGGGGGGGTCAAAATACGAAACTATCCAGGGAGACCTAAAGCTCTTGATAACTGAACACCTCTGTCCCTGAGACAGAGTGATACACTTGTCCAAGCATAGGTGTATTTGTTTTATAAGCCATTCATAATATAACACCTCTATACTTGAATGATAAGCCTGTCAAAGTTATCATTGTTTTGTCTTCTATTTTTAAAAGATCAGTATCAAACCATTGTTTAAAACTAGCAAGTCCTGGAACTAAATTCATTAATAGAGACATATATACGGTATTGGAAGGGAATTATATGCCTCTTGAACAAAGCAGGATGACGATCTTGCCTTGTTGAAATCAAGATATTTCAACCACATTAGCACATAATGTCCCTCACCAAATAGTTTAGTATTGTCTACTTTGTTCTTATATGTATACACAAGTAAGCTACAAACATGTTACAATGATCTATATATGTATATGTATATATGTTATACGTTTTCTGAGAGATAGTAGTGTGACAACCTATAATTATTGCATTCATTCTTTCTTAGGTTTATAAATATTTTGTACATGTTGCATGTCCTTGTGTGCATCATGTTAAATTAGCTAAAATATCAGCTAAAATAAATTTATATTCATTATTATTATTTATTAATATTATTATAATAAACATTATTATTATTATTATTATTATTATTAGTAGTAGTAGTAGTAGTAGTAGTATTTCTAATGTGTATTGCTTTACAACCATTCAACACATTCTATTTGTCTATTTGAATAAGTTAAAAACATTTCCTCTTTGACATGTATGTGCCTTTTATAGGGTTTGTTTATAAAAAAAATTTTTTTTTAGCAGAGATCTGGCCCATGTCAATGAACTAAATGTCTTTATGTGGAATGTTGTATGAAATCATCATGGCTCAAGAACTATTTACCATATTCTGGTTGTTCTATTGATCCGGGTTTTTCTTTCTTTCATTTTTGTTTATATGTTCCATTTTGGACAGTTATAGCCCTTGTTAATTAACTGTGTATCTTTTCAAGGTGTGTAGTTTTTTATTGAGTAGTGCATGAAGTATTCCATGCATTCCATTTCATCATTTTGGAGTATTGCCTCCAAATGCAAATGTTTTCATTGGTTTCCACTGAAAAGATCCATTGGTTGAGGCCTTACATAATAACTTGTAGCCAGTGAAGAAGCCATTAATTGCTAATATATCTAGTGATAGTAAATAACTAAAAACCCATAGCATTCAGAATACCATTTTACCATTTATTTTGAGTCGGACAATAACCCCAAACAGTGCATGTTTACCAGAACTATTTTTAGGAAAGATAATTCATAAATACTTTCTGTTGCTGGTTACAATAATTGTTATGGGGCACCTTTAATTCCAGCAATTTTTACTTTATTTTGATCTAAGTGACTACACGGAGCATTAGCTGGGCATTTAAAAGTTATGGTAAGAAACAGGAGTGATTTTTTTTAGATGAGCCCTGGTTTACATTATAATAATGTGTCCTTACATCCATATATTACTTTCAAGATGTGATTACTAATCTGCATTGGTACAACATGCTTGCTTTTTCCTTGTCAGCTAGTGATGAGTTACAACAAATCAGAAATTTGTTTTCTGTTTGTACTTATGTTTGGGACTTCAGCTCACATAAACAGGCTGCAGTTTTTACATGCCTTTAGTCTCTTCTGGCATCAAGCCAAGTTTGAACACTGCTGTTGCATGATTTTACTTCCTATGAACTAAACCTGGTTACATCCCTATTAGTACTTTATTGTACATGCTTTTGTTTACATTTTAATGAAGGTTGGGGCAGTTTGTAGCAGGCCTCTTGAAAGATAATATCTAATAAAAGCACAAAAATTGTCCATATTAGAGTTGAATTCTTTACAGATATGATCAAATATATTAAAACATTAAAACAAATAAAGACAAATCCATTGCTTCATTGACAAATTAAATTAAATGAAATGCTAAGAGAAGGGATGAAGAATTATCAGCAACACAAACATTAAATTCACACAGTCAGTACGAAATCTATGGTAAGTCTGATGCCATTTTTACATGGTGGCCAGGATAATGGGTGGAGGAAGAACCCAGGAAAAATCCAGAAGAACCACAAACCCATTGGAATGTACTGGCAAGCTTTCTCACATACTTACACTAGATGAGCCAGAAACTTGAACCCACATGGATGGAGATGAGATGGTGGTGATTGTTAAAGGCGAATGCTTCACACCACTTAGTTGACTGGAGCCACTTGCTAAAAATTTATAAAGTTTTCTCATTTGTTGGCTATAAGTTTCACAATAATACTTGGCAGATAATTGAAACAGACTAAAGATAGTGCAATTAGTTGTGTAAAAGACCCCCTCTCTTCACACTTTCAGAGCCAATGCCCCTTCCTCCAGAGGCAAATACCAAAGTTCTTGGCTTGTAAATGATAAGACTTTTGAACCTGAGTTTTAGCTTAGAATTTGTTTTGATCTGCAGCTGTGATGTTCATAATAGGTATGGAGTATGCATCATGTAATAATAAAGATTGTAGTTGGCTTGCTTTGATGAAGGGTGCATGTGTTATTGAAGTCACTGCTAAATGCAAAACTTTCAAGGACCAAAAAAAAATTTTTGTGACCTTTAGTCTTTTTCTCATTTGCTTAGTATTTTTTTATACATAACAATCAGTGCTTCCAAGGTAAGCAGTTTTCTTTCAGCAGAACTATACTTTTTGGATACATGTTGTATATTACCCTACCCACCAACCCACCAAAATTGATCACTTGGTCAGTTGTAGCCGTTTCTGCTGCAACCTTTGGAGGCTTATCAATTTATACCTAATCTTTTGGCATGACTATCTCAGTGTATCACAGCATACATTACCCAGGGCATGTTTCATTACAATCGGATTATGATGTAAAAATGCACTGATAAGATGCACTTGTGAAAAAAGAGTTTATGAAACGATAGATAGATTCTAGTGCATTTTATATATATCATGGCACATTCAAATTTTTCTTCCCTAACCCAGAATTGTATATGCAAATTGGAGGAATCAAAAAATGTTGCCCCAAAAAATTGTCATGGTATATTTTGTTGCCAATAAGCAAAAAGAATTGCACTTTGTGACATTGGCAATGCTCAGCAACATCCATGGGTATGTATCATGTGATAGCATTCTAGTCTGTGATATTCACTGTAGGAGTATGCATCATGTGATGGCATTCTAGTTTGTGATGTTCACTGTAGGAGTATGCATCATGTGATGGCATTCTAGTCTGTGATGTTCACTGTAGGAGTATGCATCATGTGATGGCATTCTAGTCTGTGATGTTCACTGTAGGAGTATGCATCATGTGATGGCATTGTAGTCTGTGATATTCACTGTAGGGAATTGCATCATGTGATCTTGGACTGAGGAACACAGTAAAGGGAAATATGCATTGGTACAAATGGTACATTTGTCAGCACTGTTTCCTCTGCTTATTTATTTATCAGGGCTGGACCTAAGCTTTTCACCGGAGGGGGGGGGCAAACTTGTTATTGGGTTAAGCGAAGGCGCGAAGCGCCGAACCTTCTAGGGTGGTCCGGGGGGCATGCACTCACACACCCCACCCCACACCCCCCGGAATTTTTTTTTTCAAGGATGCAAAATGGTGCAATCTGGTGCTATCTGAACCTTGAAAAAGTGATCTAACAAAAGTGACTAAAAACTGCAATGTTTTAAAAACTATAAAAAAAAAAAAAAAAAAAAAAAAAAATTAAAATTTGGAACCCCCTTTGCATCTTTTATCAAAAGCAGTGAATAGGTTTGTTTTTTTTAAAGGGGGGGGGCTGGGCCCCCTGGGCCCCTATAGCAGGTCCGGCCCTGTTTATGAACTTTTGGGTGCCATGGTGCTTGGTTGGTAGTGCATCTGCATAATCAAAATGTTACAGGTTCAATACTCCAGAAGAAATAATGTAAATCTTTTTATGTGGTGAATAGGGAATTCTATACTTATGTGATGTGGATATTGGAAATAAACATAATTTGGCTTGTTTGTTTCAGATTGTACAGAAAATACCAAGAGAAGACATTTTAAAATATTTTGTTAATGTTGCATGGTAAATTTTGTCTAGCACTGATATTATACTGCTGGTGTGGTTCTAGTAGTTATGTACATTATTCTCACAGCCCTGTATTCAATCGTTTATATTTGGAGGGCATTATTATTTTGCCATGTATGACACCCAATGTAGAATATTACTCTAACAGAGGTTTTATGTTTCTTTTATATTTATCTTTGTTTTCTTTGATGTTTTTCCTGACAAAAGTTTTTTTTTGTGATTTACCCATGTTGTCATATTATACATATGTTTAATTCCAATATGGTTTTTTTGTTGTTCATTATTATTCCAAAATACTTAACAAAGACTGTTTGGGTGCAGTTTAGGTTCTGTTAAAATTTTACTAATTTCATCTTTTTGTTGGTAATTTTAATGTTATATTTCTCATGATTTAAGTATATTTATCATTCTCATTAAAATTTTACCAATTTCATCTTTTTGTTGGTAATTTTAATGTTACATTTCTCAGGATTTAAGTATATTCATCATTCTTATTAAAATTTTACCCATTTCATCTTTTTGTTGGTAATTTTAATGTTATATTTCTCAGGATTTAAGTATATGCATCATTCTCATTAAAATTTTACCAATTTCATCTTTTTGTTGGTAATTTTAATGTTACATTTCTCAGGATTTAAGTATACATTCATCATTCTCATTAAAATTTTACCTATTTCATCTTTTTGTTGGTAATTTTAATGTTATATTTCTCAGGATTTAAGTATAGTCATCATTCTCATTAAAATTTTACCTATTTCATCTTTTTGTTGGTAATTTTAATGTTATATTTCTCAGGATTTAAGTATATTCATCATTCCCGTTTTTCTTGTCTTTATGGTTAGGAGGCCTTACATCATATTAGCTGAGTTTGTCACCTTTTTGATCTGATCTGGCAGTCCTTTGCTTTTTTATCTGATCTGACAGTCCTTTGCTTTTGTATTCAAAACACTTGCATGGTCAATCATTTGTTCATTGCATGCAATTTTCCATCTTCCATTAACCCGATCTACACCTTGGTGGATCATACAACTATATTGGTGCTTTCTCCTAGAAACATCAATTAGATTTCATGTGTTGTCTCCCTTAATATGCAATTCCAACTAACCAGTAGCATGGTGCATTGTACATCAGCCAAAAATGGTGGTAGTATTATTGACCTAAAAAGGATACTTTGTAAGTTTATCATCAAAAGTATGATCATGGACTCCAAGAAAGTCATTACAGGTCTATTTGGGTGAAAGGTGTTTTTGCAAACACTGACTGGCACTGGAAAAGTGCTTATTTATAAGTCCATTAAAGTTGTGCGCTCCCCTTGTCTCGATCACATTGGAACAGTGTTCAGATTTAAACAACTTAATTTTGGTAGGATGCTGTGGCTTGCTGCTGCATCCAATGAAATTCACAGACTCAAAGCACAGAAATATCTACTCTATATGCCAAGGTGATGATAGAATTTGTGAAAATGACAATTTGCACCATTGCCACCAAAGTAAGTACATGTACCATAATTTTTGAAATTTGTATAGATATAAATGGAAATGTCATCCAACAAATGAAAACGGGCAACAATTACATTTATAGGTTATCTTCTTTTAATTTGAGCAATGATGATGCTGGGAGAGATAACTGCTGTCAAAATGTCAAATTTAAGATGATATTTAACACCAGGTTGAGTGATCTAGGTAGAAGCCATTAGTCTCCATGGGATGTGGAACTGGAGGTTCAGTAAACTCATCTGGAGGTCGTTAAGGTCCAAGTGTGCCTTATGAATTTTTTGGTTCAATATTATGTTGCCTTCACTGGATCAGGTCACATTTCTGAACTTTACAAATGCATACTTTCCAAGTTGGCATCAGAATAATGTGATATTTTATTACACCAGGTTGAAATTTGGTATAACTTGTGGAGAAATATGTGATATTTTATTACACCAGGTTGAAATTTGGTATAACTTGTGGAGAAAAGAGTTAGGACTTTCTTCTTTTAAATGTCTTGCTAGTATTGACGGGTCGGCATCTACATTTAGTTTGGTCTCTTGCATGTAGGCCCAGGGAACTTGGCTATATCCTATTTGATTTTATATGCCTTAGTAAGCGCACAGCCAACTTTTTGGTCCAATTCTGCATAAACTTGGTAATTTTGCATTTAAATTATAGCATACCTAAAGGGGTGGGGGACTGATACTAATACTGATTTAGAACATCACAACCTTCCAGAATGCATGGCTGGTGTTTCATTGCAACTTACCAGTAACTTCAAATCAAATTCTAAAACTTTTCTCTCATGTATTATATATATATATATATATATATATATATATATATATATATATATATATATATATATATATATCTGTGTGTGTGTGTGTATAAATGACTTCAAAATAATAGTTAAATGGACAGTTTTGGTGTTATGTTTAATAAATATAGCTGATGTATCACTGTGTTGCTGTGAGTCAACCTCATTAATGAAGTGGTTGAAGTCAAGGAGCACAAAGTGTAATTGTGTGTAACTATGTGTTTGACATTTTCGAATATGGTCTATAAGAGGCTCTTACCGTGACAGTCATTTTTCATATCACTTCCCTCATGCTGGCACTGGGATGTAGAAATTATAGGAATGTAGTTGCTGTCTCTGTTATTATGTGGTTAGAGGAGACTAATGGAAGCAAACTTTTTAGCCTGCGATGCATCCCATGATGTTCAGCTGAGCAAAGTTTTGGTCATGCTAAGAGATTGGAGAATGAGAAAATTTTATGGTGAAAGCAGTTTTTTGACTCCATGTTGTTCACAGTGTATAAAGCAAAGTAAACACTATATGTATTTGCCTGCAACATGACTGTCCCATCAAACATTTTGCTAACTCCATTTTTTTAAGCTTGCTTGATACCAATACCAAAATAGCTTATTGTCATTTTAGTCTCATCTGTTATTCATCCTGCATCAATTTGCTTGTTACTTCTGTGGAGTTCATATTTCTCATTTAGTTTTTATTAAATTTGAACACATGCTTATATAATCAAAAACTTGGACAAATTCATTGATGAACAGAATTCATACTAAGTAATGATGTATCTTTGTAACTGAATGGCTGATCTTGCTATCGCCCTGGAGGTCATATTTCAATACTGATTTTGATAAGGAATGCTTTTATCATTATGATCTTAGATAAGTTTAATAAAGAGTGAGGTTCATGCAAATAAATGAAGTTATCTTGCATGAATTGGTTAAACTTTGTACAACTCTGGATGATTATATATATATATATATATATATATATATATATATATATATATATATATATATATATATTGCTTGTTACAGCCTGGCCTGTTAAAAAATAACCATACTGGCTAAAAGTCATCATTATTAAGCAGTAGGAGCCAATCAAGGTTTACTTGCAGAGACAAGTTTTCATGGCAAGATGAATGAGTTGATTTCTAATTTTTCTCTGCAGAGTAAGCGATATTATTATTCATACATCACCATCAATCAGGCACACCTTGCAAGATGTGAAAGTAGCAACTAATGTACAATCATCATGCAAAGAAGGCAACATATAGGTAAAAAATAAATAGCACAGATGATGCATCACTGGTAAGAACCCATTTATCAATTTTGTTTTTTAAAATTCCTGCCACTTTCTCATTATTATTTGAATCATCAGAATTGACAAATGGGCCATAGAAGTTATTGTTGGTTTCTTTGGTGTTATTCTGCAATGCAAATAACATTTTTATTATTATTCTTACTTCAAGCAAATTGCATGCATCACTGGACAATGAATTTGGCTTGTTGTGGTCATAATTCATTCCATCTTATGTTCCTTTTATTTCCTGACAGTAGAATATCCTGTTACACTACATCTTGTCAATCCCTGACATGGTGAATAATTTAATATGGGCTACTTCATGCTACAGAGATTAAAATATATAGATATTAAATTCTGCATTCAAAAACTGTTTCCCTTATATACTTACTTTTAAGTCAAGTAAAACTGCAAACAACACGATAAAGATCCCGATCTGCTGTACCTGCAGATCAGGGTCTGTGTTGTTTGTTCTATTACTGCAGTTGGACTTTACTTTTAGTGATTATATATGGCACTTAAGTGAAAAATTAAATTTTACCTGAATATGATCATCTGTTTTGATGAAACAAGAACGTGTTGCCTGAAAACAAGAAGTTGATTCTTATGTTAAAAGATACACAGAATCACAATCTTTTTAGTCAGGTGTCTAGTCAGTATTGAGCTTTAAAAATATTTGATCATGCACACTATTTTCATGTGTAGCTAGAGTTTTATTCTGGATAATTCCTACCATATCTTGCAGTTTTGTAATTATTCTCTCCTAAATCCACATAAACGTATTGAATTGTTAAAAACATTTTGTCTTAACTTTTTATTTGCTAATTAGTGCTGCCTTGACAAAGATTTTGGGATGTATACACCAGTAAAATTAATCATCACAAATCATACAAATCATTCACAAAATATAATTTACATATTCAACCAATTTATGTAAGAAAAAAATAATGAAAATTTTTAATACATAATTTGTTTTTCATACAGACAAATAAGTCTGAACTCATTCATATAGCAAATATGATTAATAATACATGCACTGAGGTATGAATTTAAAAAGAATAAATTCAACAATAATTACAGACTAACATCAATCAATATACATTGGTTAACAGAGAATTCCCTCAACCTCTTCTCTTGATAGGTGTCTTATAAAAGAGCAAACATTTTGTTCTGTGGACTATTTATTTAACAAGAGGAGTACAATCTACTGATCGCTGAGCCTCTCAAACCTTCCTTCTTGGCAGAAAAAACTTGGACTGCTTAATTCTACAAAGGGACCATTTTAAAACTTTTGGCCTGGGAGCACATACCCTCATTTAGCATAGTCGATCAGGATTACCATTTTATTTGTGGGAACTCTTATCAGTCCTATAGAAGTTAGAAAATTCTACCTAGTTCTTTATTAATAACTTTTCTTTAAAAGATCATTTTATAACACCTGTTTCAAATGGACCACAACTCCAGGTAACTTTGGACACATTATTGCTATGATTCCGCATTAACATCTTGACCCCTGTCTGTTCTTAACGTTAACAAGCAGGTCCTAGTTAAAACTCAATTCAAACAGAACAGATTCACAATTACAAGTTGCTAAGCAATAGTAATCCTAGTCAATACATTAAACTTTATAGCTATAGTAATCCTAGCCAGTACATTAAACTTTATAGCTATAGTAATCCTAGCCAATACATTAAACTTTATATCTGTAGTAATCCTAGCCAATACATTATAATTTATAGCTATAGTAATCATAGCCAGTACATTAAACTTTATAGCTATGGTAATCCTAGCCAATACATTAAACTTTATAGCTATAGTAATCATAGCCAATACATTAAACTGTATAGCTATAGTAATCATAGCTATACATTATACTTTATACCTATGGTAATCCTAGCCTGTACATTATACTTTATAGTTATGGTAATCCTAGCCTGTACATTATACTTTATAGCTATGGTAATTCTAGCCTGTACATTATACTTTATATCTATGGTAATCCTAGCCTGTACATTATACTTTATAGCTATGGTAATTCTAGCCAATACATTAAACTTTATAGCTATTGTAGTCCTAGCCAATACATGAAATTGTATAGCTATAGTAATCATAGCTATACATTAAACTTTATAGCTATAGTAATCATAGCTATACATTAAATTGTATAGCTATAGTAATCATAGCCAATACATTAAACTTTATAGCTATAGTAATCATAGCTATACATTATACTTTATAGCTATGGTAATCCTAGTCTGTACATTATACTTTATAGCTATGGTAATCCTAGTCTGTACATTATACTTTATAGCTATGGTAATCCTAGTCTGTACATTATACTTTATAGCTATGGTAATCTTAGTCTGTACATTATACTTTATAGCTATGGTAATCCTAGTCTGTACATTATACTTTATAGCTATGGTAATCCTAGTCTGTACATTATACTTTATAGCTATGGTAATCCTAGTCTGTACATTATACTTTATAGCTATGGTAATCCTAGCCTGTACATTATACTTTATAGCTATAGTAATCCTAGCCAATACATTAAATTTTATAGCTATAGTAATCATAGCTATGCATTAAACTTTATAGCTATTGTAATCCTAGCCAATATGTGAAATTGTATAGCTATAGTAATCATAGCTATACATTATACTTTACAGCTATAGTAATCCTAGCCAATACATGAAATTGTATAGCTATAATAATCCTAGCTATACCTTAAACTTTATAGCTATAGTAATCCTAGCCACTACATTATACTTTAGAGCTATAGTAATTCTGGCCTGTACATTATACTTTATAGCTATGGTAATCCTAGCCTGTACATTATACTTTATAGCTATGGTAATCCTAGCCTGTACATTATACTTTATAGCTATGGTAATCCTAGTCTGTACATTATACTTTATAGCTATGGTAATCCTAGCCTGTACATTATACTTTATAGCTATGATAATCCTAGCCTGTACATTAAACGTTATAGCTATGATAATCTTAGCCAGTACATTAAATGTTATAGCTATGATAATCTTAGCCTATACATGAAACTTAATGTTTACATGTCATGCTGATACCAACAAAATGCATTATGAAATTATCTAAAGAAACTAGTCTGCAACATTTTGCACCATTTTGCTACATATGAGTAGATGAAATCATGTTGTTACATTTGTCAAAGCCCCCACTGTGAACTGTTAGGTGAAACATCTTTTGAGAACCTTGCCTTTAAAACTGCTTTTCTTTTCTCCTATGCAACTAGTAATCTTGTTATGTCTAGCTGAACCGCAATTACGAGTCTGTTTCTGTCAAATGGGTATTTAAGCAAACCAAGCTTTCTTTGGCAGCTCCATTTTCTATATAGAGATCGCCAGGGTAAGTTGTATTTACACCGGAGATGAGCCAGTTAGACTTGTATGCATAGTTAGGGCTCTGTTTCTATTTGGATGCTTCTGAAGGGAGAAGAAGGGAAAAAAAAGCGCATTTTTCTTCCTCTAAAGGGTTTTGCTGATACTTCAGCAGTCATCATTTCTACTACAAATGGACCTTTGACATGGAGACAGACTAGTTCTGTGTTCTTCTTGTTCTGGACTTTCTGGAACTTTCCAGCTAACAGGAAGAAGGACTTTAATTGTGTGGATGGGGAAAATTTCCATCTCAGAAAGGTAATTAACAGAATAGCAATAGATACGTACTGCATCATTAAAGCAGCTCTCCCTCCAACCCCCATATGTTTATCTCCTTGTGTTTGCCAAAGTTGAGACTATTTTCCTACATTGGTTCAGTGTTGGCCCAGTGTCAATGATTTGCCCAAGGCATGTTTTCTGTCATTTGCCCTCAGTCAGATGCTTAGAATCCACAAGCAATTTTGCCATTTTCCTACATTGTTGAAAGCCATTTTTGCTACCGTGTCATGTGTGCCCTTCATGGTACAAACCTAAACTGTCTTATATGTCAATGTTATGTCAAAGGAGGCAACTCTGTTTGGTAGATGGTTAGACCTGATAGTAGTTACTTCCCTTAGATGCTGTTGGCCTGGATTTTAGTTGACAAAAGCAATCAGAGATGCAACCCGAATGGGGCATTTCTGGAGGAGTGGGGCGTTTTCAAAAACAAGATAAGTGAGAAGGTACTGGCACCTTCAATTCAGTTGCTTCAGGTAGATGGGACTCATAAACCTTGGATGGTAGCTCATCTAGGAGATGTGCACCACAGAGTGGTCTAAAGTGCTCTACATTATGGATCACTGCCATGTGCCATGTGAGAAAACTTGCCAGTAGGTTCCTTGGGGTCAATATTTCTTTCCTAGGTTTTCCTCCACCATTAATACTGATCCCCATGTATAGCCTATCGTGTGCTGAAAAATGGCATTAAACCCTAAAACAACAACAAGATCTAAGAGATAGAAAACTCCAATTTCAAATTTCTGCCGCCTTGCGGCTATACCCATTCACAAGAAAAATTAAGGGAGTAAACCCTAACAGAAAATCCTGAGATGAAGTCCTCTTAGACGGTCTGACATTCACTTCCACATCAATCTGGCAACTCCTGAGACACCATTAGTGCCAAGCTGTATCAGTATTCATCGTTCCATTGGGTCCTCCAGCTGTGTGGAGAGGGAGCATTTGCTGCATGGGCAACAACTGATTCTCCTTACCACCCTACCCAGGCTTTGTAGTTCCACATAGCTTCACTGGAAAGGACACTCCAGCATCATCATAATGGCTTTGGCACAACATTGGAAGTAGCAGGTTACTGGTTCTAAGTCAAAGCTTGATTGGCATAGAGCTTGATGTAGGGGCTACTTCTGACTATGTCTCACTGGACAGCTACTGCCGCAAGGTGGGCAGCCTGCAGTCAGTAAGTTGCTGCCTGCCATGGCCTTCCTGCTTCACTAGGTGCATGGAGCTTGTTAGAGAATCATCTCAACAGTTGGGCTACAAACTCCACACCAGGCATGACTCAAAGAAGAAACAAGAAGACTCCAACTCTTCATTTTGCAGGCTGGAACATCAGGACTATATGTCCTGGATTGACTGCTGACCTGCAGCAGATCCATGATGCACAAAAGACTGCTATAATTGACAGATAACTCTCATGCCTGAATATTGACCTTGCCTGCCTCCATGAGATTTGATTGGTCAATGGCAGCACCATCAGGGAAGCCAACTACACCCTCAAATGAACATGGGCAGCACAGTGTCTGCTTCACTGTAAAGGACACTAGTATCGTCATTGAACCTCTATCATCAAGTACTGAGAGAATCCATGCCCTCCGGCTGTCAACATCCTTAGGCCCAGACAATATCTTCAGCCTGTATGCCCCAACCTTCTGCTCCACCCACAAGAAGAATACTTGTTCTATGAGGCTCTGGTTCAGGCAATATCCAGTGTCCCCAACACTAAAGGCCTCTACCTACCAGGAGACTTCAGTGCTAAAGCGGGAGTTAACCATGATACCTGGTCCACCTGCCTTAGCTCTCATGGAAGGCAAGATCAACGAGAATGGTCAGTGACTACTGGAGATGTGCTGCTCCCACAACCTGTGTGATTAACACTTTCTTCAAATGCAAGGAGATCCACTATGTGTCATGGAAACACCTATGTTCATGCCACTGGCACCAGGTAGACCTTGTTATCACCAGACATGCAGTTCTGGCCAGTGTCCTCCTCACCCACAGCTACCACACAGTGCTGAATGCAACATAGACCATTCCCTCATGGCCAGCAAGGTGCAAATAATACCAAAAGAAGCTACACCATGGCAAGAAGAGAAAGGTCGCCCACACATCAACACTTGCTGTGCAAGCAACCCAGCAAAAACACAACAGTTTATCAGTAAAATACAGGAAGCTCTCACCAAAGCGACACCTGATGACACCATTGACTCCAAGTGGTAACACCTCAGTGACGCTGTGTACAATTCAGCCATCACTGCCTACGGGAAGAAGGAGCACAAAAATGCCAACTGGTATGAGGCTAACTGGTAGGTGATGACTGTGACTGTGGCGAAGAGGAATGCCCTTTTGGCATACAAGGATGCACCTAGCCAATGTGAACTACAAGCCTTCAGGACTGCCAGGAACAACACTCAGCAGACTGCCCACTGCTGTGCCAACACCTACTGGCTAAAACTCTGCACCAGTTTACAGACAGCTGCTGACACAGGAGATGCAAGAGGCATGTGTGAAGGAATCAAGGTGACATACCCCACCCCTCCAAGACTGACCCCCCTCAAGTCCAAGAATGGCAAAGTTATTACAGACCAGGAGGAACAGCTGCAGTGATGGGTTGAACACAATCATGAGATGTATGCAACTCAAAATATTGTCAACGACACTGTCCTGGATGCCATCCCATACATGCCAGAGCTTGGAAAAGTCATTGACTGTCTTTACTGTGAGAAGGCTCTTGGAAGCTACATCCTTTCACCTGGAATCCTCAAGAGCAAGAATCCAGCACTGATCCAGCCCCTGCACATACTCTCTGTCTTTGCTGGGAAAAGGGACACGCCCCCCCCCCCCCGGGGCATAATCATTTTGTACAAAAACTTAGGAGATCATAGTGACTGCAACAACAATTGGGGTATCTCCCTTTTCAGCATCATCAGAAAGATTTTTGCCCGTGTTGCCTTGGCATGCTTGCACTTTCTAGCCTCCAACATCTACCCAGAGTCCCAGTGTGGTTTCTGAGTCGGCCGGTCAACTATAGACATGATATTGTAACTACACCCATTGCAGAAGTGTCTTGAGCTGCAGATGCCCCTCTATATTCCCTTCATTGAACTGTAGGTGTTTGACTTATTCAGTCGGAGCACACTTTTCAGGGTCCTGCAGAAGACCAGTTGCTCCCCCCCTCCCTTGGACTGATCTGTTATTATGTCATTCTTCGAGAACATGCACAATAATAGAGCAGCATCGGATGCCTTTTCAGTTATCAGCAGAATACTTGCACCGACAATTTTTGCCATATTCTCCATGGTTCTCCAGTATGCCTTCAAGGACTGCAGGACTGGACATACATATCAGGGCTGATGGAAAGCTGTTCAACATGGCCCATCTCCATGCTAAGAGAAAAGTCACAGAGGTCCTCATTTTGACTATCAGTGTTAGGAGAGGTCCTCATTTTGACTATCAGTGTTAGGAAAACAAACATCATGGTGCAGGATGCAGAATCCCCTCCCTCCATCACCACTGATGGGTACAACTTGGAAGTTGTTGAGAATTTCAAATACCTCAGGTCCACCATCTCCAGATTAACTCTCTCTTGATTCAGGGGTGAACAGCAGAATTGCCATGGCAGCAGCAGTGATGGCCAAACTGAACCAGAGTGTCAGAAACAACTTCAACCTCACCAAGAAGACCAAACTACCAGGCTTGTGTGCTTAGCACACTACAACAACAAGACATAGACCACCTATGCGAGACATGAGAGGAAACTCAACAGTTTCCACCTGAGATGCATTCTGCTCATCCAGTGGCAGGACAGAGTACCCAACTCTGAGCTTCTGGAACATGCTAACATGAACAGCATGTTCTCCATCCTCAGCAAGATGCACCTTCGCTAGCTCAGCCAGCTGCATTCTCAAGAAAATGGACCCAGCTGCATTCTCAAGGGCCTGCTATGTTTGGGAGCTAGCAGAAGGTGCATGACCGACTTGACAGCCAGGTCTGCATTACAGAGATGTCTGCAAGAAGGACTTAAAGACGACAAAGATCAATGTCAATGATTGGGAGACCTGTGCTAACAACCGCTCCACCTAATGCCTAACTGTCCGATGGGGCACAGGAACATAAAGCAAGCTGAAAAGAGACCCAGGAAGAAGGCAAAACAACAACTTAGTCTAGAGCTACATTATTGTCTCCCGTAGACAGACAGATGCCAAAAGAAGGCAGTTTGCCTATTTACTTAAACATTAGTAGACGATACTTGTAAAACGAAATCAATTCCTCATATAATGTTTAATATGTTAGAATAAATTATATTGTGACATATAAAGGTAACTTGAGCAAGTATTGTAAATAATTTTTACAGCAATATTATTTGCAGCAATATGTTTACAGTAGTAAAAAGGATCATGATTATCACGAAAGAGTTTTTCAATCTGATTATGTATATATTAGTTTCACTTAAGACTTCTAAGCCATCAGTATTCTCATAATTTATTTTTACTTGATATGAATGTTCAAACAACTACTATGGCTAAGAAGCTTTTATGACTAGGGTAGTTGATTAAAATTATGTGTCAGTTTGTCTGAAAAATCAGCCACAAGCATGTATCCAGCTGGCTGATGTCCCAGTTTTTGGGTGCTGTTCCTAGGATTGTTGTTGCTCCATGGGAAAATATGTTAATACATTTTTTTTAAAGAAATCGATTTGTGCATCTAATTGAGCTGGTTTAGCCCACAACTTGAAGCAGTTAGTACATTATATATATTAATCATTGTAATGTGTATTTATATTATATATACATAGTTTTTATGCATTTTTACCTACCATACATATGCTCATTTTAAAACCAATGTGATGGGAAACATATTTTTGTTTGTGGCCTTAAACATTCTCAAGTGACATAAAACATACACATTTTTGTTTGTGGCCTTAAACATTCTCAGGTGACAAAACAGGTCAGTATGGATAAAGTTTCAGTTCATATGTAAGTCTAAACTCAAAGCTAATTTAAATTCAAAACTCCTTACCATATTTTGTAAAATTCCTTGTTTTGAAGCTAACCTTGCTTCTGTCCTATGTAGGTCAGTGCTTATCAGAGATATCTTTATTAATTACCATATATCCACTTCTGTGCAAACAACATTGTTGGCCTGTTTACATTAAAACAGGATATGACTGGTTTAAGTTAGTACTTCATGGGTATATTATTAGCCTTTTTGTGCCAATGTCTGCAACAGTGTTACAGGTATGTATGTAGGTATGTATGTATGTATGTATGTATGTATGTATGTATGTATGTATGTATGTATGTATGTATGTATGTATGTGTGTGTGTGTCACAGACATTTTTGGTGGCTTATGTTGTACTTTGAATTGTGACCATGACATTTCTGTAAGCATTAGAGCTGTGCTCATCTTCATATCATCCATAATGTTTATATCATTAGGTAAATTGCTTTTGTAAAATACACACTAATATCTGCACAACTCAAAGACAGATTCATTACATCTTGAGGTCATGGATATGATATTATCTTTTACCTACCACATGTACTCGCTTATAAGATGGGTCCAGCTGCAAAATGAACAGAACCAGATCTGCCATTGCATTTTGCATAATTCAGTGGCAGATCATTTTAAGTACATGTAAAAAAAAAAATCATATATATGTTAGTAATCACAATGATAGATCTGTAAAAGAAATGATAAGGTCAGTTGTACTTGAATTTTTGCGAATTTTTTTAGTGATTTGCAGCCTGCCATAAATCAGCCTTTTGTTAATGAAAACTGATCTCAGTAAATGTGTGATAGTGAAAAAAAGAAACAAAATCACTCCCAAAATACTCTTTTAATATGCCCATTTGATGATAAGTCTGATTTTCATATTGCAAATGTTTTAATGACATTTTCATTATTTCTGGGCAATCTCAGAATACTTTTTCCATACTTTTCTCCCTTCTTTCTATAATTTTTCTGCTTTTAATGTAATGACCCTCACTTTAAAGTAGATTTTTGGCTAGGAGTCGTACAACAAAAATAAGTTTGTTGTGATTTTGGATTATTTGGACTGTTACATTTGTTCAAATATAAAGCGATATGGTGTTATGATAACTCACAAAGAGTCTGTGGCACTCAAAGTTGTCAGTGGACCATGCCAGGACTTATACATACCTTTAAAAACAACACTAAGGTGGACTACATTATGTATATGTAACTACATAAGAGATACTACAAAAAAGGGGCACAAAGATAAATTCATTATTTTTTAAAGGTATGTGCATTGGGTCTTAATTTTATTTTGAAAATAATCTAATGTTGCATTAACTAAATAACAGGTGAAAAGTTCAGTAACAACATGTTTATGGAATAGTTAATCAGCACTTTAGTAAGTGTAGGGTAGCCTACCTGTATGTAAATATGATAGTTGTCTAAATCATCAGATTTCACACCTGAATCAGAAGTATATATTCAAGGTAATGACATGAGCCAGTCATTACAGTGATACTTTTTGATGCTGGAAACAGAGACAGTGTGTGTGTGAGGAGAAAATAGCACAGTCAGTGTACAACAAGGCTTATTACTTGTGACTTTGAATTGTGGGCAGTGGTCAAAATGGAGAAACCTTTAGTAGGTATGTCAGTAGTTGAATAGGTGGCAAGAGTAGTAGTATGAAGACCATGGTATAAATGCATTTTTTAGATAATGGCAAAGGTATTTGAACCTTGTTCAATACAAGTTAATTCCTTCAAGAGAATTAGTTTGTATGAATTATCAGAAATACATATATATTTTTTCAGTATTTTTAGAGCAATTAAATGCAATGTGATCTTTAAGCTCACCTGGTTGTTAAGTCCTGTTAACTTATGGTATGATCCTTGAATCATGCATTGTGTCAATCATGCATTGTGTCATCTATGCATTGTGTCAATCATGCATTGTCAATCATGTATTGTGTCATTTATGCATTTTTGCAATATGCTTCATTAATTTACAAGATTTTTTTAAACGTCTTTTAAAAAAATCATTAAACAGAATGTGTCTGAAAGTATCATGACATGAAGCTTCTTAAAAAAATTGTCACATAATAATAATAATAATAATAATAATAATAATAATAATGACTTTGTATAGTGCCTAATCTTTCGAAGTTCTAAGCGCTTTACACCATCAATAATGATATGACTACACTACAGAACAACAAATGACAAAAACAATGAAATTGGAAAACATTACAAACATGCTGAAAACATATAAGATACAAAACATGATTACGTCGCTAAGTTTGTCCCTGCAGTCGAAACAGGTGAGTCTTAAGAGCAATCTTAAAAGGTACCACTGTGCCTTTGTGTCTGTGATATAAGTCTGCCATCAGTTATGGTTGCCTTTTCTAAAACTAGCCAGGGACGGATACTGTGGAAACTGTATCCTTGGGCAAAGGCACTTTACTCCAATTACCTCAGCACTAAATAACCTACTGTATTTTATGTTGCTGTGTTGTAATGCACCAGACCAAATTAAAAGTAGATAAACCTTTAAGCTAATAGAATTGAGCATATTTGAAAGAAAATTTCTGTAACAGATGCTGTTTCAGATAGGTTTCATGTTGATATGCTATCAAATGTGGTCACTACTAATAAAAATTGGAGACTACTGTATTTGCCAATTTGCCTATTAAATGAAGTGATCTTGTGTTTTCCTCCTTGCAAAAAACAGCTTTTTTAAATACATGATTCATGAATTTCAAAGCAGAAGTTATTTAAGTTAGTAAAATAATATACCTCAGGAATAAATTAATTAATCAGTAATTTTTAAGCTAGAGAAAAGGATAATGAAATATAAGGATCCTCAAAGTCGATAAAATGAATTATGAATAATGGTACGCTGGAAAAACAGTAAAGTGTTTTGCAGTCATGTGGAACAGATTTGTTGTATTGTGTCCTTTGGTGAGACACCTTATTTTCATTGCCAAGATAAACTAATCAAAGCCAGTTGATAAGAAAAAATTATATTTCCATTTAAAATTGTCTGTAATTACCATCTGTATAAGTCTTTGGTATGATTCTTCTGGGGTTTGAACCTGTGATATCCAACATCTGAGGTGGTTAGGACTAGTCACTTAGGCCACTGGAACAGGTTGCCCTTAGATAAGTGTAATTATTTCTACAGAAGGATCATTACATATTGGAGTTTAAAAAATTAATGTGCAAACCACAAAAGCGAAAATAAAATTGGTAAGGCAAAAAAAAAAAAAAAAACACATTTCAAGTTGGCCTACTGTCCCTATTTTTTTTGGGTCAACCTTGGCACTTTTTTTCTGCTGTGGTAAAAATTTACAATTTCTTTTACATTTGTTTTTTTTTTTTAAATTTCAAAGTCCTAAAATTGATTTGTACATCCATTTGAGCCAGTTTTGCTCAGTACTTTAAGCACCGACTACTACACGATTTACTAATCGTTATAATATACAAAAAAGAAAGAAAAAAGTTAGCCATACTTACATACCTAACCTAATTTTAAAACCATAGGAAACCTTTTTTTCACTTAATCTACTAAAAATAGCAAATTATTATTAATTATTATGAATATCATTCTGCTTTTAAATACCATATATCTGCATATTTGTATATGGTAACAGATTGTTCCTTTTTTCATTGAATACATGCTTAGATATTTGTTTCTGTGTATAAAAACTGCAAAATTCCAAGAATATGCAACGAAACCAGCAAAGTAATCAGTTTGTGTACATCAATGAATGAAAACCATAATTATTAGGGTTGCAGAAATTGTCATTGAAAAGCAAGATACAAAATGAAAATACCTGGTAGATATAATGGAATGAATCTTGACTGCAATTTTCAGAGATACTGTAGTTAAAGGGTATTTTGGTAGTGATGAGAAAGTAGAAGCTGGACCCTAAATATTACTAAGAAAACCAAGGAACTGATCTCCCTTTTGTGCAGTCAAGTATCAAAACTTACATAAGAATAATAGTAATAGCAAAATAAATTGCATTCCAGTATTTATAATTCATAGTATATAAAGCATATGAAATAAGGATTTGTTTTTTGCTTGGTTATTTTTTTAAAAAAATATTATTCATGGAAAATAATTCACATATTCATGACTGGATTCCGATTTTAATAATATCCACAATGTAAGTGATAAACAAAAACTTGAATTTTATTACTTTTCTCAGTTAATAAATGGCAACACAGTCTTCTGATTATTTTACAATTAAGTACTATTGTTTAAAAAAATATTGTTATATCAGTGTGATTTAATGGAAAGTAAAACATGGGTCTGTCAAATTTCAAAATTTTGATTAAGACATATAACTTGTTATTGTTATTAAGACTTGTAACTTGTTCCTATTAAGATGTGTAACTTGTTATTGCTATTAAGACATGTAACTTGTTCCTATTAAGACATGTAACTTGTTAAGGCTATTATGACATGTAACTTGTTAAGGCAATTAAGACATGTAACTTGTTAAGGCTGTTTTCAATGATAAGCAAACCGTTTCTTCACTTTCTCAAATTCTGTCTGTCTTGTTCTTGTCATTGTAGCACTGCATTTTTATCTAAAAACATTAGAGTAGAAATACAATTATGTAAACATAATATCTGAAAATTACAAGTCATAAAATATTTTTTTTGCAATAGAAATGTGAAGTTTGAAAACAAATATTCTTTGAAGGCATTTAGAAATACATTAACAATGAATTATTACAAAATTTAAAAAATCCAGTACTCTGCCCCTTTCTTTGTCGTAAAAATGAATCTTTGTTGTTACACTTAGATTGTTCAGGTGCTGATGTACATGTAAAGTTTATTACCTGTACATATAACCATAATTTTGATTTGTATGCCAGACCTGTGTCATTGTCAAAGCCAAACTAATAACTCAAGTACAAGACACGTGGTGGTACACTGCCTGTTCAATTATTCCCAAGTTTATGCTGAAGCACGTTTATCCATGTTTTTTTTTTGTTTCTTCTAATTGTTCTCAAGTAGATTGTTTGGTTTGATTTGTTGATTTAGACATATCAGCACATGTAGGTTATTAACTGATATTTGAAATAAAGTACTTTACTAATTGGCTAGAATAACAAAAATGTTTCCATGTACTATAAGAAATTTGATGAAATAAAATGAAAGTTCTTAGCTTTTTAAATCTATGTCTAAACTCCATACATCACCAACATTCATCCCAAAAATTGGCATTACATTCTTTCTTCATTGTAAGACATTGTTAATGGCATAGTGTCTTACAGTGAGACCACCTAATAATGAAATACATGATGATACACAATACTGCTTAATTAAATGGTATCCATAAACATACCCAGCCAATGCAGGAATGGTATTATAAGGAAGGGCCTTATGGTGAGTGAGTACTGTATGAATGAGTTAACAATTTAACACAGTAGCATGAAGGTCATTTAAGACGCACTAAAATGGGCATTATTACAGAAAAGTAGACATGTAGCTCTACAGTGGTACATGTACTAATATTATGGACTTTCTAGTTGCAGTACAAAATACCAATGGAAAAACAGATTTTTTTAGATCAGATTTTTTTAAAAACTTAAAAATCACGCATGGTGGATATCCAATTTTATGTTCGGATGTTACACCTTTTGGCTTCAGATCTAATGCAGATCATTCTGAACTATACACAGACATGACAGCCTTTGTAAAAATTGGGATATTAGGGTTTTGGAGAAAAATGTGTACATGACACAAAATTGATAGGTCCAATGAGAGAAATATAAAAATATTTTTTAAGAAACTCCAACTTTTACCCTTACGCACAGATGCAAGAAAAATAGCCTGTGAAAAAAAATGTTTCTAACACAACTAGGCTGCAGCCTAAACTTAAATCTCTTGCAAGCCAATTTATTTTGATGTAATTAGACGCAAACCCCTACCCCCACCCCATAATGTATTTCTTGCTTGTATTTCAGGTAAAATGACAAAAATCACCATGGTTTAATGACATTTCAAAAACTTACCAGTCAGTATGAATATTAAATAGATGCTAAGTGTTAAACATTGGCTCTGCCTTTTAGTAAGAGGGGTAGTTAATTGGATTTAGCTATGATATCAACGGAATGAACTCCCTCATTATTATGACCCATTGTGATTGAAAGACAGGATGTCAACAGAGAACTGGTCAAGAGTATTGGGGAAAAAATAATGCAATATGAGCCCCTTTAGACAAGAAAAAACAAATTACTAATGGTAAATTCAATTCAACTTACGGGTAAATGATATCAACAGGATTTATTAGCAGGATTATGTTATATCATCATAATGAGTGGTGAAAAGAGCACAATATCCTTGACTGATTGCATCACCTTCCCTTGACTATGTTCCAACATTTCTATTTCCTCATGCCTTCCCTTCCTGATGCCTCGACCTTCTTGGACTCCCTAGATTTTACTCTTTATTCAACTTTTCCCCTTATGGACATCATTCATCACATTTTCCCTTTTATTTCTTTTTTTTTACTCTGTCACAGAACTGTCAATTCCCATCTCTTTATTTCCTTAAACCTGTTAACTTTAGAACTTGTGCATCTGGCACTAAGCCTAACCTTTGAAGAATGATTATTTGACATTGATTGGAAGTTCAGCTGTCTCTTCCTCAAACCTGCTTCAAAATAGCCCGCTAATTTAAGACATGGCAGAAATTTAAGAATAAAGGTCGAAATTACCCTTCTTTAAATACTCCTTTGGTGTAAATGTGCTAAAAAAAAAGTTAAGCTTGCCTCATTCACCTTAAGGTTCACTGCTTATTCAAAATTTGATACTTCATACTAAGAATAGGAAATATGAAAACAAATGTAGTGATTGACAATTGCAAAAATACAATGTATCACATTTAAACATAACTTTTATCAAAAACACATAAATCTTTACAAATTCTATTGAATTATGCTCTTATTGGGTATTACCAATATGAAATAAAAGTAACAGTCAATTTTCTTTGTTTTTCTTTTTAACTAAGTGGTCAGAGCTTCTTAATATTTGTTGCCAGAATGATTTTCAGTAAAATATTCATTCAGTATAAGAATCACCACTCCAATGGCCTAGTGGTTAGAGTGTTCACCTTGGATGCAGAAGGTTGTGGGTTTGATCCCTGGCCTAGTCATACCAAAGACTTACAAAAATGATAGCAAATCAGGATTGAAAGAAATTAAAAATCTGATCAGAGCAGTTTGTAGACAATAAGAGAGGGTCAGGGTAATATATTACACTGAGTTTTAAAAATGTCACAGAACATAAATTTCTTGTAGTCATAAGGAATTGAAGTATGTAAATGTACTAGTCCTGCTAAATCGTTACTGGTCCCTCCAACAAAACAATGTCATTAACATGGTGAGATTTGGTAGTTTAGCTGTGTTCAGTCTCCTACCACAGTGTACTGCAATTATATTAGGGACCAGCAATGTATCACTCTGTGGCAGGATCTTGAGTCTTTTCAGATAAAATATTATGTCTGTCAACAGCTGCAAGAAACATCGTATTCACATGTATTATGTAATGAGCCTTAAGTCCTAAATAAAGGAATTTAATTAGATAACAATTTAACTTTGATATTAAGTCCAGAATCTAACTTGTACCATATTGTTTAATTTGGGACTCAAATGATTTGAGTAAACTTTAGTTGTCAGTGATACGAAGACCTGAATTTCACCAGCACTTACTTCATCGTAGACTTAATGCATGATCAGAATCCAGCAGTCTGATTGGTTAATATTAAAGTCTGATATAACACTGACCAATCAGTAGTCATCAGTATGTAGACTTACCTTTGAAGGTTGTGTTGGTGTAATTAAGGCAGGTTCCATTTAGGCAATTGTTTTACATTATATGTACTCAGACAAATTCCACATGCAGGTTATTTGTATAAGAAGATTTTTTAATGTCCCCCCATGACAGCGGTATGGCATATAGTTGTCTTTGTCCATTAATCCACACTTTGGATATTTTGTATGTTTAGGTCAGGTTTCAGTCATTGTGGTGGGGCATAAATGCTTTGAAAACACATTTCTAGTTTATATATAATAAGTTTGATTTACAAGTATTCTGCGCTATTTTAATACATTTAGTTTAACTTGCCTTTTTGAGAGAAAATTGCAAGATGTTATAGCAATGTCAATGTCTGCAGCATCAACACACTGTCAGTACAGTAAACCGTTATTTGAAATCCTATCTGAATACCCAGAATTATCTGAATTATTCAGATCCCAGCAGAATTTGTTCTTTGTTTATATTTTTACATCTATTATCCAACATAGATTATTTAAGTACACTCCTTTTATCAAGATAATATAGCAGACCGAAATCCTAATCCAATTGAAATCATGGTGCATTATTCGAAATCCCCTAATCCTGTTGAAATCATGGCGCGTTATCTGAAATCCTAATCCTGTTGAAATCATGGCGCATTATCTGAAATCCTAATCCTGTTGAAATCATGGTACATTATCTGAAATCCTAATCCTATTGAAATCATGGCACATTATCCGAAGCGTATAATCAACCATGTGTGGCATGTTTAATT
Source organism: Unio pictorum (assembly GCA_030141615.1). Classification (NCBI taxonomy): domain Eukaryota; kingdom Metazoa; phylum Mollusca; class Bivalvia; order Unionida; family Unionidae; genus Unio; species Unio pictorum. The sequence goes on along the minus strand of JARLTB010000006.1, from coordinate 5,231,575 downwards.
TCTTGAAATTTGGGGCCTTTGATGAGGTTGAAGTCAGTAGTGGTTTAAAATTGGTCTTTGCTAGATACCAGACCATCCATGCCTATGCTTTTGACAAAAGCTGAACAGTTCTCCTACATAGGTAATAAGGAAACAGAAAACAATAATAAATTAAATGGTGCTTTTTTCTGTGGAATATACATGTACACATATATAAAGTAAAGGTTTCATCTTAAGAAATTTGTTAAAAATGTACTCAAACAACAGGAAAAGAAATGACTTCATGTACATTTGCACCTTATTTACCTTCGGTTAATATAACACATTATATTCCAAGTTTTCTTCCAGGACTCCCCACCCCCACATCAGATAATCAAGATTTTGTTGTCCTACTCAATTATTATAGTTGCATAAATAACAAATTGAGATTTTCTATGTTTAGACTACCATATATTGAAAGTCAAAACCAGTGAAACTGATTTCCACATTGTCAATAAAGATCGGATTTCACTTAAATTATGTCAATAATTGTAATATCTAGAGATTCAACATTTACGGAACTGAACCTCATGTAGGATATTTTATCATTGTACCATTTAGGTACATGTAGCTTACATCAATTAAAGCTAGACAGGTGTATGCTCTACATTAATGAATTAGTAATGTATGTGAGTATAATCATGAGGATATATTTATGGGTAATAAGACTAATTGATTAATGATGTAGTAGTAGAATTTACATGTACCAGTAGGAAGGTATGTCACACATTATATGTATGATGTTCTTTTTTCTGTCACTGTCCATGACTAGGAAAATACATTATTCCTGCACAACATTTGGCCTGACATTACCAGAGAGCAGTCTCAGGAGTCACTTAATATACATGTATTGAGATCTCAGATTAATGTCGACCTTACTAAGTGTAAACAGGGAAGTAATTAGTTTCTAGAAAAGTTTCATTATATTAGTCAGTTATTAAGTCTTGTAGTGCCAAGATGTTCAGGAACCTTTCAGGTAAATGTTTTAAATTAGTTGGACTGTAATAATGTCATTCTGGGGGAGGACAAAAATTATTCTAAATGAGCAATCTTAGTGAAGTGAGAAAAATATCTTGAAGGCAACTGGTTGTTTACTTAAGATCTCTTTTTGTGTTAATATGGTTTACATGACCTTAGAAGTGTAGGTTTCATATTTAATTACCGGTGACCCTTGAATCAGGTTTGACTTGAATGTTCAAGGCCTGGTCATTGAATGACTATTGTAGAACTTTCAATGCATGTGTTATGATGGTTTTTTTTCATGGAGAATTAGAAATTCTCTTTTGTTACTATTTTGATTTTATGTTTTAAATATATAGTTCATATATATTGAGGTTATCCACCAGTAACATCAGTTGCAACTATGGTTTGAAAGCCTGCCAGTAGCTTCTCTTGGGTCAGTGGTTCTTCCTTGACCAGTTATACTTGCATAAGCTATCCTGGGCTGAAAGTGACATTAAACCATACAACAATAACAACAACAAATGGGTCAGTGGTTCTTATATAACTAGTTATATTTGCATAAGCCATCCTGTGCTGAAAGTGGCATTAAACCATACAATAACAAAAACAACAATTGTGGTTTCAATTTTTGTTAAAAAACACTATGTAGTGAGACATCTGTGCATGTGCTTTTCTGTGCAATTAGAAGTGGAGTACCACAAGGCTCAATTCTAGACCTTTACTATTTATTTTATTTATTAATGACATACCACTTTTACTAAGAGACTCAATATCATCAACAGATCTCTATGCAGATAAAACAACATTGCCAGACATCTAAAACAAAGCACGAACTCTATAATGTTCCTTTCAGAATGCCCGAAACAAACTCAACAACTGGTGTATATGCAATGGCATGGTGGTAAATACTGGTAGACCTAAAATATTACTTATCTCAACACAGCGAAATAGGACAAATCGTGATAGTGATGAACTATGTCTGACATGGAAGGATACTAATTTTCAAATGGTCTGTTATGACGTTCTGGTAGATAATAACCTATCATGGACTGAACAAATCAAATATATCAGTAAAAAAAAAGTCAATTCATATATATGGCTTCTCAGTAAGATGAGACATTTTCTCCCAGAAAGGCACAGAAAACTATTTAATTAACAGTTATATACAACCCTGATTTACTGTAATACTGTGTAATACTCAAATGATAAAAACGTAGCAAAATTGGCACATTTACAAAAAAGATCATTTGAACTAATATCAACCCAGAAAGAAAGCAAGGAAAATTTATGTGGTAAGTTAAAATCATTACCTATGAAAGACCGAATCCATTTGAGAAAAGTCAAATTAATGTACAAGGATCGATATCCAATAATAGTGCTGTTGAATACTTACAATCACTATTCCAGTATACTAGATACCTGGCAATACTCCCCACCTGTGATCAATGTCTTCCAAACAGTATAAAATTCCCAAACCAAATAAGGAATTATTTTTAAAACATTTCCAATATTTTGGAATTTTGATCTGGAATAGTATTTTAGTTGAGATTAGAAATGCCCACTCTATTTCCTTCTCCCAAACCCAATGTATTCAGTGGCTTCATAGATGCAGCTAAATTAAATAAATTCCTTTGTATGAGGGCCTCTAGGTAGATTACTAGATTAGTTCTTAGCTACCGGTAATTGTGTTACCGTCTTTAAACAAGGTTAATATTATTATTATTATTATTCATATTATTATTATTATTATTAATATTATTATTATAGGGTTGCTCCAGAATATTTATTTTATGTTTAGGACTTAGATTTGAATGAAGTTGTAAAAAACTTTAAATAATATGAATTCTTTTAGTGGCAGTTTATTATATGATTTTTCTTGTGAGCAATTACCAATGTATAGTGGATTGAGTATATATGTATGAAGTAACATTTTATGGTACCTCAGCACAAATATTAGTAATATGGTGACAACTAATGGTAAAGTTTGAAAAATGTGAAGATTTAAATACTGTAATACCTCATTGTATTGCTGTCCATGGGAGTCAGAGTATACTTCCTTACAGTAAGACTGTCTTATAGTGAAATATATAAAGCAGTAGTCCCTAATTATAATGCTCTCCATGGGAGTCAGAGTATACTTCCTTACAGTGAGACTGTCTTATAGTGAAATATATAAAGCAGTAGTCCCTAATTATAATGCTCTCCATGGGAGTCAGAGTATACTTCCTTACAGTGAGACTGTCTTATAGTGAAATATATAAAGCAGTAGTCCCTAATTATAATGCTCTCCATTGGAGTCTGAGTATACTTCCTTACAGTGAGACTGTCTTATAGTGAAATATATAAAGCAGTAGTCCCTAATTATAATGCTCTCCATTGGAGTCAGAGTATACTTCCTTACAGTGAGACTGTCTTATAGTGAAATATATAAAGCAGTAGTCCCTAATTATAATGCTCTCCATGGGAGTCTGAGTATACTTCCTTACAGTGAGACTGTCTTATAGTGAAATATATAAAGCAGTAGTCCCTAATTATAATGCTCTCCATTGGAGTCTGAGTATACTTCCTTACAGTGAGACTGTCTTATAGTGAAATATATAAAGCAGTAGTCCCTAATTATAATGCTCTCCATTGGAGTCAGAGTACCCTATACTTCCTTACAGTGAGACTGTCTTATAGTGAAATATATAAAGCAGTAGTCCCTAATTATAATGCTCTCCATGGGAGTCAGAGTATACTTCCTTACAGTGAGACTGTCTTATAGTGAAATATATAAAGCAGTAGTCCCTAATTATAATGCTCTCCATGGGAGTCAGAGTATACTTCCTTACAGTGAGACTGTCTTATAGTGAAATATATAAAGCAGTAGTCCCTAATTATAATGCTCTCCATTGGAGTCTGAGTATACTTCCTTACAGTAAGACTGTCTTATAGTGAAATATATATAGCAGTATTGCTCATTATAATGCTGTCCATTCAGTATTTACAACATGTCATTAATGTATGCAAGGCTGCACATTTTTAGCTGAGATGCATCAGCTCCATTTGCAAGTATCTTTCAATTGATGCCACTAAAACACTTGTGTGTTCATTAGTACTTTCAAAACTGGACTGTTGTAACTCAATTCTATCTGGTTCATCTCAATATCTACATGTACTTGAAACTTCAAAAAGTTTGTAAAGGTTTAAGTTGCTTCCCTTTTTGGGGTGGGGTGCTTCCAATTTATTTCAATTAATATAGAATACCCACCCTGGCTCATTTTGTCAGAAATTGAAGTAGTGATAGAGAGATGCAAAGTTCTGAGCACCCAGGCAGCGGTGCTGACAGTTAAATTAATTAATATACAAATCAAAATTTAAATAACAATTTAATATAATTCAAACAGTAATCTCTCAAATACAATTAAGCTAATATCATATCACTCCACTAAGTGACAGCCTAGTTCTTCCTTTGAACTAGTGTGTAATTTTCCCTTCTGTCCTGAGTCCTACTCATCTGTATGTTCTTCTCTTCCTTTGTCTTCCTCCATTATCCCTTCTACTTCTCCCTCAGTCTTTCCTTCTCTCTTTTGTCTCCCAGAGACTCAGGCCACAGCTGGGGTAATTCCCTCTGGTTCCTCAAACTTTCTTCTATCTTCTCTTTGTCTCCCAGAGACTCGGGCCACTGCATTGGGTACTTCCCGCTGGTACCTAAAAATGCTTCTCTTTTGTCTCCCAGAGACTCAGACCACAGCACTGGGTACTTCCGTCAGGTCCCTAAAGCTTCTGTTTTGAAGCTTTCTGATTATTCCTTGAATAAATCCGCCTTTATGTATGATCACGGAGTAGGCCCTGTCCCGCCAAATTTTTGTAACACTACTAACTTTTGATTCTCAAGATGACATATTTAAACTAAAGATTCTAATGTCTGGCATGCCTAGCTCAATTCCGATTGGACTTTGGGTACTAATGATCAGACATCGCCCCTCCCAACCGTCTGTTAGATGTTTATGATAAAATTGGACGCTGGCTTGTCCCAACAAGAAATCACCACTTACCTGTGAACAAAGTTACATAACTGACTTTGGCAAAAATAATTCGCGCGCCTTGAGTTTATGATTATGTCAGTAAACACAGCTGGACACCTAAGACATTTTGCCGGCGACAAATTATAGCCTCTGGGTTTCACACACCCAAGCTAACATATGGCCTCTTCTATACCATGACAAAGTTCAAAACAAAGCTGCTCAGATCATCTTTTAAGAATACCAAAATCAGAGCACACCTCCCAGTGACTGCTCTGTACCCTACACTGGCTATCCATAGAATCCAGAATCAAACACAAAATTTGTTCTGTGTGCTACGTTTCACTGACTGACTCTAGTCCAGCAATTTACCTGTCCAGCCTCACCAAAGTGTACACACCAGCAAGATACTTACGCTCCTCTTAGACAATGGTAAACTCATTATTCCCACTATGAAAACGAAGTCATATGGACAATGTTCTTTTCCATACCATTGCCCAGCAACGTGGAACAAATTGTTATCACTTTCAAGAGTGCTCTTATGTACCTTAAATATTTTCAGCATTTTTTTTGTTTTCCAATTTCATGTTTTTTATATTTTTTTGTAGTCATATCATTATACATGTTGTAAAGTGCTTAGAACTTCTACAGATTAGGTGCTATACATTTATTTATCATAATTATACTGCCTTGTATCAAGACTTTTTTGAAATACATAATGCATTATTCCATTTTTATCATGCTATCCATGGGAGCCCTAGAGTTTATTTCCTTATAGTGTGATTATCTTATAATGAAATGCGGTATTCCCTCATTATAATAACATCCATTGGAGTCTTGGAGTACACTTCCTTCTTGCAAGAATGACATAATGAAATATATAAAGCAATATTCCATCATTATAATGGTACCAATTGGATACATAGAGTACACTTTCTGATAATGAGACTGTTTTATAATAAAATAAGATTATAACGGTATTCCCTCAATATAAGACTTCCATGGGAGTCTACGACTATACTGCCTTATAGTCATACCATCTTATAGTGATGATACATATAATTTTGTGATTGCTCAGTTGGTAGAGCATAATACTTGCAATCTGAGGGTGACAAGTTCATTACTCAACCAGGTCAGCCTTGACTGACTGCACTGGTGTATTTTAGGTAAAATACTTAACTCCCATGTGAGGCCACAAGGCAGCTGAAAGAATCAGTATGTGCTTTATGCATGAATACAATTCACTAGTATACTTTTCATCACCCCTCAATCATCTTGATATTTAAATATTTACTTCTGTAGCAGTCTTTTAGCTGCCTTGTCACAGGAAAATATTCAAAATAGCTCTTTGCTGTAAAAAATGAATGTAAAAAAGAGGGGTTGGTGGCAGTGTTGGTTGATACACTCCTCTTCTGACAATCGTATGTTCATTTATCCTACTTTAAAAACAAAGTCATATGGACAGTGTTCCTTTGCATACCAGGGCCCAGCAATTTGGAATGAATTGCCCATTGAAATTAGACACATAGACACCGTGCTCTTTCAAGAGTGCACTTAACACTCACTTTTTTTTATTGTCATATCATTATAGATGTTGTTAGGCGCTCAGTACAAAGTTCTCATTATCATTATTATTATTATTATTATTATTATTATTATTATTATTATTATTATTATTATGTAAATATGTAAGCCAAGTTGGCTGTTCATTTGCAGCCCAAGTTTTGCATTTTATCTCCAATGCTAATTTCACCATGCCAAAATTCATTGATTTAAAGGTTGGACATAAAACTTCATAAAAGAACTTTAGTGGCATATTTGCAAGTTGATAAAATATGCATAATAGAGATGATGGTCTGTTTATTTAGCTATGCATTCAATACTTGTACACCTTCTATATATTTTTATTATCAGCTAGTTGCTTCACAAGTTCAGGGTTTACATGTACAGTTATGTGATAAGAGCTGTTTGGAAATGTTGGAATTGCACAGTGTGCTGATAGACTAGAGTTTTTTATTTTAAGAGGACTCCATTTTGTTGGCATAGTAATCCCTCATTATTGTACCTTTTATTGTAACACCATTCCTGTTAAAAGGTGAGTATAGTCATTGATCCCACTTAATTATGTATGTTTATATTGAAACCTGTCTTGAAAGATCTGCTATGTGAGACCACATGTCTTGAGAGACCATATTCTCAATGTATAAACTTATTGATTACATAGCATTGTGATCTGTTATGAAAGACCACCTACCTTGAGAGACCACACTTTTTTGATAGAAAGAGTGGTTCTACTGTGTGTGTGTGTGTGTATATATATATATATATATTGATTTTCATTATAAGGTTGTATACTCTGTAGTTTCCATGGGCAATGCTAAATGAGGGAATACAGTCATTGATAGGCTTTTCATTCACAGTAGCATCTCAAGTTCTCAAACCTCAAAGGGACAGACATAACAATTCTGTGAGGTTGATACCTCAAGAAATCGTTTTAATACAATTACAGGCAAACCTTTAGCAGCTGTGTTTTGGAAGTGGGGAAAGTCACATGTAAGATTTAGATAGGTGACTGCTTCATTGATGTAGATTTCTACATGATAGTGCTGTCTTAATAATGTAGTTAAATTATTGAGAGTCTTAGAAGTGACCTGGTATGTTTCATTATGGCTGTCACTGCCTTATTATGCATAAGCACAGCACCATGCGGTAACACTATGCAAAAAAAATCAGATACGAAGGATAAGACAAGAATTATCCAACTAAATGGTCCATTACCGTCCACATATAAGACTGCAGCAGCATTGCTTGAAGGAACATTATAATTTTGTGTCCTGCATTGTAAAAGAAAAGCTTTTTGTTCTTCAGCGGATTGCTAGATACACATGACCTTGGTTAATTTTATTCAAGGACATACATTCTACCTGACTTAATTACCATTTAAGTGTGATATTTGTGTTTGAATCTTATGTATTTGCAGCTGTGAATTTCAGATTTGTTTGGTATATTATCATGGGAACAGTTTTAAGAATTTTAATTTCAGTTGTTTTGCCTTCTGGTTTAAAATTTTACCTCATGGTTCAGTAATCATGTATTACATATTGTATCATATGGCAGATACCAGTGTATTCTAACAGCATCAAATGTGATGTAAAACACAAAGTCCTCTTGCAATAAATTTTGATTTTATCCTGAATATGACTACAGTCATAATACCTCATTCTATTTTAAATACATATGTGGTCATAGTATCCCATTTTATCTTGTACTCGATTGCGGTCATACTCTACTATGTGTATGTGCAGTGTCTCTAGAAACACATGTTTTACATCACAAATATTTGTGTAATTCTTCACCAACACAGGAAATGGTTCAAGTATACATGCGCAGTGAAATATTTTTTAAAAAACTTAGTTGGAAAAGAAATTGTTGGCTTGAAAATTGATCAATAAACTGATGGACAACAACTCTGATGATTCTGATGATGATATTGACATAAATGATGGGTTAGAATTGAATCAAGTTGATGACAGAAATGATGCATGGCTTCATGTACTCTTTGACATTGATTCAGAGAATGAAGCTGACTTTGAAGGCTTTCAAAAGCATTGGGTCTGGGATGATTTTTCACAAAGATTGTAGCCACAATTTAAATAGAGAGATTATTATTGTTATTACTGACATTTGGACAAAAATTATACTGATTTATTACCTTTATCTTACTAAAAGACTTCTAGGATTAATTTGTGACAAACTGCACATTAAAGTACATGTTCTAGAGTGTGAAGTAAACAAATTGTTCCAGGTGTTTTGTTGTCCAATTTTAGTAAAATTATAATATAATTTAAACTAACAGTGCTAGAAACTTTATTAGACCAAAATACTAGAAATAGATAAAACAACAAGTTCATAAATAAACTGAACCCTGCTTGATAAGAATCCTAGTGTATTAAACATTTTTTAAAACTATAGCCTTATATTACTATTATAAATGAAAACAAGAATATAAAATGTTTGCATAATACATGTACTACATAAATCATAGCTACAAAACATAAAATAAATTGATGTGGTAGTACAATAGTGATATTGTATATACAATAAATAAACTTACATACCTCTACAGCTGGAGATGTGCAATCATTATAGTAGACTACTAACTGACAAGACAATTCATAATGTAAGAGCTTTACATGCATTGAGGTATTTTACACAGATATTGTCTGTGCACTGAAGTCATTCAGTTCATCCCATTAAAAACACTTTGCACATACAGCATGAACTCACTATTTTGAAATAAGACACAATATACATTAATCACCCTCAGGTATCATTGTACCTGAAAAGATACTTGAGTACATGAATTTAATAAATAAATAAAAGGGTTTATACAATTCTGTGACAATACTCATCCAGCTGTTCCATGATTGCATACACGTCCGGCAATTAATGAAGGCATGCTTGTCCAGCAATTCCATGATTGCATACTGTTCCAGCAATTCAGTGAAGGCATACCTGTCCAGCAGTTCCATGATAGCATACTCACATGTGTCATTCATGATGGTGAGTCATCTGATCCAGTCCCAGTCACCAAAGCACTCAAGCAGGGCTATGTGTTGGCCCAACCCTTTTCTTTATGATATACATATTGTGAGGGTATTTTTTTAAATGTGACAATTCAAGTGACAGTTGCATCACAGTTCTGACTGACAGTTATTTGCTCCATGTTCAAGGTAGATGTTTAAAAGCGCATCATAATGTCTTGAATATATGCATCAAGGTGCTTGATTCTGTTGTCACTGAATACATTTTCACAAAAGGTATTTTTGATTACTTAATAAATCACATCAGAAATGACAAATTATTTAGCAGATGACAAAGTAATGGGCAGTTATTTTAGTTTTCAGACCTTGATTACAATTAGTTTTTTTTTCTTCTTCAGTTTTAGCCATGCAGCATGAAGGTAATTCGCTCCATTTACTTGCAGACACATGCTAAAATTCATTCACTGCATGGTCATATTCGGCCTGTTGTAGAGGATTAACAACTTAACATTTTAATGTGAAATTTATCAAATTTTTTTCTTCAGGAAGGATGCCAAATGATGACCCTGAAAGTCGTGAGACGCTTATTGGCCAGCCGAATGGATATGCTAAAATCCTCATTGAGCGGTCAGTGTACAATCAGAAATATTTTGATGAGAACTATGTGCCAGGATACAGGCCAAATCCCTCCTTGAAAGAAAAACTTCAGCAAAAATGCATGCACTGTCAGTGTTCTGGAAATTGCTGGAAAAATTTCATCCTTACGTTATTTCCTTTCATAAACATTTTGCAGAATTATCGCATCAAACAGGATCTACCTGGTGACCTGATCTCAGGACTGACAGTTGGCATCATGCATCTACCTCAAGGTAAGTCATTGTTATATGAAATATTGTCCATGTAACATTATAGATTCATTTACTTTGAAAAACTCTACCCTTCCATTATGTTAACTCCCAATGATCAAATATTTCTTAGATTATGGTAAGTACTCTAAATTTTTGTGTTGCACTTTATTTCACTGGGAAAAAATGGAGGGTGTATACATTATCCAGACAGACAACCTGTTATTCATTGATGTTACTAATAATGCTTATAAGTTATTCTTATTAAGATTGTATTTTGCACATTCTGAAATATTTTGATCTCGCATTAGAGCATAGTAAGGGGTTATTTATCAGTGTTTGTGGTATTTCTTTTACATGATTCGGGGAGGGCATAGAAGGCAATGCCTGCCTTTGGTGCCATTTAATCTAGCGCAAAATTTCAATAGCCTTGTCTCTGATTAACTCTAAAATATTTGTGATTTCGGACAAGTATGCAGAGTTTACTTTTGTTCTGATGACACAATGGACAGGGAATGTTCAGCTATATATTTAAAGGCTGTTGTGTTGTGATCTTGAGTGTATTTCTGCTGTGTAAGTAAAGTGTCATTGTAGGCTCAGATTTTTTTCTTGGAAAGTCAACTGTATCCAAGCAACCAGATAAATTGATTATCCAGTCAAGTTTATTACTTTTTCTTTATGATCTGAAAATGCAGATAGGTTACATTGTTCATGACATGTCTTAATATGAGCCATTGTATATTTGTCTATACACCTGAAACAATCTGTTTTAAATATACACTTAATCATTCAGAAAGATGTACATGTACTATTGTTTTCAAAGCATGAATTAAAAATTATAAATTAATATCAGAATATGGCCCATATTAACCCTACCTGGAATTCTTTCAGTCCAAATTAAAACAAGAATATTAGTTGACCTGGTTCATCTAATTGAACCAAAATTGTAGGAGCACTGAAAACAAATACCTTACAGTATCCAACAGACATACAGAATCTATGCAGATAAATTTCTTGCAATCAACTGTAATGCAGACAGTCCCATTTACATTGCTGTTACAGTGTGGTATGGACCTTGCAACTCAGCCCCCAGGACAAGCTTGGCTTAAATATCAAACTATCAGAATATAAATTTGCCTCTTTACAGTAGGTTTAGAACAAATCAATTTCTACACCGAGTAGTCATCCCATCACATGATTATCTAGCAATTAAATATGCTATTTCTTCTTCCACATCTAATACTATATCTTAAGTGAATATCCATGCTGAAACTAAAAAATATTTGTGGTTACTGTTACCATCCGTCTTGTTTGATTCCATGTATATTGGGTGCCTCAACTACTAAATCTGACCTGACCAGATTGAACAATGTGACATCACACCAGAACTTTTTTCAGATAATTAATTGTGAAAAATGATGCCTGTGTCAATTGTCCTGTTGATTTGGAAGGAGAGTTACTCTTTGAATTTTAATTTGCTGAGAAAATTTACTTTGAAATGTTACTGGTTGTTGAATCTAAAAAAAAGTCTTATGTTCTTGGCATCCGTCCGTCTATGGGAGACAATGGTGTAGCTTTTGTTTATCCTCTTTTTAGCTTTTTTTTTCAGCTGTTTTTTTTCCTGTCTTCCTCTGTTTTTTGAACTCCTTGCTTAACAGCTAGGCGACAGGTGGGACAGTCGTTAGCACAGCTCTTCCTGTTGTTGACACTGATGTTGGCTGTCTTCATGTCCTTCTTGCAAACATCTTTGTTGCACAGATGTGGACTTTCAGTCAGTCGTGCACCCTCTGCTAACTCCCTATATAACAGGTCCTTGGGAATGCAGGCTGGGTCCATTCTCTTGAGACAGCCAAGCCAGTGAAGGCACCTCTCACTGAGTATGGAGAACATGCTGTTGTTGACGTGTTTTAGAACCTCTGTGTTGGGTACTTTGTCCTGTCACTGGATGCGCAGAATGTGCCGCAGACATCTCAAGTGGAAACTGTTAAGTTTTCTCAAGTGTCTTGCATAAGTGGTCCATGTTTCGCTGCTGTGGAGGAAATGAGCTGAGCACGCAGGCTTGGTAGACATGCAGTCTGGCAACACAGGCAAAAGCCTTTCTGATGATGCTGAGGAGGGAGATGCCCTGGTAGTGCTCAACCCATCGGTGCAGTAGCTATGGTCTTCTTTTTTCTTGTACAAAGTGATGATGGTGTCACGCAAGTCCTATGGAATGTATCCCTGTTCCCAGCAGAGGCAGCAGTGGAGTATGTGTAGGGGCTGGAGCAGTGCTGGTTTTCCGCTTTTGAGGACTTCAGGTGGAATGCTGTCACTTCCATGAGCCTTCCAACAGGCAAGGCAGTCGATGGCTTTTCTGAACTCTTCCAGGGTGGGCTTTGTGTATAGCTCCTCCATGACAGGCAGGTCTGGAATGTTGTCCAGGGCAATGTCACTGACATTGTTTTGGGTTGCATATAGCTCAAGATAGTGCTCAACCCATCGCTGCAATTGTTTCCACTGGTCTGTGATGACTTTGCCCATCTTGGACTTGAGGGGTGGGGGGGGCTGTCTTGAAGGTGGGGGGACCTGTCGCCTTCTTGATACCCTCATACATCCCTGATGTCGGCAGCTGTTTGTATACTGTTGAAAAGGTTAAGCCAGTAGGTGTTGTCTCAGTGGCGGGCAGTCTTCTGGGCGTTGTTCCTTGTAGTCCTAAGGACTTGTAGTGTTCTGGGGCTAGGTGCAGCCTTGTATGCCAGAAGGGCTTTCCTCTTTGCCTCAGTCGCAGGTTTCATCTCCTCATACCAGTCGACATTTTTTAGCTCCCACTACCTGTTAGCTGTGATGGCTGAGATGTACACAGAGTCACAGAAATGGGATCACTTGGAGTAAATAGTGTCATCAGGTGTCACTTTGGTGAGAGCTTCCTGCAGTTTGCTGATGAACTGCTGTGTTTTCTCTGGGTTGCTAACACAGCAGGTGTTGATACGAGGGTGACCATTCTTCATGGCATGGTGCAGCTTTTAGGTAATATTCGCATCTTGCTGGCCACAAGGGAATGGTCTGTGTCACTGTTGGAACTGTGGTAGCTGCAGGAGAGGACACTGGCCAGTTCCACATGCCTGGTTATGACTAGGTCTAGCTAGTGCCAGTGGCATAAACGTGGGTGTCTCCATGACACCTGGTGGATCTCCTTGCATTTGAAGAAAGTGTTGGTCACACATAGGCTACAGGAGCAGCACATCTCCAGCAGTCGCTGACCATTCTTGTTGATCTTGCCCCTAACGTAAAAGCCGAGACAGGTGGATGGGGCCTCTTGGTCAGCTCCCACCCTAGCATTGAAGTCTACTAGTATGTAAAGGCCTTCATTGTTGGAGATACTGGATATTGCCTGATCCAGAGCCTTATAAAACTTGTCTTTCTCCTTGTGGGTGGAGCAGAGGGTTGGAGCATACACACTGAAGATGCTGACCAGACCTAAGGATGTTGACAGCCGGAGGGCAAGGATTCTCTCAGTACCTGATGACGGATATTTAATGAAGGCGACTAGCGTATTCTTTATGGCAAAGCCTATACCATGCTGCCTAGGTTCATTCCATGGCTTCCCCTGCCAAAAGAACGTGTAATTGGATTCCCTGATTGTGCCACTCTCAACCAGTCATGTCGCATGGAGGCAGTCAATGTCGATGTTCAGTCTAAAGAGTTTTCAGTCAGAGACGGCTGTCTGCTGTGCATCATTGATCTGCCATATGTCAGCAGTCAATCCAGGAAACATGGTCCTGATGTTCCAGGTTGCAAAAGAAGAGCTGGAGTTTTCTTATTTCATCTTTGAGTCTTTCCTGGTGCGGAATTTTGTGGTGTATTTGTCAAGATGGTTTTCTAAGCTCCACGCACCCAGTGAAGCAGGCAGGCCATGGCAGGCAGCAACTTACAGACTCCAGGCTGCCCAGCTTGAGGTGGGCAGTAGCTGTCCAGTGAGACCTGGTGATCTCTACCACCATCAGAAGTAACCCCAGGTGCCAAGCTCTATGCCAGTTGAGCTTTGATTTAGAACCAGTAAACTGCTACTTCTCGTGTTGTGTCGACACCATACAACGACGTTGGAGTGTACTATCCAGTGGAGCTACGAATCCTGGTCAGGGTGGTATGGAGAATCAGATGTTGTCCATGCAGCAGATCCCCCCTCTCCACGCAGCTGGTGGGCTCAAGGGAATGGCGAATGCCGATATAGCTTGGCACCAACGTCATCGCAGGAGTTGCTGTAATGTCAGACCACCTTAGGGACTCTGTCTCTGGATTTCCTGTTGGGGTTTACTCCCTTAGCCTTTCACATGAGTGTGTGTAGCCACAAGGCAGCAGAGGCTTAGAATTGGAGTTTTCCTTCTAGATGAGCTACCATGTAAGGTTTACAAGTCCCATCTACCCCGAAGCAACTGGTTTTAAGGCACCAGTGGCTCGCCTTCACCCCTTCTCTTGTTAGTGGATAACGTGGACCGCCGGACTTCAAATATAAGCCACTCGCAAAGGCCAAAAGCTGGATTTTAGTTGACAGAGGCACTCAGAGACACAAGCGTATGGGGCATTTCTGGAGGAGTGGGGCACTTGTCTCCCACTCCGACCCCAGCAATGTCAACCTTAGATCACATTGAATCTCAAAAAAGTAATGATTTTAATATTGAATTTATGAAACCTTTTTAATTGTTTCCAGCTTTTGCACTGCAAGGCTTGCAAAAACTGGTAATCATTGAACTTGTTTCGTACATTCAGTATAAAATGATCATCAGTATATCTGTGAGATATTTTAGTTCTACTCATAACTTTTTATTGAATTTATTGATTAAAATCAAATTTACTTTATGGATTAATTCTAAGAAAAATCAATTCAAGTTTGATTTTCAATATCTTCTGACAAAATTACAATTCTAACAAAATTTTAACTCTGTAACTTTGCAAATTAGATTTAACAGAGTTCATCAAACATAATTAGGGTTGAAAAAAGAGCTATTGTCCACAGCCAGTTGAAATCATGACATGAATGTACAAGTAAAAGAAGAACCTGGGGAAAACCTGTGGAAAGAACCACTTACCCATGAGAAGCTACTGGCAAGCTTTCCCACATATCCACATTGGTCAAATCTGAATCTCGAACCCACACAGACAGGTGAGATGGCAGTGATCAGTAACGGAGAGTGCTTTAGACTATTCGGTCACTCGGGGCCCCACAGGAGAGTTGGAGGGCAGTCAGAGATAAATAAAAAGAAAGCTGCAGAGTTTGTCTTCTGTGCAGGAGTGTTGGAAGGCAGTTACATAAAATATGCTGAGATCTTGATAGTGATATAGGATGCATGCTAAAATCTGACCATAGTTTCGATTTACTTTTAAAAAAGGCTGACTGTTGATGACTTTTTAACAGGCATGGCGTATGGCATGTTGACTGGACTTCCACCAGTGTATGGGTTGTACTCTTCATTCTTCCCTGTCATCTTGTACTTCTTCTTTGGTTCCTCCAGGCATATATCTGTCGGTAAGTACTATATATACATGCTTAAAAGTAGATAGCAACAACAAAGATCCAGATCTTCCATAGCATAATGCGCCTGCAGATCAGGACCTATATTGTTTTCTCTACTGATTACTCCTGACAAACTGCATACACCCAGATAAGCTGATGTATTATGCAGAATCAGGTCTTGGTCTGTGCAGTTTGTAGTTGTACTAGTCTTATAAGCGAGTAGATATGGTAGCAGTTTTCTTTTAAAAAAACAAGTGACGGCAAACACTTTTCCTTTTTTGGCTCAAAATAAATTTTCATATGATACTTTTTTTTACCAAAATATATCAGTGGCAACTGTATAAGTATTGTAAACACAGTACAGTTTCTGTTATTTGCAGATTTATAAAGGTATTTTTACATTGCAATAAATGGCATGTATGGTACTCATGCAGGAGATTATTGATTTCCCCAGAATGTTCACATTTTTGAAAATAGGTTTTCAAATATTAATGGGGACAGTTTTAGTACAAGCGCATTATCCTAGAATAGACCCTTGCAGTATGCTTGAACAAAGTTTGTAAAATAAATAACTTTTAAGGAATAAAGATAAAACTTATCTTCATTATTGGCACATAAGCAGCAATCATGTGTTATGACAATTGCACTGCGTTACGTGCATTTGAAGTGCATGGATCAGTAGAAATATTATCAACATATACTGAAAATTACAGGTCTCCTATAGTATAACATTGTCAAGTTTGTTTGTAAAATGTTTTGAATAGCTAAATATTAACCAATTAATAGTTCTTATTGTACAATTGCAAAAAGTCACTTATTTTTTTGTGGCAATTAATAAAATGCACATTAGAACTGGGCTTTGATAATATTGGTTTGTTTGTTTGTTTTAGGGTTTAACGCCATTTTTAAGCACACGATAATATTGGTAATTAATGTGTTTTGCTGTGATAAATTTAAATCCAATGTGACTTGATTGAGGAAGTCAAATAGTTTTCTTACAATAGTTATGGTTCTCATGAACCAAACCAAACCTTTTGAATAAATTGCCTGTGTTAATGTAAATGCACCTATTGATTTTGGCATCAGAAGGTCAAAGGTCAATATGCGCATAGCATATTTTGTCAGTACAAATAGGTTGTTAACACATTAACCCCTGGAGGTTTTTGCTGTTTTCGCATGAAATGCGAGTAGGAAACACATTTTGGGGACTTTCGGAATACATCGTAATACATCGATTTCCAATCAATAATCCGTTAGACAAATGGTTGCTAATGATACAGGAAATGTTTTTCATTGGTTAGTTTGCTGGCGCATGAGCAGAAGGGCAAAAATTGGACTCTTTTATTTTTTTTTTATTTTTTTTTTTTTTTGCTTAACGGACCCAGAATTTTCATATGTAGAAGACTCTTTATTCAAAATGTCCACCTTATCCTACTTTTTGCACAGGTTCACCTGTATGTGTGCGTCTCAGACTGGTCTTCCGTAGATCTGAGGTCATAAAGTCTAAAATCTGGACACAAATTCGGAATCCAACCATGGGCGATGTTTGGATGAAAAAAAACGGGTCCAAAAACTTCGGTTTTTCCCTCTGTATTTTTGTAATGCAATTAAAATGTCCAGATTACTTGCTATCATTGTAAAGCTACATCTGTCTACTTTTCAATGAAACCACCCACTTTAGTGTATCATGTATGACCTTGACGCTACAGACCATGGAAGTAGGCTACTACCTCATACCCCGTAAAGTCGTCGCTAGGGGTTAATGTGTTAATAGGTAATTAGCTGGAAATTAAGCTACATCATTCAAATAACATCTGCATGTCTGGCCTGTGCCAATATGCCGTTATGATTAAATAATTTCTTGACAGTGAAGTTACAAACATCATTTTAGTCCATTCAGGTGGTGTTTATGCTCATTAATACTTGTAAATACAATGAACATCATTTAACTGAGTTTGCTGTCACAGAAAGATTTTTTAAATAATTCTAGCAAAGACCAATTCTTTAGAATGTTTTAGCTTTGAAAGGATAATAGAAAATTGTTAATCATACAAAGTTGTAATAAGCGAGTCTCATTAAGACATATTCATGAATAACTGTATGTTGAGTAATAAACAATTAACTATCATGCATATTTTAATGGGAACATAATTACTAAACATTAATTGATTTATTTAATCCAGAAATTCTGCATTCCAGATCTAGAAATCCACATTTGGGACCAAAGTGTAAATTGCCTTGATAATCTGGAAATAATCAGTCAACAAATAATAGTGCATGAAACACAATCAGTCAGATAGTATAGGTTCACATTAGGTTGGATGTGTATTGATTTGTCATTTTGTGATTGGTCAAATTCTAGTGGCATTTTTGTTATAATATGATCACTTTATCATGTGTAAAAAAAATCAAGTAGCATGACTATTATAATCAACAGATGTAAAGACAGTGGCTGTTTTTACTATTTACTGATGTTGATGTTAATAATTAAATACAAACACTGTAATCAAACCGTCCATACTTTTGACTTAAGATATGGTTAACAAATTATGTGTGTCATTAGTTCTGACTGTTGTTTATCAATTGTATGTAACAATTACAAGACTTGTTATGACTGTACAAAGAAAGTCTACTGATTTAAGCTTTGGACACTGTAGGGCTGTATTTCAGATAAAAGACAATGTCAATTGTTTGGTCATTAGAAGCTATCACAGTTGTAAAAGATAACTTATGAAATTGACTGCATTTATTAATTTACCTTAGCACACATAGCTACAAGGTATATGTTTTTATTTCTTGTACATTTTACATTTATAATGGCAACATTATCAAGCAAGTGTGGACAAGTAGAGGTACAGGTCAGCATAACAAATATTTGCCAGTAATTGTTCAAACTTATATTTATGTATGCCTGTTGTAATAAAGTGAAATAATCAAATCAATAAATGTATTAATTTATTTTAGTTATTATTGAATACATAAGTACAGCTAGCAAATACATGTGAAATGTATTTGATATGATGAGATTGTAAAATAAATAACTGATTAATCTGGACATGTTTACTAGGAATAAAGGTGTCCAGGTTAAAATAACTGATTAATCTGGACATAATTTCTGGAATAAAAGGTGTCCAGATTAAGGAAGCTCCGTTGTATTTTATATCCAGTCTGTACTTTTGTGTGTATAATATAAGTCATGCCCTTTCAGATGTGTATGTCTGTCTGTTGATATATTTAGTTGTGTATAGTAGACAGTAGGATGAGGAACACATATGTTGCTTTGATGAATAAGCCAGGTGTAGATACATAAAGAATTGTTATACTGCAAAACAATTTTGGTAGTAAGACCTTTTTTGTTAATATTATTTCTGTTTTTCCAATTCTGATATTAAGACTATAGTCATGTTATATTGTTCACTGATAGCTTATGTCAGAAACGATGAAAACCATATGAAAATTTAAGTCAAGATTAGGCATTCATTTCCTTTAGAGACAAGTATATTCAAGTCATATTTTGTTTAGAAAGATCTTCATATTGTTGCCAGGAGTATAAGACAGTGTAAATTGTTGGTCAATGAAATTTTCATTTCGATTTAAATATTTTTTAATGCTCATGATGTCAGTTAAGCTTGCGATGCCTCAAGTTTCATTTTGCTTTTGTTTTCTTTTGTTTTTAATAACAGTAAGCTTGACGGTCTTTGTACACAAAATGTATATTTATTTACAAGGCACTTTTGCGGTGGCTTGTTTAATGGTAGGATCAACAGTTCAGAAAGGAGTGGCCTCCTACAAACTTGCAAACCCAATTACACCAGCATTAGAAGATACAAATAGCAGTAGTAACAGCTCACTCCTCCTTGATGACCAAAATGAACAATATTTACATGTGCAGCTGGCATATGCAATGTCGGTCTCCTTTGTGGCTGGTATTGTACAGGTATGTAGATTGAAAATCTTATATGATGGCTAATTTAATATACGATCAATGAAATCGTATATGAGATCTAATTTAATATACAATCTATGAAATCGTATATGAGATCTAATTTAATATACAATCTATGAAATCGTATATGAGATCTAATTTAATATACAATCTATGAAATCTTATATGAGAGCAAAATTAATATTCAGTCTATGAAATTTTTAAGAGATCTATTTTAAAATATAATCAATGAAATCTTATGAGATCTCATTTAATATGCAATCTTTGAAATCTTATATGAGAACAAAATTAATATACAGTATGAAATCTTATATGAGATGTTATTTAATACACAATCTGTGAAATGTTATACGAGATCTAATTTAATATACAATCTAAGAAATGTTATATAAGGGCTAATTTAATATAAATTCTGTGAACTCTTATATGAAGACTAACTTAATATTAAATCTCTTAATCTTGTATGAGGGCTTATTTAATATATTATCGTTGAAACGAGAAATTAGTTCTAGTGCACCTGCTTATAAGACCAAGTGAGCTTATATAGTACGGTAGTGTGTTCATAGGTATTGCGTATCATCCATCAAGTGCTTGTTACCAATCTGGAGTTCATATTTTTTTATCCAGTTTCCGTAAAGCTTGAAATCTGGGTTTACATCATAAATGAGTTCAATAATGAGTGAGATCAATTTATATTAATGAGGAGATCTTGCATCTGATGGATTGACCTTGTTGAGTACTTACTATTGATCCAGTTTTGAAACAAATTGAGATATGGATGTGTATCATCAAGATTTTGGCATTGATTTAATCAAGAGCAAGTTTCCATGCATATTATCATCGGTAGGCCAAATTTCCGATTAAATTTTAATTAAACTTAAAATATATGCCTATGTTAACAGGATCTTGCAATGGATGAGTTCCATTATGAAGGAAATTCATGCCTACTAATGATGTGATCTTGCAGCTGATTGGTTGAGTTGATCTCTTTGGAAGACATTATCTGATCAGTTTGTTGATCTATGGTGGCTGAGTGGTCGAAAGTGCTTGCCTTTACAGTTCTCTCATACCTATGTCCACGTGAGTTTGAGTCTCATTTCTTCCCATGTGGGTATGTGAGAAAGCTTGCCAGTAGCTTCCCATGGGTTTGTGATTATTCCGTATGTCTGTAATTTTTTTCCATGGTTCAGTGATTATTCCATAGTTCATTGATTATTCCATGGTTTGTTAATTATTCCGTTGGTTGGTGATTATTCCATGGATCTTTCTGGTTCTTCATTTACCATCAGTTACTAATAAATAGCATTAAACCACACACAACCAAACCAAACTATTCTGATCCAGTTCTGATCCTATTATTGCATATTTATAATGTAATTTTCCATCTGATATGAAGTTTATTATTTTTACTCCTCTTGAAATAAGTTTAATCCAACTTTGTAAGTAGGTTTATGTCATCAAGATCTTGTTTGAGGAAGAATATTGACTGGAATTAATGTGTTCTAATGATGTGACCTTACATCTGTTTGAGATGGTCAATAATCTACCAACTATGCTTTTGATCAGTTTGAATAAATTTGTTAAATAGTCTCATATTATCTTGGACAGGTTTGATTATGGGTAGCATCTAGGTATATTATTATATTTTATAGCATTTCCTGTGTTATTACTCTGGAGACTGGATTCCAGTCCATTTTAGGCTTTATTATTGTAGACAAATTAAGTAATAGGTAACATATCTATATATTAATGAGATATTCTGCATCTGATTGGCTCAGTTTGTTATTCTAGATCTAGAGATTACATTTCTCGTCCAGTTTCTATAAAACTTGATAAATGTTTTTTTTTTATCAAAATCTTAGATTTCATCACTTATGGGCAAAATATATTGCTTACTAATTATGCCAGTATCTTTAGAAAGAATTTGTATCAGGAAATAGTAAAACAGTGGAATTTTAACAGAATGTAAAATCTGGATTTAGTTTATGTTTTCTTACAATACTACATAAGCCTGCTTACTGAAATGGGCATAGCGTATGTCAAGTTAGCAGTATCAGACCTTGTTTGGCCTCTTGTTATAGTTTGTTTGCCTTTGCAGTGAGAATTAATGTAGATGTTGTCAAGTGGTCAATACATGGGAACCCTTACATACTATGGTATGAATTAAATTTGGTGTAGTCACATCATGGTACCATTTATTATCCCCATCAGATATGGCACACTGTTTAGCATCATACACACCAGTGGATGTTTTTAAAAACAGCTTATATACTGTTAAGTAATCAGCCCTTATCAATTTAAAATGTAAGGTTTTATTTTTTGCTTCTTTTTTTAATTTAGTTGCTTCTAGGTATTGCACGCATGGGCTTTGTGACGGTATACCTGTCTGATGCCCTTATCAGTGGGTTTACAACAGGAGCAGCCTGCCATGTTTTCACCAGTCAAATCAAGCACGTATTTAGCATCAAAACAGAAAGATACAGTGGAGCTTTCAAGCTTGTAAAGGTAGATAATCTATTATTACATCAATACCACTATGCTCTAGCATTGGAGATATTTGGATACCCTCTGTCTTTACATCTTAACATTTGTCCCATTGACCGTGATTTTGTCTCGTCTTAAATGACTAGTTAAATATTTATCCAGCCTGGTACATAGGTTACCCATATGGTAACCATCTGCAACAAAGGTATTTATTTTCTTACATTCCCTTCAGTCCCTGGGAAGGAGATAAAGGTAAAATAAGTACAGATATCAATACATTTTTACAATATTTTAAAATCCGTATTGATTCCTGCAGTTTTGTTGGAGAGCACATTGTCTAATGACAATCTAGGTATTATTGGATAAAAACTACATGGAATACAATATTAAGACTTATTTGTGGAAGTTTTTTTTTCAAACTGGAAATAACGTTGACCAATAACTGCCGTTTTATAGCAACTATTTTAACCATCTAACCATGGGTCATGCAAAAATTGAGGCTCATCATGGGGTGAAAAAAGATGCCTCTATTTACTATCGAATAATTATTCATTTGTTTCAGTGTTTAACCCTAACATTTATTTATTAATGGGAAAAACAATTACCCTAAAATAAGAATGTGAATAAAAGTTTGGTTATATTAATCAATTCATCTTCATTGTTATATCCAATATTGCACAAACTTTTAAGAAAAACCTTCATACAGCTATTGATCAGGTCAATACTGCTAGTAAGGGGACTGCCGCATCTTGCTTTCTACTGACATGAATGCAAGAAAACTAAAATTAGTTAAGGTTCAAGGCAAATAAGTAATTAGTTGATGATCATTAGGGATTTATTATAAACGTTTTAGCACCTATCAATAATGTGTATTACACTGTTATCATGACTTTACATTTTTGATGGAAAGATAATATGACAGTTAAGCATTTATTTAAATGATATTAATAGTAATAGTGTCTATTGGTAATACATGTAATGATAGTAATAGTGTATATTGATAATACATGTAATGATAGTAATAGTGTCTATTGGTAATACATGTAATGATAGTAATAGTATCTATTGGTAATAAATGTAATAATAGTAATAGTGTCTATTGATAATACATTTAATAATAGTAATAGTGTCTATTGGTAATACATGTACAAGCCACTGGTCATGAGACGTATCAATACATCATATGGTACAAAAAAATGTGTGTAACAAAAGAATATTGTATCTATTGAAAGTGTTATACATGAATGTAATCATTAGTGCATTTTATATAATTGAGTGAAATACAAATATACTTTACACAGTAATTAGAGAAACTCCAAAGGTCTGCATGAAGCAAATTTTGTGATTATTGAACTGTAGTCTTATATAACACAAGTCATTGATATAACATTTTCTCTAATTTTTAAGGCTTTTATGGTAAACAGTGCTAAATTAGTCATCACAGTTTAACTTGTATCATTTTGTACAAAAGTCCTAAATTTTGTCTAAAGTTTGGATTTTTTTTATGCAAAGGGGGGTAAATATTTTCTTCATAATTTTCCACATTGTTGAAAAGTGGTAATAAAATGAAATTCATTGTGATATTAAAAACTTTACAAAATAAAAATAATAATTGTATATGTGCCTGTGTTACGTAACTCTGATTAGAAAGTTCCCCACTCTAATCATAGTGATTGTATAACGAAAATCTCTTAACAATTCTTGACAATATAATAGGCAAGAAATCTAGCCTCTATTTTGCTTTTCTAGTTTCAAATAAAATTCAATAATTGTAAAGCTTTTGGTGGTAAAGTATAGTGTCTAGTACTAATACTAGTGCCCTATATCATAGATGAGGTTATGTCATCATGCTTAGGAGGGTGGGTGTTGTCAACATTAATTAAATATTAATTTATTGATTAATATCCACAGTTATCCAATACCAAAGAATGATAGGTATGATTCCCAGGCATTTTTCATATTCTCATATAAACTGATCATAAATCATCCATTGAACTCTTTCATTTAATGATGTTATTATGCCAGGAATGAATGTAGAACTGTCCTAGGTATTAGCCTCATTCCTGATTTGGCACATTTGGAACACTCCAGTCATTATCTTGCTTAATGATTAGTGGTCTCTTATGCTATCAGTCATTTTACAGCTAAATATCTATTTGTATTACAAATTTTGACCATTAAAAAATAAATATTATTGTATGCACACGTAGCTAATACTCTTATGTTATTTAGATTTTTAATTACAATTATTAAGGTGTAGTTTTGTTGCTATCAATAGCTTATGCACAGTAGCCCCTGCAAGCACTCTCTCACAGAAATTTTCCTATCAGTAGCAACATGAGAACATTCCCTGCAAAGTACAAAATTCGGCAGCAAGCATGAAAGGCTTGTCATCATCTCTGCTGGGACATGTTAGAGTTTCTGAAGGTCATGCTAAGACAGTGTTTCCCTTTACCCTCATTTGCACTTCAGAGACCCCCAATTTTTGTTTATTTGACCCCTAGTTTTGATACCAACATTTGTTTTTAACACTGTCTGACCCCCAGTGTTGACACCATGGAGACTTTTGGCTCTCAGTCTTGGACACCTAGGGGATGCACTGTTAAGAGCTCTACATTTAGTCAGTGCATAGGAATATCTTTTGCTTTTTTTTAAAGTACAAACTCCATATAAAGCATTGCGCAAAGAAAGTAACAGATATAAATGTATTTTTGAAATATTGGCTAAGATTATAATATAATATAATGTCAATAAAAGTACCATATAAATTTTCAGTATGGAGTATTAATGTAGAATACTGGCAATAATCATAATTTGTATGATTATTAATTGATTAATTAATCAAACTTTAAACAGATGTAATCAAATCTGTTTTGCATGGAATACCAGCTGACACGCCACCCTACAATATCAGTAAAATAGTTTTTATCTTCATTACAAGTCTAATTTACTTATTAATCAGTCATATTTATTGATCTGCCTTCTGTATTTGAATAGTCCAATAATATCTCTGCATTGTGCCCCTGTATAGCTATCAGCCAATGAAGTGAAGTTCAATGCTGGTGCATATTATACATCCAGTCAAACAGAACAAGAACAGTCATTTACCACATCTTGCTCTTAGACTGTCAGATACATGTTGTTTTTCTGCAAATGGAAAAAAAAGTTTTTTTAAATAACTATTTTATGCTGGAAGTGTTGCAAAAGTAACTTGTTTTATTATAAAACTAAATTCCCTTTTTTTTTGCTGGATGAATTATCATAATTGTTATTTGATGCTATGGGCAGAAAGGAGGTGTTATGTATAATATTATTTATAGATTGCTACTGTGCAGTTGTAACAAATGTTATTTGTCTGATAATACACAGTAGCTGATAATACCCCGATCAACATTATGTAATGATTTTTTGGATATTTGTAGTTCCTAGGTCAGGTTTGTTGGGCAGAATGAAAAAAGTAATCAGATTTAATTATAGAACTGGAAACTCTCCCAGCCTTTGCAGAAAAGTGAGATTTTCTAAAGATAAGATGAATTTAATGAAGAAATAAAAATAGGGCTTGAATAGGTAATATTTAATTTTGGTTAATTGGGTTACTTTGTAGTGCTCTGTGTTATAAATAATTGTGAATCCTCAATTGCATATCTTTGAATAAACCATGTGTAATATGTAATGTAGATCATAGGCATGGTGGACCATAGAATGAGTAGTAGTTTCCATTATGGAAATCATAGGTGTGGTGGACCATATAATGAGTAGCAGTTTCCATTATGGAAATCATAGGTGTGGTGGACCATATAATGAGTAGTAGTTTCCATTATGGAAATCATAGGCATGGTGGACCATAGAATGAGTAGTAGTTTCCATTATGGAAATCATAGGCATGGTGGACCATAGAATGAGTAGTAGTTTCCATTATGGAAATCATAGGTGTGGTGGACCATAGAATGAGTAGTAGTTTCCATTATGGAAATCATAGGCATGGTGAACCATAGAATGAGTAGTAGTTTCCATTATGGAAATCATAGGCATGGTGGACCATAGAATGAGTAGTAGTTTCCATTATGGAAATCATAGGTGTGGTGGACCATAGAATGAGTAGTAGTTTCCATTATGGAAATCATAGGTGTGGTGGACCATACAATGAGTAGTAGTTTCCATTATGGAAATCATTGGCATGGTGGACCATAGAATGAGTAGTAGTTTCCATTATGGAAATCATAGGCGTGGTGGACCATATAATGAGTAGTAGTTTCCATTATGGAAATTATAGGCATGGTGGACCATAGAATGAGTAGTAGTTTCCATTATGGAAATCATAGGCATGGTGGACCATAGAATGAGTAGTAGTTTCCATTATGGAAATCATAGGTGTGGTGGACCATAGAATGAGTAGTAGTTTCCATTATGGAAATCCTGGTAATGAAATGTCATATGTGACATAAATCATGTGAATATATGCTGGAAATACTTAGAATTGAATATATTGTTCAAGAATATTTGTCTGCAATGGTCAATGATACAATCCTGATGAACAGCATACTTGCATCAATTATAATACAATATTATGGCAAATTTAAATGATCTAAATTAATTAATAATTATTTGATTGCTGCATCATTCAAACATCAAGCATAATATTAACTTTTGAGAAATATAATTATACTTCTTTTCCAGACATATATTGAATTCTTTGGGAAGATTCCAACAACAAATTCAGTGACGCTGATTGCCTCCGTAGTCTGCATGTTTATTCTCTACATGGTGACAACTTACATCAATGCCAACCCTAAACTAAAGCCAAAGATGAAAATGCCAGTGCCTATAGAATTAATTGTTGTAAGTTGTGAAGATTTTGTCAAGTTTATTTCCAAAATATTTGTTTGTGCCCATGGTATTTATGTTTTGATGTTGTCCTTCCCACTGTTTTTCTCTTACTAAGTTTATTTCTGCACAATAACTTGAGTTCTCCACCCTCAACAGTTACCATACTTTGTGGGTGGTTTACACTTGGACTAAAGAAAAATTCATAATAATTTTGTGTCATTCTCACTGTCATGAAAGAGAAAAAGGTTTTCTGCAGAGTGTCATTAGTTCTCCACCATCTGTTGTTTTCAAACTTTTGGATCTCTTGCAGTTCCAGTAATGAAGCAATATCTCAGTTCAAGGTCCAAAGGTCGATGTATCTGTCTAAAAGTAGAACATGGTTTCTGCACAGTAAGCTCGAGTTCTCAGCTATATATGGTTACCAAACTTAACCTACAGTTTTGGGGTGTAAAGATCAAGTCAAATTTAGTGACTGAAGAAAGAAGAAATTCTGTCAGCACAATAACGCTAATTAACATTTTGGATAGCTTACACTTGGGTAGGAAAGAAGCTTATTAATTTGGAGGTCAAAAAGTCAAAGCTCAAGGTCACTGACTGAAAGATCAATAATGATTTGTATATAAAAGCTTAAGTTTTCTATATTGATGACTATGGAACATGAAACAGATGTGTAATGTGCCTTTCAAAGCACTTAATTTAATTGAACTTTTTGTCCAAGGGAGGTAATACAAATGTAAGTCTATGGTTTGTTTCAGCAGGACCAGTTAAAGTAGTTTTTGATGCTTTGGGGTTTTTTTTGCTCTTTTTTTTTTTGTTTGAATATTAATTTGTTGCATGGGATCCCAAACATCGCTGGTTTTTTAATTCTGAATAAAGAAACATCATGCATTTATAAATTAATCTGTAGTATTTTTGTATTTATCAATTTTCTTTTTCTTTAAAATGGAGTAATAGAAGAGTTTGTGTGCTTGTGTTAAATAAATTATTGGTCTTTGCAGTGATCCAGTCATTTAAGTAAGATCTGACATTTTTTGCAAGAGTTACATGCATGAAATCATTTAATTTTGTAGGTATTAGTTTTAATGGTTTTGCTGAAAATGGCTATGACTGTACCAAAAATAAAAAGTTCGTAATATGCCACATTAATCATGATGGAGTTGGGGTCATATTTACGAAATAGGTTAGTCCATAAGGCCAGATAAGCATGTGGTATTGCATTGTGTCCATTGTGTATTGTCCATCAACTGTTAGCTGTTATGAGTTTTTAGGAGATGGCTTCAATTAGCTTCATGTTTTTTTCGCAGTTTCTTTCATTTACATTTTTAGAGCTTGCTTTTAATTGGCAGTCATTTGTTACTAAAAATGCTACAACCACTGCTACTAAATTAAAAAAAACATAATATTTATCCCGTAAGTTCCTGTACATTCGTTGGTCCAAATCGCACCAAATCATGTTTCTGGAGAATAATGTGCTATATTATTATGTTCATTTCTCTTACTTTCTGATTTTCTTAACCTTATGTTAAATGAGTTTCAAAATAATTTCTGTAACTTTCAAGCTTGACTCAACTTTTCAAACTGCTAAGCACATGTGACAGTGATCTAATATACAGACTTAAAATGCAAGAGTTCGAACCAATTAAACAAAAATTATTATTTACCGCCAAAGAATTTCATTTAATAGACACTGACATAGCATGCAGCATGACTGATTAGTGAATCTAATTTAATTACAGGTGTGTATATGTATATTTAAGCTTTGTCACTTAGTCGTATATTTTGAACTGAGGAGATTGTCAACATTTGTCTTTTTGAAGCATGTGAACATAGAAAGAAATACACAAGTTTTAATAAAATTAGATTAAATTACTCAATAGGGAAATCAACATACTTTCAGGTCTGACATTTTAAAAATGTTTTATGTGCATCAATATGGAGTCTATACACTGCAAGAATTTATAGATGTGCATACATGCATAAATGAATATACACATATATGTACACACATACACGCACACACAAGTTCTGGGACATTTTAACTTTATTTTAAGCAGCTGTGGTCAGCCACCTTACATGCTTTTAGTGTTGTTTTAGGTTTCATCTACCGACTCCAATGCAGGGACATATGCAGTGTGTACATATTAAGTTTAAGATTAAAATGTATAAAATGATTGTGTGTGAGATTCAGAATTAAAATGAAGCAACTGAACACTGGCAAAGATGATAAGGACAAAAGGGAGATTACTGTCAAACTTTTATCCTTATAGCCATTTCCACCCCCCATCCCCGCCTCGAGCCCAAAGCGCTCACCATTATGGATCACTGGCGTCTCACCTCTTTCTGTATGGTTATTTGAGAAAGCTTGCAAGTAGCTTCTCATGGGTCAGTGGTTCATTCTGGTTGTTTTTCCAGGTTCTTCCTCTACCATTTATACTGGCTGCTGTGTATTGCCCATTTTGTAGTGAAAAGTGGCATTAAACCCCATAATAACAAAAAACAATTCTCTCTTTTTTGCTATCACATAAATACACACACACACACACACACACACACACCTGTATGGATATCAGTGTAAAATCTGTACTAATCAGCTCTGTGAAATTGAAAATACAAACAACTTAACTACATAATGGCAAATAGACAACAACATTAATCATGTAAGCAAAGAATTGAATGCTTTGTTAATCATAAAAAATGTTACATGAGAAAGATGGAAGTTAAGAAATAGTGGAACAAAAAGGAAACTTACTTATATTAGCCTCAAAAAGCTGTTATACTTAAGATGACCATAAGCTTTTTACCTTTGAGGGCTGGTGTGACCAAGTGGTCTAAACCTCTCACCATTCCAGGACACTGTCATCTCATCTCTATCTGCTTGAGTTCAAGCCGCAGATTCAGCTAATATGGGTATATGAGAAAGCCTGCCAGTAGCTTCTTGTGGGTTGATGGTTCTTCCTAGGGTTATCCAGGGTTCTTCGTCCACCAACAACAATAACCTTTGTACCTTTTCAGTGGTGTTACTAAATAGGTTTTCAGAGTTCTCCATATATAGCCTTGTGATGTTACTTAAAGTAACAGTAAATGTATTCAAAAGATTCTATTCTCCCTTTTCATTAAAAATAATTTCATGCCTATTGTTTCATTTAATATAGATTGAAATTTTTAAATATGCGATGTTACCCTATTATTTCATAATTGCTTTAGAACTGTTGCAATTTTGTTTGTGCCTGTTATTGTCTACTGTATGGCAATATCTAGTCTACAGTATTTGCTGTTGCAGAGAACACTTTGCATCTGTACATCAAAGTAATTCTTCAAAACAAAACAAATGAAAAATGGTGTAAACAACTACTTCAATGCTGATTTTAAAGCTTTCAAAAATTGTTGTTTTAGTTTGTGGTTAAGTGTCATTTCTCAGTTCAGGATAAGCTATACATTGTAGCCAGAATAACTTATAGAGAAAAACCCCCAGTGTAAGCCCCAGTATGAACCACCAACCCAGATGAAGCTTTTTGCAATCTTTCTCACATACTATTATTGGCCAAGTTTGTTTGTAGCTTGTATGGATGTTATTCACATTATTATCTCATTTTGGTCATGTTTGTCAGACTTATAGATTTTGAAGTCCTAGCAAGGCAGAATATATAGTTTGCAAAACCACGTAAGTTAAAGTGATGAAAAAATACACATCAATTTTTATTTGTTTAATTTTATTTTTTTGTTGTCATTTTTGTTTTATTCTGAGAATACAGAGTTTGTAATTTATTAAAATAAAATTAGTGTTCATTGTCCAAGAACAATTCGCAATTGAGCTCCACAGATCATCAAGATGTTACTTTGAAAATGTGCTAAAGTAAACAAGCCATAGTTTATATGACAGTCCATCCACAAGAGTTCAATAAAGATAGTAGAGAAAGAAGAGTTATTTTATATTTGAGTTTTCCTAAATGATATGCTGTGTACGACTTTATTGCAAAAAAGGATTATTTAGGTGATTCCCGGAAAATTTAAAAATAAATATTTTTATTCAAAAAATGATCTTAGTAGAGATTATAGACAAATACCAGTCAACCCAGGTGATTATCACTTAAATAAGTTATTCATGAAAAAGCTTATATATTTTGATACTGTGTTATCAACGGGTTTGTACAGTGTTGCCTATATATGTCAAAGAGTGAGAAATGCAATAGTTTTTATCATGTTTAGCTAGCCAACGTTCTGATATGTGAACACTATCTACACCTTAGTGGATCGAGCAGATATTTTTGTGCTTTGTCTGTTCTATTGGATTTCATGATTTGCCTTCCTTAGTATTTGCCTTCCTTAGTATGTAAAGCCATCTAACCAGTAATGTGTAACAGTGTTGCATTGTTCATCAGCCAAAAATGGTGGCGACAACTGACAAAAGGATATTTTGTAAGTTTATCATTGAAAGTACGATGATGTACAAGAGAGAAGACATTACAGATGCAATTGAGTGAACGGTATTTATACAAACATGGACCAGCAGCCGAAAATTGCTTATTTATGAGTCCATTTGAGTTGTGCACTCTCCTCGTCTCGATCAAACAGGAACAGTGTTCAGATTCGAGCAACTTAATTTTAATTAGATGCTTGCTGCTGCATCCACTGAAATTCACAGACCTGAAGCACAGAAATATCAATCCACCAAGATGTATATAGGTTTACCAAATCACAGCTTTGGCTAACAAAAATGGTTTAAAACTCATTTTTAATATTTTAAGTTATCTACATGATTTCATTGGGTCAGAATAGTCTCATTTTGTGCATCTTGCCTATCGACTTTTATGAACTATCCTTGATGAATCCAGAATACAAGAAGCTGCTGTATTTCAAAATTCTGTTTTGCATTTTGAATTTAGATCTTTTTAAGCAATAAGAAAACTTTCAAAATAAAATATTTCTGACTTAAATGTAAAATATTTTGTAAAATTTCATGACTAAGTTAAGAAAATCATTTAGCTATTGATCATTAATTCTTTATTTGAAGCTTCTTTTTTTAATACTATTTAGCTGAATATTTAAAATAAATATTTAATGCATACAGTTAGTAAAAAAAATACAATTTAGTATTAAATGTACAATAAGACCAGAATATAATAAAATCTCAAGCATTGAGTACCCCATTTTGGAATTTAGAGATTTGGTGCGATAGTGTAAGATTATCATTTTTTGGTATTGCAAAGCCAAAACCTGTTGTAAAGTTGACTAATTTTGCTCATTTATCCTTTTTTCTCTAGGTTCTGTTGGGAACTATCATATCTTATTTTGTGCAGTTAAATTCTAAGTATGGTGTGGTCATAGTAGGTGATATACCAACTGGGTAAGTATTTTATTAATATTCATAATAGGATTTTAGCTAGTCTAGACTAGACTTTTTAACTGACTTGTGTGTATACAGTTATCAGATAAATGGGAGAAAATTGTCATATTTCAGATAATTGAACATATTTGTTTTGTGTTTCTGGTGTATTTGACACTGCACTTGAAGATAGAGCATACATTAAAAAGGTCAGTAATTGCAGTTATTATTGACAAGTTGGTAACCCATTTTGAATAGCCTCAGAACATGTGCAAAGTTACTTTGCCAGGGATAAAAAAAAATCTTCAGAACATTCCCCTCTTCTTTACATGAGTGAAGTCAAACTTTGTACATTCCAGACATAATGCCAAGTGAGCTTATAGTATATCCCATCATTCATCATGTGTCATGTCTAATTGTAAATGAAGGCAAAAATTTCTTCGCAAAGTGGAGTGTCATGAGGCATTCTCAGTTTAGAGGGAAAAGTGTAAGCAGTTCAGCTTAAGAGACTCTCAGAGACATTCAATCAGTGCTTAGAAATTTGATGTCAGAAAGATTCAAATAATCATCAGTACATTTGAATACAGTGAGAAAATGGGTTAGATGGACGGTGATAGTTGTCAGATGTGTGTACCTTAATTTTATTGACAAAACAGTGTTTTTTTTTTACCATATTGATACATTTTGAAATAACATATAAATTTTATCACATTGATTCCATCACATGCCTGTAACTTTTAAATAAAATTATTAAAACTATATAAAAATGAAAATAGTAAATATTTAATAATTTCTTAATCCTTTCATACTTTTTTTTTTATACACATCTACATGAAGGATCACATCTCTTTTAAGGTCTCACTCCTGCTGCAGAAAGAGTGTCCTATTTAAAACAAAGATCATTGTATAGTCATCATTATAATTAAAAACTTGAAAGAACATTTTGTTCAGTAATCAGAAATTGTAGGCATACAGACCATTCAGTTTAATAAAATTTTTGCTCATCTGCCACCAGATATGGCCTCCATTACTAAAAATAGAAAAACCTTAAAACTAAGCCAAATGAAAATAATAATTGTAGCGTGGTACTATATTTGTTGTGCTTTGTCCAAGAGCATGTCATCATTTGTTTGTAAACACTCCAGGGTCTTCATTTCTGAATTTGTAAATTTATATCACCATGGCCTCTGATAAGTTTGATTATCAGCAGCAACCATGCAAATTAAGGAGGTGTAGCATTTGATTGGATGAGCTTGTGAACACTCTACAGGTAGTATTTCTGATCAGATTTTGATAAGATTTGGTATGTTAGCTTGTATCTTCAGAACCTCAGATAGATTTGATTATTGGAAGTATCCATGCTGAATTGGCCAAGTCTGTTAACACTGGAATAATTATTTCTGATCAGATTTTGATCCGGCCTTTTTTTGCCAGATTTTATCATCACAATCTATGACACATTCAATTAGTAGTGACATACATCCATGAGATAATATTGCAACTAATTGGCTGGGCTTTTGAACACTCCAGAGACTATTATTTCTGAAAAGATTTTGATCATACTTGCTATGTAAACTCATATCATCCAGATCTCGGATGATGAGGTCAATTATTTGCAAGATTATCATATTTTTATGAGGATCCAAGCTGATTAGGTGATGAGAGTCAAGTCTGCAACCTATTATTTATGAATCCATTGATTTAACCTTTGAGCCCAGAATTCTCTTTGGTTGAGATTTCAGTGATTTCCAAGTTAAGACTTTCAATGGTCAGAGTTGGAACCCTGGGTATATAAAGACAGCCTTATAAATATACGCTGACTGCACATATTAACTGCCTTTGTAATGCCAAGTAAGTGTATGAACTTTAAGGTTCACCAGAGACAGGGAAAGATTGAGGGTACAGTGCCGGTTGTGTCAGTGCTTGAGCAATTTATGTCTAAATTGCTTACATTTGCAACTGATAGTTCTGAATTAGTGGAAATTATCAGTTGTCACCCCCTGGTGACCATCAGAATCATAATGGTGCAGTAAGTAACTTACCTCAATGCTTTCAAATAACAAGTATATTCCATATTCTATGCTTTGGCATATATAATTGAACTCATTTTTTATTATGAGACTGGAGGTTCTTGCATTCATTAAGTTGCCATCTTTACATGTAGCAAGTCAGGCTTATTGCCTGTGAGTTACCAGTCCAATGTACATGTATGTCCTCTATATTCAAACTCCGCTAATGGTACAGACCTTGAAAATGGGGGACATCAATAGAAATATATAAAACAGGTCAGCAATATAATTACCCAACAACTACTCAGGTGAATAACTACCAACTTTAGGCCTCTTTATGTTATATAATTGATGCTAATCCCTATTCAGATACAGTTACAGTTACTGAAAATAGATAAGTTTTAGATAACTTATTCTAAAAGGTTGCTCAACAGAATTTGACAGAAGACATACTGGTATGAAGACCTAAAACTGAGGTGGGGCTATTTTCGAATCTTCAGGTCTGTCATTTAGTCAGTCTGGTGAACAATTTGATGACTACAATTAATACTACATTTTTTTATGGATTGCCATGAAGCTTGGTGGGGCTTCGAGTGTCCGATTGGTCTAAAACACTCACTGTTATGGATCACTGCCATCTCACCTCTGTCTGCAGGGGTTTGAATATGTACGAAAACTTGCCAGTAGCTTTTCATGGGTCGGTTGTTCTTTCTTGGGTTTTCCTGGGTTCTTTCTCTACCATTAATATTGACCACAATGTATAGCGACCACAATGTATAGCCTATCTTGTGCTGAAAAATGACATTAAACACTACAACATCAACAACAACAATTTGAAGCTTGATAAATATTATAGTCCTCATCTTAAGAGTTCTGCACAAAATACAGCCTATTGACACATTTTGAGTGACTCAAGACTTGTGTTCTTGCTTAATTGTTTTGTATTTATGCATATTATTATAGACACAAAACTTTTGCATTACAGCCCACTTAGTTCCAGTCAAGGATGATTCTGGGCCATGTAAATGTTGAGTTGTGTATAACATAAGATGTGTATGTGTACCTTGACAAATTGCACAATATTTCTGCAAGAGTTATTGCCCTCTTTTAATTGATTCTAAATGCAGTGTATGTTAAACTCTTATGAATGCAACTAGTCACATTTTTGGAATGGATGACCATGAAACTTATACATGTTATGGACATCATCTGAAGATGTACATGTACAAATCACTTGCTTCTGCAATTTTTGTTTGAGTCATTGCCACCCACACGGCAGGAGCATATTATATAACGTTACAATATCAGTCCATCTGTCTATATGGCCATGTGTTCCTTATTTTGTTTCCTCAGTAATTTTAATTCTTCACTATCTGCTGTTTCCAAACATTGTTTGTAGTTTGCATATGAGGAAAAAAACAAAACCTATCAAATTTGGGCTAAAAAGGTCTTGGGCAACAAAAAAAAAATCAAAGATCAAAGTCACATGAAATGAAGGAGGAAAACTTCTCTATACAGTAACTTGATACCCTGATTAAATGTTATAAATGACCGCATTTATAAGAAAGACACTCATTATTTGGAAATCAAATGGTAAGCAGTTATGGTCAGTGACTCTTAGAGGAAAATTGTTTTCTGATCTATATCTTGAATTCTTAAACATGTCCATTGACCAAATATTTTGGATGGCTTTCATTTGAGAGGAAAGTTACCTGTTTATTTTGGGTTCAAAATGTCAGAGGTAAAGATCACAGGGATGGAAAGAAAGAAAACTTTGTACTTTGTAGCTGTCATGTTAGTTTTGGTGTTTAAAGGTCAATGGTCAAGGTCAGAGGGATTCCAAGAAGAAAAGTAGTTTCCACAAAGTGACTAAAGTCCTATGTGTCAAATCATTGACAAACTTTGTGGATTGCTTGAATTTGGGGTAAGAAAGGTACCTATCAATTTTGATCAATTGGTCAAAGGTGACTGAAGCTGACAAAATGAAAACAACTTGACTTGACTGGGTGCATATAAAATGTGTTGTTATATAAAATGTGTTGTTTTTGGTAGTCTTGTTGACTTTTGGTTGAATGGAGTTTATCACAGAATGTCTTAAGTGCATCTCTTTGAGGTTTTTTATGCATTGCTCTTGGAGAATATTACAGTCATCATTGAAGACCTGCATATTGACAAATCACAGTGCTCCAATACTTTGTAAGAATCTTTCGCATTTGACTTGTTGGTCAAATTGGCTGTCTCTGGTTTTTTTTTGTTTTAAAGATGCAAATAAATTCAATTAACCATTTATGATAACCAGTCATCATATAATGTTTAGCAGATCAGAGTCTATGCTGTTCACATAAAACCATAGAACAAAATGAAGAATCTGTTATGCCATTGCATTATGTGCACATTTAGGCATTTGTATAATCTTGTAAATATTGTAAAGTAACATGCTTTCATTCATTACTTTGCTTTTATTAAGATGTTAAATATGATATGAGAACAATGTGTTGTTTTGTAGCGCTGAAATCATGAGAATAAATAATGTCTAATATGTTCTTCCAATCAGAATTGTTCTTCCAATCAGAATTCAAGAGTAATTTTTATGAAAGATTTTGTTTTCTTTCAGATTACCAGTGCCAGCAGCAAACCATTTTACTGTCATAACAGATGTAATTTCAGATGGAATAGCCCTGGCCATTGTCATTTTTGCAATTTCAGTCTCAATGGCTAAAATACTAGCTAAAAACTATGACTATGAGATTGACCCAAATCAGGTAATTTGTTTGGCTTGTGTGTGTGTGTGAGGGGGTTAACCCTTTGCCTCAGAGTTTATGGCTTTATTAATATACATGTACATGTACCAAAGTTGCACAGTGCATTATGCTATTCACAGAACATCAGTTACCAGTTTTAACTCCATACACTTTGGCCTTTTCAGTTGACTGTGACAGCAGTGTAGTATATGTTACATTCATCATCAGTTTTAACCATTTCACATATTTGGTACACCTTTTATGTATAGAAAGTTTTAAGAGTAAAATCTGACCATTATAATTGTACAATTATTTTTTATGGAAGAATTTTGTTATGTGCTTTGAAATCTTAAAAGAACAAATTCACCATCAAGCCAATGAAGCCATGTGAGAATCCATAGCTGCCATTTTTAATGCTCGAAATATACCAGTTCTTTTTCTACATCTGCATCACTAAATCACATGAATTTGATAAATTATAAAATCTAAGTGATGCCTACATCAACCTTTACTTAATGTTAATGATTCTTTAATAGTCGTGACTTTGATTGTGCAAACTCAAGAAAATAGTGAACAAAATTTGCAGCCTCCATTTTGGACAGTGGAAGAGTGAAAAATATTATTCATCCAGTTTGATTTTTAGAGTTTATTTAGATTAACAAGTCTGATAAATGGGTCCTATGGACTCATGAATGTTTTAAATTAGGGACCCACAGCCATTTGTGTGGTAATGCATATTTGAAAAACGTAGCATTTGGGCACACAAGGGTAGGTGTCTGCAAAGAGTCACTTTACTAATTGATGCAGAATTTTTGCCTCAGTGGGGAAAAAAAGCTGTTATTATGGCATTATTATTTTAAAAAGGATATAATGATAGGTATGGTGAGAGCTTGACACCTTTACTGCCCCACCACAACGGTGGGGAATGTAGTGTTAACCTTTCATGTCCTTATGTCCATCCATCCAGCTGCGTATCATCTTTGTCAAGGTTTGCATTGCAGCCATTTCAAGTAATGTGGTTGGGGTCTCTATGGAACACAATTTTAATTTTATGCCCCATCGTGACAGCCATTTAGTCATGTAGTGTCATTCTTGTCCATCCATCAGTCCATCTGTCCTGTACAGCTTGGTTATGTTTGTGGTTAGGTTGTTTCAGGCACTGTGGTGGGACATCTCTTTTCCATAAACACATTTCTAGGTTTATTTATTGTGATATGAATGTATTGTTTAAATATTTATTCTATACATTGGCTTAGAATTTTATTGATAAAAGTACTCAAATTTTCAATTCTGGTTGTCTTAAAATGTTTGTCTACACATATTTGATTTTACTCGTATTTAGCAATGAGAAGAAAAAATTTAAATTCAATAGTTTCATCTGTGAATCATTTTGTCTGTTAGTCAAGGTCAAGGTTAAGTTTTGTCATGAAATTTTTTTTATGTTTGTTTCAGGAATTTTGTAGGTTAATTTTAGTACAGTTTTTTTTTATTTTTGTCACATCATCTGTTTTTGTTTATTTCAGGAATTAGTAGCCTTTGGTATATGCAATATCCTGTCTTCATTCTTTTCCTCTTATGCTACCTCGGCTTCCCTGTCCAGAAGCCTAATACAAGAGAGAGTCGGAGGAAGAACTCAGGTTTGTGCAATAACTGTTCTGAAGGAGCAGGTCCATATCAATTATGTCCTCAATTCACTGATCATTGTAGCAACCAAAGCTCAAACTATCTATTAAACATTTTATAGTTCTTTTCTAAATAAATATATTCTCAGTGAGTGAGGTAATTTCTTTGTGCATGATGCTATTATCACATTAGGCTATTATTTTGTCTCTTCCTTGGTTTAAATGAAAGCATTGTCTTGTTTTGCCTTAAAATAGTATTACAATGAAAATGAACCATTCCTTAAGTATTTACCCATGATAAAAACAATAACTTTAGTTTACTAGTTTTTGACTTCTTCTTTAATAGTCAGATTGGTTTGTTTACATGCATACTCGGTGATTTTGAATTGTTTATAAGTACACCCAATGCTTTTGAATTGCTTGTAAGATCACACAGTATTAGTGAATTGTTTACAAGCAAATACAATGCTTGTGAATTGCTTGTAAGATCACACAATATTAGTGAATTGTTTACAGGCAGCAAATACAATACTTTTGAATTGTTTACAGGTGTACCCAGTGCTTATGAATTGTGGACATGCATACCCAGTGCTGTGAATTGTTTACACAAATACACAATGTTTGTGAATTGTTTACACAAATATCCAATGCTAGTGAATTGTATACTTGTATACATAATGTGTGTGAATTGTTTACAAGTATACCCAATGCTTATGAGTTGTTTACAAGTGTACCCAATGCTTGTGAATTGTTTAAATTACCAGTATGCCCAGTTTTATGAATTGTTTACATGTATGCCCAGTTTTATGAATTGTTTACCAGTATGCCCAGTCTTATGAATTGTTTACGAGTATGCCCAGTTTTATGAATTGTTTACGAGTATGCCTAGTCTTATGAATTGTTTACAAGTATGCACAGTTTTATGAATTGTTTACGAGTATGCCCAGTCTTATGAATTGTTTACGAGTGTACCCAATGCTTGTGAATAGTTTACAAGTATGCCCAATGCTTGAGAATTGTTTACAAGTATGCCCAATCTTATGAATTGTTTGCACGTCAATGCAAAGTTAGTAAACTGCTAACAGGTATACCCATAATGTGTGTGAATTGTTTACAGGTATACCCAATGCTTGTGAACTGTGCACATGTATACCCAATGCTAGTAAACTGTTTACAGGCATACCCATTGCTTGTTAATTGTATGCTATTTATCAGTAGTTGAACCTGGCATGGTGGAAACTTTTTGGTAATTGTGTACTTGTCTATATATTTGATCAGAGATACATTCACACAAGATTAACCTCCTTAATGAAGTCTTTTCTGGCTAAATAAAAAAGCCAAAATGAACACCAGATTTTCCCATTGAAGCATATTCATTTGCTGTAATCAAATAGAATTGTAATATTCATCAGTGTTAACAGTGTTATCAAATCCTTTCATTATTATTTATATGCTTTGTTATTTATTGACCCCATCCTCAAGCAAGTTACATTGAAAACAATGTGAACATAGACATCAAAATCTCATTAAATGATATTTAGGGGCCTTAAATAACTTTTGTGTTTTTAGGACTCAAAGTAGAATGATTACAGTGTTAATTTCCATGAATATCTTAAAACTTAGTTTCAACAAAAAAAGTAACTTTACTAGCATCTTATCCATACTCATCATAAACAGTTCTCATTATAGTTTTCAAAAGCAAACCTGCCTTACCCTTATGAATTTGCGATAAGCCTTATGAAAATGACCCTTAAGATATAATAATAATAATAATAATAATAATAATAATGAGGACATTGTAGTGCCTAATCTTTAGAAGCTATAAGTGCTTTACAACATACAAAAAAAAACAACAAACACAATGAAATTAAAAAACATAAAAAGATTCTGAAAATATTTCAGGTAGTAAACACATTAGGTCTTTAAATTTGTTCGTGCAGTCAAAAAAGTGAGTTTAAAAGGGCACTCTTGAAAGAGATCACTGTGTCTTTATGTCTAATTTCAATGGGCAATTTGTTCCAAGCTGCTGGGCCCTGGTATGCAAAAGAATGTTGTCCATATGACTTTGTTTTCATAGTGGGAATAATGAGTATACGATTATCAGAAGAGGAGCATAAGTATCTTGCTGGTGTCTATACATGGGTGAGGCCAATTAGGTATTTTGAACTGGAGTCCGTCAGTGAAACATAGCACAGAAAACAAATTTTGTGTTTGATTCTGGATTGAATGGATAGCCAGTGCAGGGTACAGAGCAGCGGTGAGGTGTGCTCTGATTGTGGTACTCTAAGGACAATCCAAGCAGCTGTGTTTTGAACTATTTAAAGTTTCTGGAGTAGATATTGAGACAAACTAGACAGAATTGAGTTACAGTGGTCCAGTCTTGAAATGGTACAATGAACACACAAGCGTTTTAGTGGCATCAGCTGAAAGATATTTGTGAATGGAGCTAATGCGTCTCATCTCAAGATATGCAGCCTTGCATATGTTCATGATATGGTGCACTGTTAGAGTACTGTCCAGAGTAACACCTAGGTTTCGTACTGACTGTATGAATTTAATGTTGGTGTTGCTGATATTTATTGTTTGAGGTAAAGGATGTAAATGAAAATCTTTATGTTTTTATCAGAATGGCCTTAGTTTTATCATCATTCATCTGCAGCTTGTTACATGTCATCTATGATTTCACATCAGAAATGCAACAGTCTACTCCTTGGATGGTAGCATAATAAAGACTTTATTTAGAGAAGGTAACTCAATTAGTTACAGAACTAATCTACCTTGAGGCCTTCTAAACTTTAGATGGGTGGCTAGATTTGTATACATAGGTGTCATCAGCATATAATATAGAATGAAGAGAACAGGTCCAAGAACAGACCCCTTTGGAGCACCACAACACATATCTACTTGGCTGGAGTGTATTTCATTTGCAGATACAATTTGTGTCCTGTTGACTAAGTAGGACTTAAACCACAGTAAGGTTGTTTTGTGAAAGCCAAATACCTGCTGGAGATGGTGAAGTAATATATTATGGTCTATTATTACACATTATCATTTCAAGAGTGCCTAAATGAAAATTAACAGAGATGGTGATGTTAAGAAAAATGTGCTTACTCAGATGTTACATTCTGATTACAGTGAGTGGGAGTTGAAATTCATCAATACAATATTTTGGTTACATTTAATGGGAGTTTCAATTCAGGTGACTTAGCAGGCTTGTACTTCTACCCATATAAAGTAATTCAACTTTGCTTAGTTTAAACAATTTTCTTATTTCTTATTCAGAATGAAGCAAACCTTGCTAGGTAAACACCATGTCTCTATTTGAATATTCATTGGAAAAGGGTATTCTGATTTAAGTGTTTGGTTATTTATTTCAGCTCTCCAAATAATGTCCTCAAAATCAAAGCTCACAGGTGGGTTTGACACGTAGGTAATGTTCACCTTGCCTGTAATAGATCATTCAAGTCCTACTTTTTATGAAATTTTCCATAATAGCTACTTAAATATTGTGGTTGTCAGTGTTCAACAAACAGTGTTGCATTGACTTAAATAAATGAACATGCTTTTATCACCCAACTAAGATTTTTTATGCAGTATTAGTATATGAACCGTGTGTTGAGACTATAATCTCATCTATTTTCATTTCAGGTTGCTGGTATAGTGTCCAGTGTATTGTTACTAATTGTGCTTTTAGTTCTTGGACCTTACTTCAGAAGTTTGCCAAATGTAAGTTTTACTCAAAATTACACATCAAAATGGGCATACATATAATAGTGTTTCCTCATCAAGTCAGTTGAGAAATTAGCAGTGAGAAAAACAGATGGACTGACATGCAGATGGTCAAATAAGTAGGCAGATAGAAGAAAGCATATGGCTGAAATTAAGAAAAAGAATGAGAAATTACAAACAGTATGTTAACATTTGACATCAGTACCTTTGTTTAAATTAAACATTAATCTGTAGAAAATTTGGGATTGGTCCTATTTTAAAAACAAGTTTCATTGTTTGCTCAGAAGAGGAAAAATTAATGTTTTTCAGTTATTAAAA
This sequence comes from Unio pictorum, assembly GCA_030141615.1. Classification (NCBI taxonomy): domain Eukaryota; kingdom Metazoa; phylum Mollusca; class Bivalvia; order Unionida; family Unionidae; genus Unio; species Unio pictorum. The sequence continues at coordinate 5,188,711 of JARLTB010000006.1, read as the reverse complement.
TCAGAGTTACTCAGATCATTGACTCTGAAAAAAGTTTCTCAACATATTTTTTTAATTACTGTATTGAGAAAGTTGCAGCAATATTTATGGTTAATTGTCGTAGCAGATAGGTGTACATAGGTATCAATTTTTTTGATGATTGCATTCTTTGTAATGACCCATATTTAAGTGTCAATTTTTGATGATTGCATTCTTTTTAATGACCCATATTTAAGTGTCAATTTTTGATGATTGCATTCTTTGTAATGACCCATATTTAAGTGTCAATTTTTATGATGATTGCATTCTTTGTAATGACCCATATTTAAGTGTCAATTTTTATGATGATTGCATTCTTTTAAATGACCCATATTTAAGTGTCAATTTTTATGATGATTGCATTCTTTTAAATGACCCATATTTAAGTGTCAGTTTTTATGATGATTGCATTCTTTGTAATGACCCATATTTAAGTGTAAATTTTTATGATGATTGCATTCTTTGTAATGACCCATATTTAAGTGTAAATTTTTATGATGATTGCATTCTTTGTAATGACCCATATTTAAGTGTCAATTTTTATGATGATTGCATTCTTTGTAATGACCCATATTTAAGTGTCAATTTTTGCATTCTTTGTAATGACCCATATTTAAGTGTCAATTTTTGAAGATGATTGCATTCTTCTCATGACTATTATTTTTGTCTTAATAGAAATACAACAAATCATGAAATTCTTTGTATTTAATAAATTGATCTGATAAAATGTTGTTACTTTTGTTTGCTAATTTATTGATTGACAACTTCAATTATGTACATCCTCTATTTCAGTGTGTTTTGGCAGCTATTATCATTATTGCCCTGAGAGGAATGTTCCTTCAAGTATTTGACCTTGTCACTCTGTGGAAAGTGGCCAAGATAGATTTTGTAAGTTTTTCTTTACCTTGAAATATGCCAAATTGAGAGATACAATTTCTGACAGTTTTATTTCACAAGTAATATTCCATTACACTTTGCATTTTTCTACCTCCTTATAGTTCTCTAGTTCTCTAGTTATCAATGAAATCTGAAAATTGTTTTGAATTTTGCGTTCACCTATCTATAAATCCATGTTGGATTATGACATGGCCCTGTGTCTGGCATGCATTATGCATCATCTGTCAACTCGCTATTCCCATTAGCATGGAACCAGTTGCAAACAGATATGACAAAGAGCAATGCATCATGAAGACCTTTCAGGTACAAAATTATGCCATGATATTCGTGCTGGTACATTAAAGGAATGAAAACCGTTAATAAGAATAAAAACCTTTAAAATACTTCTCTAGAACTGGCTTGAATGACTTCTTCTCAAAAGGGAATCGGACCAAAATTGGACAGAAACCATATGGCCACTGGTACTAAATATAGAAAAACTTTACATGACTTCATCTCAAAACCCTCTTGACAGAATTTGACCAAATTGGACAGAAATCATTTTGATAATAACATGGTTTCAAATGAAATCAAACCACCTTCAAATATAGCCAGTGTTTCTAAAGAAATATAGTTGTATTGGGTTTAATGCCATTACTTAGTGTATGATAGGCTGTACATGGCAGCTAGTGTAACTGGTGAAGGAAGAACCAGAGAAATCCATGAACCACCAACCTATGGGAAGTTGCCTGCAGATTTCCACATACCCATATTAGCCTAGCCAAAGACTCGACCTGATGTGGACAGAGATTAAATGGCAGTAATTGGTACTAAAAATAGAAAGAAAACATCAAACTAATATATTAAAGAACTTTGCTTAACAGATTTTGACAAAATTTGACAGAAAGCACCCTGTAATGCAGGGTTTTTAACTTTATACAAATGATGCTGATCTGCCATCAGATGTGGTCACCATTTTTTTAAAAAATTCCTCTGCATAATTGTTTTTACAACTGATGTTTGTTCACCATCAAATATGATTACAGTTACTAAAAAAGTACAAACAATTAAACATTCATTTTGTTTTAAATCTCTAAACAGAATTCAGCCATCTTTGACAGATCTCATCATGGCTTAGATACCTTTAGTATTGAACAAACAAACCTTCAACTATGGATGAAGATACAAAAAAAGAAGAAAAAATAAAAACCTTGGAGCAATTGTATTCATAACTTGTGCAATCAACAGCAGTGGAAGAAATTTCTGCAGGAAGCATCCAACTGACTTAGATTTCTTGGCCATCTGCATCAGCCTTTAGCAACTAGGTAGATGTTAACCAGATCAGTGATCACTTTACCACTAGGTAGATGTTAACCAGATCTGTGATCACTTTACCACTAGGTAGATGTTAACCAGATCTGTGATCACTTTAGCACTAGGTAGATGTTAACCAGATCTGTGATCACTTTACCACTAGGTAGATGTTAACCAGATCTGTGATCACTTTACCACTAGGTAGATGTTAACCAGATCTGTGATCACTTTACCACTTGGGCCTTGTATTATTCTTACATATTGAGTTTTGATTCCAGGAGTAGTTGTAATTTTATTACTGTTTTGGAGTTGTCTAGTGTGCTTAATCATTCACGAGTAACATGTGAATGATGTACACCAATATGTGCCTTCTCATAATGTGTGAACAGATCCAGGTCACTGTTGTTGATTAAAGATCACAAGTCAACTGAACAGTGATAAGGTACCAAACAGGTCAATTCAACTGAACAGTGATAAGGTACCAAACAGGTCAATTCAACATACTGGTAAGTAGATTTGTCATTTTCTTACGCTACATGGCCTCAAATGGAAAACAACAACAGATTACTGTTTTGCAGTTGGCTCATAAATTATGGTGTTAAAAAATAGCTTATGATAAATAAAATTGCATATCAAACTGACTGTGACAGGCTGGATTATTTCAGAAGATATTTTCATTTTTATTGAACTTTCTTTGTTGAAAATGTATAAAGTTTGTAAATTATTAAGGTGTATATGTTAGACTAATGATTATGGTAAATCCAAACTTGTTTTAACCTTTCAGTGTGTGTGGATAGTAGCATTTTTAGGGACTGTGTTACTTGATGTAGACATGGGACTGGCTGTTGGGGTCATCTTCGCATTGTTGACCATCGTATGTAGAAGCCAAAGGTAAGTCTTAGATCAAGATTGATCTCTGATTGTGACAAGCTCATTGTTGAAGATTTTGTTATTACATCACACATACATATTTTTTTTATATAAATCACCATATAAATCCTTATTGTTTTTCTGAAATCTTTATATCCGTCTAATTTTGTGTGAGAAGCAAATGCCAGTATTTCTTTTCGAAATATGTTACCTTACCATAATACATTAAAAGTACACCAACTACCTTGCAAGTCCAGCCCTCCTGAGTCGAAAAAGGTGCTACTGTATTGGCCTTCCTTCTGGTAGCTTGTTACTCAAATTGTTTATTTGGCTTCCACTTCATACATATAATTATATGTGATGTTTTAAGTGATTTTACTTGTATAGGCAGTCAAATTGCTATTCCTACAGGTTATGTGTTATAGAATTGATGATTAGTGCCCATATTGTAAATACTAACAGTGATGCTCTAATTCTCTACCTGTACAGGCCACATATGCCCTATTATAGGTATTTATCATACTGGTCACATTGATTAACTCTGCACAGGCACACAACAGAACATGCACTGCATTATGTGTATATATTGTCTGCTCTTTTTTGTCTTACAGTTAGATCATAGGTGAGACTAGTCTGACAACCACCACTTGGCATGTGTAGTTTTCTGGTTGCCAGTCCTTGAATACATGTCAGGCTTGCATTACTATTGACACAAGTCAATGCAGTGGGTATTAAGGGGAGCTTTCAGGATTATGGCTTGAGGGACAGAATCATCAGCTTGTGGTTGAGATCATATAATTTACTGAGGAGTGAGATGGAGAGCAAAAACAGCCTTAGTTACATTCTCACATATTAGAATTACAGGCCAGCTATGTACTCCATCTCATTCTCAAGAACTGGTCAGTGTCATGCCATCTAAGATAGCTATGTTCCTTCATGACCAGACTCAGCCATATAACTCTGATCAACATTAGCCATAGCTACAGTCGATCATACAGTATTAGCCATCAGAAAAACAAATTTGTTCAGTTCAGCTACTTACAAGGTTCTGCCAGGCACTTCTGCTTATGATGCACAATTTAAACCTCAATGACCAATAACCAAGTTTTTCAGCTGACTAACTTGCATAGTGCTGTCATGCACTTCTTGCGGATGGTGTCCAGTTTATATAGGTACTCTCTTGGGTCAGTATAATTTACATAGTACTTTTAGAAAACTTCTGATGTATGATGTCTATCTTGTTGCCTCTTTTTCCAGATGTTTTAATTTGGTTCATGATGCCTGAGCTTTTTAGTTTGTTTGTTACAGGTTTTACATCTAATTGTTTCAGATAGAGAATGAGGTAATTTCAAATCATATCAAATTATCAGGCTTATCTCTCTCTCTCTCTCTCTCTCTCTCTCTCTCTCTCTCTCTCTCTCTCTCTCTCTCTCTCTATCTCTCTCTCTCTCTCTCTCTCTCTCTCTCTCTCTCTCTCTCTCATATATATATATATATATATATATATATATATATATATATATATATATATATATATATAAAGAAATTAAATTTTCTAATGGGTTGTTTTCGGCATTGAATCCTAAAACAACTTTTCATCACAAGTATTGGGGATTGATTTATGAATGGGGGCAGGGTAGTGGTTATGTAAATAACTCAGCTTGAACATGCAAGCATTGTTTAGTACAATTTAATTATTTCACAACTTTCATACATTCTACATTGATTACCAGGTGCTAATGAGTTTTATTGGGTAATACATACGGTCCTCACATTGACAAGGTTATTTGGATTATGTTTAATGTAACATAGAGAGCAATCTTGCTTGCTATGCTCTATTGGTAGGATGGTGAGTATAAAAGCTGGGTGCATTGGTTCCCACTATTGCTGACTCAGTCTGATCTTGTTGCACTTGGTGATACATTTTTGTTAGCACTCCATCTTCTGTCATCCAAAGACTGTCTTCTGATGACCATCTATCCATTAACACAAGTTTGGTTTCGCTACTCATCCTAATCAACTTGGATGATTGTCATGAACCTTGACACACATTCATGCCAAGGTCTGATTGGTCTTAAAGATTCATGGTGCTCTTCAGGCAGTCTAGATGGCCACAACTGCAGTCATCTTAAAAATTATATCTCTAATCAATGTGAATAGATGGTCATATCAACATGGATTTTCACTTAAAGACTTCTTTTGATGTCCTGAATGAAAATATTGCCAATCCAATATACAGAATAACCACCATGGCAGCCATCTTACAAATCTTGTTCTTGTCAGAATGGAAAATCGTATTGACATGAGGTTTTCATCAGAAGTCTATTTTTGTGAGATCTTGTTTCCCTAAATGGTTCCACTTGGACATCCAATATGGCCTCCAATGCAGCCATTTTGAAAATCTTGTCACTAATTATGAATGGTTGTATCAAAATTGGATTTTCACTAAAAGAATTTATAATATATCTGATAGGACCTAAATAAAATGGTGCTGATCTAATATCCAGTATGCCCACCAAGGCAGTTGTCATGAAGTCAGGATGGTCCTAAGTGGTTCTGCTCAGACATCCAATGTGGCCACCACCTTTAAAATCTAGAACTGTACCGATTAATCGCCCGTACGCGTAATCGAGCCGATTATTAGCACAATCGGTATAATCGGGTATCGGCAAAAATAATCGGTGCCAATGCAAATAATTTTTTTAAATGACCAATTTTTACTGATAAAAGTTGTATATACAGTCGCGTTTTGACTGACCGTAACTTAATCCTTTGTAACAATAGAGCTCGGGATAAATGCAGTATGCAAACAAGTTGCTCATTAACTAACACTACTGTATAGTCGAATAACCATATATCGAGATAAACACATCGAACCATCAATTAATCTTTTGTTACAAAGAGATTGCTCTAATAAAGTATTTAAAAAGAATTTATCTTGCGGCCAGTTGTGCGAAATTTTCAACTCCAGCGTCCGGTAACATTTGTAAACTGCAGTAAACCAGACTAAAGTACATGTCGCTAACCGCCATTGCAGTGCCAAAGTCATGTGAATAGCCAGTAAGATTAACATCAAAGGGAGTAATGATGGATATATACACAGTCAATTTTGAGGTTTGTGTTTTTTCTTTATCTTTATGAAAACTCACAAAACACTGCTAGTCCTTATGTCCCAGTGAGAAAATGTTTGAAAGGGCTTCAGTGTAGGTTTGAGTACGTCGTCTGTCTTTCAGTTAATCCGTAATGCCTGGAGGGTGAACGAACTTTAATACTAGTAAGTGAGAATCATTTCTGGATTTTTTAAAATTATTTTTTATTTCTTTTGTTAGTGTTTCACCAAGCCACCATCTGGCAGAAGGGGCGGTCTCTCATAAGTCATAACAGGTTTTACTGTACCTTTGAAGCACCGACATATACTAAACAAATAAAACAATTCTATATCAATGTTTTACAATTATCTGATGTTGCCGCAGCAATAACGAGTATTTGTTGTCGTCAAAGCAAGCCAACGACCTTTGCTCATAGAAAGTCGGCAATAAACTCAAAAGCATTGCCTCAATTTACATAGTGATTAGAACATATTTATTGTGCCGCGAAACTTTCCTGTTTGCAAAAAAAAAAATCGCCCACCCCCACGGTCTGTGGACAACAGAGTAGTAATTTATTTGGACACATTGTTTCAAGAGCCCGAATAGATTGGATTATTAATATCGGCTCTGCATAATGTCGAACTTGAAACTATCAAGTTTAATCTGGAATTACTTCAAAGTATATGCAGTCAACGAGTCGACAGCACATTGCACACTTTGCATAGCATGCATTTCCAGAGGTGGAAAGGATTCTAAAAATTATACAACATCAAATCTTATCCAGCACTTGCGCTGCAAGCACATTGCCGAATATGGCCTTTTTCTGGCAGATAAAAATGAAAAGAATGCTCCGCAGATAACCTCAGCAGCTTCAGCAACTTCTCGTACTCTGACTATTGACGCCATGCTGGATAATAATCGGTCTCATAATCAGTATCGGCAATTTTGATAATCGGCTATACGCGGTATCGGCATAATTGGCAAAAAGTGACATCGGTACAGCTTTATTAAAATCTTGTTATTGCTAATCCTTTCTGCACAGAAAGTCACATTGGCATGGGGTTTTCAAGGTACAAAAACTTACAGACAAAGCTGAATATACTAAATAAAATCTAGTTTAACACTGGCCAAACAATACCCTCAGCTCTTTGCTTCTTTCTTTCTGTAGGCCCTATGTCTGCCTGGTGGGTCAGATACCCGATACAGATATCTATAGAGATATTTCTGTGTACAGAGAGGTAGGTGTAGATGTATATTATTAATTTCATAATTAAGATTGAAGGATATTACTCTTAAAGTGAACACATGTGTAAAGCTGGGACAGTCTCCAAGTTGTCTGAAAAAAAAACTTGACTACATTAATAATAATAATAATAATAATAATGATAATATGATAATAATAATATTAATATTAATAATAATAATATTAATATTAATAATCACACCATTCAGTTTTTTTTGCAATCTAAAACATGTCGGTTTTGTGAGAAAAAATAGCTGACAGAAAAATCAATGGAGCACCTTCTTTGACTTTATGCCTTTACTGCTAGTAATTTTGGGTATGACTGTCACTTTGTTATCATATATTTTCTATGCGAAAGCCTGTTTGTCTCATCAAAAGCTGGCTGGTGGAATAGTTTGCTTTCTAATAATTTTTTCCAGCAATTTGTTTCAAAACATTTTCTTAATTATTATATATAAAAATTGCTTTATTCCACTACCTATGAAAGTGGTAGAGACTATTCAAATGCTGTAAATGATAGAAATTTCTCAAATTTTGAAAATGATTTTTTAAATGATTAAAATTATAGAGATTTTTCACATGTTGAGTGGAAAATTGCTAAACAATTAAATCATTTTACGGAGCACTTCATTATAACAGTCAAAACTTGTTAGAGATTTACATCATCATTTTTTCTATTGAAGTGCTTCAGTAACATTGTCTCAACTTTATTGAGAATTTAAAATGGCTAATACAGTTCTTTATTCAATCATTCTGATTATTTTACACAGTGATTCTGTTATTTTGAAATCCCTGATAATTTTCTTTTTTTTAAATTCCACATTCAATTGACAGAAAAAATAACAGTACTTGCACATATGGCATTCAAAAAAGTTAATGGCATGTGTTCAGTCAAGCAAAAATTAAGGGAAATCATTGTGCCCAATAGTCTGATGAAACATTTTGTTTCTCTCAGTGTTATCTAAAAAAAGAATTATTTATTTCACTGTAAAATCTATTGTATATACTTGTCTTAAAAGTATGAGTCTCTCTGATCTCATGATATATACAAGTATTTAATGTATTTCTCAGCTACCTGGTCTGACAATATATACAGGTATATAATATATTTCACACCTACCTGGTCTCAAGCTATATACATGTATTTACTATGTTTCCCACCTACCTGGTCTGACATTATATACAGGACTGGTGTGTAATATATTTCCCACCTACCTGGTCTGACTGTATATATATATATATATATATATATATATATATATATATATATATATATATATATATAGCAACAAGTCAGACCTATTATGCTGACAGGTAAAATTTGATTTCTGTCTTGCATTCATTAGTTAAAGTGCATACATATTTAATTTATCATTATTACTTTCATGAATTTTAAGGGTTTACATTTTTTCCTTTAGTAATTTATATTATCCACTACAGTTCATGTGTACTAGATGCATAATAAATAGTTCCTTTCTAGAAGACCACAAATAATAAAGGACAATTCATTTCTAAAAATGGGGTTGTTTTGCATTACACTTCTTGAAGGATTTCTTTTTCTTTTTTTCAGGCAAAAGAAATTGATGGCATTAAAATCTTCCGATTTGAGCATTCTTTATTTTTTGTCAACACAGAACATTTTAAATCAAATTTGTTTAAAGTTACTGTGAACCCTAAGGAATTGAAGATCAAAAGAAAGAGAGCTCTTGATAAACAAAGAAGAAAGAACAAGAAACAGGTTAGCATGACATTGATTTTATTCACACTATTTTATCTGTTTCCACATTAGGTGTTGTTGTAGGGTTTATGCCATTTTTCGACATAAAATAGTAAAAATGGTGGAGGAAGAACAGTGAAACCAAACTACAATGCAGTTCTGACTAGATGGGTAACCATCACGCATGATGGTTGCTACTTTCTTTGCCAGAAGCAGGCTCCTTCATGAGGAATCACACTTCTATAATACAACTCCTGTCTGCTCTTGACAGTTGTTCGTAAGATCATCTACAGAACCCAGTGCAATTTCTGAAGTGGTACTTATGAAGGACTGAACCATTCCATCGATGGAAGATCACACCCTTTTAATACCTGTCATAGAAGAAAAAGATGATAATATCAGCACAGCCACTTTTGTCCTTGATAAAGGGTGAATATTCATTCCGCATATCAGAAAATAACCCCAGACTAAATGAATTTGATTCACATCTCAGCTCACATTAGTTAAGGCAATTGCCACAAACATTTAATTTGAGCGAAACTGCTCTCTCACTGACATTATCCATGCTCTGGGATGGAGATATGAATCCACTTCGCCAAATTTTATCTAAATCTTAAAGACTCAACTCGATCTAGTGGGACCTATAGCTCTGGCACAACAGTTTACCTTCCCAGGTTATTTGATAGCTTCCTAAGTACATGATCTCATGACTTATGCAGGATTTGTGGGATGGAAAATGTTTCCCCATTTGAAGCTTCTTCAATATATGGAGTAAGATTATATAGAAGGTTTCTTAAATATCTTAGGTGACAGAAGATTGTCTCTCTGAAGTAAGGTGATGTATCACCCGCAATCTCTTACCTATTCTCCTAAGGTTTTAGGTATTATGATCAGATAATGTGTTTGAAGATAAAACCTATTTTCTAATAAATATTTCATCATTAATACTTACCTGACCATTATATACATACATCCTTTCAGCCTCCCTGCAGTTAGATTCATATGGACCATATGCCTTACACTCCAGTAATAATTAAAGTATTCATAAGATTTGGTACCAATCCCTGTATCAATGGGAATTCACTCTAACAGCCACCTAGGTAACTTTTCAAATAAAATGTTGTAGCCTGGGAGGGCTGAATTTATGAGATAGTAGTACTTCCCCTTAAGAATTATAATTAAGTATTGGTTTTCAGTATTTATACATTATTCATGTCTGTCTGCTGCAGGACACTATTCAGACTGTGATAACCCTTGGTGACAGTGTTGAGCTACAGGTTAAAGGGGACGAGATGGAATATGTGGAGACTAGCATAACTGACCTTTACCCATCTCTGAAGACTAGCTTTCATACCATCATTCTGGACTGTTCCACTTGGAGTTATGTGGATTCCATGGGAGTTAAGGTCCTTAAATCTGTAAGTATTTGAACATATACACAAAATATCAGCTACAGAATAGAAAATAAAGAATGAGAACAGTGGACCTAGTGCAAATTTCTTTTGATAAATGGTAGATTGTGGTTAGGGAGGGGAAGTTGATAACGTTTATTTGAGGAGTTGGAAATGTGCATTTGGCCATATTGTGAAACAGGTAAGTTTACCAGTGAAATTAAAATGGAATGCAGAATAAATGCAAACTTAATTCTGAATGAATACATACAAAATGAAAAAACAAAATGAACATAACAAGATTGTGTATTTTTATGAAAACTGTGCAAATGCAGAATGATGAATGTTAATAGAAAAGGAATGAAATTTGTGTGCACCTGTTGAATGGATTTATTATTTTGAAGCAGTTGCTGAAATGCCATGGTCAAAATCTCATTTGCATTATCACACTGAAAAACAATTTCACTCCTTGCAATCCAAGACATTATACCTGTTGAGATCGACATTAAAACAACTGTCAATAATGTAATGGCATCATCACTGGTGGTTGTATCTCTTCAATCTTTATGTAAATGAAATGAAATAAGACACAAGCTTTGCTGACTAATGCTCTATAGCTTTGATTTTACACTTTTTGCAGATGTTTTATATGTTAATTTATTTTAAATGCAATGCCGTATGTTACATTTTATACATTTGCTATTTAATTAAAGCACACTTTAATAATGCAAATACAAGAGCTGCATATCTCCCTTTAACACTCTTGAAAATTCATGCCCATTTCGGTCCAAAAGAGTCTGAACAAAAACCATGATGGAAAGCAGTAAATGCAAAATCTGGATGCATTTCTGAGACCATAACTTTAAAATATCATGATAGATGAAATGCACATAGAAGGCAGTTACATTGTATGTACATGGAATGTGGATGAAATATGGATTGGGTAAAGTTACCTGTTTCATGGTATGTAGTTTATTTTGGTTTGGTTTGGTGTTTTTATGCAAAGCCATACTTTTAAGGTCATATTGTGCCATTGCAAAGCAGAATAAAGTATTGTGCCAAAGGACACCATTGTTGCTCCAATCCAACCTAAGCTCATAGGAATGAAATGTGTAGCCATTTGGTCCTTATTCCAGCACTGAGCCAGTACATTTCCTCCATGGGTAGAAATAGACAAGAAATGGTTGAGGGGATGGCTGGTAGGGTGAGGCATTTTTACAGAATTTATGAGGCACTCATTGGGCAGGGCCCAGATTTATATCTTGCATATTTGTAGAATGCAAGTTAATTGTGGAAAATCTGAGTTTAGATTTGTGATTTCAAGCTCTTTCATCATTTTTGATTGCTACATTTTCAAAATGGTATATAGTAAGTCATAGTAAAACACCTTAATGTACTTTAAATACCTCCTTTTTGTATAATTTTTAATATAATGTCATTTTTTTCATTGATAAGATGTTATGAATGTAGCCATACATGTACCTACTGATAATGCACTGTCCATATATTATGGCCATACATGTACCTACTGATAATGCACTGTCCATATATTATGGCCATACATGTACCTACTGATAATGTGGACTAGTGGACAACCAGTATCCTTTCAAGGGGAAGTGGGGTATTTCTTTTGTAAGCAACCAAATTATTGCCAAAAGTGTAAATTATATTTCTCCAATATTATTATCTTCACTTAGATAAAATTCTGTTACAGTGTTTCCATTGATGAGATGTACAGCTATTATTTTGTGTATTACAGTCAGTTACAGATATTAGTGTGACACATCTTGACTCCACTATCCACTAAAATTGAAATATGTTCAGCAAAAACAAGTTTCTGAAGCTGGCTGGTCAGTCAAAAGCTCTATTACTGTATCATTCAATTATGTCATCACATATAGCAGCAGGTAACACTGTGGATAATGCTGAACAGAATCCTGAAAAATCATTGATATAGCAACTGGTAGCACTGTGGATAATGCTGAACAGAATCCTGAAAAATCATTGCATATAGCAACTGGTAGCGCTGTGAATCATGCTGAACAGAATCCTGAAAAATCATTGCATATAGCAATTGGATTAATCACATCAATGCAAAATCATTGCTTCATTGTGGAAGTGATGAGTTCAAAGTACTTCACAAAATGATTTTAAATTATCAAGAAACTTTCACTTTGGATCCAGTTTATCACTTAGCAGTTCAGCTGTTCTTGTTGTATTCTCTTGTTCGAAATGATACTGATAGAAAAGTTGTTCTTATTTTACAAATTCCTTGACATCAGTATAGTTAGTAAATGTTTAAACAATTTAATGGTCGTATCGTGGCTCCCAAAATTTAATTTACAAGTATTTTCTCACATACACATCCAAAAAAGATTCTTTCTTAAAAGTACGATTTTAAAAAAAAACTTTATGATCTTTTTGGGTAAGAGGTCGTGTAGATAATATGAGATGATCGTGGCATGGCTCCTGAGATTTTATTTGTGTTTTTCCTGTACACAAAAAAAAATAGTCTTATCTTCTTAAAAGTACAAAAAATAATGTTTTAAAGTGGCAAAATATCCCATCTGCTGATTTTTTTTTGTTGTTGGTGACCTTGTTGGCTGTTGAAACTTGTAAATGTAACTGTTGGCTTGGGGTGTAGAACTTCAGAGGCTTCATGGAAGGAAGCTGCAAACTTGATATAAAATGCACTGAAATTTATCTAGTGTTACAGGAACAAATTCTTTGTCTATATGACAAACCATTTTAACATTGCATTGTGACATCTAGCATGAATACTGTATGCTGTGAGATATCCGGGTTTTTGTTGTTGTTGACATTTCTGGTAGCAGCTATCAACCGGGCGAGACATTATCTCATAATTTATTTTTTGTTGGATTTTCAGTCGCTTGCTAGTAATAAATATATTTACATAGACTGACATTTGTATGTAGATGGTAAGTAAATTTTCTCTTCTTTTCATTCAGAATTAAATCCTTCAGAACACTCATTTTCTGTAGTATTCCCTGTCATCATACCAGAATACCTGCCTCTCTATTGTCCGTTGACCCTTTTTTCAATTTCTAATGCATGCATGGAAGGCCGCACCACTCCTCTATCACATAGATATATATATATATATATATATAATTTTGGTCTATTCATCATGCAGGGAGGAATAGTAGCTTCAATCGACCAAAAGTTGGCCGATTCCTTTATAAAAATGTACCCAGAAAAAATATAGTTTGCTGATATTTCGAAGAAAATATTACCTTGAAGCACCAACGACCTAAGCAAATGGAAAAAAATCAGTCTCAATCATGTTATACAATATTTGATGTTGTTGCCACAAAAAGAAATGGCCTTTTGCTTGGTTCTCCAGAGCATTCCTTGAGCGGTGACTTCAATAAAGCATGCACCTTTCATCAAAGAAAGCCAAGTACTGTGTTAAGTAAAAGCAGAGAACCTTTCACCTTTGTTTTTGTCCCCTACTGATTTCAGATCTATATGACCTGTGAAAAAATTTATTGAATATTCTAATAGTGCATATTTTTTTTAATGAAATTACTTGTATTGTGGATTCAGTGTGTGTGATGAGATTCGTGGTTGAGCACATGGTCTTGATACTTGAGTCATGCTATAAATTAGGCATGTATATATAAACAGCATACACATGTATGTACCAATGCATGATCTCTGAATAAAGTAAAAGATTATATTTTCCTTCTCTGTTTTCACTACAGGTGTATTTCTGATTTAATATGCATCAGTTTAAGATGGTAACTGTGCCAATGAAGCACTTATTTTTGCGCCCGCATTTATTACCTAAAGTTTGGGGTATATGCTTCATTTTTGTCAGCTGTGTGTGTGTGTGTGTGTGTGTGTGTGTGTGTGTGTGTGTGCGTGCGTGCGTGCGTGCGTGCGCGCACGTGCGTGCGCGCGCGTGCGTGCGTGCGAATCTAGTAAATACAGTTTCAATTGCATAAAGTCACACAGATATGCTAATTGTATTAATAACAATAACCAGACTGATACAATTATTAGTATTGTGGAATAAAAGATTTGTCAAAATTGCTTTCATCTGAATTAAGCAGAAGATATGCCAGGTAAATAAAAGATCAATAAGTAGTAATAATATCAAATACTGATGACAAATATATTTTGTTTAATAAAGATTTTGAAGGTGATAGATTTGAAAGAGAGAGAAAAAGTGTTTGTAAAAAAAAGAACAATAAGCTTTTTAGATAACTTTGAGTTTATTGGTCAAAACATCTTGCAAATCTAAATGATGCTTAATTTACATAATTAAATATGTAATGTTGTTGTAGTATTTAATGACATTGTTCAGCACACAATAATAGGCTATACATGGTGGCCAGTATTAATAGTGGAGGAAGAAACCGGGAAAACCCCCAGAAAGAACCACTGACCCATGAGAAGCTACTGACAAGCTTTCTCACATACCCACATTGGCCAAATCTAAGACTCGAACCCATGCAGTCAGAGTTGATAAAATATATTTAACCATACAAAAACATGGATGCCTTTGAAAGATATAAAGAATCTTAATTACCACATATAGAAAAATGTTATTCAAACATCATGAATTAGTGCAGTTAATTAATTAGCAGTAAAGATGTCATGAAACAATTATGTTGGCAACTTCTAATTAAAGAAAAGTATTTTAATATTATGTAACTATTTAGAAATTTTTTGGAATGTAGGTATGAATGAATAATTACAAATTAAGCCCAGTGCTGTATTTTAGTGTGTCTAGACTAGCTTGATAATAAGGATGAATTAGAATAATTTACAGATTATTGAATGTTCCTTTTAATTGAAAACGGAATCAGATGAGTTAGCATGGTACCAGACAGATATGCTAGAATAAATCATGTTTGATTTAATGAGAGAAATAACTAATATGATCATGCATCAAATCCATAGATTTAACAATTTATATAATAGGGTCTTGTACCAATTAATGTCTGTAAGAAAAAAAATAATTTCAAAGGAAGCAAAGATAAATTCGCAGAAAATGTCACTTGTAAAAGAAAGTTGCATTTAAAATTACTATCCAGTTTGGATAAGATAAACTATAAATATATTTCTCAGAGTTTGGTCACAATGACAGGAATGCTTACCTACAGACTTCTAATGCTGTTCAATTGGTAGGTCACAGTGACAGGTGGAGCTTACAAAAAGATTTATAATGTTCAATTGATATGCAATGTGCCATAGTTGAAGATTTGAAAATCGTATTATTACTGAAGCAAATAAAAATTAGTTTGAATTCTCAGTAGTTGGAAAGAAGAATTGGTCTTATCTTGGAATCATTGGCCAATGGAGCACCAATCCTTGTAAATTATATGCTGTAATTTTGTTTTAGTCTGGTTTGTATGTAGAATTTAACTGTCTCCTAGAAATACACTCCTGAAACAAGATTTGCTGCAGTCATTGTCAGTGGAACATCTGTATTGACCACAAAGCACCCAGTAAATATTTTGTGAGTAGCCTGTTTTTTAGCATTATTTAAAGTGCTGTTAGTTTCATAATTATGGTTTTCCTCTGTTGATTTACCCCAAAATCCCTGTTAAAAAGTTATAAATTTACCACTAACTAGTGAAATTAGTAATCCAAACCTAAAAAAAAAACTGGGTAGATTATCTAATGTTGTTTGTTGTCAGATAATCCTCTCAGCTCTCAAAGTTTTGTAATTGTCAGTTGGGAAAATGTATTCATCATATGATGTTTGATGTCTTGGTTAATCTTGCATTCTGAATATTTTTTCGGGTTTTTATTAATTTGTTTTATTCCTTTTTGTTCAACTCAGTTAAATGCCTTATAGTTATTTACTTGTATTTTACATTTGCTATAAAAGTTCAATTCTCGTTTGCATTCATTACAGGAATGTTAGCTTGTACCTGTAATTGTTATTATGATCTTGTACTCTGTCAAATACTTGTTAAGGTTGTTCTGATCCAATTAAAATGTGTACAAGAGCATGGATCCAGATTAGTCCAATTGGATCAGGTCCAATTAAAAGCATTCAGTGCCATTTATCAGTCCAATTGGATCTGGTCCAATTAAAAGCATTCAGTGCCATTTATCAGTCCAATTGGATCTGGTCCAGTTAAAAACGTACAATGGCAAGGATCAATCCAATTGGATCTGGTCCAATTAAGTGTACAATGGCAAGAATCCATCCAAATGGATCTGGTACAGTTAAAAGTAAGTATACAATGGCAATGATCTGTCCAATTGGATCTGGGCCACTTAAAAGTATACAATGCTAAGGATCAATCCAACTGGATCTGGTCCAATTACATGTGTACAATTTCAAGGATCAGTCCAATTGGATCTGGGCCACTTAAAAGTGTACAATGCCAAGGATCAGTCCAACTGGATCTAGTCCAATTACAAGTGTACACTGGCAAGGATCAGTCCAATTGAGTATGGTCCAATTAAAAGTGTATAATGGCATGGATCAGTCAAGTTGGATCAGGTCCATTTAAAAGTATTCATTAGTAAAGATCAGTTCAATTGGATCTAGTCATGAGGTTAAAAAATTCTCCTTACATTCAAGATTGTTTTTATGACAATACAACAAATTGTGTCCCTTTAGTTGATAAAGTTTATGATTTAAGGAAAAACAATTTTCCGATAATAATCACTTAAGAAGTTGATCTATGCAATGAGTTTATCAAGCATTGACTAGAGATGTAACATTGCAGAAGATAATTCAGTTTGACTTAAGTATTGGGGATAAAACAATCAATTATAAGAAAGACAAGAGTAAAACAAGAAATATATATCTACCCAACTGTCTGGCTTTGCAGTCAAAGTTAATTTGTTAGCTCATTAGCTAAGATTGGAAAAAGTAGGAAATTAATCAAGCATACAGTATTAGAATAACCTAACTTTTAAGAAAAATTAGGTGAAAGGTTAAAACAGATTTTGAAAGAAAAGGTGTAACAGTTGCAATGGAACTTTTGGCCTGTCCATAGCAGATTTTGTGAAAGGGTTAGCATTTGGATGCACTTGAGGAACAATTGTTAATGGATGCAGTGGCCATAGTATTTTCATGAATTGGACAGTATACAAGAGATATGAAATTAATTGCCAGTTATTTGTATCTTTTGGAACAAAAGCTACAGGAGCATTGCCAGGTATCATTGGCATCATAATAATCTGTATGTTGTTACATTAGGTGAAAATTAATTCCTTTCTTCAGATGATGATGCCAATGTATTATTGTTTGCATTCATTAGCAATGTTATCAAAAGGTTTATACAGTGGTCCACCTCTTGAACAGCCCCTGTGACATTTGGTGTGGATGGAGACAGAATTGCAGAACAATTTTAGGTAGAGATAACTCGAATAAAACAATTTTATGCTGAAAAGACTTAAATAAACAACATCATAACCATTAAGGAGATTATTCAGCAGCAGTGGGAAAATGGAGCAAATGGAAAGAAAATTTTGTATGTATCAAGATTTAAATGACATTTTTGAATGGTTCTGCAATGTGCATGACAACAGTACCGGCTTGCATATTACACTTTCATCAAGAATAAGAATCATTAATGTATATTAAGTTGAAATAAGTCTATTCTTAAGACAAGTTGAAGCAAATGTTAATTTATCTTACTATTACACGAAGATATTAAATGCTTTGAAGTATGCAGCTTTTTTACTACATACATTACATATACTTCTCATAAAAAATTTAGTTGCCCTCTGGAAAGGCCATCCAGTCTAAAAGGAAATTTTCCTGGTGCAGAAAGGTGGCTGTATAAAAGGGGGACTACTTTAATTGGTAACTGAAAGAATAAAAAGAGAAAAGATTAAACAAAGGAAATTAAATTATGTCAGCTTCAGCAGCCATGAGATAATTATAGACCATTCTTTGTATGTTTCATGATCTACATGTTTTAAATCATGTGTGATGACAAGATTTTCACCATTCTCATCTGTCTTGCCTTCATAATTACTAATGTTCTCGTCTTTTATTCTGATGAATTTATAATCTATCATTTGAATATTTTTTGCAGACTTTTTGTTTGAGCTGGTATTATATTCTTGACTACATTGGTATTCATAGCAGTGCATGTGTGTGCATTCCTCAATTAGCAAATGACATTTTAAATTTGTTTTTGTACCAATAATGTTGTTCATTTTGATTACAATATCATTGGATAACAAACATTCTGTCACAAGCAATACCATTGTTTAGACCTGAAGTGCTGTTACAATGTTTTCATTGAGTCATTGTCTCATTTGCTTAGCATTAAGTTTTCTAATAATATTTTCATAGTGTCTTGAGCAGTAGAAAAATAAAGTAAAAGATGTTGTTCTTGTAGGGTTTAATGCCATTTTTCAGCACATGATAGGCTACACATGATGGCCAGTATTAATGGTGGAGGAAGAACCCGGGAAAACCCTCAGAAAGAACCACCAACCCATGAGAAACTACTGACAAGCTTTCTCACATACCCACATTGGCCAAATCTGAGACTCGAACCCATGCAGACAGTGGTGATATTGCAGTGATCCGTAAAACAGAAAATGCTTTTGACCACTGTTCAGCTTTGTACTTGGCACCTAAAACATACACATATAACATCCAGTAATTGTTTTGAGTCTAGATATTGCTTCTTCTACAATTGCTATGAAGAAAAGAAGCCCATTTTACATCAGCTGTTAACACTGAATTTTGTTTATCAGTCATTTTTCTCCTGTACTCAACTGTTTCAACTCCATTATTATAATGCATTTTGTATGCACTTACCCCATAAGAACAAACTTAAAGACCTAATAATGTTTCCTACCTTAAATATTTTCAGCATTTTGTTATCCTTTCTAATTTCATGGTGTTTTGTCTTTTGTAGTTATATCCATATGGACATACACCACAATTAATTTTACTATATGTTCTCTACATATATTTATCATAACTGACCTTTCCACTGTGTGACAATCAATACAAATCATATGTTAATTTAAAATACCTCCAAAGATGACTTCACAGTGAAGTTCTTGTCAAGGGTTGACCAGCATTTTTTTGAGTGGCTGCACTGTAAACAGAACAGCATGTACACAGAACACAGATTTCACTTACGGATCATCACCAAAGCCTTATTATTCCATGTGCACTGTCGCCAAATTACACACTGACAACCACTCTCTCAGCTCATATTCTCAAGAATAAACAATTACCTTTAAATTCCTACCATAAATGCATCAATAAAAACTCTTCTATCACCACCAAAATGAGAGAGGAAAAAAATGTTCTAATAATGGACTAGATCTACATTCGTGGGTACTGAACTGGAAATAATAATTGTAATGTGATTCCATATATATTTTGTAATGCACTTAGAGCTTCAAAAGATTAGGCACTATACAAAGACGCTTAGAGCTTCTAAAGATTGGGCGCTATACAAGGTCCTCATTATTATTATTATTAATATTATTATTATTATTATTATTATTATTATTATTATTATTATTATTATTATTATTATTATTATTATATAATCTGGTCTTCATTCTTCAAAGCTCTGATGAACTGTTATGTTCTTTTAGGCCATTATCAGTATGATTTGTATTTTTTCCACTAATAGATCTTCGGTCATATTCATGAAGAATATTGAAGTTATTCCAGATTATCTTTAATTGTTTTTCGTCTGTGTTGTTGCTTGTTGGATTAGCAGTTTTAACATCAGGTCAGCATTCATGAACAAACATATTTATTTGAAAATAATACTTGTGTCTGGATTTCACTAGCTTGGATCATAAATGTCCAGTAAGATAATCCACATACTGATGCTTCCATTATTGCTGCCTGGTTTAATTGTTTTGACAAAATGTTATATCACATTGTGCTGTCCATCAATTTATTGAATCATCATCATCATCCAATTTTAAAGTGGAATTATAAAGTGTATTAAGTGTTTTTTTGCATAAAAATCATTATCTTTGTTGTATATTTTTATCCTTTTTATATATTTGTGCAGTATCTTCATTAACTAGAACTTTAGTCTGGAACTGAACATTATTATTGGTTGCAGAATTTTGTTTTGTTGGAATCTGAAGTTTATTATTATTTTCTTGAAAGTGATAAATTTTGCATCAGTTCTTTATGCACAAACTAAAAATGTCTAATATTATTTGTCACATAAAATACTTTTAAGGTCAAAGTTTATGCTGTGCTCACAAAGTACATGTAGTTGTGGCAGTCTTTTTTCTTTACAATTGCATCATTTCATTAGTTCTTTAAATTTCTTTTGGTGTTTTCTTAAATATAAAGGTTACCACTACAAAAAAGGTTGAAATAAAGGTAATGTAATTTTAAAAAAAGTTTGGTTGTGTGGCAAACCGGATATGGACAGGTAGCTGACTTTGGACTTCTCCACCTATCCACCTACCCAAAGAAAATTGGTAGGATCATGGTGAACTGTGACTGGTGGTCTTGAATTTCTTAAAACTTTATTTTTAGCTCTACGAAAGGCCTGATGAGTTTACGGGATTGCCATGTTCAAAATATTGTTATCACTACTCCACCTGAACGTATGAGTCTATCAATATGAGGGTTTCACTAAAAGACTTGTCTGCTAGATCGCTATTGAAAGTTGTGCCAATCTTGGAAATCTTGTTTGTTACTTCTCATGAATGGCAGGTTATATCATCATGGGGTTTTACTTAAAGACCTTTAATGATGTCTAATTTGACCTAATTGTAAATGGTTTTTGTTGTTGTTGTTGTTGTAGGGTTTAACGCCATTTTTCAGTACACAATAGGCTATACATGGCGGCCAGTATTATTGGTGGAGGAAGAACCCAGGAAAACCCCCAGAAAGAACCACCAACCCACGAGAAGCCACTGGCAAGCTTTCTCACATAACTACATTAGCTGAATCTTAGACTTGAACCCACACATACGGAGGTGAGATTGCAGTGATCCGTAACGGAGAGCGCTTTAGACCACTCAGCCACTCCTGGCCCCAACTGTAAATGGTGTTGATCTGAATTTCAATATGACCTTTAAAGCAGCCATTTTCAAAATCTCATTATTGCTATTTCTCCAAAATGGAAAATTGTATTGACATGGGGTTTTAATCAGAAAACTTATTATTTATAGCTGATCCTAAATGAAAATGGTGCTGTTCAGAGATCTAATATGGCCACAATAGTAGCCATCATGAAAATATTGTAGTTACTACTCTTTCTGACAGTGGTATTAATTTGATATACAATATGGCCACTTAGTTAGCCACTTTGAAAATCTGGTTATTGTTACTCCTAAATGGAAAGTCATGCTGACATGGAGTTTTCACTAGAAGATTTTTTTATGAAATAGTTTGTCCTGAATGAAGATGGCCCAGATCTGACCTTAGATATGCTGTCACAATGAACATATTTTCACTAATTTCCTAAATGGAAGGTTCTAATGGTGTCTAGTTTGTCCTAAATGAAAGTGATTCTGATGTTAGATCCAGTATGGTTGGTACAATGGCTGATTTAAAAATTTATTACCACATAAAATTGGAATCGATGGTTTCAGTAGTTAGCAACTAGAAAGAAAATATGTCTATAATTTTTGGTCTTGTCTTGTGTAGGGTATTTCTTGCTTGAAAAGTAACTGGGGAGGAGTGATCAAGGAATTTTTTAAAAATTTGGGAGTAGGGCATTGGGTTTTTAAAAAGTTAAATTTGATGGGGTTAGCCATGATGCAATTGGTTTGTATTATTTAAATTGTTTTTCTCCGCCCACATGGAAATATCTCAGTGCATAATTTATGTATAAGTTTTGTAAATTTTGTTCATGACTATAAATTGTAGTGATTATCTTTAGTTACGATTTTTTTAGATGTTCACAGTTGCTAATAATAAAACTATTAGCAAATATGTTGACAAGTGTTGGGCTGTTTCCCATTGGACAGGTTGGTGAGTGTGTCCTTGGAAGAATAAATAATTCCCATTTGATGGATTTAAATCATGTGAATTCTTGACAATGTTAAAGATATGCAATTTTTCATGTAGTAATGACAATATACATATTTTACCCTTTCTCCTGTGCATACATAGTTAGGACTGGACAACTTTTTCATTCTAATTTTTTGTGTTCTTTTTGTAACATTAAGTCTGCATATGTTTTTATATTGTATTTAGATATTTTAGAGGTAGCATTTGTCAAGATTATTCAGTGGAAAATGTAGGTGTTCATTGGACTATAATATTTTCTGAGAGTACATTGATCCCCTCACAACCCCTAACCTGTGAATTATTTGAAAGAGTTATGGACAATGCCATTTTAAAACTTCAAGATTGTTGGTGGTCCAGGAAATCCATGGATATGAAATTTGAAAGGAACTTTTTATTGTTTTGGACTTTACGATAACTTGTTTAGGATTGTTTTGCATTCAGTTAATAATACTGTCAAGTTCTTTTTGCGTTTTCATTTTATGACATTGATAATTAAATTTACTGTTACGTTTTACAAAACTTATTGGTTTCGCTTCTTTCTGTTACTTAGTTTATGACTGTTGAGTTGTAACATGTAAAATATTTACTCATATTATTTATAAATCTCACAAAAAGCAATGCAGGATGAAATAAAGTCAGAAAATGAAATGAAAATGGAAGCATACAGTAATTGATCATTATATGGGACAAGAGGTACATAAAATGTTTCCTTGAAAACCAAGATGTAGCTCTCTTAATCATAGAAGTGATATCATTTAAAATGTTATTTACTGCCAATGTCCCCTATAACTTCCAATATCTTGATCATTACAGGGGACAAAAGGTAAATAAAATGTTTGCCTTGACAACCATGATGTAGCTCTTTAATCATAGAAGTGTTATCTATTTAAATAATGTTTACTGTGTAATCCAACATGACTTTGGGATATAAACTCAAATAGTAATCTTTTATATCCATATGTATTCTTGAGCCACTGACCACTTGTTGTTATCCAGTTATTGACAGTAAAGAATGGATTATAGCGCTAAAGATTCTTTCAGGTATAATATACATGTAGTATTCTTTTTTTTTTCTTCAGGTCATTGCTGATTTTAAAGATGTGGACATCAAAGTTTATCTGGCTTCATGTAAAGGTTTGTGTGCAGAGAAAACATTTATGATTTAGAACTATCCTCTTTAGGCCAAGTAAACCAGTATAGCATCCTGGCAAATATACACTGCATGTTAATAGTAAATAACATTTACAGTAAAGATTCTTTATAATGTTATACACCAGTATAGCATCCTGGCAAATATACACTGCATGTTAATAGTAAATAACATTTACAGTAAAGATTCTTTATAATGTTATACACCAGTATAGCATCCTGGCAAATATACACTGCATGTTAATAGTAAATAACATTTACAGTAAAGATTCTTTATAATGTTATACACCAGTATAGCAACCTGGTAAATATACACTGCATGTTAATAGTAAATAACATTTACAGTAAAGATTCTTTATAATGTTATACACCAGTATAGCAACCTGGTAAATATACACTGCATGTTAATAGTAAATAACATGTACAGTAAAGATTTTTCATAATGTTTCACATAGACTTGGATCTCTTACGAAGTGATAACCATGAAATGTTACATCCAAAGTCCTTATTTTTTGGGGGGGGGGAGGCGAAGGATTTCAGATTGTTTATGTATCCTTGTTAGATATACTTGTAGTAAACCATTTATACTGGTATCATTACTCTCAAAACTTGTATGTAATGGTAATTTCAAACAGCATACATTTGATAAAAATAATTTTTGTCATGAGACAAAAAGAAGCAAACCAATACATTGTACCAATGGATAAAGTGCAAACATATATATTTTCCAGTCAGCGAATTGTTAAAAAAAAGTTTTTTTGTAAAATCGTTATTCAATAATTTGGCTGCTTCATTTGATCACAAATTTTCAGAAACAACCCCAAGGTAAAACAAATTTATATTGCAATTGTTGGTATCACAGTTGTAACATTGGTACTATCAGAATTATCATAACTATGAAATCAGCAACCTTGTTACCAAGTAGGTGTCACACCATAGCAACAAGGGGAATATCATCAGCAATAATACCACTGGTACGACATCTCCTTGATCTTTCATAAAAGTACAAAAAAAACGTATAAAGTATATTAGCATTTGTGGAAGAGATCACGTATAAATAATACAAGACGTGACCTGATATGGCTTTTGAAATTTTATACATGTATGTATTTTTTGCACATTTATATGTTTGGTTTTTTTTACTGACTCGTGCCAAGCCTTCAAAGAGCGTCTTAATCAAAATTTAAAGATACAATTATTTGATAGATTTTGTTTTATTCTGTATTGCTACTTTTTATAACAGTGTTATCATGTACTCACCTACACTGTTATAGACATGTTCGCTAGTACTATTTGTTATAGACATGTTCGCTAGTACTATTTGTTATAGACATGTTCGCTAGTACTATTTGTTATAGACATGTTCGCTAGTACTATTTGTTATAGACATGTTCGCTAGTACTATTTGTTAGGCTGTTGTATGTACTCATCCCCTTGAAATATACTTTATTTTAACACTAGACCAGTTGTTTAAGTTTAAAAGCATTTATCGTCTAAAGACACCTTCTTGTAAATATTGTGTGTAATGTGTGTGTGCATGTGTGTGACCAAATGAGATTCTTCTTTAAATAACGTCATTGTTATTGGTACAGTATTATTATTAATATTATTACTAATATTACTGTAAAGCCATTGTTATTCACTGATTGATTATGAATGATGTATGATTATTACACTTTTGCTACCAGACTCCATTCTTGTTACACTGTTGTTCAATTTAAACAACCGCCATTGCTGCTCTGGATCTGTGTGGCATGTGATAAAAACATAATTGAGCCACTTTTTCAGATTGACTACACACTTTTACCAATTGTAGCAAAGGAATGTTATAGCAAAACCTTTGAAATACATAGTAACTTGGAATTGGACCAATAGAAATTAAAGTCCAACAATCTAACAAGAAAAGCATCCAACTCAGTAACATAATAAACATGTTTGCTTTATATGACATGTCTAGTAGTAGGCATTAGACTTTTAGTCCAGATTACCAGTGAAGATTCCATTTCCTTTGGATTAATGCTTCCATTGATAAAAATCAATATTTGATGGTGAATGTGAATATTTGATTTGAAGGTGGATGGGGTGTAAATTGTTAAGAGTTTTGAAGTAGCTGCATCTTCTGTTTCCAAACATTTACAGTAGAACCTCTCTTTAAAGACCACCTATTTTGTTGCCAAAAATGTATGGTCTCAAAACAGGTCACAATGCTATATTATCAATAAATTTGTGCATAAAAAATGTTGTCTCTCATGACAGGTGGTCTTATATAGCAGTGGTCTTTCAAGACAGGTTTTACTGTATTGTTAAGAGGTTGGTTGAAGGGGACACATATTTTTCATACATTTATTTTTATGACATGTAATAAATTAAAGGTGACAGGTCATAGTTTGTTTAGTCGTGCATTATTAGGGCTACAGAGACAGCATCACAGGTGAGATGGTATATGTATAAATTTTTCAGTTCATCCTTATTTTTGATGGGATACCCTATTTCCTGGATACTGTGGTTGCCACAAAACACAAATTTAAAGACCAAGTGAACACCAATTATTTTTTCTTCTCTAATTCAGATCTTAAATTCTACCAAAATGTATATCCCTCAAAATATGAATTTATAGTATTTCAAAGCAGTTTTGTCTAGTTTTTATTTGCCCAGCAAATGTGTGTATTATATAATGATTATGTACATCTGTCTGTTACTAAGCACAGTTATTCAGTTTTGATGAGGTTTTATTAATCTCAGTTATCATATTTTTAAATTGTATATAGATTTAGTCTCTTTTCTTGCAGCTGGAATCAGAGAAATGTTTGCACTTACAAAGTTTTATGACCAAGTCAGCAGAGAAAATATTTTTGTGACACTTCATGATGCAGTTTTACATGCACAACATGATAATCAGAGTCAGAGACAAGTTCAGGTATTTCAGCATGTAAATGGCTTTTTGTTATCTATTCAATATCAGCAGTCTGATAAATTTGAGGGTTCTGTTTCCTTTTTTATTTATACATGACATTTTTTAAACACTCTGAATGGTGTTTGAAATCACAGGTAGTGATTACTTTCTCTGATTTTCAAAGATGTATGTAAACAAATAAAGTAGATGTGGATTAACTTCTTGCGGTGTCCTGCAGTAGTCATGAGTTTAAAGCATGTTTATCAAATATCTCTTAAGATATTGAGCTTGTTTTAAAAAGCTGTGTTCCAGTAATTTTGTTCTGTAGGAGGCTGTGCCTGAAATTTTGTTTCAGTCTTGAAAATTTCTTGATTGATTTACTGTATTTATCAGTGTAATATATCCACTGAAATTGTTAGCAGTATAGACTCAGATCTGTCACCACATAATGGACAGGAAGATCAGGATCTATGTTATTTAGTTAAGTATGGCGGGTGTATTTAAATCAACCAAAGAGATTTTTTTAAACAAAATTCCATGAGAAGAGAAATTTCTGTGTGATTGAAGCAGTGAATAAAATGTAGCTGTCACAGTACCAAGTTTCTTCATGATAGCCCAAAAAGCTAATTATTGAAATACAACATTTTTTAACCGATCGTATACACCTGTAAATCACATAGATTTGAATTACTGTATTTAAACTGGCATGTAAATCACAGATTTGAATTGCTGTATTTAAACTGGCATGTAAATCACAGATTTGAATTACTGTTTAACTGTCATGTAAATCACAGATTTGAATTACTGTTTAACTGGCATGTAAATCACATAGATTTGAATTACTGAATTTACACTGGCATGTAAATCACATAGATTTGAATTACTGTATTTACACTGGCATGTAAATCACATAGATTTGAATTACTGTTTAACTGTCATGTAAATCACACAGATTTGAATTACTGTATTTACACTGGCATGTAAATCACAAAGATTTGAATTACTGTATTTACACTGGCATGTAAATCACAAAGATTTGAATTACTGTATTTACACTGGCATGTAAATCACATAGATTTGAATTACTGTATTTACACTGGCATGTAAATCACATAGATTTGAATTACTGTATTTACACTGGCATGTAAATCACAAAGATTTGAATTACTGTATTTACACTGGCATGTAAATCACAAAGATTTGAATTACTGTATTTACACTGGCATGTAAATCACATAGATTTGAATTACTGTATTTACACTGGCATGTAAATCACAAAGATTTGAATTACTGTATTTACACTGGCATGTAAATCACAAAGATTTGAATTACTGTATTTACACTGGCATGTAAATCACAAAGATTTGAATTACTGTATTTACACTGGCATGTAAATCACATAGATTTTAATTACTGTATTTACACTGGCATGTAAATCACAAAGATTTGAATTACTGTATTTACACTGGCATGTAAATCACATAGATTTGAATTACTGTATTTACACTGGCATGTAAATCACATAGATTTGAATTACTGTATTTACACTGGCATGTAAATCACATAGATTTGAATTACTGTATTTACACTGGCATGTAAATCACATAGATTTGAATTACTGTATTTACACTGGCATGTAAATCACATAGATTTGAATTACTGTATTTACACTGGCATGTAAATCACATAGATTTGAATTACTGTATTTACACTGGCATGTAAATCACATAGATTTGAATTACTGTATTTACACTGGCATGTAAATCACAAAGATTTGAATTACTGTATTTACACTGGCATGTAAATCACATAGATTTGAATTACTGTATTTACACTGGCATGTAAATCACATAGATTTGAATTACTGTATTTACACTGGCATGTAAATCACATAGATTTGAATTACTGTATTTACACTGGCATGTAAATCACATAGATTTGAATTACTGTATTTACACTGGCATGTAAATCACATAGATTTGAATTACTGTATTTACACTGGCATGTAAATCACATAGATTTGAATTACTGTATTTACACTGGCATGTAAATCACATAGATTTGAATTACTGTATTTACACTGGCATGTAAATCACATAGATTTGAATTACTGTATTTACACTGGCATGTAAATCACAGATTTTAATTACTGTATTTACACTGGCATGTAAATCACATAGATTTGAATTACTGTATTTACACTGGCATGTAAATCACATAGATTTGAATTACTGTATTTACACTGGCATGTAAATCACAAAGATTTGAATTACTGTATTTACACTGGCATGTAAATCACAAAGATTTGAATTACTGTATTTACACTGGCATGTAAATCACATAGATTTTAATTACTGTATTTACACTGGCATGTAAATCACATAGATTTTAATTACTGTATTTACACTGGCATGTAAATCACATAGATTTGAATTACCCAGGTACTGTATTTAAACTGGCATGTAAATCACAAGGATTTGTCAAGGATTTTTTTTAATTTTTAATACCAGTTGAAATACTTTCAAAAGCATTCATTACACTTTTGTTAATTTCAATGTATGTGTTTTATCTTGTGTATTGTAGAACACTGCTGAGAATGGAATAACACAGGATTTAGCAGACACTGCTATTGAAGATGACCATAATGGCATAGACAATGTGATCAATGGCAGTCCTAACCTACAACCAGTGAGTTCTCTTATTAGTACAGTACACTGCTTATAATGAAATCAATTAACACAAAATATTGGAATTCCGAAGCACATCACAAGGTCCCTAATAATGTGTTATGGAATATTTAACTTTGTTTATGATGAAACTTAGATATAAAACATGATTTTAGGGTATATTGGACTTTTAATTGGAGTTTACTTTGTTTCATCATTTCAGGTTTAAGTTACTGTATTTAGTGCACTTCATTTACTGCATATCATTCACTTTCATTGGTAGGGCATTGAATATGTAATCCAAGGATTGTCGGTCCAGTACCCTCACCCCCCATACAATCCCTGGTCATTGGTTTCTGTTTCCTTGGCAGAGGCACTTAGCACCCCTTCCCTCAGTAGGTTTAAGCCACTAATGCGTTAAAAGTGCATTAAGAACAGACAACCAGTATTTCTCAATAACATTAGACTCTAACATGGCATAACAAGCAGCATATTACATATATAAAGATTCTTTTCATAGGTCACATGAATATTGTATAGTCTCTGTCTGGAGTCTAAAATGGCATAACAACAGTATATTACATATATAAAGATTCTTTTCATAGGTCACATGAATATTGTATAGTCTCTGACTGGAGTCTAAAATGGCATAACAACAGTATATTACATGCATTCAGTTTCATATTTTGCAATGGGTTAGAATTTGAAAGAGAAAGAATTTCCTCCAATATCTTCACTAGTCGTACTGGCTATTTTAAAAAAAACTTGTATGTCTTATGTATTGTCAAAGAACCTTTAATTCCCTTTGTTTTGGTGTATGATGATTTGTGTTGTTATAGGGTTTAATGCCATATTTCAGCACAAGATAGGCTATACATGACGGCCAGTATTAATGGTGGAGGAAGAACCTGGGAAAAGCTCGGAAAGAACTACTGACCCACGAGAAGCTACTGACAAGCTTTCTCACATAACCACATTGTCCAAATCCTAGACTCGAACCCACGCAGACAGAGCTGAGATGGAAGTGATCCATAGTGGAGAGCACTTTACACCACTCAGCCACTTGTGTCCTTTGATGGGTGTAATTATCAGTTATAGTGTATACAGCTTGGTCTTACTCCAGATGTGCATCTTTCAAACACTGCTAGCTCTGCTTGTTCATTTTCACTTCCTAAACTTCAGAGGTAAATTGTGAAGAAAAAAAAGAGCATTTTGCATTCTTGATGAAAGATCATTTGCTTTGGACAAACGATACTGATACGCAATCAAATATGGATGATTATATAAAAAATACCTCAAAATTCTTGAAGCAGACAACTTCATGACATGAAATAAACAGCATGTGAAGATAACTCTACCAAACCATCCTACCTACCCAGATTTCTTGGCTGACTGCTCTTGCATTGCCTATTAGGCATATGTCAACCAGTTGAATGCGCTCATGTCCTCATAATTATTATGAGGCTCAGGTTATCAAAACTTGATCTACCATACTAGCAATGTTTTAGGGCTGTTCCATTAGAACATAGATGTTTTTTTAGAATTTACTTATCAGTTTAATATGAATTCTGTGCAGTCAACATACATTGGCATATAGTTTTCAAAAATGCCTTCCCAGGATACCATGTACATGTATGTTTAAATGGAACAGCCTTTAGAATGATTGTATGCAAGCATCATATGTCCAAATGATTATTTTTAGCGCCACATTAATATGTAAAGTACAGGACCCCTAGTAATTTCAGACTAATGGTGGTTTTATTTGTTTATCACTTTTTAGTCAATTTTTGTCAGACTTGTATTAAACTTTGGCTGAGTGTCTTAATTAATCACAAGTTACTTAGGTTTTCTTCCTTTGCAGAACTCCAATGAAGCCTATGCATAAGACCTTTCTTATTATTCAAGGTAAGTCATCATGACCCTCTAGCAATGCGATTTAATACTATGCTCAGTTCTGATGACATGACTGTACAGCATAACTTGTTTGTATGTATGTATGTATGTATGTATGTATGTATGTATGTATGTATGTATGTATGTATGTATGCATGAATGTATGTATGTGTGCATGGATGAATATTTATGTGTGTATGTGTGCATGGATGGGTGTATGTATGTATGTATGTATGTATGTATGTATGTATGTATGTATGTTGATGAGTGTGTGAGAGAGAGATATACTATGAATATTCATTACTTTATTTTTTCTGCTTTTTCTTGGATGGCCAAATATATTTACTTTTTCTGCCAAACAACAAAAGAATTTCATTCAGTATTTGAAAACAAATGAGAACTGTTCCAGTTAAACATATATAATGGTACCCTGAGAAGGAATTATATTAAAAATTATATGCCAGGGTACTTTGATTGCACAGAGTTAATATTAAAATGACAGGAAAATTATAAATTGCATTTGTGGGTGAGTAATCCACATTAAAAGTGTCTTCCTTTGGTCCAAGTTATGTTTTACTCTATCATCCCAGAGCAAAAATGCCAGGGTACTTTGATTGCACAAAATTTGTATTATAATGAAGAGAAAATTATAAATTGCATTCATGGGAGAGTACTCTACTTTAACTGTGCCTTCTCTGGATCCAAGGTATGTTTTACTGGAACAGAGTTAAGCAAAATCTTTGAAATCAAGCCTACATGTCTGATGTGCCTGAAGTCACACAGTAAAGTAATTAATGTTTACTTGAATGAAACCATGCCATTACTAGTCTTGTTTATTTCACTCCAAAGAGTATTCAAGTGTATTGATATACATAACTACACGGCAGAAAATAAATCTATCATGATTTAATATCTAACCATTATTTACTAACCAGGATAATCTACATAAATATTACTCAGATTGGTCACAATGTTTGTGATTAAATAAAATTTAAAATGAATTTAGAATGAAACTAAATTGGGTTTTTTTGTAGGTTGTAAAGTAGAAGGTAACTGTTACTGCAACAGAACTAATGAACTCACCTAGTTTGTTTGGTGTGGTGTCCATAAATAGAATCTTATAGTCTGCATGGCACATTTCCTTTCAATATTAAATTTAAAACTCAATATTTTTAACAGGTAAAACAAATATGTTATATTGAACTATAGTTTGATCAAGATTATTCTGATCAGCTAGTGTTAATATTTTATGATGTAAATACAGAACAGGAATAAATACACAAAGCAAAGAACAGGGCTTTATATTGACAGAAGGTCTATAAATAAATGGTTTTATGGTTAACAGAAACTTTATTTGAATACAGAGGTTGAATAGATGATTATTTTTAGAACATACCATTCTATTAAAATAGTTGTCTTTAAACACTGCTTCACAGCTGCAGCCCATGGTTATGAAAACTATTAGTAGCAAAATGAATATTGGTTGGTGAATGCTCAAATGTTGAACACTGGAATGCATCTCATTTTCAAAAGCGATGACAAGTTAGTTCTATGCATAGCTGTTCAAGCCATTTGCAGTCATTAATTTCAATGTAAATTATAGAGATTTATCAACCTTGTTTTATCCTATGTTGTCCAGATATATTCATGATGGTATTACAATTAATGTAGGACCATGCATAGTGTTACAATAGTGTTCTCTTTACTAGAATGATGTTTAGGAAAGTCATAAATGTGTACTGCATTTTAATCAAAGTTGTTTTATACTGAGCCATGTAACCACAAAATTGCATCCTTTATCTTGGGTGTTTTATACATGAAATATTGCTGTATTGAGGTGCTTTATAGTGGAGGTTCACTGTTCTACTATTAACACCACCACCACTACTACCACTACTGTTGATATTACTTATGTGTTTTTTGTTCTCTTTCAGGATTAATGGTTGAAATCTACCTGTGAAACCTTGGCAGGATTGTACCTTTGTATTACAGTTATTAAGCAGTGTGTTAATTGGAGAATATGTATTCTTAAGAATAATAATGTTACTGATTAAAAAGTTAAATCAACTTAGGTAATTAAGTCATCAGGTGGATATACATGCATTCATTTGTCAGGAGTATATGAATTGAGGTTAGGAGAGGACAGCTGTAAACTGTAGGTAACCAGCAGTTATACGGAGATATTATATCCAATAGAACAATTCCACTTTCACTTAAACGTTTTTATGCATATGCTTTCATGTGTACATAATTTTCAAAGCATCAGCATGATCAAAAGGAATATATAATGCTCAGGAATTTTAGATCCTTGAATAGCATGTAGATACTATATTTGTACATGCAGATGTCTGCTTTGTGATAAATCTAATGATCTGTTGAATCAAGTCTATTCACATTTTGGAGCTATTGGTAGCCTTTTTGCTAGATTGCTAGATTGTTTGACAACTTCTTCTATGGTTTGAGGGTTCGATATCCACCCAGGTTAACTGCTTCATTGTGCCTGGAAAGGGCACTTAGCTTCAATTTTGTTGCCATGATATAGCCAATACAATGCTGTAAAATATCACAGCTATTTATATTTGATGCATTTTGTTTAGAATGTTGAACAATAAATATGATGATTCTTGATTATTTTTTCAAGTAATTTTATGTGGTCTTTAAAAGTATCTGAATAACATTTGTGATGGCTTTAATTCGTTTGACATGTACTTTTTTGAGCATCTTACATTGTTCCAATTTCATTTTTATAATCAGTTATTATATAGAAGTTTATATGAATTATTTTCATATTTCCTAATCCTGGTATATAGATTTTTGTAAATAACAATTTTATCTTGCAAAACGTAAAATTTAAATGGCTTGTGAACTTTACATTTTTGTCCATGGAGCCCATGGTATTGAAGATGTTGGACCACCCTGTTCTAAACATAAAGAATTTTTTTTCAAATAAAAAGGACCTTCAACAATTCTTGATTTTCAAATATGACATTGTAAGCCTTAATCGAAGTAACTTTGAAATAACACTGGACAGAAATAGTAATCAGATATTCCAAACTGGATTCGAACTAATACACACCGACAGTTATTTTATGTTATACATTCACCAGGGTTTATGTACCATGGGAATTATACTCTCAGGGCAGACTTTACTCCCCTTCCTTGCTGTATTGATGTCTTGCATAGCTGCCAACTGTCCCGTTTTTTCCGTATTTGTTCCGTATTTTGGACCTGAATACGGGTGTACGTTTTTTTCGCAAAAAATACTTTTTTTATTTTAAAAAATAATAATAAAATTTCTTTGGAATTGCCAGTTTAGAACACGCTCTCGGTTCTATTTTGACAGAATATATCACATGTATATACAAATACAGTTCTACAATACGATTGGTTCATTCGAAATCGAGGCTACCAAGCCTGTCGTTAACCGCCATATTGGATTTCGTAATAGTTACCGCTGTTGCTGTATCTAGTCATCGTAATATTCAGCTTCTAATCATGATAAATTCGAAGGCAGAATATTCAGAATTTTCTCCAGAAGAAATAGGAGACGACTGGAAGGATATTTGTGCCGTCTTGTATAGATTTGTGAAACCATATAGTAAAGGAGAAAAACTGACGTTTTGTAATTGTGTAACGTGATTTCGCTATTGGGTACGGAGGCGCCCATGAAATACAAGAGCTCGAAAAAGCTAATAAACATCAGCATCCTGCTTCATCACACACAACTCAGCCTGAACTTGCGACGTAGATAAATGAGAGAGAGAACCTTAATGTACATCGATCAAACTATAATTTTTTAATTTCTTTTAGAAATAAACCTTCCTTTTTCAGTTGCTAATGTTGTTGACGATTTATTTTGCACAAGTTTTTCAGATGTTAAAATCGCAAAAGATAATTCTTATGCTTGAACGAAAACATTTCAATAAGAAAATTACAGAATTGAGATAATAAATGAAAATTGGTACATTGGAATCAATGATTAAAAAAAAAATAAGGCATGGAAAGGGCTCCTATAAATAGCTTGTGTTGAGTGTGTTGCACTCTTGCACCTTTTGAATGAGCACCCATATGGAACACGCGCAACTCCAGAAGGTACAAATGTGCATCTTTGACATTAATTAATTGTGTAAGGCACTGTCCAACTTTACTGATGGTTGTATATGTTGTAAATATATACATATGTATTGAAATTTAAAAATCAGTATTTGGTCCTGAAAATCAGTATTTTTGTCACAAATAATCAGTATTTTTGCACTCGGGGGTTGGCAGCTATGGTCTTGTGAATTGTTTAAATGGATCTTTAACATAGCTTTAACAATTTGTCAATGATATTGCTATGATGTAGCATGTTGTCCCACCCAGTCACATTATCCTGACACCAGGCCAACCAGTCCTAACACTAACCTCTTAATGATGAGCGCCAAGCAAGGCAGCTGATTGTACCATTTTTGTACGTCTTTGGTATGACTCAGCTGAGGATTGAACCCATAATCTCCCACTTATGATGTGGATGCTCTAGCCACTAGTCCACTGGAGTGGTCTTTGATGTCTTGTATTTAATAAATAGAATAGAATGCCTTCTGCAGTTATTCTTCAGTAACAAATATAATTACATGGTGGCAGTGGTCAAAACACAAAATTTAAATTATCAGAACTTGAGGTTGTCACATCACTTGTTTACTTTCTCAGGAAGGAGAAGTAGTGTAAGCCTTAATCTAATTAGCTTTGAAATATCACTTGATAGTAAAAGTAATCAGATATTCCACACTGGATTAGAACTGATACACACCAACAGCTGGTTTAAGTTATAGATTCCCTAGGGTTTATGTTCCATGGGAAATATACTTTCAGGTCTTTATTTCCCTTCCTAGCTGTATTGATGTCTTGTATTTGATAAATAGTATAGAATGCCTTCTGCAGTTATTCTTCAATAACAAATAGCATTACAGAAGATGTCTTTGAATCAACCAAAAAACACTTTGAAGTTTTCAGAGGGAATACAACATTGGGTGCATGAAATGAGACTTGATATATGTAGTTTACTTGATGGAGATTTGTTCCTTTGTGGTATTGGTACACTAATTATGTTTTTTCTTCTACCATATAACCTATTTATTCAGTGATAAGTAACAGATGCAGAAGGTCTGTTTTCCATGTGTAAAAATTCTCGCAAACTCCTCGAACAAAACCTCTGAGGCTGTATGAACCATATTTATTCTAAGATAGAAAATTCACTCAACCAGCTTAAAATGACAAGTGAAATGTTTTGGCATTCTGGTGAATTTTTCAGTAATTCCCTATTCAGATGGGATTCAAGGCTGATCATCATTTTTCTTCAATGAAAAGTATGTTTTGCTGGAGTCCTTACTTTTATAAGAGCATAATTTGTCATTTGTTTCCATCAAGTTCATGCAGATGCTTCACACTTATTCTTAATACAATTAAACTCTTATCATAAGGAGACTAGACTGGTCTCAGTTTGTCATTTCATATGGCTGCTATTAGAAAGATAACAGAATAAGGTCTAAAAGCCATCATTTCTCACAATCAAAATCTAGTCATCAATAATGTGAGCTTTTTCATTCCCATAATGGCTGGTTGAGTTTGAGTTAATTTTGGATGAGTAAAAACTTTTAGTATTTATATTTAGTACTTGCCTGATTGGGTGAATGGAATTTTAGACATTCATCAACCTTTGTAATTACTTCTGTTGCCACTTTACATAACAAATTTGTTTCAGTTCATTCTTGTATCATTTGAACTATATTTTTCTGACCTACCAAAAATGACAGTTTCAGGCACAGAAATCACTGTTATTCAAACCAAAATCTTTTAAAATAGGTATATTTATACCAGTGCATATTTGTGCAAGTAAACTAATTTGTGCTGGTAAAATAAGTGCTTTCCAATTTAGGGTTCACCTATCCCTATATTTACACAGGCAGACAACTCTTGTCTGCACTCATTTTCAGCTTTGTATTTTCAGTACCTTACAAATTGTGGTAGATGAAATTTGAAGGTTTAGGTGTACCAATATTTACTCCATTCGAACATTATGTCTTAACATGCACTCAATTTGATGGGTTATGTTAATACAGTGCCTTGTCATCACAAAGACAGCCAGATGTCAACATCCCAAGGTGTGAGTGTACATCATGTAAGTTATGCACAACTAGCTGATACAAAGTCTAGATTTCAACATCTATATTTAATTTTAATTTAGATTTAATAGTTATAAAACAAGAGAAATATTATTGATGCAAAACATTTGTTGAAAAGAGTGAATACACAATCTTCCATGTTTCAAGGCCACATCGTTAATATTGCAACAAGCAAGACATTTTCCGAGAAGATGGTTATAACATTAAATATAAACCATTGGTGCAGTATTTCAGTGTCAGGTGTGAAATTATTGTATAAATACTTTGTTGGAAATATGTTCAAGTAGAAAAGGTGTAAATTGTCATGGAGTAACCTTTTGAATATCACCCCCCCCCCATTAATCTTTAATTGCATAGAATATGAATCTTGTCCATATCTTTTAGTCTCTTTCTCTGTAAACAAGTGCAATCTCATTTTATCAGTACTGTCACAAAAATGTAAAACTTTATTTTGTGACAGGTAAAGAATTATTAAGTTGGATCTGTTCATTTTTATTTTTTTATCCACACCAAAAAGGCAGAATCTGTCATGTTAAGGTAACCATTTATGTCAATCTCATGTTTTCCTCATTTCATTTCTGCACAACAGCTAGAGCTCTCAACGGTTATTCATTACCAAACTTTATAAATAGCATATTCTAGTTGGGATGAAGTCTATCAATTTTGAAGTCGCTGACTAAAAGAAGAAAAATGATTTTTACAAAATAACATTTGTTGTACTTTTCAGACCTGGTCAATAATTTGGGGATGGTTCCCATTTGGACTAATAAAAAAGCTTATACATGTTGGGGTTAAAAAAGCTTGAGTTTAGGTCACAAGTCTAAGTAGAAAATAATATTATTTAGATTTCATAGTTTGACTATTGGCTAAGGTCTTTAAGACTTGGCCAGTAGTCTCCATTCAAAAGAACCCTTCTTGTTCCTGCAAAGAGGACTTTTAAACACAGTGTAAGGGTGTATTTCACATCATTCATGTTTTGCCAATTTAAAAATATCTTTAAAACATTAAAGTTTGTTGATTTGAATGAGATTTTGTTCTTTGATGACTTGATTTTGACTATTTTGATTAAAATAAATCCAACAGTAAGAGGAGTTCTTTCATTTCAGATGCTCAGTGTTTAATCCATAGTTAATCACAGTTCTGCTATTGTATACAAAAGAATTGCTTCTGTTAATGCAGTTTATATTAGTTATTATAAAATATGTGGAAATTTTTCACATCAGCAGACTTTTGAAGCTAAAAAGAACAAAAATATTCCAACATCAATATTACAAGAGTAATGTTGTTGTTGTAGGGTTAAACACCATTTTTCATCATACAATAGGCTATATATGGTGGCCAGTATTACTGATGGATTAAAAAACCCGGAAAGAATCACTGACCCATGAGAAGCTACTGGCAGGCTTTCTCAAATACCCATGTTGGCCAAATCTGAGACTCAAACCCATGCAGATAGAGATGAGATGGCAGTGATCCAGAGAGTACTTTAGACCAACAAGGGTATTGTAAAATAGGCACCATCAGTATTAATTTTCATTGTACAGACAGGCCTGCAAGTTTTTAGCATATCCATTACATATTTGCTTGGGAAAAATTATATTTGAATTTCTTCTTAAAGCTTATCTCCATCACTGTCCTCAAATACATATCAAGAATTTAGTGCTTGAAACTGCCTGTATTTTTCTGGCCCACCCTTGTCTTTCTGTACTATCTTCCATCTGTCCATCACACTTTAGGTAGTGTTTTGATTATGGTAAGTTTCTTGACCATTGCAACTACCATAGCCATGCAACTTTGTAGATGTGTTTTGGTCACTGCCAGACAAATCAACCAGGCCTTGGTATGTGACCCAGTTTTAATACATAAGTAACTTTGCATTTGAGTAAATTTATCAGGAATTTTTGCCACCAGAGATGTGTTGCTTGGTATGAAATGCATCTAGGTGAGTGCAACATCACTCTACCAAAATTAGGTCACTATGACTTGTATTTTAGGCTTCATTAAGTTTGATATTTGTCATTTTCCTGGGCATTATTACTAAGGGTTGTTCCATTAAAACATACATGGTACCCAGAGAAGGCAGTTGTTTTTTTTTTTCATTTCACAGAGTTCATATTTGTCACAGAATGGATGAATGGACGGTTGGAATGCCACTTATGGAAAATATAGAGACAAGACGCACCAAAAATTAAGATGATTTAATTAGATGATTATGATGAATAAATTTGTAAAAACATTATATTGCACACATGTAAATTGAAGCCCAAATAACTGCAGTTAAATAGTTCTTAAATATTATTCTTAAAATTCTTAAGAGCACTATGTTCACTGGTATTTCCATACTCTGTTATTATTCACTGATAATTTACACCCTCCAAGGGCTTCTTGACTGCAATGGTACACAATGGTTCCTTCACTGTGTAGGTGCACCTTCCTATGGCTTCTCCACTGAGTAGTGAAGTATATGGTAATTCTTGTGACTGGGACACTCATGCCCCAATTGTTCTTAGGATGTACTGGATGTATCTGCCCTTGTGGAAGGATTCCAAGGCTAGCAAAATCTTCCATTAGCAGTCTCAGCCTGGTCTTGTCAACCCAGGATGGAAGTTGCTTAATATGGCCAATCTAATTGTCCAAGTTTTAGCCACTGTCCATAAAAATTGTACATGTGACTGCCCCAGTTTTACATTGTATATGGTTGCTTTATACATACTCATTGCAGGTAACATGTAGTGCACGAGCATCTCACCTGGATAGAACTATTATGCCACTATAATGGTCACATTGCTTACATGAGTTTTTATTCTACAGTGAACTTCAGATAATCTGTTTTAGCACAGTCTACTTCAGATAATATATTTTAATATCTTTGTTATTATTATCATTATACGCTCGTAAAAATAAGTAACAGAAATGAGTGAAAGACAACAAGCTTTTTTAAATGTAACAAATATAATTTATTTCCCAAAAATACATTGTGAAATATGATGAAAAGAACTTACATTATTGCAAATTAAAGCCGCAAATAATCCAAGAATTACAGACACAAGTCCTAATAAAACAATGTAAAGTCCTGAAGAATTCCAAAAACTGAAGGCGATGACATGTCTGTTATAGATTATAGAGTATTGATATGTTAACAATCTTTTGTTGAATCACAGCAATATAATTGCAGGTTTGAATTCAGTATAAATTTCAGTGAATACCTTTCCCCAAGAATTTTATCAGAGCA
The DNA here is from genome assembly GCA_030141615.1 of Unio pictorum. NCBI lineage: Eukaryota > Metazoa > Mollusca > Bivalvia > Unionida > Unionidae > Unio > Unio pictorum. The sequence goes on along the minus strand of JARLTB010000006.1, from coordinate 5,148,231 downwards.
TTTTAATATTTCCAGACAAAAAAAAATTACTTTAATTCAATAATGTGAAGAAACAAAATTCATCACGTTAAAAAACTGCTAGAAGCTTAAACACAAGAACCAGTTCCTCTTAATTACAAGATTGTATAGTTCTCTACTTGATCTCAGGTCACAACTAGCATTTCCTAATAAATCCATAAGCTAATGGAAAATAACCTTCTAGAATGATCCTGGTGTTTACAGAATCAAAACCATGACCTGGAAAACACAGCAAGAATATTACAGTTATCCCTGATCACTTTTTGTGCTTGAGTATACCTCTGAGTAACATATATCACATTAGTATTTTTATGCCTACCCTGTGAAAATATCCTAGCGGGATTTTTTTGATTGTCTAGCATCATATCATACACAACTAGATACATCCATCAACAGAATCAATACTCTGTGATTCTTCTATATCAGTTATAAATTGAATAATATCCTCATCAATTACCGATTTTGCTTTCTCGTTAAAATCCTTTAACTCCTTTTAACATCGCTGATCATCTACACTCGGGGCTACCAAATATAGTTTATCCCAATTCATCCATCTCATTATCAAATTAAGTAACAATTGTGTTTTACCGCTTCCAGTTTGACCAATTATAATCATTCTGATTGAATTCGGCAACATCGCATGGTGTTGAACAGGTTCCCGTCCTTGGATAGCTGAATAATCAATTACATTGATGTTATATAAATAAATTATGAATCTATATTGTGTGAAATGCAAGACACGTACTAGCACAAACGACTTGACAACAATTACAACAAGCAATAACAGATCAGCACTTACTGGTAAGTGTGTACAATGTAGTACAAAAAAATTTAGATTTGTTTTTATGAAATCGGGTAATGATTTTAAAAAAAACAAGAAGGTGATATCGCAGCAAAATTGACAAAACTTCCCACTACTCCATGGGCAAAATATCCAGGAGAAAAACACCTTCCATGATATAATTACTGTGGCCCTGGAACCAGACTCGATATCCGAATCAATGATCAAGACCAGCCCCAACTTGGCGAATATCCGATAAACGCTATTGATGCTCATGATGTTGCTTATAAAAGTAGCAATCTGCAACATAGACATATCGCAGATGTCAAATTGATTCATGCATTGAATTCTATCACTGAAAAATCCTTCAAAGAAAAATTTTTGCTTGATAAAATCGGCGATGAAAAATAAATTCATGCTTGGTGCTGGTAATTAATAACAATATGGAATCTATTTATTATTCCCCAAGAGGATACTGGCAGGGTAAATCGGCAATCGATAAACTTACCAATGCGGCAAAAGTAAAACGAGTTACTGCGGCGGATTGGTTATCAAGACGGGCAATTTGGCAGATTTATCTACCCCCACCTAAACACATTAACTTCGCAAATTTTGATGTCAGTGTCCCCAATGAAGTTCATCAGGCTGATATATTATTTCTGCCGCATGATACTGTTAATAAACACACATACATGTATGTGTTAACCGTAGTTGATGTTGTGAGTAGATACAAAGAAGCTGAACCATTGTTGACGAAGTCATCAACTGAAGTAGCTTCTGCATTTGAAAGGATTTATTGATGAGGTCCTCTGCAGTGGCCAGATCTATTACAGATTGATCCTTGCCAGGAATTTCAGGGTGCAGTGTTATCAACAATGACGCATCGTAATACCACGTTACGACAAGGGCATACTGCAATACACCGCGATCAGGCAATTGTTTGAACGATTCAATTGGACACTTGCTGAGCGGTGCAGATATTTCCCCCCTGGTTTTTTTCAGGCTTGAGAGAAATCTTCCCCAAATATCAATCATTCCGCAATCAACCATTGTATTTTAAGATCTCTCTAAAAAGCGATTACTCGTATATTCTTGTACGGCTTTATGGGGTGGTTAAGTTGATGATGATATAGCGCTAAGTACATTTAATACTTGCTGGCCGTATATTGGTGGGTCAGTCATTTTCTGTGTTGGTAGCGTGGAGTATCAGATCGGAATTTTTAATTGATGTGTATTACGCATAAATTCTTTAGGTGGCGCTAACCCGTACGAATCAAATAAACAATTCCACGTGGATCAATCGCGTATCAAACCCAGTGAGTTCCAGGTCCGGTGCTGTTATCGAGATTAATTATACCAGTTTCAGTGCTTTTTGGTTATTGTGGTAATTGATCTCGTATAAAAACACCTCTGAAGTTTTTTTATTCTTAATTTTTTAGCAGCATCGAGTAAATCAAAATTTGACATTGGTGCTAGTAAACTGTACCTGGTAGTCTCAGGCCGTTTCTGCTGTACCATGAATACGGAGTTCCTGGCAGTCTTAGACCCTTTCCCACTACGGATAGTCTCTTTTTTTTTTTTTTTATCCGCTTCCAGTCGCCGCTTTTAGTGCCATCCCAGCGGCGGTACCAACAGCTCCGAGAGCGGCAGCTTTCACGACCGCAGGGGCGGCAGCGGCAATCAGCACTGGTAATGCAGCGAGAAGTAGAAATATACCACCTAATTTTATCATGTCTTTGATCACGGCCGCAGAGAGAGTAACCTGAACACCTTCTTTTATCTTTGCTAGCATCATTGAAAAGCTTAATCTGACGAGTTGTCAGTGATAGTTTGACCACCAGACAGATTGCGTTTTAACGATATCGTAGTTCCACATCTTTTAGTTGAATCCGATTGCAACTTTTTAATCTGACCAGTAGTCAGAGTAACACTAACATGACTATATGACATGTTATTTAATACAAAATTGATCTAATTGTCTACATGTTTTCTTCTGGTGCATCAAATACCCTCATTTGTCCACCAACACCTTCGAGTTGCATTGATTTGTCGCTGAGTATGACAGCAATTGCTCTGTAATTAGGGATAGTGATAGCACCTGCTGCATTAGTCGGAAGAGTTACACAAGCTTGGAAATGTATGTCAATGACAGACTGTCTGGTTCAATCAAGATGTTCCAACGAAAAGTAATAAATCGGTTTCTAAAATCTAATTGTGATATTTGCAGACCAGTATCTACATTATTATCACGTCCCATAAATGTCAGCAAACGATTATATGCGAGTGCTATTTGGTTTTGTCAGTAATTTAGTAAATTATCCTCGGATGGTTCTTGTTGGCTGTTTATCCTTAATGAGACTTCAGTAACATCCAGTTGATCAAATATCACATGGCTGCCTATTTGTGAATTTAATCGTGCCTTATCCTGTAACGCAACAAATATATGCCGCGGCGCAGAAACACCCTGTTTTGATGCCATGTGCCATGTAAATATACCATTAACAGAAGTCTCCATAATATCTATTGTTGTTGTTAACCATGATATCAATGATTTACCACCTGTATACATAAATGATAATAATTTTTCCTCTGCGGTGATTGATGGAGTCATTACTGGCATCCACAATGAAAGTTTTGTTATACTTACTTTACCATCAGGAACACCAGCACCATGCCAGATTGCATCATTATCATCACCTTTTCGCACGAGGAATACTGTATGTTTCGCTTGAAAGATAACCTTTCGAACATTTCTGGAAAATCCAAAAATATGAGATAGTGGAATCGCGCATGAAAATAATCTACGTGATCCTTGCAACATTGATACGCGTGTTGCAAACCCTAGGTTGTAATTGGCGGCATTAACATCACTGATATCAATAGCGGCACCTGGTTTTGTATATATAGCTGGCGCTGGATCAGCTGCAGTATCTCATGTTGCCTTTACTGTAAAATACTGAACATGTTCAGCGTGATCAGTAATATCCTTAGCAAACATCATAGATGGACCTGCTGATCTATAATCATCAAAATATCTTGCTAAACCACTATTGTTGCAGCAACATCAATAGATTCAATATCTCCATTAATAATATATCTAGCACTACTAAATAATGCCATAATACCATTATTGACAAAACCAACTGGCAAATTTGGGTCATATTCCCCATCGGCATTTGTTACAAGTTCTCCTTCTACTTCGATAAATGCTTCAGCGGTTAGAAAATATTTGCTTGTATCTTGAACCTGAAGTTCATTCTTGATAGACTATTTGGTTGTGCTGCATTATAGGAATAAAACTGATAATCGCGTACAGAATCATTTTTGAGAACTGGAGCGTCCATGTCCAATGCTGGGTCGGGTGAAGATTTGAACATTTTATTATATATTTCTCAATCTAAATCGCGATTTCAAACCACTTCCCGCTATCATATTTGCAGTGATATTTCCCTGAGCATCAAATCCATCATTTAGTCGTTGTGCTATTTTTTGATCCACCGCTTTGTTCATTAATTTGCTAACATTCGCAAGCAATAATCTCCGTAGATGGTAGTTTTCCCGGTGGTGGTTTTTTTCGTCGTTGAATCAGCATATTTTTTCCTTGGCTGTAGAAAATTCTTTACTGGCAACATCACCAACAGCGCTAATACCCTTATCACGAATGTCAATAGCTTTCATCGATAATTGTTTTGCGATTGGTGCTATTTTTGGAGCCATCCTTGCGAATAACCCTTGAACAACATCACAGAGACCATCTCCATAATACACCTTATAAATAGGCAATCGTGAATTTACTACGTACATCTAAGTCATAGTTGGCTTATAGTGGTTGTAGTGTATGATCATCTTATCTAATTATTATTTATTTAATCGCATGACTAATTGTCACGGACAATCAATCACCGATGACATTAGTCACTGTGGTAATCATCAACGATTTCAAAGATTAATTCTCAATATACACCAATATCCATGATACCACCTTCAAATAGTCGTCGGCAGATATCAGCGGCTTCATTATTTCCGGTGAGTTATTTCCGGCTCATTTACCCCCACCCACATGAGAATTTCTAAGTGTGTGATGATGGAGAGAATATTATTAAGACAGGGAACAAGACCACTACCATGGGTTCCTGAATCAGAAAATCCAGCTGCGAATTTTTTACCAGTTGCACCTTGCATATCATCATCTTCTCGATCAGGTGGTATATAATACGATAGTTGAGCATCTTCTTTTTTTTTTTTGTTTGTTTCCGTGTTGGTTTTTAACGTTCTTCTATTTGTTTTTGTCGCTCTTCTCTTTGTTTTTCAACATAATCAGCAACTCCTTTAAATTTTTTATAAAATAATTCTCTTGTATTTATACGACCAATTCCCTGATTTGTTTTATACACCCCATCAATCCAATTATCACGTTGCATTTTTTTTATATTCTTCTTTTAAAAATTCACTTCTTGAATGATAGCTACTAGCAGCAAAATTACCAAAAACGTGATAATCTTTAGGTTTTAATAATTTAATTTATTTTATTGTTTCTTTAGCTTCATCAGTAATTTTATCCATAAAAGAAACACCTTTTTGAATTCCACCAATAGCGCTTTCCTGTTCTTCAACAACTTGAGATTGTGGTTGAGCTCCACAATGCCTTTTTTCTATCTTCATCGTTAACAATATCTCCCAATATAGCTTTTTCGGTAGATAATGCAGCTTTCTCAGTAGCTATAGTTACTGGTTTAAATAATTGTGCAGTATCTGTTGCAAAATCAACTTGAGATTCCTGTCGCACTTGTAATTTATTTCTAACAGAATCTCTCACAGGGATAACAAAAATGTATTGCCTCTAATCACTCTCGAGCTAGTCTATTTGTTAATGATTCTCCTACCATTATTGTTATATGATAGGATTTAATTCATAAAAACTAAGAAAACCACGACAACAAATATGCGTCTGTGTTTCCATTTCGTAACAAGTGTTAATGTTGTTTTTCGACATTTTTGGGGTTCTTGAGAAGGCCCTAATTTGACAAACAGAGCTCTAAAATTGTTTGCTTGAAATCTAACCTAATTAGAGAAGTCCGATTCACCCTCCTTGCTGCTCAGAAAATTCCAAAATGTAGACCCAAATAAACAGATTTACTTCTATTAATAATGATCCTAATATTAAGCTCATGTACAATGATAAAATTTAGCTATGTATTAGTTGTTTACACAAAATTAAAACAAAGCCAATCCGTTCAAGCAGAAATGGTCAGTATTTTGGACAAGGTCAAGTCCAACATACAATGTTACTCCAAGTTGATTTTATAAATAAAGGCTGTATTGGAAAACTTTTGACCAGTTTTAATAGGTTTGATCTGATCAAACCAATTCAATCTGGCTCAATTCAGTTTTTCTATTGACTAATAGTGAAAAGAAAGCTTCATGCAGAAGTCTTTTCTTTATGGAGGAGGTATTATGTATATTTAATTTGCTTTGTTATTTTTATTTTTTTTTAAATTTATTTTATTATATGCACTGGATAATTGTATTTTGGACTTGACCTTATTCAAAATCAAGTTCATTTTCTACCAGACCTGAACCATTTATATTACTTTCTCTATACAAATAATGCATAGCTAATATTGTCTCTTTGACAATGGGTTTAATTTTCTGATTTTTGTTAACAGAAGCAAACATTTATCTTAGTCCAAGTCAATCACATTGGGTTTTTTTTCATGTTCTTGTTATAGGTTTAATAACAGACATTTTAATTATATCTAAGATTTGATCTTCTAAACTTTCCAAAATGAAATTTCCATTAGGTAATATCTTTTTTTCTCTTTTTTCTTCAGAAAATGCTAATTGTTACTTGAGGTCAGGTAGAGGTTTGTGCTGCAAGATCTGAGTATTACTGTAATATCCATTATATCAGTTAGGCTGGAATTTATTTATTCAAATTATTTGACAAAAATGTTCTCTGAAAATACAAAGTGCTTACAATAGCATTTTGTAAAATTCAACAAATTATTTATTTTCCATGAATAGAAAGTGAAAAATATAAAAAGAACTTACTTTATTGTGAAATAACTCCCAAATAATCATAGAATTTCCAACACAAGTTCTGACAATTAAATTTCTGAACAAATTTTAGTTGTATTCTAAAATATATCCAATGTTGGAAGCATTAATGTGCCCATGGTGGCCAGTTTTGTAGTGATGTGCAAACAGTCTGTTGTTGAACCCAATAATACAATCCAAGAATATATCCTAATTTGAAATTTCATTATAAATCCAAGACTCTTTCCCTGAATCAGATCTCAATTTCAAGTAGGACAGTGGTGATCTGATTTAGATTGTTCTGTGTTTTGGCAGGTATGTCAGCATCTTGAAAATACATTTACACATTTCACCACTGTGATCAAAGTTTCCTCGGGCAGATTAGAATTTTTTTGACAACCCCAACAGGTACCTCACTTAGAACACAGGACAGTCCCTATTTAAAATTAGAGGGACCCAGGACGTCAGGCTATCAGATTTATTGAACACTTATAGTACTGTATTTATTATGCTTTAATTATTTTTAATACTTCACAGATATTTTAAACTACTTAGCACAAAATGAATTCAAAACAAAACTGGACATTAACCAAGTTCTTTATCTAATATTGATGCACAGGCATGGGTAATAAAAAAAAAAACAACCTAAACAGTGTTATAGAAATATGGATTGAACATGCATACTTAATAAATACGAGCCATGAAAGATTTAATTTTTCATACTTTTAAGATGACCATGACATTACTAACTGGTTTGATTTCTGCTGGTATGTGAATAACTCATCAAGCCCAACCAATTTGTGCTGAGATTTCCGCTACTTGTGCTTCCATACTGCCTCCACAATTCTCTTTTGTTCAAATTCTGTAGCTCCAATTTGGCTGAGACTCTGTCCAGTGCAGTAATCCTGTGTGTGATCTTTCCAAGACTCGGGGTCAATGAAATGCTTTGAAGATCTTTGAAACATTTCTTCTGATCACTTTGACATTGCTTTCCCTCCATCTGATCACCATAGAAGATCTTATTCACTTGTCAGACATCCTGGTGAAATGGCCTACCCATCTCATCTATCATTTCATTGGAAGTGTGGATGCTTGGAATGCCTTACCGTGTAAGACTCTAAAAGTCTGGGACCATTTCCTGCCACCTTATCCCAATCAGTTTCCTCAGACAGCCCATGTAAAAATGGTTTATTTTCTCACCTTGGCATTTGTACACTGTTCATGTTTCAAACCATTTTGTGATGTCAGCAGCACAATAGTAGTGTGAAACTTCTTTGTAAGACTGATCCTGTGCGCTCATGCACAACTTGCACAAGGTCTGCCAAAAGCCATACTTGCTTTAGTATTCTGGCATTGGTTTCATCATCAGTTTGGACTGCATGTGACAGTGGACTGCCATGAGGGTTTGCTTATACTAGTCATGTAACTTTAAATGAGCATGTAATAATAACTTTTGTTACTGAATTGACTGAAGATAAAATAAAACTCTTCTTGGAAATATCTTTCATCACCCTATTTTCTGTCACATTAGGCACACACAAAAACTGTTTTTGGATTTCCAACTGGCCCTAATTTTTGGCTTCCAATTATAAAAAGTATTTCCAACCAGAATTTAGAGCACAAAAGAAAAAACTACATATTTTCTAAAAGTGATCAAACTTTATTTTCTTCCACAGTATTAGACAGCATGCTGATAGAGATATGTACTATTTCAATATTTTCTGGCATCTACTGAAACACTAGACACCTGGATTCAATAATGGTTGATGTTGCAAGCTGTTTGGTATTCATGACCAGCTTCAAACTTACAGCAAGTTATATCAGACACAAATGATTTAATTAATAATGGAGCGAATATCTTTATATCAGACACAAATGATTTAAATATTAATGGAGCGAATATCTTTATATCAGACAGAAATGATTCAATTAATAATTATTAAAGGAATGAATATCTTTATATCAGACAGAAATGATTCAATTAATAATTATTAAAGGAATGAATATCTTTATATCAGACAAATGATTCAATTAATAATGGAGTAAATCTTTATATCAGACAAATGATTTAAATATTAATGGAGTGAATATCTTTATATCAGACAAAAATGATTCAATTATGAGTGAATAACATCTTTTTATTATACACAAATGATTTAATAATAAAAGAAGTGAATATTTTTTTATCAGAAACAAATTATTTATTAAGTGAATATTGTTAATCAGCCAATAATTATTTATAATAAAATTTTTAATTATATAGGGAGTGAGCATTTGTTATCAAAAACACAAATTATTTAGTTATCTACAGCGCAAAATATCTTTTAAAAAAACATTGTTGATTACTGCTAACAAGGTCTTTTCACAAGAGAATAAAATTAGGTCATACATGTACAACTGTAGTTCACTGCCAGTTTTTAATGGGGGGGGGGGCGGGGCGAGAGAATGTGTAAACTGACTGACCCAAATGACTGTTCCAATTGACTGACCCAATTATTTTATCATGAAACTAGAACTTAGCATATTATTTTTTGTGACCCCTGAGTAATTCCTGTTCTATAACTTTTTAAAATTTAATAAACACCTTACCAATTATAGGAAGGTAACTTAACATGGATTATTTGCAAGGATACCATAGTCAAATGTAACAAACAACTTCCAACATCTTCAATATATTATTTGGCTTTGTTAAATTATTTCAGCACATTCAGTATAAATCCATGGTCAAGGACCCAAGATACATGCAATATTTTCCATGACTTGGAAAAAACTCGCTAACATATAAAATGTAGAATACCTAATCATTCATAAAAACGTAAATTTAAATGAACTGAAAATTATACTAGCAATAATGTTTTATGCAAAGGATCAAAATTCAATTTGGTTCCCTACTGACATATCAGAATATGAGAAAGCAACTGTTTAAAAGAAACATTCATTCTTTCTTCTTTTTACCATCATTCAATCTGGCAAGTGTAATTGAGTAGAAAAACTTATTTACAAAGTGAACCTGATAAATATCACACACTTTTGATAGAAAGTGACCAGATATCAGCTTAAAAATGGAATGATAACTAGGCAATTGTAAATCAATCAGTTTGAGTCCAACAAACCCTGCACAACATAGAACTGCACCTAAAAAGGGAGATAACGCTTTTGCCTGAGGATACTTCTGCCAAGAAATGAGGGCTCCTACAACAGCTAAAGTAATATGGAACACAAGAGTGGCCTCAAATCCTCGTGGATGAAGCAGAACCAGTCCATAGCTACTAAGTGAAATTATCAAGAGCATCTGAGCTCGAATAAGGCTCCATCCATACTTAAGATACATTCCCCAGATAAATACCCACATAAAGAATGGTAGGGTATACCACTGATCTAATACAGAAAATTTATGCTGCTGGGATAAAATCCTGAGAGCTTGAATTGGCCCATATGCACATCCCATAAAGTTGAAGATATAGAAGAGATATGAATCAATCTCGGACACAACTTTCTTCTCATACGAGATGGTAGTCATTGCACACCAATATGCTCCCACGATAACATATCCAATGTTGACAAATGTGTTCAGAGGCATACGGATCCATTTGGGACATAGGTTCTTCAAAAGTTGATTTGGGACTTCGGCATAATGCTGAAAACCTAGATCTACAGAGGCTGAGTCAAAATAGTCCAAATATACTAGAAGACACATGGCAGATGTTGGAAACAGGACTGAAAAAAATGCCTTTGGCATTGCTGCGGTGAACATGGTGCTCGTGATACCTGTTAGTGGAAGGCTGAAACAAAAATTGAAAAATCCATGTTAAACACACAAAAAAACTCCCAGTTTCCATTTTATTTTCAGAATCCAACCAATACAAACAATCATGAAGAAAATACAAGGACACAATATACAACTGAGTACATGAAGATGTTTTCTCCCTTACTAATATAAATTGGGCCTTCATAAAGAGATTGTAGCAGTTCAAGAAGCCTCTCCCCTCTTTTGTTTTTTGTGAGGGAAGGAAGGGCATGGAGTGGTTAAAATCAGTGAGCAAGATAAATGATTAAAAACTTTTCTAAAAAGTATTCCATATCAACAATTTCTTTTTAATAATAAATTAGATGATTGGTATGTTCCTGTAAATGCATGTATACCCCAACATTTCGCCCCTACTCCATGACAGAGACAAGTCTGTAATGAAACAAAAGGTCCCTTTAGTCATGTAATATATCCCAACATTCCACCCCTACTCCAAGACAGAGAGAATTCTGTAGTGAAACAAAAGGTCCCCCTTTTAGTCATGTAAATATACCCCAACATTCCACCCCTACTCCATGACAGAGACAAATCTGCTGTGAAACAAAAGGTTGCTTTAGTCATGTAAATATATCCCAACATTCCACTCCTACTCCATGACAGAGACAAGTCTGTAGTTAAAAAAAGGTCTCTTTAGTCCTGTAAATATACCCCAACATTCCACCCCTACTCCATGACAGACAAGTCTGTAGTGAAACAAGAGTCCCTTGAGTCTAATGGTTGACAAGAATTTACAGGAATCTGATATAAGACTATTTCTTCATTTTAAGTGCTGTGTACTAAAATCGTCTTAAATATTCTTGAGAAATTCAAACATACCAAACTGACAACAGTTTTCTTACGTTTGATATTAACATGTTTACAAGATAACTATGTGCCTTACAAAGTTCTTTATCATGATTACTGACCTTTAACCTCACAGGATGGATAGAAAATCACTGAAAATATCTCAATGACAAGATATGCCAACATGCCAACTTTTTTAAATTTAAAATTAACATTTCTTGGAAAATAAACCAAAAGTTGCTAAAGTAAAACCAATAAATAGTGTTGTTGTTGATATAGGATTTAATGCCATTTTTCAGCACAAGATAGGCTCTACCTGGCGGCCTGTATTATTGGTGGAGGAAGTACCTGGGAAAACCCCGGAATGATTCACTGACCCACGAGAAGCTACTGCCAAGCTTTCTCACATAACCACATTAGCCAAATCCGAGATCAGAACCTACACAGACAGAGGTGATATGGCAGTGATCCGCAATGGTAAGCGTTTTAGCAATGTTAAGCCACCAAAATTCAATAAATGTATTTATCAGATATATTTACCAACTAGGTAAAATAATTTCAGTGAGCTAATGTTTTATTATGTACTGCAATTCCCAATTTATATAAAATTTGTGTCTATGTCTGCAGAAGTAAAGATATGCACTATTTCATTCTGAACTAATTAAGAATACCTGATGTCAATCGTGCAATTCAGGTAAAAGGACTAAGTCAAGAAAAGACAATAAAAATGGTCACTTTGGTGTCAAGTTGGAAGCCAGAGAATCACCAATGCCATTAGAATCAGCTGCAGCTCTAGTGGTCTATTGAAAAACCAATGTTGATATGAACATGCGATCAAACAACATGTCAGTGGAAACCCCTATTTTGGACTAACACTATATGAGGACTTCATGTGGAAATTGCATATTTTCAAACTGACCAAGAAGCAAACACTCAACTAGAATTCCTAAAGAGAAATCTCAGACACTGTCCGCAGACATGTTGATGAACTGCCTATCTAGGACTAGTCAGATACATGTTAAAATATGGTTTTCTTTTTTGGGATCCGTACTACAATAAGGTCCAACATCAATATGGTGTCTACTAAACCAGAGAAGCAGGATGTGTCACAAAAAGTTTAACTGATATGGGTCTACTAACACTCCAGTACAGGATTTGTTTGACGTATCTCTATAAAGTAGTCAAGGAGTTAGTCCCGGCTCTCACTGAATATGTTTTAAAACCATTAAGACAAAAACTTCAGATTAAAGCCAAATATTTTCCAAATTTTAAAATCATAAACATTGTAGAAAAACTAATATCAAATAATAGTAGATGTTTTGTAGTTTAGCAATGTTCAACAGATCAATCTAGAAATTCTTTGTAAACACAAGTCAATGGTGAACTGGAATCATCTCAGCGTTGTATGTGCGCGATCAGTGGAGACAGATTTTGATCACAAGTACTTTCTAGTTGGTTTGCTCTTTAGGTGCAAATTAATGCCTTAACTGGTCCTGCACTGTACACAATCCGATTTAGAGCCTTCAATGAAAGCCAATAACATAAACACAAATGAATAATTGAGAAATACTAATAAATTAATGTACATTTAACTTGCCATTTTGTTTAACTTATTAAATGACTAATTTGATGCATTCAATTGCTTTGCCTCCTCCTGGTGCTGTGGTATTGCTACTTATAAATATTCACGTTACTGTACCTGAACACTATTCGTTAAAACGGGAGTTATTTCCCTTGGCAACTCTAGCGATCACTAATTTATCTCTTGCACAACAAAATTGTTAGATATTCGCAATTTTTGTTATTGTTGAAATTTAAAGCAGTGTTCTTTAAAGTCTAATGGTGCTTTAGAGTTTTGCGGTATCCCGGGGTATCTTAGGGATGTTTCGTGCGACCCATTTCTTGATGCTGAAATGGTTATGCATTTGTGATTGGTCTTAAAGAAATATTAAATCTACAGGAGCGCGAATCTTTGTCCCCATATTAAGTTAAGTTCCGATTCGCTTGACTCTTTAGTGATAACTTCGTATGTTATTAGTTTCAAAAGCTTTGCTAGCTCGGGAATCTCATTAGGCGATACACTACCTAAGCTCAATAAATACTATACTTTTCTAACAGTAAAATTTTCCCCAACTCATTCAAGGCCTTGACAGATCAATAGTTCGACATAGACTGCTTCTGTTCCCGTCAACAGTGTCTATGTTACGAAAAGAACAAAGATGTACCAACTTGTGGTGTAAGGAGGAACGTTAGCAAGGGGAAACATAATAATTTTAATTATTTTCATATCATAAGAAAAAGTTAATAATTTTAAACTGAAAGAGATTTTTTTAAAATAATCTAGTAATTCAGTAAAGTTTGCAATTATGGAACTTATTAATAATTTGCGCATGTGCATTAAGCTCTTTAGAGAACAGCATTGTGGGAAAACTTCAATATGGCTGCTCCCATATTGAAATGGAAGCGGGTTACAAACACTTCAGGGCCATGTCCAAGACCTCGGCATGGACATCGAGCGGTTGCAATCAAAGAATTAATGGTTGTTTTCGGTGGTGGAAACGAAGGAATCGTTGATGAACTCCATGTTTACAATACCGGTATGTTTTCTTCTGACTGGTTTTGTTAATGGAGTCCATGATGGCTGCCATTGTTGATATGAACTGTCAAAGTGTGCGCCACCTGTTAAAATGCATTCGATTTTTTATTTGAGAACTTAAATGCTTCTCAAATTATCATAGACATGGTTTTTATTTATTTTTCACAATGCTTTTATCTTTACTATTGAGAAAGTGTCTTGCTTTTCTCTCGCATTTCGGATAATCAAAATGGCGGCGCCCAACTGGCTGCCGGCTGCAAGTTTGATTTTAAGTTCAAGACTTTTTCTTAAGTTGATTATGTATATTCTTAATAAATTTTTGTTTAAATGAAAAAATTTGAAAGTTTTTCTCTCATATATACATATATATTAGAGTGAGTGCATGCTAGCAAGAATGTTTTCATGCGGCTTTGAATAATTAGGTCAAACAAGTAATATGGCGATCGTCAACAAACTTTTCGTGTCAATATCTCGCGGGATCAAGATTCAGCGGGAACTCGTAAAATTCATTCTAATATTGCATATATTAATTCAAATATAAGCTTGGCTATAGTTTCCAGATGAAGTTTCTAATCCTTGTTTTTTTTTTAAAAGAAAACAATTTGTACAAGATTCTCAATAGTTTTAGTGCCACTAAACAATGAGAAGTTACCAAGTTAGGTAACTCATAAGCAACTAATTGTTTGGCATACAATTGGTTAATAATACATACTTTTGAAATTGTGCTACTGTCGTAGTAAACTGTCTTTCTACCCAAAAAATAGCTCTAAATTAATTATATATAATATTGACAGGTTGGCAACATATTTCTCAGGGTAGTGTTGTACTTTTTTTGTTTATTATAAAATTAAAAATATTAAGATCCTAACTTGCCCAAAATTATAATTTTTCCACCACAGTAGTGTGACTGAGAATGTTATGTCCCAAAATATCAAGAAGAAATTGCTGTTTAAACAAGATGAGAAATTTATGTGTGCTACCAACTCCCAAACGATATATTTGAGCACAGCATGCAAGCATCAAAATTTATTGGAAAGCTACAAGACCACAAATAAGATTCAGAAACCACAATCGATTAAAAAGAACAAAAACTGCAAACATAACATATTCGGCAGAGCTGAAATGAGGAAGGTCAAAAGAACAAAGATGTCATTCTGGTTATATTGAAAAACAATATAGGGTATATCGGTTGGTACAAATTTCTTGGTTTTTTTTGGTTCAGTGGTTCAGATGAAGCATAAACTAGAGGTGGGAAGCGTCTTTTACACCTAAAGTTTATGTCATTGGTAGTTAAATACTTCTGTTAATTTGGTTTTGCAAGAATTTTTATTTATTTTTTCCCAATTTTTTAAAATATAGAGTATGCAAATGGATTAGTTAGGTCACCAGAACCATACACACACCTCTCCCTCGATAACTCATGCACAGCAGGGGTCCACAAACATAGACCTCACTATAAGCAATGCACAAGTTACAGAAGAACCTCTGACCACTCAGGTGGCCTAGTGGTTAGAGCATCTGCCTTGGAAGCGAGAGGTCAAGGGTTTAATCCTCAGCTGAGTCATACCAAAGACTTACAAAAATGGTACTAACAGCTGCCTCACTTGGCACTCAGCATTAAGACGTTAGTGTTAGGACGGACTGATCGGTCTGGTATCAGGATAATGTGACTGGCAGTATTTCCATCTACCCTCATTGCACAGAGACCCCCACATTTTTAATTTGACACCTAGTTTTCATACCAACATTGTTTTTTTTTTCTGTCTGACCCTAGTTTTGACACCAAGGAGACTTGACTCCATCTTGCACTCCTAGGGGATACACTGGTGACTGGGTGGGACATCATGCTGCATGATGCCTCAGAGCTAGACATCATTATAGTATAAACTGCCTCACTGCAAACATCGTAGTGATATGATTGAAAAATAGTTAATGCTATGTTAAAAATCATAATCAAACAAACAAACATCTAATCATCCTTGAGAATACCTTTAAGTGCCAGTTCAAGAATTTTCTGAAACTACAATGGTCTGTATCTGTGAAATCAAGCTCTTTATTTTACGAAGTATTTATTTTGCCTGGCTACCTTGCTAAATTTGTTCACAGTTGTGAAAGAGTTTGTTCATTTAAGATAGTTTATCATACTTACACAGTAATATTTATAACTGTTTGATTGATCAATTGAAGTGAGTTCACCTCACATATGACAGGGGCTTCTAGATTTTAAGTTTGTAGATGTTTCGTTTCTTTTATCTTCTTTTTTTTATTCCACTTTCCTTCATTTGATTCAAAAGACATAATAAACGTTATAATACAAAGGAGGCAACAAAGTCATTGCAACAATACAACAAATACATCCGCAAGTCAGTTATAAAATGCTCATGGACATAGCTGTTACAATAGATTGACACCTATTATGTTTGATTACAAGAAGACACATTGCATTTATGATGAATATACTTCATAGGTTCTTTAAAAAAATAGAACTCGAACACAAATCTCAATTATAAAATGTTAATTTAATTTGTTTTTATTAAAGTACTGCCTCCACATGGCATAAGGACATTTTTGTTGGTCAAAATTTACTTACAGATTCTTAATTGTGGTGTACTAGAAATGTCGTTTGGAAAGAAAATGTAACAAATTTTATGACCTATTTTTAAATTTGACATTTCATAATGCTGATTAAAATTGTCAGGTCATATTTACCATTTTCGATGAAACTTCAAGCAATATATCAAAGCTTCGGTTACCAATTTTCATCGCTGGTTTTCTTTAAGTTCAACAACTAGGGGTAAATTTTGGGGGTATTTTCTGGTTTTAAAAATTATAAGCTGGTTCACGAGTAATCAGGACACGAGATATCTATGGAGTGGTGTATTTGTAATATCAAATGGTGGAGGAGAATTGAAATAAAACTAATGTAAATAAACAAATATACAACACTAAATATTGAAAAACCAAACATTCCAATTATGGTAGCAGCAGCAGCTTACATGTGGAACATTAACACAACACATTCATAGAGTCTTCAAGTGATGTTTCCAGATTAATAAGGAGAGAATTCTAGAGTTAATATGATGCGTATCAAAATGATATTTGCTATTACCTTGATGTTCTGCTATTTTGGATTGTTGATGGTGTTTACAAACCTAAATTAATAGGAAGAGATTTTTTAAACTGCCAGTTTATATTTTAATTAATTTATTCAACCCTTTAGCTACTACAGCTGTTGTGCAGTTTCACTATTTCTGAGTGCTATCATATCAGTTACTGGGGCTGATTGCTATGCTGTATACTAGAGCATCATCAAGGCTGACTACAGAAACTGACAATAAAAGCATGGTTACATTTATATTCATTACTAAATTAGTTTTTACTCGATTTCAGTGAAATAGAAGAAAAAAACAGCTTACCTTTAGTGTCTGCTATTCATATATTTCCACTTTATATACTCCTACATCCCATCATACAAGAACTCCCAATCATGTAAACTGTTTTGAATCCCACAAAATAAATCCAATATTTACATATGTACATATAAAAACATGAATGAAATCCACTCTGATTATGTTGTTGAGAGTGGTTCATCTCAAAACATTTATTATCAACACATAAATGACAATGTATATTCCAAGATATGCCCACATCTCATTGTTGCTGATTTCATACCATTTCATGTCTTGCTTTTGGTCCCCTATTTTCTTGTCAAAATCATTTGTTACTTTCATAAGCTTTTCCACCAAACATGCAGCAAAAACCTTGAAAAAAATCTTTCTCATTGCTTAATTGTTGAACCAACATCAATGAATCAAAATCATTGATCTTGAACACTGCGAGGTCACCACTCCATTGTACGAGTGGTACTATGTCCACCATGTCGTCTGATTAAAAATCACTTGCATCTAGTGTTGAAATGGAGCTAATGTCAATATCTGATCCATTTTCTAAGAATGATCAATTAAACTCTTCAACATTGCTTACACTGAGCCCTTTAAAGTCACTCATAACTGAGTCGGAATCCATCTTTGTTTATCTCAACTACGTGTGTTGCATAAAGTGCAGAAAATCCTTTACAGTGTCTAAATCTAACCTCTCAGCTTTCAAACTTGCATCAAAATTGTGAGTAAACAATCCTCTCATTCGTTATGATAATCAAAAATATGTAAACTTAAATGCTTTAAACGAATCATCATTTAGTTAACAAAATCATTTAGTTAACAGTGGTATTGTGTGCAGATAAGCGACACTGTGGTTTTGAGTACTGCTGAACACATTTGCGACACTGTGGTAGCAAACTAGGCTTATCGACACTGCAAATATGTGACATTGGGGATCGAGAGCTATTTACAGGAAACACTTAGATGCAGTAGTCGTAGCTAAAGGGTTAAGAGATAGTTCTTGTTTAAAATTGTGAACCATTCTTCTTTTTTTACATGCAGAAGTTATTAACATCTTGCCCCATACGCATGTTAGTCTTACAACTGACATGGAATAGCTGTTAACATCTTGCCCTATATGTATATCAGGCTTGAAGCTGACAACAGACTAATTTATGTGATAATGCAATGTGGGTCAATGTTTAATTGATTGTAGACTGTGACCAACACTTTTGTAAGTTGGAGATCAAAACACAAATAGGTTCTCACCAATTTGATTAAAATAAGATTTACACTGTCCTACATAAAGATCTCACAGCGACATGTTCCAGTGACTTTTGTTATTACCATAATTACTAATTTTATCAGCCAATCAAATGAAGTCCTAAATCTTCGCATTTTGGGAGTCTGAGCAGTATGACAGAAGAGCATCAATGTGTAGCAAATGATTTTCAGATTTCTGAAGCAATATTTCCGATTGGCTAATTCATTGGTCACCAGAGCATGATCCCTATTGGGTTGCAGTCAGATCTTTGCATGGAGATCTGATTTTAATCCAGTTGGGTTCTCAGGGACATTGCTTTGATGGTTGAGTGATACTTTTCGTGTTTGAACACACCAGAGTATTTTGCATTTATGATGATTACACTGAAGAAAAAGACTTTTTATTTTTAAATTTCAGCCACCAACCAGTGGTTTGTGCCAGCTGTACGTGGAGACATCCCACCTGGGTGTGCTGCTTATGGCTTTGTGTGTGATGGCACTCGGATCCTGGTGTTTGGTGGTATGGTGGAGTATGGCAAATATTCCAATGAATTGTATGAACTGCAAGCCAGCAGATGGGAGTGGAAAAGATTAAAACCCAAGGCACCCAAGATTGGGCCCATGCCATGCCCTAGACTGGGTAAGTTAGAAAAGGCTGAGAAATGTTTCCCCCTATATGATTCATTTTTTTGTGTAAATAATTTTCATGGTTTTACAATAAATAATATATTTTAATTTGTGGATTTGCTGCTGTCAAGCATTGCATAGTTAATTAATTTTGTGGACTTATCTTATAAGATACCCTATTAAGAAATAGAAAAGAAGAAAAATATGCCAACAACAGTATGAGCATAAATAAAACATGCCAAGAGCAATCCATAAATTTGACAGAATCTGGACATTGATTGATTGGTAGATTGGTTTCTAAATCAGAATGATTTTGTTTATTTTATGCATTTCGAGGGGATAGATAGCAAAGTAACTTTTTTATGCTATAAAATGTATCCTTGTCAATCTGTAATAAAACAAGCTTCTAAACATGAATAAGATTGTACTGGAAAATGTGAAAGTAATAATGAATAAATGTAGTCTGTGTGTTGTCATGACTGAAAAAGGAAGAGTTGTATATCGCATTAACTTTTAAAGTCAAGAATCATTTTTAGTTTCCTTAACACAATACTGCCTGTTGACTACTGATGACATTCATTGAAATTATTAAATTTCATAAAATTATATCCGTCATAGTAAATATATTTGGACTGAGGAATTTTGCTTTGCTATAAAAATTGTAAACAAAATCTCTGCAAGTGACACTATTCACTTGACCAGGTTTCAAACAAGGTCTTTAAATTTTGTGTGTGTGAGCATCACATAACAATTTATCAGATTACATGACAAGCAACATCGCAGTGATTATTACACTAGTGGAACAGTTCCTGTAGATAGAATCGCTTATGCTATTTCATAAAGATGACCAAAAACCATTGGAGCCAACAACACAAAGCTAAGTGGTGATTAAAGCACATCTATCTTTGATCCATTACTTAAACTATAAAACTTTACCCGTGGTACGTTCGGATGATCATGGTGTTCAAGATGGTAAAATCCAAGTTAGACCCACTCCCCCTACCCACCTAGAAAGTGTCTGTGCAGTTGGACCAAATTATCTGTGGCTTTGATACAGATGGGTCCATGGCATTCTGCAGCTTTGAGATTATTTAACTGTGTAAAGCTTGCATGTACCTGGAAACTTTATTGAAACTTAGTAAGTAGTTAGAGCGTTCATGTGGGAGGTCGTGGGTTCATACCCTGGCCGAGTTGTACCAAAGACTTAAAAGAAATTATGCTAGCAGCTGCCTCACATGGCACTCAGCATTAAGACGTTAGCGTTAGGACAGGTCAGCCTGGTGTCGGGATAATGTGACTGCATGGGACATGATGCCACGTCAGCAGCGGGATGCCCCAGTGCTGGACATTACTATAAACTATCACTCTGCAGACATCATAGCAATTTTGATAACGCTATGTTAAAAATTCCAAACACACACACACACACGTTCTGAAAGTTTGATATTGTGTGATCTTGCTATATCTGCATTTCTATTTAGCGTTTATAAATACTGCATGTTTCTGTTATGTAAATGCCCCCCAAAAAAATTTCTATAGAGCCTTTTGTTAATTATATTCTTGTCACTTCACTATTGTAGTCCAGTTATGTCTTGCATTATCTGGAGTAGACATAACTGAATGTTTACATTTTGAATCGAGTTTTAACAAATGGGGAATAAATATTTATGTTTTAGCTCAGTAGTTTCAGTTAATTGTAATATTTATAAGTGTACAGAATTCCCTGACAAGTCCTATCCTATCCACCAGTGGTTTGTGATTAAGTTTGGATGTGTACTGAGCTTGTTGACTCAATCTTGCTATGCCTTTGAACCCTTTTGTTTCTCATATCTACATGTATTATTCCACGTGTTTCATGTACAACTATAATTATTGGCATATGATTTTGCATACACTGATGAATAAACAAAGTCCTTTCAAAATAAATATAATGTGATTTCAGTTAAAAGATCTGATATATTTTGTGGCAAGCTCATATCTCCCAAAGGCATTTTTTATTTTCTGGTCAGTTTTGCCCTAGGACAAGCTGTCGTTCATAAAATGTATTGAGCCTTGGATCATGGCTATCATTTAGATTCCTAAAGGCTGCAGAGGCAATCAGAAATTATTTTATCAAAGGCATACGTGGACATTAAATTAAAAGTTTGCCATAGCAACCATTTTTACTATGGTGGGATTGAGAACTACTGTATTTACAGTGCATGTTGGGAAACAATAAATTAATTTTAAAAGTAAATGTTTTTACACTGTATATTCTGGGACACTTCATTTTTCAAGTCAGAAGTTGTGCGACACCTTTTATATCATTTGAAACTTTGGAAAATGCACTTAAACAGAAAAAAATATATAAAGCTTTGTACTTGAGATTATACTCTTTAATCCATTGCAGCAGCATGTTATCAACATCACCCTTCACCTGCACACCTATGATCCATTCTTTCAGTACATTTTTTATCCTTCTCATTAGAGTCTCAGATTCAGCAATTGTGGGTATGCGAGGTCTTTAATGTTTGTGCATGAAGCACTAATTTGTGTCACTTCAAAATAAAACTGTTCCATTGTTTTAATTTATTTTTTATGATGACGGGGGGAAAAGGAACAAAGGCTAGCTTCCATATCACAGCCGTCTTTGTATATTCAAAAAAAGAAAAGATTAAAAAAATCAGCACCCTTAAAAGAATCTTTAGTCTGCTTCCGTGGTCAGCTTCCTTTGCAATATAATAACCTTTCTATTTTTATTCCTTTAAAGTCAGTAGGTTCAAAGAAGGCGTTTACTGCCAGTTGTGGTTATTCACCACAAGGGCTTCTATGTGCTTGGTATCTGTAGTTTCAATTAATACAAAGGAGCATTGATGTCTGCGGGTAAATAGTAAGGATACTTTTGTAAACTGAGCTGGTGAAAAGATTGTCACTTACACTCAAGTAAATGTGTTTTCAGATGATGAATTTTATTTGCGAGATACTGTCATACAATCGACCTATATATAATTCAATCTTGATTATTTTTCACCTAACACCGTGTCGTGTGGGAATGGCATCTTCAAAATATCAGTTGTTTCCCTCTTTGCGATTTTTTGAGATGCAGTTTTCAATGGGATAACAAGTTTAAAACTTTGAGTGCAACCACACGTGCTTTGTTTCTCAATGAACAATGTGGCATGTGTTATTGGATATCAATGATACGCGCTACAGTACGGAAGTTTCTTTCCTTTTTCTTAATCAGTTAAGTGGTTTTTAAACAAAATCATATTTTATTATATAATAAATGCTGGAGGAGGTGAGTACAATTGCAATACAAATTTATTTAGTTTCTTATATAGCATTGTTCCACTGAACATAAACCCCCTATGATGATAATTGTTGGCAAGTTTTTGTTTCCTTTCATGTGGCATTAAATACTGGTACCCCTACTTTTGTTTGTTACTTTCACCAGTAGAAAGCCGACGTTTGGTTTTTGAAAGGTGTTTTGGATTATATGTATTCTTGAGAGAAATAGTACAATATACAGGTTTATTACATACTTGAGCTCTACAATATTGTTGATATATATTGTTAATTTTTTGGGCAGGTCACAGTTTCACTTTGCTTGGGAACAAAGTTTACCTGTTTGGAGGCTTGGCTAATGACAGTGAGGACCCTAAGAACAACATTCCCAGGTAATTTTTACCTCATTTTATTGACACATGTAGGAAGTTTTGTCTTTGTGAAAATACTCTAAAATGCTTTTGTAAGAGAAGGAATATGCATTTTGGCAATGTTAATTGTTGTGGATTTTCTTGAGCTATTTCTCAGAATGCCTCCTTGTACAATTGTAGGGGAAATTTATCAAGACCATGTTAGTAGAGAACTGAGGCATAGTAATGACATTGCCAGGTGTCACTAACTTTTAGCTTCACTGCTGTATTGACAACTTTATATATTTTACCCCTAACATTACAAGCCATTTTAATGTTCTAATTAGACCATCCAACTTTCATTTTGCATTATTATGCAATCATTTTCCTGTAGGTTGCATGCATTATTTTTACTATTTTTGCCAAATTTAATTACTTCGTCCTCTTTATCAGCACATTTTAAACCAGTGGGCCTTGGTCCAAGCATGTTTGTAGTGGATCTGTTTCATTATAGTCAAACCCTGTTATCTTAATTATATGGGGGGGGGGGGTAAAAAAAAACACTCCTTGCCATAACTGGGATATCAGTGTTTACATGACAAATCTACTGCATGACAATGAATATCCATCAGAAATACGAAAAATGAGGAAATCGATTCTAAAAATAAATAGCATATTTAATGCACACAAAAAATAATTCAGTCTTGCTTGGTTGCAGAAAAAATATTGGAATTATTTTAAATGAGATTTTGTAACAAGTTACACATTTTTACAACACTTTAATTTCCTGTTAATAGTTTGGGAAAATCGAGTAGATTACCCAGAGATCTTTAAAAGTCTTTGAAATTGAAATAAACCCAAACATTTTTATTTCTTTCCATAATCACAAAAAATATTGTCTGAGGTTGTTAATTTTGGATGTAGCAGATTTTTCCAGGTTTATTTCTATTGATTAATTATAGTTTGAATTTCATCATTAACTCATTCGGCCCTGATCCTGTTCCTGCAATCAATGGCTTAACCTACCAATTGTCGAAGTTTGTTGGCTGCATTCAATGGCAGATCCGGTCTTTTGTCGGTTTGAATGTGTGTTAGATAGAACCTCTCTGATTGGTTACAAATGGTTCTATTCCAAGAATCAGACCAATATTAACCAATCAGAAATGATTGTACTTTTCTTTGTGCATATTTGAATTGTTTAGAAACCAAGGGTTACTAATGTTGGGCAGTTTCACTACATGTGTTCTGTTCATAAAATATCGGAAATGGTGTCGGATATTAGAATTGATGATGGTGAGATAGAAAATGAGGAGTTTCTCAGGTTTAATCTCGGAAATACTGAGCAAGAAAAGGAAAAATATGTTTGCAGTTGGATATTTTGTGAGATTTAGAAATTGTTGAGGCTGAGTCATCTGTAGAAGAGGTTGTTGATAGTGATGATGATAGAGTTCTTATAGATGTAGCAGATTGTAGCGATCATGTTAATTTCGTAAATAGTATATAAAAAACTTTGTAAAGACTTAGACAAATAGAGAAATAAAAATAGATCATTGTGTAGACAAATTCATTTCAAATAATTGGTGAAAATTTTGTGGATTTGTATTGGATATAAGAAGAGATATTAAGGTAAGAGTGAATTTACATGATATTTACAAAATTGTCTGAACAGGTAAAACTATATGGGGCCCACTCAGCTAGACACAGCTTAGTGTTACTGGTTCAGAGCAGCATTAATGATATTAACAGTGCTGGGGCTGAATGAGTTAAACAATTTTGTAGTATTTTGCATTCATGTTCATTGTTTTCTTATATAACATAACTTGTGTACAAAATGTCACTGAAAATAAGTCTTGGAAATCTGTATTTGTGCTCTTTGAAAGTTTGGGAAATGTCTGAATTTATCATTCAGGCATCTGTATGAACACTGGCAACACAATGATTTACGTGTGCTACTGCTGTCCAGAATCTAGGCCAGTTTAAGTACATGTACGTGTAAGGCTATACTTTTTTTTTTAAAAGTATTTTCGGATGTTGAATTGTGACTAGCAGCAAAATGTAAAATTAACCAGTATTGTGCGTGAGTATCAATCCTTTTACACCAGTATATGCTGGTTTTTACTGATAAATTTGCATCTGTACCAGAACAGAATGCGGATTTCAAGTCTTTAAAGTTAACTGTGTCAACATCAAATTCTGTAAGAAGCCAACTTATTCCATTCATGCAGCTGTAGTCCCATATCCCTTCTGACTTTGATAAGCTTCAGTCAGCAAAAGAAGGCCCAAGGAGAGTCGACTGGTATCGATGATGGATTTTGATATTTAAGATAAAAACAATGCAAATGAAAGCACTCATGACGTTAATCCTATCAGTCACATTCTTATAGAGAGAAAAAAAGCTGTTGAATAATATTTATTACATCAGTTTTGAGTCGTTGCCATAATTTACTTGGCAATGAGAGAAATCTTTTTTGAAAAACTGGTTGCCCATTGACAACCAGAGATTTTCAAATTTGTTCTTCCCCTGCCTACAGGTGCACAATTGAACTGTTTGTTCTTGAGAGCCAATTATGCTGAATAGAAAACTAAGAAAAGTTGATGCCAGTATTTCATTAAACTTGTTCATTTCAGGTATCTTAATGACCTTTATGCTCTAGAGTTAAAGACAGGAACATCTACCTTGGCTTGGGACAATCCAGCCACAGCAGGGCAGCCTCCACCACCTAGGGAGTCACACTCATGCGCAGGATACATAGAGAAGGATGGAAGGAGGCCACGGCTGATTATTTATGGAGGAATGAGTGGCTGTCGACTGGGAGATCTGTGGCAGTTGGATATAGGTAAGCTTGAACTTTCAATAATCATGGTAAGTGTTAGTAAAATATTGCTCTCCTTGTTGTATTTTTATTTAGGTTATGCTGTCTTACTGCTCTTCCTTGTTGTAATCTTATTTTATGTATAATTGCTTACTTCAATGGACCATGTAAGGTCCAAAATTAAACCATTGTATTTGAATTGGTTTATCTAATGTATGACAATATTGGATGATGAATAAAAACATCAAGAAGCTTAGTATTATATCTTTAAAATAACGTGAGGATGGCCCGATACTAGGGCATAACCGACTTTTGATCCGGAAATCGGATTCCACCGGATATTATGAACTTCCGATTAATCGGAGTCGGACAAGGCAGGAACGACCGATTTGGATAATAAAAATAATAAAGTTGAATTTCTATAGCACCGCGTCTAACACTGCGTGTCATTTGATAGTGCGTTAATAAAGTTAAATAAGAAGTCAGAAAAGTTCAATATGGTCAACACAACCACGCTGTGAGACAATCTATTTGAACGGACGGGTGAAAACCGGAAATGAAGCCGGATATGGTAAAGTACTAAGTAACATGCTAGACACGGCAAAACCAGATACCAGAAACCCGGAAACAAAAGATGAAATTTTTTAGAAAAAAAAATACGGATTTAGCATTTCCGATTAATTGAATCGTATCCGGAATCGGAAAAATGTCATGCCCAAAATTCTGAATCGGAAATCGGTAGAAAAATGCTAATCGGTTATGCCCTACCCGATACCTCATCAGAACTAATGTCAAGCTTAAATAGTATGGATAATCCCAGCCTGTAACCATGAAGATACTGGGAATGAAAAGACAAATGCACACGAACAATTGACATTCGCAGACACATGTTTACAAATACAGAATTCTAGTTTCATTAGTGCATTTATTTTCTATTTTCAGACTCAATGACATGGACAAAACCTATCATTCAGGGAGTTGCCCCTCTTCCTAGGAGTCTTCACTCTGCAACTGTTATTGGAAACCGAATGTTTGTCTTTGGCGGTTGGGTGCCTCTTGTTATGGATGATGTGAAGGTTGCTACACATGAAAAGGAATGGAAGTGTACTAACACGCTGGCCTCACTGAACCTAGGTAAAGTATACAAATTGTGGATTATTTGGAGAGAAAAAACATGTAAATAGCAAACAGTTGCCCAAAGTGACCAAGTGGTCGGTGATGTTTACCTCCACAGACCACTCACAACTGCATCTCTGCATGGATTCAGGTCTGGGCTCAACCGTTGGTAATATATGAGAAAGCTTTCCAGTAACTTCTTATGGGTTGGTTGTTCTTCCCCGGATTTTTCTTTCACCAGATATAATGGTGACGATGTATAGCCTATCCTGTGCTGATCAATTTCATGAAACCCCAACAAAAGCAAATAGCAAATGCATAGATACACAAGTATGAGTAATTAGGTCAGTAATATTCTTTCAGAAGATTACACTTTCTTCAGCATATAGAAAATATAGTCTGTTACTGGTTAAAAATCCCTCTTATTAGATTTCTCAAGTGGCCATTGTCAATAAGACTATTACAAATAGTGTAGCATTGTCACTTAAAAATATTCACTGCAATGAATGTTTGTATTGGATCTAAATGCATATTTGAATATCCCTGCTTGGCAAAAATGCTTCATAATTTTCGGTTTAACAAGAGCTTTTTATTGCAACTGCATTAAGAAGCATTATTTGGAATCTTTATCCCGAAAATAATGGGACATTGTTGACCAAATTATTGTTTAGTCAGAATACTTATTAGCTGTAGGACCTGGAAGTTGTGATTCTCCCCGAAAAAGGTGCTCCTTTTGGATAATTCTGTTTACAATGCAGATAACATGACTTGGGAGCCCTTGGCAATGGAAGTGTTTGAAGATGCTTTACCGCGGGCCCGTGCTGGACATTGTGCTGTTTCTATCCACACTCGACTGTATATTTGGAGTGGTAGAGATGGTTATAGAAAAGCCTGGAACAATCAGGTGAGTAGATTTTGTTGTGCATAATGGAGGCTATATCCATTTTGGAATGGTACGTTCCTTTTAGTGTCAAGAAAATGGCCTGTAAAAATGTGTTTTGACAAATGTGCTTTTGGTATTAGACATGAGATTTCTTAATTTTAACAGCATTGTTAGCAAACTTTGTCAATTACTCCAGCAGCTCGCTGGCAGTCACGAAATATTCATAATTGATATTACTCTTTCTGAGAACATCAAAATCGTGAATTAATGTTAAAGAGTCACAAAAGACTTAAATTTGTTAAATGGTATGTCTTCATCTGCCATACATTTAGCAACCTTCAGTATGTAGCAACCCCGGGCTAACACGGTCAACACGTCAGTTTACCTGGAAATCTGATGAAACTGTTGACCAAGTGTAGAACTTTCATTGCAGCATCAATATTTGTCATTTGATTGTAGCACATTTTATATATTGTTAAAGCTAATAGAATTATCTACAATAAACATGTTTTCTTTTTACATGTGATGCTATATTAATGGAATTATTCCTCCATAATCATCGAAAATTACCGATTTCACGCGTCATTGGAAAACGCGTTAATCATGCCGCGATCGCGTGACCCTACTGTTCTTTAAAACAAAATGCGGGTTATTAAAACTTTTTGAATATTCATGAAATTTTCAATCCAATCAGAGGAGATGTAAACAATTCGGTCAGTGGTTGTAGCAATTTCCTACGATATTCCTACGCAATGAAATAATCCCTCAAACGTTACGCAGATTTGGCCACAAATTTGACAATTTAAATAAATGCAACATATACCATCAAAATCGGCATATTCCAAGCTTTATAATGATACCAAATTTATATATCGGAAACAATTTTAAATCACCCGCAACGAGCATCGAATTTGTAAAATATTAGAATCACCCGGCGTCAACATCCGCCGCCATATTTGAATTTTCTAACAGCTGATGACGACGTCAACCTTTCCACAACCGATGTTCCAAAAATAATCTTATTATTATTTACGTACAAATTGGTGTGCAAGAAGAACAAGGAAAGATATTTTTTTTAATAGTTTTTATCGTAATAATGCTTGTTATACGGTTTAGACAGTATACAGTCGCAAAATGAAAACGCAAACTTAAAGCGTAGATTTTCGTCTGCTATAAATAGGCTTAAGTTCGATGCTGTAAATGTCTCAACTGACAAACTTTAATCGGTTTTAAAATATGTTCAACCTGATATTCATTATTCATTTGTTTAAATTTTGTAATGGGGCACTGATAAAATTATGAGATTAAAATCACATCACTATGAGACAAATGCAAAGTTTTGGTATGATTTTTTTTTTGAGTATTTTTTTTTTTACTTTGACAAAACGTAGCAACTTAATTACGCGCACACTTCAAGTGGGATCTTAAATTTAAAATACATTGATGATGTTTGATAGCATCAATAATGTTTTCCAAATAGAAATAAAATAAAGTCGAAAAAGTGATAATTTATTTTTGCAGGTATATGATATTAAAAGTTTAACATTCAAAGTGAAAGATGGCTGCATTCCCTGGTCCATTCTGCAAGGAATTAAATATAACAACACAGGACTTAGAAGTTGAAAATAACTTGAATCCAATTCAGGAACTAACAAATGGACTTGTCCTTGAAATCAATTCATACATTGAACACCGTGGCAAAAACTTATATTCCTTGTTCAATATTATTTCAAAGTTGAACTCCAACTTTGAATGTATGAATGTGAAATCTCTAAAAACAAAAGTTAGTAGAGTATGTGAACAGAAAAAAAAAAACTTGTTTCCAAAAAGAAAGTTTCTGGATTTAAAAATGTAAAGGAGCTAATGAGTGCCACATTCAGTCCATATCTGAGCACACAAAAATATGAAGTGTTTTGTGATGAAGCAGATACAAAGGAAACTATTCAGCAGATAGAAAATGACAATTTAAGCGAAAATGAATTTTGCACTAAGAAAAATCCCACTGATCAGGTAAGTTGTAATCTTGTTGACAGTGATGATAGTGATGATGAAACTCTGAAAAAGAAACTAACTTTCTTAAGTATTCAAATAAGAAACAGTTGAAACTGTGTTCAAAACTTCAGAAGAAAATTGCAGAAAATACTGAGAAGTTAGAAAACATTAAAAATAGGATTGGTCACTATTCTGTGCGAAATGTAAATAAAAGAGATGAGACCTCAAAGAAACACTTGCAAGCATTGCGTGGCTTGAAACGATTAATCAGCAGGCAAAAGAACCAAATAAAGATGATGACTGAAAAATTGAAAGAAAGTGGACTCAACTTTGAAACTGTGACTAATGAGAACAAGCATCAGCTGACATAATTACTGTATCGACAGAGCAAATAAGAATTATTTCTGAGAAAAGAAATAGTGAGAAATCAAAGATCTTGTCCCTTCAGAAAAGCAACAGTTATTTAAGAACTGAAATTAAAAGTCTCCGCTTGAAATTGAAACAGAGAGAGTCTTTTGTACCTGATGATGCTGAAAGATGTAATGCCAAATGTGACAGCTGTAAAATGATTAGATCTCAAATACTAGACAAGGAGAACAAAGTAGCACAAGTTGAAGAAGATGTTGATGAAATTATAAATGAAAGTATAAAGACCAAAAATGAAGATGGAAGCTATAGCCACGAGGTTCGTCTTTGTGTCATTGAACTGGTTGGGTTAGAAGTTGCTGTTGAGAAAGTGTCTCCAGTAATTCAGTCTGTGTTAAGACATATCTTAGGAAAAAGTTTAGACAGATCAGATTTGCCAAACCCAACAACTCAAGCAATAGTCGATGAAGGATATATTACATAGCAAAAACATTTATTTCAGAAAAACTCAATAAAGCTGAAAACTGGGGCTTAGGTAGGGATGGCACAACACGGAAAAAGCAGAAAATTGTAGACACTTCAATAACACTTGACAGTGGTGATGTGATCAGTTTAGGGTTTGATCGAGTTTATAAAGAGAATGCAATTTCCATAAATAATGTTACAAAGAACCACCTGAATGAGCTCGGTAAACTTCATGCAAACATGGTCAAGGAAGAAACAGAAGATGAAGCAACATTTGTGGCCCGGTCTTTAGAGAAATTATCTTACACAATGAGCGATAGAGCAAGCAATGAAAAATTGGCCAATAAGTTGTTAGAAGAATGGCGTGATGATGTTTTGAAAGACTTTGACGGGGACAAAGGTATTGTTCATCATTTCTACTGTATGGCTCATGTGCTTCTTGGCTTTCATAGCTACACCAAACCCGGCATTAAAAAATTAGAAACTGAAATAGTCGATTCAGTGGGACCGGTTGGACGTGATGCTCTACCAGTGTTCCAGTATTGGAGTAAAAAAGAAACTGTCATTGAGAGGGTTGTTCGTACAACATCAGAAGTGTTTGGACCAGCTGGTGACCACAATGGAATACGGGACATGTGGGATGCACACTGCATGGCAAATGGTATTAAGTCAGTAATAGGAAATTACAGAGACGACAGGTTTAATGCAGTATTTGAATCTTCAGCTGAAGTATTTATCCATAGACAGGACTTTATAAAAGTTATTGAAACATTGGACAATCCCAATCTGAAGCCAAAATCTGTATTAAAGTCTGACATAGTCTGTACATTTTTACAGTGCTTTGGTCTATTTTTCATGAAGTTGACAGGGCCATACTGGAATCTCATCACCACAGGCAAAGTAATTTATCTAGACCTTTCACAACATATTCTGGAAATTAAAGAATTTTTACAACAGTGTATTGAAACACCCACTCATCTTCTGAACCAAAATGAACATTGGTCACCAAATGACCCCTTAGATATTGGAAAGGTCAATCATCATCAAAGATTAGCTGACTGTCTGTTTTCAATAAAAAAAAAAGACCAGAGATCTGTTGTTGAAGACCATCATAACTGTTGCCTCAGCTATGGTTGCAGTAATCGACAAACAGCTGATAAACTTTCTTGATGGTGGAAAGTACCATGTCTATGCTGAAATGATCAGTGAAACGGAAGAACAGAGAACAAATTTTGCTCATCTTACTAATCTTGGATGTGAGCATCACTATGGCGATCTGGACAGCAGAGGAGGCAACCTAGTGCATCAATGCACCACCATACATCTGTACATTTGTTGAAACAGAACAGAATTCCCATGATGAAGTGGCTAAGTGAAATGAAGCCTGATAATCGTCATAGCATTCTGCTTTCAGCACGAAAAGGTCGTCGGGAAATGCGACAAGACCACATATCAAACGAAAATAAAGTTGTGGCTGAAATTCACACTGAAATGGTCACAAAGAAAGGGCAAAAAAGGAAAGGATCTGCTGCTGAAAGGAGGAAAAAGAATCCTGCTGAAAGGGGGAAAAAGAATCGGCGGAAAGTTTCGGTCAATTCCCATGACATAATGTTTAAAGGATTAAACTAGGGCATAACCGATTAGCATTTTTCTACCGATTTCCGTTTCCGGATTTTGGGCATGAAATTTTTCCGATTCCGGATACGATTCGATTAATCTGAAATGCTAAATCCATATTTTTTTCTAAAAAATTTCATCTTCCGTTTCCGGGTTTCTGGTATCTGGTTTTGCTGTGTCCAGCATGTTACTTAGTACTTTACCATATCCGGCTTCATTTCCGGTTTTCACCCGTCGGTTCAAATAGATTGTCTCACAGCGTGGTTGTGTTGATCATATTGGACTTTTCTGACTTCTTATTTAACTTTATTAACTCACTATCGAATGACACGCAGTGTTAGACATGGTGCTATAGAAATTCAACTTTATTATTTTTATTATCCGAATCGGTCGTTCCTGCCTTGTCCGATTCCGATTAATCGGAAGTTCATACTATCCGGTGGAATCCGATTTCCGGATCAAAAGTCGGTTATGCCCTAGATTAAACCACATGTTCAGAGAAAATGAGTATGTGGCAATTGCTTACCAAGACTCCTGGTATCCTGGTATTGTTGAAAGAGTGAAGGATAATCAAACAGCAAGTGTGAAGTTCATGTCACCATGCAGAAAGGAAGGGTACTTTCAATGGCCTTGTAGGGCAGACACACAAATTGTTGACAAGAAGTTTATTCTGTCAAACAAGTTCATTCCCGATTGCATAAATTCAGGTCGACATTGGTACATCAAAGAGTTTAATGAAATTGAAAAGCAGTATAAAAACTTTAAATGTACATACTTTTAATTAAAGCATGGTCTCTGGCTGGAAAATAAAATTCTGGTCATTATTGTCAATTCTTCATTTTTTTTTTCTTCTTCTATACAAGGAATTAGTGACATTGTTTAACATCACAGTATGTTTTTAATTAGGTCCTGCAACAATGTTTCAGTCACAGTATTGAAAAAACATTTCATTTTTGTTCTTTTCGAAGTTATTTTACTTACATATGAACTTTTGCTATGTGATACATTTGTATTAAGTAAACTGCCAAAAAAGTTGTGAATTTTTTAAATATGATTTTCAGTTATAAATAAAAATATTGAAGTCAGACAACATATTTAATGAGAGTAATGCGTTCAGCAGGATAAATGCAATCAGAATATCAAATTTCATATTAATATTTCAACAACAAAGAAAGTTATAACATTTTTATAGAAATCAAACTTTACTTCGGTTCCGCGACTGGTACATAATCTGAATACATTTACATAAGACACAAATTCTAGAAATTTTTTAATATTTTGAAACTTAAAAGTTACATAACTTTTTTTCTAATAGAGATATTTTGAAACAATAAACTGTTTTGGAATGCTGTTCAAAAGATCTATATGATGAAAACAAGTGTTTGCAGTTATTTCAATATCCAAAAAATGACTGGGGTTGCTACAGTATGGCAGTTATAGATTTATTTATCTGATATGACCTTTGAACTACATTTGTCAAAGTTATTTCGTCACTCTGGGGCTATTCGACATAACTTGTGGTCAGCATAATCTGCATGTCTCGTTAGCGTTAAATTTTGAAATATTCTGTTCCTAGTGGTCTTGTTCATACCATTTACCTTTTTATTGTCCGTGCATATCTCACAATATTTAAAGTCCTCAATTTTATTTGCACAGCCATTGTCATATCGCAGCCACGAGTACGTTTTTAGCCACTTCGGCTTAAACTATCAAACTTTTGGTAATTTATACATTACGCTGGAGGCTGAGCATACGTTTGCACCCTGGACATCAGATGAAGAAACCAAATGCTGCTGATCAGTGGAATTTGAATCATGAAACAAATTATCCAGGTTCTTTGTCTTCTTTGGCAACATTTTAACAGGAAACATGAGGATACTGATGACATCCCATAATAGTATACTGTTAAGAATGTCCTGTTAAACAAAATCACGGTAAACATATTCCTTTAAAATTTCTTGCATCCAAAGGAATGCACAAATGAACAACATACAAGTCCCTTCCAGTTTGTTAGCTTGCTCGACGCAGGATGCATGGATAGATTTCTCACTGAATCATGAGTTGAAGGAAACAATTTTTTTATATATATTTTTTTTAATTTATTTTTATAGTAGGTTTGTATGGTGAAATTGAGGCCTTACTTGAAGTATGTGACAAACAACATGTAGCAATTATTTAGAAACTCTGGTTTTACTGGAAGGTTAACCCTCATCCGGGCATGGGAAATAATTTTAGTCTTGCATTAACATTCAAGATGTTCAGTTGTTTTATGTTGCGACTAGCTTGAGTTTCATTTTTAATTTTTCCTCAAATTATTTGGATACCTGGAGATTTTATCTTGGAAATGCTTGTACTATAAATTGGTTCTTGGACGAAGACAGTTATAAAAATTTATAGAATTCAGTTACAAAATTACCAAATAAACACTACTGGTAGGTCACTATGACCTAATTTGTATTCATGAGTGACTTTTGTAGTTTCTAAATCTCATTTTTTACAACCTCATTATCTTGAACTCCGATTCTTTAACTCATGAAAACTGGCATGAAGATACTATCAATGTGTAATGTTTGGCAGCACATCAGCACAATCCTGTATATAAATCATGAATTAAAAAGTTAATTTTACAAATAAAATAAATTTCCATCCATTTTTAGTAAGATAAATGTAAATATAATGTCCTTTAAGATTAAATGCAAGTTCTTAAAAGGGTTGTAAAATTATGGTAAGACTTGATATAAAAAAAAATTGGGAAGATGAGTCCTTCCAAAGAAATTAAACATATTCATCTACAAGATTAAAGGTACAACATGGCAAAGTACTATGGAAAGTGTATAAAGACACAAATTGAAAAGGATTAAGCCCTTAAAAATATATTATCTGAATTTGTTTTATAAACCACATTCCTTTACAAAGATTTTTCTAGTTGAGCATCATCAGAATGCCCTTGATCAACTCAGCATCATATAACTGTCTCAGTTTTTAAGTTGATGTTGCTTTAGAATTTCCAACTGTTTTGCAGTTTATGTTGCTGTAGAATATCCATCTCAGTTTTGAAGTTGATGCAGCTGTAGAATTTCCATCTCAGTTTTAAAGTTGATGCACTGTAGAATTTCCATCTCAGTTTTAAAGTTGATGCAGCTGTAGAATTTCCATCTCACAGTTTTGAGTTGATGCAGCTGTAGAATTTCCATCTCAGTTTTGAGTTGATGCAGCTGTAGAATTTCCATCTCACAGTTTTGAGTTGATGCAGCTGTAGAATTTCCATCTCAGTTTTAAAGTTGATGCACTGTAGAATTTCCATCTCACAGTTTTGAGTTGATGCACTGTAGAATTTCCATCTCAGTTTTGAGTTGATGCAGCTGTAGAATTTCCATCTCAGTTTTGAGTTGATGCAGCTGTAGAATTTCCATCTCAGTTTTGAGTTGATGCAGCTGTAGAATTTCCATCTCAGTTTTAAGTTGATGCAGCTGTAGAATTTCCATCTCACAGTTTTGAGTTGATGCAGCTGTAGAATTTCCATCTCACAGTTTTGAGTTGATGCAGCTGTAGAATTTCCATCTCAGTTTTGAGTTGATGCAGCTGTAGAATTTCCATCTCACAGTTTTGAGTTGATGCAGCTGTAGAATTTCCATCTCCGTTTTGAGTTGATGAGAAGTATGTAGTTAAGTATGGATGAAAGTAGCTAAGTCATACCAGAACTTTGTCATTATGGCACAAATTTGCATACTTAAGTGATTGTTGTATTTTCAGCACTACATCATCTTCAAAATTTCACATACTTACGAAAATTGGTATTTGGATGCATCTCAAGGATAGTAATTCAGTCATACCAACTATAGGTCTAAGTGACCTAATTTTTAAGCCTGAGTGATTATTTACCTCTACATTCTGTATGTTGTCTACTCAAAATGTACTTATGTTTGGCAACCAATTTCTTGTTTATGATTAATTGTTATGTCAGTTTTAAAACATAATTCCTGCATACAAATGTTGAAAACACACCATAACTGAATGTATGTTTGGTGTGAAATTAGAAAAGTATGTTCTTTAACTCAGTAAATACCCATTTTTTTCCTCTGCCAAGATAGTTGTTTTGTTGGTGTTAATCTAACATGCAAGATCCTGTCTAGACTTTGATGACAACGTTCATCATTTCAGTCTTTTTAATATCTCATTCATCATTTCAGTCCATTTAACATAATGTTCATCGTCTCATGTCTGTTTAACATAATGTTCATCGTCTCATGTCTGTTTAACATAATGTTCATCGTCTCATGTCTGTTTAACATAATGTTCATCATCTCATGTATGTTATTGTTCATTATTTCAGGTCTGTTTCAAAGATTTATGGTATTTGGAGACTGGTAAGTTTAAATATTATTTAATATGTATGTATGCATGATTTGGATTTTTAAAGTAGCTTTTTAAAAAATATAATCATATCGCTATGGTGTCGGCAGTGTGACAGTTTATTGTCATGTCTAGCACTGGGGCATCATGCCGCACAAATGTAGCATAATGTCCCACCCAGTCACATTATCCTGACACCAGGATGACCAGTCCTAACACTAAACTCTTAAAGATCAGCGCCAAGTGTTGCAGCTGTTGGTACCATATTTTTAAGTCTCTTGTATGATTGGGACAGGGATCTAACCCACGACCTCCTGCATCCGAGGCAGACACTCTAACCAGTAGACTATCGGAGTGGTCTGTTTATGATATAAACTCAACATTTAATGATTTATTCTTATACATGCATAGAAGAGCATATCATGGCATGCCAAGGGAGGTGGTCCGTCTTCATCAGTGGATACCCTGTATTTAATGGCAGTAGTTAGTTTTTTGGTGGCATTGTGATCAACAGTAAATGAGATAAGAATGCTGGTCTTTATGAGGTTATAGTTTCCACAATCACCCTGAAGATTTAACATTATATCACATGTGTGATAGTTAGACTATTTTATGCTGAAGAATTCAGCTTAAGGAAAGTCGACTTGCTTTGGAAAAACATTTAACAGTGATGATGATAAAGATAATAAAACTCATAATAACAACATTCTTTTTATATTTTTATCATTATTGTTATTATTATTATTATTAATAGTATTGTTATTATTTTTATGTTGTTAGTAATGTTATTATTATTATTAATAGTATTAATAGTACTATTATTATTATTATTATTACTATTATTATTATTAGTGAAATATCTGAATGGTTATGATCTTAAATTAGTAATGGCATGTCTAAATACTAACAGCAAAAATTGTTCTGATATTTTTAATGTTATAATCAAGCTTAGCAGTCAAATTTAACAGCATACTGTATACACTGATTGATTAATGAAGGACAAAATCAGCAAGTTTTTCTAATCCTCTTTTGAGGAGTAAAATGGTTTTCAGTGAATAAATGCTTCAGTCTCCAAGTAGTCCTTTTTGAGTGTAATTTCAAACCTATTATTATTATTATTATTATTATTATTATTATTATTATTATTATTATTATTCAGAGAAGCCTCCAGCTCCATCTCGTGTTCAACTTGTCCGAGCTAGCACCAATGCTCTTGAGGTGTGCTGGGGAGCCGTACCCACAGCTGATGCCTACCTGCTGCAGTTACAGAAATATGACCTTCCCCCAACACAGAGCATGACCCCAACATCAAACCAAGTGACAAATCCTCTCATCAAGGCAATTTCTACACCACCGCAAGTGCAGCCTACACCAGCAACAACTCAATTACAACAGCAACAACAAATTCAGCAGGTTCAGACTCCAACTATAATCAGGACACCAGTGGCTGGTAAGTGCCATTTTTCAGTTGTTTTCATTATTTATAATCTTGGTCATTCAAATGTACAGGTTTAAAAAATTTTTTGTTTAATTTTGATATCTAGACAGGTGAGAATACTAATCTATAAACTGACTACTTTTTATTTCCAAATGTATCATTTAACTTGAGTGTCACAAGCTTTTCTAACTTCTCTAAAGCCTGTATGTATCTAGGAACTTTTAAAACTTGTTCTCTCTTTGATTTTAGTTTAGCTTTCCTTTCTCAACCAGTTTTAGTAAAATACAGCATAACAATTATTACTTTAACTGAAGTGTACCAAAGTGAAGGCAATGTAAGGAAAGGAATTCTAGTATTATATGCACATCATTATCAAGGCTTTGCTTGATGCACATATGTAACTCTATATACACTTTATATATATATATATATATATATATATATATATATATATATATATATATACACACACACAAACACACACATTGTGGATTTCTGAGTGCCCACTGTGTATGGTGGATGTCCATTATATTTGGTGACTGTCCAACAAGTTTAATTGAATGCTATTACAGGTTTTATTGAGTCTTTTGCTAATTTTTTTTTGCATTCACCCTGCATGTCGGCACACTAAGTGAACAGAAACTCC
Organism: Unio pictorum; assembly: GCA_030141615.1. NCBI lineage: Eukaryota > Metazoa > Mollusca > Bivalvia > Unionida > Unionidae > Unio > Unio pictorum. The sequence continues at coordinate 5,109,636 of JARLTB010000006.1, read as the reverse complement.
AGCCTCATAAACCCAACTACAGCAGATGTTAATTTCATACCTTCACTTGTATGAATTATACAGTAGTAACATTACATGTGTTAATTCATCAGTAGCCCAACTTGGCATATGTATAGACTAAAATGTGCAACATAGAAATGGAATACCATGTTTTAAATTTCTTTCATACCCCCATCCCCACCCCACGTAAAACGCTTGAGCCAAGGCAAGACCGTACATCATAAAAATTGCCCAACTACAATCTAAATCCCTTTGAGCAACTACATGTGCTTGATAATATATACTCATCTGGAAATGTATTTTTTTGTGTGCATTAAGCTGTAACTTTGATGTTCTTTATAAGTGATCTTTCATAAATGCACTTTTTGTGTTGCTTTTTTATGTAGTAGTGTCCCTCTACACATTGTTTCATATTATTACTGGATCCCCTTAGACAAAGTTATTAAAATTGGTCGTATCACAATTATCTAATCACAATTATACAAGTTGTTCATGCAAAGTTGTCATCATTCATGCAGTTATCTTTTAGATAATATTTTAAACTAGTTTTGTTAATTAAAGTAGCTTAATTAAATTTTCAAAATTGAATACATGTCAGATGTCGTAGCAATAACTTATAAAATTTAAGATATATAATTATAATTACAAACAAACAGTACTATTTATTGCTTATAAGTGTGATGAAAAACAATGGATATAATGATATGCATGTGATAAACATTTCTGAAGTTTTTTCATTAAAAATGAAATGAGAAATGCCAGTGTGAGTGAATGTATGAATCATGCAAAATTTGTACAAATTTGTCATACACTTGGAAAGCAGTGATGTGTGAGAGCTCCTGCAAATTTTTTTGAAAGTCACCTAAAAATGTATAATAATTTATTTTAGCTTGGAAGATGTTTTTGGTGATACCAGTTAGTGAATTGAACCAAATATGGTTTAATACTAGTGATGGTACATGTTTTATGGACAAACAAACACAATCCAGTCAACCCCCTTTTTTAGCAGTATTGAGAAATTAAATTTAGGAATGGCAGAATACCAAGTCTGCTGTATAAAATACATTCTAGTGCAATTTTCATTTAAGAAATTTAGCCTTGTGTGATCCTGTTCTACACAGCTATATAGCTGTATAAAGGTTGAGCTATTTTGAATAAATAATAATCTAAATATGAAATTAAGAACAGTATATTCTTATTTGATTAAAATTTTTCTGGAGCTTATGTCAGTGAAATATCTTATTTTGGATAAGAAGTATCCAAAAAATGGTACATATGAGCTGTGGAAACTTGTACATGACAACCAAGCTGGATAAGCTAGCTTTGTACATACAGTGCCAACCATTATGCTTTTGGCATAATCGTTTCACTTTTTTCACCAAGTTTCATATTTTTAAGACAGGATAAGGAATACGCTTTTTTGCTGCATTAAAAAAATAAGAAAATAAAGTAATACAAATTCTTTTTGTAATATTTATTATCATCTCTTTCATTACGCTCGTATAAATTGATAATATTCCATTTAAGAAAAGTTGACTGCCTTGTAAGAATACCTTCCTTTTTTGCTATTTATAGCAACTGTATATGAACCATTTTCTTGATAGCTGGTTTCTTCAAAAATTATGGAAAATGATATAGCAAGCAGATTGATCTTTTCAAACTTCAAAACATGTCAGATCAGAATAAGTGAAATTGTCACTGCTTTTTAAACTTTTAACAGAAGAATATGAGAGTAAAAGTCATACAGCCCTCTGATCGCCTGATCTTGATCATTGCAGAATTCCAGACAATCATTCAGTGAAAATTACACATGTAGACAGTGAAAGTTACACATGTAGACTACTTGAATTGAGTGCTGAATATAAATAATTTTTCAGTATATTTTGTGTTTGTATTCTGGTTCAAACCCATATGGATGTTGTTTTTTTTTTACCAACTATTGAACCAGGTTAGTAGTAAAAGTGTACCCTTTTCATACATGCTGTGACTTTAGCATATAATAAATAGATCAAACTTTTTATGCCCGAAATACGCTTTATTGACACTTAAAATAGCAATAATTATGCTTATGGTTGGCATGTATGTTTGTATGTCAAACATCAGACCGAAAGAAAGTTCTCAGCACAGAGCATTATTTTGACACAGATAATCAACAGATTAAACTCCAAAACATTTGACAAATTAAGGCTAATAAAACTTGAGGCAACATCTTCTAAAGATTTTGATTTTAATAGAACTTGAACAGAGTGGAGGAGGAAGGGAGAGGTGGCTATTGAAATGCTATGCAAATATTGAACTATGGCTCTGTTTCCTCCTCTGCTTAGTTTTTTTCTGCCTCCCCCTCATTTTGGTGACAAGGGGGAAGTTCCCGCTTTCAGATACAATCCTGGCAACATCTCTGGACATGGTATATTGACAAAATACAAAATTGATGCTTGAGCTATACTGAAGAAAAAAATACTCTACTGTTGTGTCATTTGTGGGTTTAGAAAAGTCGCTGATTAATTGAGAGTATGAACATTTTCTGGATGTATGGAATTGATCTACACTATTTTGACAGCTGCCTGCTATCACTGGCTGGTAATGCCATTAGCAAAGTGGCTGTCATGAAAAGGTTACATTTGTCACCAAAGTATCATCAACCACCAGCATAATTGATACTTTCCTACTTTAATGTCGTAGTATGCTACATGTTGCCTTCCTGGTTCCGGTGGCCTAGTGTTTAGAGCATCGACCTTGGAAGCAGGAGGTCATGGGTTCCAGTCCTGGCCAAGTCATTCCAAAGATATACAAAAATGGTACTAACACCTACCTCGCTTGGCTTTCAGCATTAAGAGGTTTGTGTTAGGACTGGTTGGCCTGGTGTCAGGAAAATGTGAATGGGTGGGACATCATGCTACAAGTCTGCGGCATGATGCCCCAGTGCTAGACATCACTATAAACTGCCACATTGCAGACATGGTAGCAATATGACTGAAAAATTAAAGGTACGTTAAAAAATCCCAAATTACACACTCACACCGGGCTTGAGTAAACAGCGGTCCGGAAGTATTCAAGACATTGGTTAAAAACTTTTTAGCACTGATATTTAAAATAAACATTGGCAGTTGAATGGAAATGTTTCTTAATGTTATAAAACAACACTTATAAAACCTTCAGTTTGTGAAAAATGATTTTGGACTTTTGGTATGGACTGAGAAACACGATGAGGTTAGGAGCTTCCATTTAATTTTGAGGGCATGACTTGGGATTTGAGCAAGATATTTTTTTTATGCCACTGATGGCTGGAATTTTTTTAAACATCTTAGCGCCCCCTCACCCCATCATGGTTGATAAAGTTCAGGTCATTTTTTGGGGTTCCTTTGGCAGTGGTATATAAAGCACACCATGTAAAATAATCAAGTATGTTTATTTTTAAAATATATTTGAATTGCATCAAATGAAGCCACTTAAACATGTGTATCCATGACTGCCACCCTTATGTCTGTGACAGACAACAGCATGGATCTACATAATTTCACCATGGAAACCGAAATCTACAATGTGTGTATTCTGTGCATGTGTGTGTGTGTGTGTGTGTGTGTGTGTGTGTGTGTGTGTATGCATACACACATCTTTGCTCTGTAGTCTTAGCAGTTGTATAATTCTTCTAATCTTGATTTCAGTTAACTGGTTTGTTTCTACACCTCATCTGGTTTAGTACTATAATTTAGTTTTTTTTTTTGTTTTTTTTTTTTATTCTTGGGACTAAACTCTGTTATTGGCTGTGTATCTTTTTGCTGTAGGCCTTACCCAGTTGCGAGCCGTTGCAGGAACCTCTGTAGCCACTCTGGCTATGCCTCAGACTATAAAAGGTATTCATGTTATCTAGTTGCATGATCACGATGCTTTTCTTTTATACAGTCAAATTGGCTAATGCATGCATGATTATATTTTTATTTATTCATAAAAGTGATGTCTTTGTATGAGTTGTTTGACACAGGAGAAATACATCACCATTCTGCAGGTATCACCTTCGAAGAATGTTTATTTTGGATGTCAGAGTATCTTTAGTCTTAAGATTGTCAAACACTGCTAATTATGAGAATCCTGTACATTTCTTAAATCAGCATAATCATACATATCCCAATTAATGCCTCTCCATTCTAGGAAGGGTTCAGTAAATGCCAGGTTTCATGTAATCTGTTAGTTGTCTTGCCTGTCACAGGTAAGATAGATACACATGTAGGCATTGTTCTTCCAGAAATGGCAGCATCATCAGCATATGGATCTTGAAATCCGTCCACTAAAATCACAATACTCCATTTCTCAATTATGAAATTCCCTCCTTTTCCCAAATCAGCAAAATATTATCGCCCATTAGTAGTTCCTTTCTATCCTTTGAAATAGCTTGGTAAACACAAAGTTTCATGTAGTTAATTAGTTTTCTTGACCTGTCAGTAGTATTGTATTGCCTGTTGGTGTATTGTCTAGCCTACTAGTAGAATTATCATGCTTGTCAGTCGCAAGACTTGTATGTAGAATCGTTTTCCAGTGATGGCAGCACAGTAACATTATGACTTAGTTTTCAAGTTTCTTGAAGGTCATATATCTCCATCCTTAGTTACTGTGTTAAGCATAAACGTGAGAATAGTATTATTACTTTATGCCCATAATTTGTTTTCTGTTATGCTTAGTTTTTCCTGTCTGGCCAGCAGCCATGAGTCAGCTGGGTTCACAGTTTAAAAGTCATTTCTGATCTACATCAGTTGCCATATTTAAATGAAAATTTGGAGTGATATTACATATATCAAAGTTTGTACTCTGTAATAACTGATTCCTTTAACACCTGTCTAATTTAAAAGTTTTGCCATTATACCATATGTACTCAGTTGAGTCAAACTGCAAAGAACAAAGATCCTGATCTGCTGTAGCATAATGGCCTACATATTAGGGTCTGTCTTATTTGTTCATTGTATTGCTCCTAAAAACTGCACTGACCTAGATCTGTGCAGTTTGCATGTCTTATAAGCGAGTATATGCAATCAGTTATTTATCATTGGTATATTCTCTGTGCCCTTGTTAAGTATTGTATCAATATTCTAGCTAGTATCTGCATTATCAAAGAATTGACAAGTGAGCCTCAATATATATATATATATATATATATATATATATATATATATATATATATATATATATATATATATATATATGTGTGTGTGTGTGTAAATTGGAGCAAATATTTGATTAACTGTCTTGTTAGTTGACATACTGGTATTGACTAAAATATTTTGTGTTTTGAATTGCTTGAATCTTAAATTGAACATATGGCCTGAGTTCATATTCAGGGTATGCATAGAGTCACATGGACTTACATGTTTTGCTCATTGACTTTTTGCAGACCTGCCTAGCCTCACGATTATGCTAAATTTATGAAATGTACCCTTAGAATACAGACTTGTGGAATAAAAGTGCAAATTACAGAAATACAATTATTGTCAGTAAAATCTAGATACTGGCTTGTTTGCGTTTGATTCGGATTTAGGTTTCATATTAGTTTGAATGGAATTGGTCAGAAGATAAATTTTACCTTAGATGCACAAGCTATTGCATGGAGTATTTTTTAGTTTTTTTGTTGTTTTTTTTTAATGGAATATTAAGAGTCTTGGGGGAGCAGGAAAGGCTACAGTTGTGTTTTGTGGACATGGTGTGATGATTATTTCAAGACTGTTAAGCTCTGTAGGTTTTAGAACTGTAGTTTGTTAAATTGTGCTGGAGGTGATTAAGGTTAAACTTAACAAATTTTGAGTTTAACATGTTTAAATGCATGTTTTCCAGATTGACAGTAGCACTACATATTTTGTTACACCTTACTGAAAACTGGCTCAACTTATTAATTAATATTACTATTATTACTATTAGTAGTAGTAGTATTTTATTATTATATTCTGCTTGATTCTATTTTATTTTTAAGGAATTTTTAAAAGGTTCAATTTTCTACTTGGTTGACTTAGGTCTGCTTAGTGCCCGTGCTGCAATATATTCCTATCTTGTACAATATCACAGAAATTTAATTTGATATCTGACCAAAGGTGCCATATGATTACAGAACACTTCAATGTGATGACTAACTTAAGGTGTCTTATGGTTATAGAACACTTCAATTTGATGACTAAGGTGCCATATGATTACCCAACACTTCAGTGTGATGACTAACTTAAGGTGCTTTATGGTTACAGAACACTTCAATTTGATGACTAATTTAAGGTGTCTTATGGTTATATAACACTTCAATATGATGACTAACTTTAGGTGCTATATGATTACAGAACACTTCAGTGTGATGACTAACTTAAGGTGCCATTTGGTTATAGAACACTTCAATGTGATGACTAACTTAAGTTGTAAGTTATGGTTATAGAAAACTTCAATGTGATGACTAACTTAAGGTGTCTTATGGTTATAGAACACTTCAATGTAATGACTAACTTAAGGTGCCATTTGGTTATAGAACACTTCAATGTGATGACTAATTTAAGGTGCCATTTGGTTATAGAACACTTCAATGTGATAACTAACTTAAGGTGTCTTATAGTTATAGAACACTTCAATGTAATGACTAACTTAAGGTGCCATTTGGTTATAGAACACTTCAATGTAATGACTAACTTAAGGTGCCATTTGGTTATAGAACACTTCAATGTAATGACTAACTTAAGGTGCCATTTGGTTATAGAACACTTCAATGTGATGACTAATTTAAGGTGCCATTTGGTTATAGAACACTTCAATGTGATAACTAACTTAAGGTGCCATTTGGTTATAGAACACTTCAATGTGATAACTAACTTAAGGTGTCTTATAGTTATAGAACACTTCAATGTAATGACTAACTTAAGGTGCCATTTGGTTATAGAACACTTCAATGTAATGACTAACTTAAGGTGCCATTTGGTTATAGAACACTTCAATGTAATGACTAACTTAAGGTGCCATTTGGTTATAGAACACTTCAATGTGATGACTAATTTAAGGTGCCATTTGGTTATAGAACACTTCAATGTGATAACTAACTTAAGGTGTCTTATAGTTATAGAACACTTCAATGTAATGACTAACTTAAGGTGCCATTTGGTTATAGAACACTTCAATGTGATAACTAACTTAAGGTGTCTTATAGTTATAGAACACTTCAATGTAATGACTAACTTAAGGTGCCATTTGGTTATAGAACACTTCAATGTAATGACTAACTTAAGGTGCCATTTGGTTATAGAACACTTCAATGTGATAACTAACTTAAGGTGCCATTTGGTTATAGAACACTTCAATGTGATGACTAATTTAAGGTGCCTTATGGTTATATAACACTTTAATTTGATTCCTGACTAAAGTTGCCATATAATTATTTTTATACTTTAATTGCAGTATTACCTTAAGTAAAGCCAAATTAATGTATTGCAGCCTAAATGTATATTTGATGAATAAATATGCATTTGATGGCTTCAGATCCTTTACCAAAGTAGTAGGAGAATAAAAAATAACTTTCTGTCTGCTGCATCATCTAGTTAGATGGGTGTTTTCCCTGACATCACTTTCTTATTTTTTGGTCTGTTTTTCATAAAAGTCATGTTTCCATGGCCTAGTTTTTATCAGCCATCTGTCTATTGATTGTTCAGCCCAGAGGTCAGGGTAATAAGAGATGGGTGTAATTTTTATTCTAAGTAATGAGTATGCATTCCTCAAGTTTCCTACACCAAATTTGTATCCATCTCATTGAATAATGTTTGAAGGGCAGCCCCCTTTTGAGTCCACTATCTTTAAATCAAAGGAAAAGGTCACTCGATATGAAATTGAATTTTTTATATAGTAATTTTACATTTGAAATACCTATAGTAAGATGGAAGGATCCGCAATTTTAACGGCTATTTTCAGAGAAATGTTTTCTTGGACTTTAATTTGTAGGATTTATTGAGAGTATTATTACTAATTTGTTTACTTCATTATTGTGTATCATTTTTCCTACTTTGTATTACATCGCATACAGTATTTCAGTGGGAACTGAAAAATGTGGAATCAAAACAAAACTTGCTTTACATATAATTTAACAAATCATTTTATTGTATTTTTTTGTATGCTGCAATGGATGTGTTTAAAGGACTGTATATATCAGTTGTTATGTAATTAAATCATTGTACCCTAATGTTTAAGAACTAGGATTAATACTTTTGTCTTCTGATGACTGTAAGCAATCCAAGCTGAAAGAGAAGTGGTAGTGGCTCGAATCTTGTAACTAGCCTGACTCTGGTTGATTTCTGCAGTAGAAACCGATTAATAAATTATATGAGAATGTGTTCTCAGATTTTTAGGAATAAAAAGTAATATATAATAATTATTGTAGATCATTATCTTGATTAGACGAAAAACAAGTTACACTTAAGAGTCAGTGGATATGGATGCTTCATCTGGTTTTAATGTTAGTGAACTGTTTTGCTAGACATCAAAGCATACAAGCATCATACACCAGTGAAGAATTTTGTAGTGCAAGTACTGATGGCTAATCAGTACTTTACATGGTGAGAGTGCGTCCTTTGTTATTAACAAGCTGTCTTTATTCAGGCCTTGTTCCGTTTATTCTGTTTCAAAATGTGCATGTAATGATCATTTTTATGTATTGAATTTATTTTTTTATGAATTGAATTTATTTTTTGGTAATACAGAAGAAAAAATCATAAACCAAATACGTTTGGAGCCTTATTTATCATCCATGTGCTTGTTGTCCACACATTAGAATAACCTCACTGTTGAGTGATTATTTTGCTTTTGCATTTTTGTATCTTTGCTATGCAAATTAAAGGCAGGCTTTAAAGAAAGACTCATACAGGTGACCTTTGTAAAGAAGTTTGATTAGAGTTAGAATAGCCTAATATGAAATAAAATATTGTGACCAGTCACATTATAACATCATCAAACAATGCAGGTTTTGTTTTTCATTTCTATTTCAGTTTTTTTTTTATATAAATGTTTGATTCGTATAAAGTTGTATTATGTATCACTTACTGCAAATGATAATATGCATTTGGTATAACATGTCATTTTTGATATTTTCTGGCAATTGATATCACTGCCAAATTAGATATCTGGCATTTGATATTTAATACTATAAATTCATGTATTTTAATGGATATAACTATTTCTGGCTTTGTGAAAATTTGAAGTTTTTGTTGATACTTAAATTCATGTGTTGGGGAAGGGCTTCTATTGTTTCCAGTAAGTAGGGTTGTCATTCATTTTGACCTTTAATTTGATCTTTAATTTTGGGGGTTTATAACAGCCCTGAAATCCATGGCAATGGGCACCCCATGAAAAATGGGAATTCACAATGTTTAATTTGTTTTTGTAATATTCACATAATATGAACGCTTACAAAAGATTAATCGCATATATTGCAGTGACTGGTGTGATCAGGCCACAGAAATCCCCATTAGGAGTTGGATCGGCCAACACAGCAGTACAAGTGACATCACCACAAGTTGTCAACATTGGACAGAAAAGTCCTGGGATTATTACCACAGTAATTTATCTTACATTTTTTTCCTGCCATAATACGGTAAATGTTTAAACAGATCTAATTTCACTAATCCCTCAGGGTTTGTGTTTTATTCCTCTCTCTCTCTCTCTCTCTCTCTCTCTCTCTCTCTCTCTCTCTCCCTCTCTCCCTCCCTCTCTCTCTCTCTCTCTCTCTCTCTCTCTCTCTCTCTCTCTCTCTCTCTCTCTCTCTCTCTCTCTCTGATGTTACAATCTGAATGGTTTGGGTAATACAAGTTGCCATTATATTTAACTTCGGTTTCCTGTAATCTATTTACAGCAGGCAACTGTAGGGGGCCAGATGACTGGAATAGCAGCGCTGGCTGCAGCAGCAGCTGCAACACAGAAAATCCAGGGAAAGACACAGACAACCAATACACCATCTTCAGGGATCAAGGTTGTGACACCCACTGTTGTCACACCAACTGGGGTCAAAGTCACACCTTTACAAGGCAAAGTACAAGGTAATCTAAAGTCCAGGCAGAACTTTACCTACTTAACGTTGAAACATTGTGTTTGCATTTGACTGTCATTTCCTTATATCAGTTTCATCTGTGAACATAGCAGGAGTTCTCCATATATTTTATATAGGGAAACACATTTTTTTTCTCAGTTTATGTCATATATCTAGTAAATCTTGACACCATATTTTTGCTTGCTTTTGGACATAAATTGCATGCATACTTAACAAAGAAATATTACATACGTGGAGTTAGTTAGAATGTTAAGAATTTGTAAATGGTTAAACAAATTGGTTTGAAACAGTTAATAATGGATAACCGCTCTGGTGGCCTAGTGGTTAGAGCATCCGCTGCAGAAGTGAGAGGTCATGGGTTCGACCCCTGGCCGATTCATATCAAAGACTTACAAAAATGGTACTTACAGCTGCTTCGCTTGATGCTCAGCATTAAGAGGTTAGTGTTAGAACTGGTCGGCTTGATGTCAGGATAATGTAACTGGGTGGGACATCATGCTACATTTCTGCGACATGATGCCCCATTGCTAGACATCGCTATAAACTGCCTCACTGCAGACATCATAGCGATATGACTGAAAAATTGTTTAAAGCTACGTTAAAAATCCTAATCAAACAAACAAATAATAATGGATAATTAAGTTCTATTAATTTCATTTTATCTGTGCCTGCATCATTTTTCATGATTTTGCAAAAGTTTAGTTTGTTTTTGGTAAACAAAATTTACTGTTAGGACCCATCCACCATCTTTGGCACCATGAAATTCATTTATGGTATGACATTTATTTATATTTTACATTTGTAGTCGATGAAGAAAATTTTTTTTTTATTTTTGTGGCTTTGAGTGATTTCAGGATTAACATGCCTATGGCACATGATGTCCATTCTCTTTTATAAAATATAACAATGGTAGATTTTAAAATTCAATCACAACAATTTATCAACTGAAAATATTTATTCTTAAGTGGCAAATAAAGTAAGGAAAATTTGTAAAATCATTATTTATAAAGAAAATATTTTCACATTAAAGAACGCTGCATAGCAATATCTTTGGAGTTAAATTCTTCATCTTGGTCATATGCAATTCAGCTCTCCAAACTATCAGTATTTTACGTACTTTGATTTTTCATTTTCAGCAACCACTCTACCTTCAGGTACACAGACAATAAGGGTTACCACCCCAGGGGCTACAATTCTGAAAAGTGCTACAGGTACAACCCACCAGGGACTTACTCCAGGGACAAAACAGATCATAACTGTACATAAAGCAGGCACAATGTCTACAGGGGGAACTGGCCAGCCACAGATTGTTACCCTAGTCAAAACTTCACAGGGCATGACGGTTGCTTCAGTAAGTCAAAAATATAACTAGTTTAAAGCAAAATATTTTAGCAGTAATAATTTTGGTTAAATTTTTTTGTTAATTTAATGTCTTAATGATGAATCTGTAATACAACTTTGCCTTTCCCTTGTTTTGAATGTTGATTTTGAAATTGTTCCTTTGCTTTCATGCTACTGTAGTCTGTAGTTGCAGTAATTCAGTTGGCAGAGTATCAGATTCGCAATGCAAGGGTTATGAGTTAAATACCCACCTAGGCCATCCCGGCTTGGCTGCCTATGTGTATCCTTGACAGGGTTCGTACGGTCTTTGAAGGTCTTTGAGAGTTTGGGAAAAATGAAGTAGCATTTTCAAGGCCTTGAAAGTTTGGGAAAATCGAGCATATTACCCTGAAGTCTTTAAAAGTCTTTGAAAATTGAAATAAACCCCAAATGTTTTAATTTCTTTCCAGAATCTCAAATAAAATTATCCGAGGTTGTTCGATTTGGATGTAATCTAGTTATCCTGGTTTTTTTCTTTTGATGACCCATTCAGTTTCATTGCCGCAAAAGTTGGCCTAGGCGGTGACTTCAATAACACATGCACTCTTCATCAAAGCAAGACGGCTACACACTTCATCAAAGGAAGTCACAAATAAAATTGCCTAATAATGTAACTTGGTTTAATATAGAAACATCCATTGTAATAAATTCAATTCACGGATAAAGTTTCAAAGTGTGCATGCGTACACTATAATAGAGTTAAGCAAGAGTTTTTGTTCTTAAATTACGAGTAAAAAAAATAAATTTTAAAAAATGGCGTTAACATGTGCTGTGAAGCTTTAACTGTAGGAAGTCAAGTCATTTGATTTGGCAAATAGAGGTATCTGTCGAGAACCTCAGCACAGAAAGCCTCATAGCTCAAAGGCTAATCATTGACACAATGAGAAAAGCAGGTGGACTTTTGGAAATCATCATTAGCAATGAAATATGCAAGACTTAAGTACCATGCCTATCTGGATAAGAAGAAAGCAGAGGAGAAGGATGAGAAGAAAAACCAAAAAGGAAAGAAACAAGAGTTAGCCTTGGATGAAGTGGAATAACTTAAAGCCAAAAAAGTTGTGTCTTGAAGCTGACATTGCCAGCCTACATGCTTCCTCTGTACAGAAAGCAGAAGAGGCACAGTTAAAAGGACTCCATGTGTTTGTCAGTCAAATGCTCTTAGAATAAGAGCAGAGGAAAACATGACAGTGGTGGCGTCTCTTTCCAAAATGATTGAAGAGAAAAGAAAGCGAATATAATAATGCATTTAAAGCAGTGCTGATGTCTGTTAAGAGAACAAGTTATTTTGTATTAAATCTGACATGTATGTTACATATATCTGAAAAAAAACAACGAATGTTAACCTATCTTCCAGATCATTATAATGCAGTTTTAGGAAATAAATTATAGTTTGACTTTGATCAGTAAACAATATTGTAGTATTTCATTTTGGCATTTGTTGTTTTCTCATATAACCTGTATACACAATGTTAGCATAAATAGGTCTTGTCTTGGAAATCTCTGTGGTCTTTGAAAGTTTGGGAAAAGTCTTTCAGTTTATCATTCATAGTTCAGAATGAACCCTGCTTGATAAGGCACTTATGTCCCATTTCATTAGCGTGATAATATACCGTAATGTGCTAAAATTGCTGTTAAAAGCAAGAAAACAGTTTTTTTTTTAAAGCAAAATGTGGCAATTATGCAGCTGATAGTAATGTCTGGACCTTTTACACCATCTGAATCTGTTTATATATACTTTACTATCATGGATTTTTTTTCATTTTGAAAATTGTGATAAATTAAAATTGTCAATTTAGATTCATATCCATTTTGCCTTGTTCAAGTCAAAACTACATATGCTTCACTGAAACCAACTTTGTCTTCAGACCAAGAGTGGGACATTGCCTCAGGGTGCCACCATTGTGAAGCTTGTTACCACTCAGGCAGGTGCTGGAAAACCTACAGCAATTATCACAACAAGTCAGCCAGGCCAAACACCTTCAACCATACTTGGGATCAGCAGTGTTCAGCCACAAGTGAGTATTGGTTAGATAGTAATGTTCAGATCTATATTGGATAAGGACTGTACTCTGTCTAATATGCTTACAAGCTTCAGAGTGGCATTAGAAGTTAGAGAAATTGGGCAAAATGATGTAGATGTATTTGCTGCTAGTGGAGAATTCATAGATTTTAAATTGATGGTTTCTACTCTTAGTAATACTGCTGAATTAATAAATGTTGTGACACACTAATTTAAACACTAAAGAAATGCTATCTCTGTGCTGGGACATTATAAGAATTTTATAATAATGCGTACATTATTGTGTCTCAGAATAGAGGGAATGGGATGTCACAACTCCCTGAGTCGCAGTAGCAACATCAGTATTTAGTTGCTTTGGTAAAGTTTTTAAAGACAAATTCTGCATCACTTGCTGTATTCAACTGAAAATTGGGTAAAATCTTTCCCATCTTACCGGCATGAAGAAAAGCTGCATTTACTAGTAGTAGAAGCTAGAAATAATAGACTCGCATATGAGACACCACTTTCTGCAGAACATTTGATCCTGTATTTATAAGTGACTTGGGAGGGCATTGCAATAACAAAAATCCTGGAGAGTTTGAAACAAAGCTTATAAGAAGATGGATGCATAGTAATTATGCAGTTGTATATTATTTTTTTTCTGCAGGACATGTTTAGTTCTCAAGTTCTGATTGCTGATTATCCTTGACTAATTGTTGTTCTTGACTATGAGAATTCTACCAGTTACAATGGGCACTGTTGCTTATAATATGAAGTCATGTGACCTACTAACTCTATTATTGCCTTTCCCATGGGAACTATCCTCCTACGATGCAATCTGATGGAGTATCCAGGGTTCCCATGCTACTGGAAAATTGGGGAAAAAGTCAGGAGATATGATAATTTTTTTGAGAATAGTTCTGAATTTTGCACATATTGACGAAAGTCTGGAAAACCCCATTAACATGTTGCTTTAAGCATTAGTTTCAGATCATAAGTCGAATTACAGGAGAAATGGGAAATTGTCCTTTTATTATATATTAAGACATGACAAGAGCCCATGTATCAATACAGGTTTGGGGACTGGTTTATTGAACTACAAGAAGACATTTTGATTCAGTCTTTGTTCATACAACTATATATAATTTTGAAGTCTTGTATCAAAATTTAAATCAACCCTATTGTAAATGTTTTTAAATGATGGAATTTTTAACTAAATTTTCATAAGAAATTTTGTTTTGTTGAAAAATCCAAGATTTGATTGGCACACATAAATTCTAGGTTTATGTTTTTTCGTTACAAGATAAGATTCTAATACTTTGCATTTATTGGGGGTTTTCATACTGTGATAGAAAATATTTATCTTGTATAACATGCACATGTATTGCTCATGAATTCTTTAAAATAATAGGTTTGAAAGAAAGTAAAATAATTTGTGCTTGTTATGTTGTTTCCATGTAGCAACACAATGCAGGTCAGCAAAGTAAAGTTGGAATTTGTATTCTGTACTTTGTACTGGATTTAAATGCCAATTATATAGTCATATTTGTTTTGTGTGACTCATTTTGTGGCTTTGTACATGATAATCTTTTCTGATATATATATATATATATATATATATATATATATATATATATATATATATATATATATATATATATATATATATATATATTGCAGAGTCTTGAAAGGAAAAAGAGTTTCATATTTGGAAAATGCATGTTTTATAATCCAAAATGTTCTTTAATTTCATTCAGCAATGGTCATACATTAGACTTGAAAAAATTAATTTTGTCCTGGAAAAAACCTGGAAATTTTTACTTTGAAAAGCATGGGAACCATGAGTATCGTGGCGCCACTTTTCGGGTAGAACTACTACTCACCAAACACTAAAGGAAAACAGTTTCCTCAGGAGAAGGCAATACTTAAATAGTAGCAATCAAAAGTGAAAACCTGCAGCTTCTGATATAGTCTTTGAAGAAATCTTCCATCATTTGCTCATGTTTTATTGCTCCAAGAGTTAACACTTTTGTATCATTAATGTTATTACAATAACATAACCTCCACCGTAAATGGCTTTACATAGCAAACATAAAGTAGGATAAAGTCACAAATTAGATTTATATTGTACTTTTCAATTTTATATGTATGTTTTTTCTAGAGTGCCACAAAGACCATTATCCGAACAGTTCCTTCTTCCATCATCTCAGTAGCCAAAGCCAGTCAGGCAGGGATAAACACAGCACCAGGGGGTGCTAAAACTATTGTTATTGCAGCACCAAAAGGAAGCACAGGGAATCTTGCCACTCCAACAAAAATCATCTCATCAGTGCCCAAGCTTGCTGGTCAGGGCAATACTCAGTTCATTGTTGTCAGTCCACAGGGCAGTAATGTTGTTACACCAGGTAGGGTCACTTACTCAATTGGTTTCTTCTTTCCCCCCTCTCAGAATTATTTATTTGTATGTTTATGTCTGCAGCAAGTAATGTTATACATACATGGCCTGTTTATTATGCCTTGTCTGTCACATGAAATAGAAAACAAGTGAAAATCAAAGGACAGATCCAAATATTTTTCAAGCTTACCTAAGTGGAATTGTAAGTACAAACTCCAGCATGCATTTTTGTATGGTCTTTAACTTTTAAGTTTAAACCATTGTTTTTTGTTATCAGTTTTGTTTGTTTGCTTCATAACATTTAATCTATAATCAAAAAGTTTTAAACAAAATAGCTACAATGCTGAACTGAGTTGAGAAGGAGCTAAAAGTATTTATATCCTGAGACTCACAGATGACATGGACATAATGTAGA
This sequence comes from Unio pictorum, assembly GCA_030141615.1. NCBI lineage: Eukaryota > Metazoa > Mollusca > Bivalvia > Unionida > Unionidae > Unio > Unio pictorum. Next base: position 5,093,402 of record JARLTB010000006.1, on the reverse strand, counting down.
CTACAGGGCTCAAAATTAGTGGTAGTCTGCTAATTAATTTTTTGTTGTTTTAAAATGAGTATCCAGTAAAAATTACAATGATTGTTGTTTGTTTTTTAAATTCAAACCAGCTAGTGTTTAGGACTTTGCTTCTTTAATTATTGGAAAAATATCAAGAAAATAGAAGATTTCTGTAATTAAATCTCAGTACAAAAGATGTTAAGTCAGTAAAGAGTTTCTTTATAATAAAATGCAGAAAGACATACATACACACATGGAAAGCTCAAAGGTATAACAGTAGGTAATAAAAAAAAGCAAAAACCAAACAGATGCAGTGAAGAATTTAACAAAAAAGAATGGCTATTTGTTATGTTGTTCTTCTTATCATGAAAATAAAATAGTAAAAAATATATTTGCAAAGGAATCGTGCACTTAGTCATGGAAAATCTGCTAAACAGAATTTGATTGTATTTAACTGCAGACATCTTGACATGGAGACCAATTGATATCTTCAATATTGAGAAAATATGGAGACTTGATGACTCATATGAGATCTATTAAATGCATGAATTTAATATATTTTTACAATTAATATTTGCCTTGTATGATTCTCAAGTGGCAGTATTCTAAAAAGTAAGTCTGTTTTTCAATATAAAATTTAAATCAGATCAGCTTTGTTAATAAAAAAGTATAATATATACTGTCTTATGAGTTCATCCCAAACACAAACAACATGGATCCTAATTGGCTGTCACATAACATACAAGCAGTTCAGGGTCTATTTTATTTCTTCTACTGACTACAACTTGCATAGACTTGAAACTCTCTGCTTATTATGCAATGGCAGAAATGTGTTGGTGCATTTTGCAGTTGGATTTTACTGGTAAATATATACAGTAGTGTTAAATACTTAAATGAAATGTTTTACTCTTGTTTTACCAGGAGTAAACAAGTCCATAACAGTCTCAACCCTACCAGTACAGTCCACAGCAGGCCTAAGTACGCTGCATCAAACACCACAAATTGTCACAGCAACTGTTGCCCCAGCTGCCAAACCAGTTGTCACACTTGGTGTCACAGGTGAGCTATGTAATGTTGCCTGTGAAGGGGAGTTTGTGTATCTACTTGGGACAATTTTTCCATACATAGCAGTAGCAAGTGGAAACACTTTTTTACAGAAATGGCAAATAAGTTGGCAGTATGATATCAAAACTATTACTGTTTTTAAAATGAATTTCAAATTTATCCTTCTCTGATGCAGTCACTTTGAAATAACCAGTATGGAAATGCCAGCAATAAATTGTTTGAAATGCCTTGTTTTCTGTTGAATCATAGATTTGCTGTTACCTACCTTCTTCCATGTAATCGAGAATGTTTGTTTTTGATAACCTTGCCAATTGATCCCATTTGTTTTAATGATAATGACCACAAATGTCAGTTATGTTAATTAAGTTATTATATACATGTCCAGGTGTATGAGGAAACAGTACCCATCTCCATAAGGTTATAATTTTAACAAAAACCAAACTTACAGTGATGCTGGTAATGTTAATTTGGTGTGCCAAAGCTGTTGGAATAAAGTGCCTTGCCAGATTAGCAGACTCGGGCTTATCTAATGGTAGGAATCTTTATATCCAGCATCATAGCCACAGTGCCTACAGTGATGCTGTAAAATAATGAAATTAAGCAACCAGTGAAAACGTATTTTAGTTCTAGCAAATCATCATTGCACCATCTGCATTTACTATAACACCTCATATACACTGGCTGACTAATAAGCCTGTACACACGGTTCGGGTCAGGTTATGTTTGAGCAGCATTAATCACTGACGACAGTGTAGCAAAGTACTTACCTAATTTGCATATTTTAACATACCCCAGACCTGGCAGATGGGTCACAGTTGTATGTGGACACAAAGATGCTGCCATATCACAGATGTTTTGCGCAAATGCTTACACATGGAGAACATGATGTGCAAGAACTCTCGCAAATTAGTTTAAATAACACAGTTCATAGGTTCAATAGACACTTTATTGTACATATAAAATAATCTTTAGCATAATATGAGCAAATCCTGTCACAGCACACTGTGCTCGCCTAGCTCAGAGTTTGTTCTATAGGAATAACTCGGGAGAAGAGACTTGTGGGAGTTTGTAGGGTTTTGAAGTGTCTGTCAGTTGTATGCAGAGCTGCTGATACGATGTATATAGGCACACTGATAAAATAAACTTGACAAGATCCTGAGAATTGCTATGATAACAAATGTCAGCTGATACTCCATACATGCACCTTCTTATAATATCCTGGTGTATCAATGTGGATATGTCCCAGAGCAGACTCAGGGTTTACTATAAGCACTTGTCTTAGACCTGGCACAGTTAATTTGTGTTTTAAATTGTTAAAATATTGGGATAACTATGTTTAGCTATTTATTTGGTCATTGACACTGGTATAATGAGAAGTATTTAAATTAAAAGCATATTACTGACAGGTAAATAGAAACTCTGTTTTAAAATTAGAAGACTACTGAGTGTGAATAAGACAAATTTATATGCCTGAGTGTAAACAAGACAAATTTATATGCCAGAGTGTAAACAAGACAAATTTATATGCCTGAGTGTAAACAAGACAAATTTATATGCCTGAGTGTAAACAAGACAAATTTATATGCCAGAGTGTAAACAAGACAAATTTATATGCCTGAGTGTAAACAAGACAAATTTATATGCCTGAGTGTAAACAAGACAAATTTATATGCCTGAGTGTAAACAAGACAAATTTATATACCTGAGTGTAAACAAGACAAATTTATATGCCTGAGTGTAAACAAGACATGTTTATATTCCTGAGCGTAAACAAGACAGATTTATATGCCTGAGTGTAAACAAGACAAATTTATATGCCTGAGTGTAAACAAGACAGATTTATATGCCTGAGTATAAACAAGACAAATTTATATGCCTGAGTGTAAACAAGACGTTTATATTCCTGAATGTGAACAAGATCTATATGCCTGAGTGTGAATAAGACATATATGTGTCAGTGTGAATGAGACAAGTATACATGTCTCACAGAGGCTCAATGTGAATAAGACAAATATATATGCCTGCATGTGAATAAGACAAGTGTACATGCGTCAGTGTGAACAAGGTTAGTCCATAAGCATGATAGAAGCTCATATTTGAATAAACTGATAATTTTTAACATTGATTCAGACTTCGACATAGTATAGACTACATCACAGATGACATGGACATAGCGTAGCGTATTTTTGCGCATATAACGCGCCTACGTGTATAATGTGCACACGCAGATAATGCGCGGAAATTGTCTTTGTGTAAAAAAAAAAAAATATCTTTGATTGCGCGCCCATGCATATACCGCGCGGTAACCAATACAGGCCTTCCTGAACACAGAGGTGCCTCATCTGATATACGTTATGAGGCTGTTTATTGTCTCTCGCTCAGCATCCAGCAATTTAATGCTGGCGCCTTTATCCCTTTCTGCTTGTAATAAATACCAGTATTAATGGTACAGTCGTAAATGCCATGTTGTAATATTTTTCATATAAACAGAGGCAAAATAGCAACTGCTATAAAACTGGTTTCCATTAATTTCTGGCTGGAATGCCCGCATGCCGGTATAGGAATGTTAATATCGTTTTGTTCCAAAACCAATTATCGTTTGTAGAAATCTGTTTATAAATAGATTATCGGTTAGTTAGTTGAAAGTTAGTGTATGCCTTGTGCAAATAAAAGATATTCATTACATATCATAGCGTAGAGACGCGCAAGTGGCATAACACGGTGTCAACTTCGAATTTTTTATTTTCTACTTAAATATTGAATAAACATCATTTATACTGTATGTGTATGAAAGAAAATTTTTATTAATTGTCACCGGTTTATTAGGGTGGTTGCTTGAAATTCATTGATGCGCTTTTGGCTGTTAAAAAACCTGGGATAACATGCTTACGCATATACCGCGCCAAGGGGTTGTGCTGATTGTAAAAAGGCGTATAATGCGCGCGCTATATACGCGAAAATACTGTAGACTATCAGATGACATGGACATAGCGTAGACTATCACAGATGACATGGACATAATGTAGACTATCACAGATGACATGGACATAATGTAGACTATCACAGATGACATGGACATAATGTAGACTATCACAGATGACATAGGCATAGTGTAGACTATCACAGATGACATGGACATAGTGTAGACTTATCACAGATGACATGGACATAGCGTAGACTCACAGATGACATAGACATAGCAGAGACTATCACAGATGACATGGACATAGCGTAGACTCACATATGACATGGACATAATGTAGACTATCACAGGTGACATAGGCATAGTGTAGACTATCACAGATGACATGGACATAGTGTAGACTTATCACAGATGACATGGACATAGTGTAGACTATCACAGATGACATAGACATAGCAGAGACTATCACAGATGACATGGACATAGCATAGACTCACAGATGACATGGACATAATGTAGACTGCAGGGCTCGAAATTAGCGGTAGTCCGCTAGCCCGAGGCTAGTAGATTTCCTGTCGGGCTAGTAACTATAATAATGTTATTAGTTTGATGGGCTAGTAAGTTTTGTTTATTAACAGACAGCGTTTGTTTACTTAATACCCTAATAAAGACGTGACTTCAGCATATATTCTGTAGAATCAACAGTGACCATTGTAAACACAGACATAAAATATTAGCATGAGAGGATGAAGTCAATTTCTGCCTCAGAAATGCGTGTTTCTATTACAAGAAGCCATCTGATTTTTGTGCATTTCGTTTAACAGCGCCAATCATGGTCCCGTCATTGACAACGGAAGTTTGGTAATTGATATCCTAATAAATCTGACAGAATTAAATGAAAAATAACCTGGTATCACACTTTATTCATGCGACCACAGTAACAAACTACAAAACTACAACACAAAAGAACATGACATCGACTATTTGCATGCTTGTTTGTTTCCTTTTATTTTGCTTGCTAGCCAAACGCGCTAACGGTCACAAACGGGAAAATGCATAATTTATGTTTGCATCAAAATAATTATAAAAATTAGATCAATTTATTTTAATCACATTACTGACACATCATTTTCATACAACTACTTTTTCTATGACAATAAAAATTGTTTTTATATTTTTCCCATACAAGAATGAACAAATTATTGAAAAAACATGGAGATATCCATGCAGAATGCCATACATTTGTTGGGAATTAAAATCTCTCAGCTTGGTCATATAAGATCTGAAAATTTATCCGCTTATTATTAACTTCAACAATACATTGAGGTCTGATTAATTAGGAACACTCACTAAACTTACATTATTAATGATGAGACCGTAATTGAAGCTGTTAAATACAATGCGCAGAGGCAAAAGTCTTCGTTTGATGAGAACATACATTTTCCAAGGTGAAACTAACATTATCTTTTGATGTTAATATTTTATAACTGTGTTTACAAAAGCCACTGCTTTGATCCTGCAGAACATCCACTGAAGTCAAGACTTTATTAGGGAGAGGCCATTTAACCCTTAAAGTGCGTGTCGCGACTATAGTCGCGCTGTTGTTTGTGGTCCCGTAGTGCGTGTCGCGACTATAGTTGTGCTCGAGGTTAGCAACACTGATCGCATTCTATAATTTCATCTTGCCATAAATGCCTGTAAAACTATATTTGATTGGTTTAAAAAGGCCCGGAACGAGCATTCTGCAATACTTTACTATATTATTAACGGAGTAATTTTACAAATGCTCGCTTCTAAACACATGGTAATTGTGCAATGCTAAAAATGGCCGACGCTGAATACGAAGGTGATTTCTTGCAACAAATATTCGCTTCTGATAGTGATGATAATAGTGATTTTGAATAATTTGAGAAAAATGACATTATTGGAGCAAGCGAGGTATTGATGGAAATACACATGAATGATTTTGAGCCAGTAATTTACGTGGAACTGGAGTCGGATGTATTTGCTCGCTTGACGGGAAAAGATGGCGCGCCTGTCAACCCCCAATCACTGGTAATTTAAAATTAAATGTCGAGATGGTGAATAATGAACCTACGGACTATTGAAGACTTTTTCTTAGATGACGAGTTATTGCATCTGATAGTAGATCAAACAAATCGTAATGCAGATCAGAGAGTTCATGGGGCAGACTTGAAGGAAAAAAGTCGCATGAAGAAATGGCGGCCTGTCACACCTGAGCGTTTATAACGTTTTCGCATCGATTAAAACAATGGGTTTGTACATATGTCTGTTCTCGATTCCTAATGGGCTATTGATGATGTGATATCAACCGCATACTTCAGCAAAAAAAATAAGTATGGGATAGATTTCAAGCAATTTACACCTGTCAGACAATGAGAACAATTCAGGTGACTCTTCACACAAAATCAGCCCAATGATTGAACCAAAATAAAGCCGTTGCTGAGGTTTAATCAACAGATATGGGCCTCAGTTTGATGATATTATAATAAATAACAGGTGATAGTTTTTCATGAACATTAAATGCTGACTGGAGGGTTTAAACATACCTCTGACATTCATGGAGTGTATTTTTGCAAAACTGTCACCCTGACTTTGCCTGTGATTTTCACAATTTATATATAACATTGTGACAGGCATAACATGTGCATGGTTGGACTACTAAAGAATATAACATTTCGTAGATATATTTGAACTTTTCCATCAAAAACAAACAAAAATACTGATGAAATACAATTATAACTTGTCATTTTACCTGTATTTACACCTGTACCTGCAAATATATTAAACCTACACATGTGTCTTGATGCTAATCTTAAAGTATAGACACGCACCATCATTTTTTATATAGGGTTTGTCTATCAATAGTGTATATTTAATGAAATACATGCAATTTAAAGACTGTGCAGTTTTCTTCTTTTCTCCCCTGAAACAATTCAGCACTGAGGGACCTTTTACTGCAAAACAATGCAGCACTTTAAGGGTTAATTGAACCGGGGCCAAAGGCACGTGTTTTGTAACATGTTTCTTGCTCCGACTTTCTTACATGTATATAAAGGACGCTGTGCCATTCCTTTTATTACTTTCAATAATTAGCATCAGCTATACTGTAACACAGCTGCTTGAAAGCGAGCTTGATTTGAAGAAGAAAAAAACAATAATCTAAAGGAACAAAATCATAGTGACAAAAATGCCTTAGATTACCCCCATGACTCATTCTGATATAGGACCCTCTCTATTATACTATATAAAATAACAGAGAGAGAGGGTCTTATGTTAAATGGGTCATGGGGCAATTTATGGTATTTTTGTCACTCTGTATGATTTTTTTTTCCTTTAGATTATTTTTTTTTTTTTTTAATCAAGCTCGTGTCGAGCACCTGTGTACTGAAACATCACTTATTTTCCAGCCTTATACGACAGGCAAAATTTGGCGTTTTATAGAAGGTGTTCAGCCTCTGGAAAAAAAGCAAAAGTTGAATTAAATGACATTTAAGAGAGGAATAATTCTTATGATAAGGAATAGCATAATCAGACGTTTCGGAAGACATGGGCAGGTGGAGGACGAGAAAGGACAACTGGATCACTTTCTGGAATATGATCCAGATTATCTTGAGAAACAAGAAATGTTAAGTGACTGATTGATGATTTGAAGCATTATTTATACTTCTGTATCTCTGCATTTCATATGATAATGCAATTTATGAAACAAAATTGTTGTTAATTTCAATACAAATGTGTGACATTGTTTTGTGGACAGGACTAGTAAATGTTTGGCAGGGCTAGTAAATTTCTCAGTACACTAGTCCTTCTGGCTACAAAGAAATTTGTGTTAAATTCAAGCCCTGGACTATCACAGATGAGATGGACATGGCGTAGACTATCACAGGTGACAATGTAATTGTGCAAGGAAAATATTAAGTGCTACTTAAATGATGAACTGGTGGAATTTTTTTTTTAATTCTGTATTTATGGATGACATTGTAAAGAGTACTATTTATAGAAATGTGTTTTTTACTTTCATTTTTTTGTTTTATGTCAGGTCAGACTGGTGCATCAATCATTCGAACAATTGCAGCATCACAAGTACTGTCTACAGCCACCACTTCTGCTACGTCACTTCTGACTACACCAGCAACAGTCAGCAATCAAGGGCAAGGAGTCACCCCAACTATTTCCTTGATAGCCCAGCCATCATCAGTCCAGACCCCCATAACTATCACCACCCAGGGGGCAAATGCATCAGGTATACAGGTGATGACAGCTGGTGGACAAATTCTCCAGCAGGTTCCTAAGCCTGTCCATATCACCATCACTCCACAGGGCACCAATCTCACACAAGCAGATGGAAGCACACCAGCTGAACAAGCGTGTACAGATGGACACCACTGTCCACCTGCCCAGACAGAGTGCACAGATGGACACCACTGTCCACCACCCCAGATACAATGCACTGATGGACAGCACTGTTCACCTATGCAGACTGAGTGTACAGATGGACACAACTGTCCACCAGCACAAAGCCAAGAATGCACAGATGGGCACAATTGTCCTCCTGCACCAAGCCAGAGATGCACAGATGGACACAACTGTCCACCAGCACAAAGCCAAGAATGTACAGATGGACATAACTGTCCCCCTGCCAAAAGTCAGGGATGTACAGATGGACACAATTGTCCACCAGCACAAAGCACAGAATGTACAGATGGACACAATTGTCCTCCAGCACAAAACCAGGGATGCACAGATGGACACAACTGTCCACCAGCACAAAGCCAAGAGTGTACAGATGGGCATAATTGTCCTACAGCACAAAACCAAGAATGTACAGATGGACACAACTGCCCACCAGTCCAAAATCAAGGTTGCACAGATGGGCACAACTGCCCACCAGCCCAAAATCAAGGATGCACAGATGGACACAACTGCCCACCAGTCCAAAATCAAGGTTGCACAGATGGGCACAACTGCCCACCAGCTCAAAATCAAGGATGCACAGATGGACACAACTGCCCACCAGCCCAAAATCAAGGTTGCACAGATGGACACAACTGCCCACCAGCCCAAAATCAAGGTTGCACAGATGGACACAACTGCCCACCAGTCCAAAATCAAGGTTGCACAGATGGGCACAACTGCCCACCAGCTCAAAATCAAGGATGCACAGATGGACACAACTGCCCACCAGCCCAAAATCAAGGTTGCACAGATGGGCACAACTGCCCACCAGCCCAAAATCAAGGTTGCACAGATGGACACAACTGTCCACCAGCCCAAAATCAAGGTTGCACAGATGGGCACAACTGCCCACCTGTCCAGACTCAAAATCAGGAATGTACAGATGGACACAACTGTCCAGGTCAAGGAGAAACTTCTGATGAAACTAACACTATGCAGTCAGATCCAGCTGAGGAAAATTTAATGACACATCAGGTATGTATTCATTTTAGATTGTTCATCTTCATTCTGCTCTTCATTAGAAAAGCAAGAACTTAACAATTTTTGAAAGCGGAGACAACTTTGACATAAGAAAAGACCATTTACAATAAGATATATTCAAAAAATTTCAGTTCAGTTATCCATTATGCCAAGTGAGCTGCCCTGTGTCCATCATTATTTGTGTTTCATCTGTGTTCCACCATGCAGCCATAAAAAACAATTGCTTTTACCACTCTGAAGTCCATATTTCTGATCTGACAGCAGTAAAATTTGGGATATGAGTTTATTTCATAATATTGGATCAGTAAGTTTCATGCATAATAATGATTAATGACTGCCATGTATAGCCTATCATGTGCTGAAAAATGGCATTAAACCCTACAACAACAACAATATATTGGCTTATATCATTAAAATGTTAGATGAGTTCTATGAATGCAATGCATGCAGACTACTTACTTGATCTTGCATCTGATTGGCTGAGATTGTTGCCCCTCTGGAAATTATACTTATGTCTGTTTTTTTTTTTATGATCCGGTTTTGATTCAGACTTGAAAAAGGGGCTTATAGCATGAAAATATATTTGATAATGAGCAAGATCCATGCATACTAATGAGATTATCTTGTATCTGATAGTTGAGCATGTTACCACTGGGGGAGGGGAGGGGGGGGCATATTTTTTTATCTGATTTTGATCATACTTAAATGTTATGCTTATGCCATAAAGATCTTGTTCAATTCTGATAATGAAGAAGGTGCATATGTTGATTTTGTATCTGATTAGCTGAGCTCATTGCCATTCTGGAAGCTTTATGAAGTAGTGAAGAGTTATTGTACTTCCCCTGGCATGCCATTGATGTTCACACATAGATACAGCTTCTTTCCTCCTAGATTCTTGTCAATAGCTTGGAGTAAGTTCATAGTATCTAACATATGTACTTACTTATAAGTCAAATCAGATTGAAAACGAAGAAAAACTTGATGTGCCATAACATAACATGTGCCTGCAGATCATTATCTATGTTGTTTGTTCTATTACTCTTAACAAACTTTTCAGACTCAGATCTGCCAGCACATCATCACCAGCAGATCTGGATCTGTGCAGTTTGTAGTTGGACTAGACTTGTAAGCAAGTATAAACAGTACCATATGAAATAATACAACTTGAGGGAAACTTGGTGATGGGATGTATCTTGATGAATATAACAGTAGGTAACTGACCCATGTTTCAGACTTCAATGAGTTTGTATATAAATTTGTTTTTTTACGTTTTTTTTTAAAGCTGTTATTCAATAATCATCAATCAAATGACAATCTATTATTACTACACCTTTATCAGACCCAACAACCCTTATAATCTTGCAGTTAGTCTTGCAAAATATACCCTTTAAATATAGACTTGCAGAATAAAAGCACACATTATGGAAATAAATTTGTTTTGTGGCAAAATTTGGATACTGGCTTGTCTGTGCTTTATTTGGATCCGGGTCTCATGTTAGATTCATTGGAATTGGTCAGAGAATAAGACTAACTTTACTGGAGTAACTCAGATGCTTTAAGCTGCACATAATTTGTAATTCAAAACATCTGCATGATCAAGCTCTATTTTTTGGCGTAAAAATGGCATTCAACAAGCAAGCAGTCAGGATAAAGGGGAATGTAAGCATCTTGAGAAAATTTAATTGTACAGAAGAATGAAATGGAATTTATAGATTCTTGTGGGGGAGCAGCAGAGAGGGTGAACCCTACAACGTTTTCAGACAAAATTTGATTGAAATCCTAAAACGATCCGTCCTATAATCTCATTTTAACCAAAAAAAGGGTGAACCCTACAACGTTTTCAGACAAAATTTGATTGAAATCCTAAAACGAGCCGTCCTATAATCTCATTTTAACCAAAAAAAGGGCGAATCCTACAACGTTTTCAGACAAAAAAAATTGATTGAATCCTTAAAACGATCCGTAGGATTTCGTTGAAATCTACGAAATCTCATTTTAACTAAAAAAATGAAAACGAAGATTTTTACGATTTTTTAATCAATTTTGGTCGCAACTTGTTGTCATCCACCCTCTCTGCTGCTTAGTGATTTCATCACTGGGTTAACGAAAAATAATAAATGATTTTAACCAAATATTTGATCCAGTCCGATACGATATCGTGTCCGAGGATCATGTAGATTTATTGTTGCGAATCCGTGCGGAGTCGACTGAGCATGACTAAAGAAATCTCGAAATTGATTGAAGTCCATATCAGAGCACCATGTCTGCCAAATATTTCTAAGAGTATGAGTATCAACTCCGTTGAATACAGACAATAAATTGCAGTTATCTCTGATGACTTTTGGAACCTGAGTGTAGCGTTGAGTGACATATATCACGTCAGTGTTTTTGTGACGCCCCCGGGAAAAGATCCTAGCAGGATTTTTTTGTTTATCCAACATTATATCGTCGTATACGACTAAATTGTTAATATCTCCATCAATATCATCAATGCTCGGTGCTTCATCGATATCGGTTATAAAATCAATGGCGTTCTCACCGCTAATTTCTGATGCATTCTCGTTAAAATCTTTTAGCACTTCATAACATCGTTGATCATCTACGCTAGGGGCAATTAAATACAACTTATCCCACTTCATCCATCTCATTATTAAATTGAGTAACAATTGCGTTTTACCGGATCCAGATGGCCCGATTATAATCATCCGGATAGAGTTTGGTAGCGCTGCATGATGCTTAACCGGTTCTCTTGTTTTAGTCGCTGAAAAATCAATTATATCCATATCTCTATACATAAATTATGGATCTATATTGTGTGAAGTGCAAAACGCGTACTGGCACAGAAGATGTGACGACAGTTACAACTAAAAATAACCGATCAGCGCTTTCTGGTAAATGCATGCAATGTGGTACAAAGAAATTTAGATTTGTGTCTATGAAATCTGATTTTAAAAAAAACGAGGAGGTGATATCGCAGCCAAATTGGCAAAGCTCCCTGGAACCCCATGGGCAAAGTACCCCGGAGAAAAGCACCTTCCCGGATATAGCTACTGTGGACCGGGAACCAGACTTGATATCAGACTCAATAATCAAAATCAACCCAACCCCGGTGAAGAACCAATAAACGCCATTGATAAGGCCTGTCACCTTCATGATGTTGCTTATAAAAGCAGCAATTTGCAACACAGGCATCTAGCAGATGTGAAATTAATTCATGCGTTAAATGCTATTCCTGATAAATCCTTCAAAGAAAAATTGGCTTCATTTTTGATAAAATCGGCTATGAAAAGCAAATTGATGTTAGGTGCCGGTAATTAATAATATGGAATCAATTTATTATTCCCCAAGAGGATACTGGAGGGGTAAATCAGCAGTCCATAAACTCGCTAGCGCTGCAAAAGTGAAAAAAACCACTGCGGCTAATTGGTTATCCAAACAGGCACTATGGCAAATTTATCTACCACCGCCTAAACAAATTCAATTCTCGCATTTTGATGTGACCGCTCCTAATGAAGTTCATCAGGCTGATATATTATTTCTGCCACATGATCGTGGTTACAAATACGCGCTAACCGTAGTTGATATTGCAAGTCGATACAAAGAAGCAGAACCGTTAAAAACAAAATCAGCCACTGAAGTTGCTTCTGCATTTGAGAGGATTTATCGACGAGGCCCACTACGCTGGCCAAATCTATTGCAGGTTGATCCTGGCAAGGAATTTCAGGGTGAAGTGTTATCTACAATGAAACATCATAATGTCACCATACGACGAGGGCATACTGCGCTACATCGCGATCAGGCCATTGTAGAACGATTTAATCGGACGATTGCTGAGCGGTTATTTGGATATCAATACGCAAAAGAATTCATTCAAGAAAAGCGATCCCGTGAATGGGTCAAAAGATTACCAGCTGTGATTACTGCACTGAATAACGAGATTACTAGAACAATCAACATGAAACCTATCAACGCGATTAAAAAGAAGTCAATACCCGTACAACCACAAAAAGATTTCAAAGAACCAATTCTTGGTAGTAATGTCATTGTGAGGTACTTATACGAACCAGGAGAGCTTGAAGGGGGTAGAAAAAGGGCTACTGATCCTATTTGGAGCGTCACTACGCATAAGATATCTAGTATAACACGATCTACGGGTAGACCAGCAATCTATAAACTGGATTCAACTGCCCCTCAGCGGGGTTTTACTCGACAACAATTACAAGTGATTCCCGAGGATACTCAATTGCCACCGCATGGTCTTAACTAGCACCGTTGCGTCTATTGCACTCAAGACAAGTCAACATCACATTATTTCTGACATGACCGAGACTGTTATTTTTTCTGTCTACGGTGAATTGGCGAGGATCCTTATCCGAATACTGCCAACGCATTATACAATTGCAACTCGCGCAGTGATTATTCTGTTGTTGTTTCAGCGTAATTATTAATTTAGCATCAATATCGAATTCTCGTTGTTTTTTTTTGTCCTGTTGTTTGTAACCGGAGAGTTTTTTATTAATGATGCTAACATCAATATCACTTATTGTTGTGTCATTATCATCGCCTGACTCTGTCAGGACAACTCTTCGAAGTTGATTTATTTTTCGTACTCTGGATACTGCGAGATAGACTAAATTCGACCATTCGATGTGATTATCCACCATCCAAACAATTGTATCCGATATAGTCAATCCCTGTGAAGAGTGTATTGTTGCTGCGTATCCTAGCGTCCACGGGGATTTATTAGCACGCAATGCATCTTCAACGACATTGATATCAACCAGCACAATATCATTTAATACGAGAATTTGTTTTTCACTCTGTCCTGGAATATCAACTTCAATATTCTGTTTTCGTGTATCCGATGGCCTATAACAAAGGGGTACTGGAAGCGTTGCAAATTTTTCTTTATGCAATTCAAATAACTTCATCTGAAGTGTGTCCCTGACTATTTTTCTACTTGCAATTATCAAATCATTTGGTCTCCATGTTTCCCAGAAATCATTCATTGGAGTTTCTGAAATCACTTCACGCGCTATTTCGCATTGGATTCTATCCGGTTGTAATCTAATTAGCGATTTGAATTCTCGTAATCGTTCATCAATTGATCTATAATCAGTGGTGATTTCTTCATAGTAGTCTACAAAACCCCTTAGCCATTCATGTGGAGATGAACCGACAAATGGTGGTGGTTGGCCGTGATCACCGCACATGACGACTTTTGTGTTTTTCTTTAACAACCACTCAAGAAATGTTTGTAATACATCTAATGACACTGTGCATATTTCATCCCAAATTATGATTTCAGGAATGAATTTATCACCCATACGCTCAGGAGTCCATTTGTCACCCTTCCATCGAAAGAAACTATGGTAAGTACAGGCATTTACCCCTCGCTGTATCATCTCTCTGGCGAGTCTGTGAGTCGGTGTTAGCACAATCATGGTTGACTGACGAAATAATTCAATTGCACGAGTTGTCTTTCCTGACCCACCACAACCGTTTAAATAAACTGTTTTATATCTACAGATTGGATCAGATACCGGTGGTGCATTAGAAAATTCTGATTGATTTTCAATACGGTTGCAACAAAGATATTTATCATCCATGGCAACGTCTGCGGATTCACAATACTCATGTAGCATCTCCTTTTTAAATCGCCAACGCCCCCAATTTTCTTCGGGATCTGTGAATTTAGCTACAGCTGATTTGTACTTATTGTGTATATACATCGAATCAGTGGCCACTCTAACCGCGGTATTAGGAAATCTATTTATCATCGAAAATAGATTAATAGAAGCATAGGCTAGCATTGAACTTCTCAAATGTGTGTACTGGGAATTATGTCCATCACAGTAGGTAACAACCGTACCTAATTTCTCACCATTGGATAGAAAAGCATCCTTACGGGATACAAGTTTTCCCTGTTTCATTAAATCCGCTACAATAAAATCGTATTCAGCGACATCTGTGATTAACCGCGAAGAATATTTTGCATTGTCGTATCGTCCACCCTGGGTAAATTTACCGATTATTCTTCGTCCGAGATCCTTTGCTTTTTCTTTTTTAATTTCAAATAACTTCTTAGACCGATTCATGATTTGTTCTTCATTGAAATCAGGGAATTGTTTTCGTAGTTCGTTGATTATACGATCTAGATCGGGTTGTGGTAGCCAAACTTCTTTCTGAGCTCGATAGCATATAATAGCCTCGGAAACAATTAACGATATTAGCATACCACAATCAATCATATATCTCAATAGCACTATTGGCATCCAGGCCTTTTCAGATAGATGTCTACCGAGCCAAACATAACTACACGGATGTAACCCTGTAGCTAATTCAAATGATATCACACGAGCGAATCCGGTTAAATCAAAATCAGGCAATGGTCCATTAATCGCAACACGAGTCATTTCATGCGTGGGGTGTCCAAATCGTTTGAAGTACTCAGCGCATTCCCCATATCCGAGAAAACTTCCGGGGTAACACGCGGATATATCAATTGAAATCATACCATCAAGTGAGTATTTCGTATTCCACAGTCCTCCATGACCAAATTCGACGCAACTCAATTTAACATCTTCGAGAAAATCACTTCGTGTTGGACGCCATGAGTTTTTTTCTCTTGCGAAGTGAGCTACCACTGATGGAATAGTAAAACTATCCGTGAGTAGTTTTTCATGGAAACTTTCCGGTGAAAAATCACTAGCGATTTTTCTCATTCTATTATCTAATTCTTCAACGCGATATAATTCACCATTTGGTTTTACAAATTGATCGAATCCTATTTCGGGATCTTCATCACTTCTAAGTAACCACACTGACACAGGATCATCTTTACACAACGCATGAATAGCATCAAATAATCTCTCTTCATAGAAAACATCCCCGACGAACTCCTTAGGGATATATTTCACGGTTCGTTCTCGTGGAAATACTGTTACCGCAGGTGTCCACGCGTGTTTGTTATGATCAATAATCTGTATTGGCGCTCCATTTTTGTTATATTTCGGTTCGTATAAAACCTCTCCGGTTATCGTCATAACTGTTATTGGAAATCTTAATGATGTTTCTAACTTAGCTATATCAGAAATCTTTGCACCATGCTGTTTCACTGTCAGTTCCCACTCGGTTATTTTCCTACGTCGCAGATCAGTTAGTTTATTTCCTCGGGATGCATTTGTGAAGTGCTCCATTACCCGTGTTGCTACACAATTAAGCCCCGACGAATATTTCATAGGAGCTAGTTTTGCGATATCGGGTTTATCATTTAACGGATATAGCCCATAAACCATTGCTGTTACGGGATAAGATCTTTCGTAGTATGGTTTGTCAATGCCGGTTAGAATCCCTGGTTTGGAATCTCTACTCACAATGACAGCTTTTTTATTCTTGAGGATTGGTTCAAATTTATCCTTAATAATCCATTTGCCATCGACTTCAATAATGAATTTGATTCGGAAAAAATACCGTTTTTCCCCAACACGTGAAATTATCACTGCTGCTTTTTCATCATTCATGGTAGCGTCAACAACACCATCAATTCGAAATGTTGACCAACAATAGGATGCTCCATCACGTTTGAATTCATTAAAACAGTCTCTGATTTTACTAATCATGGCTTTATCAAGAATTGTATTCTTTGGTGTATTAGAAACTATATCGAGATTGAATTGAGCATCTTTCCAGGATAAATTCTTGGACGCTTTTTTTGGTTTCTCGAGATTAAATTTGTTACGTTTTTTTGTTCTATCGAGATTAAATCTAGGATTGATTTTTAATAATCTCTTAAACTCTTTCATGTTTCCGTCTCTTGGACGTTTGATACGTTTTTTGGGTCTATCGAGATTAAATCTAGGATTGATTTTTAATAATCTCTTAAACTCTTTCATGTTTCCGTCTCTTGGACGTTTGATACGTTTTTTGGGTCTATCGAGATTAAATCTAGGATTGATTTTCAATAATCTCTTAAACTCTTTCATGTTTCCGTCTCTTGGACGTTTGATACGTTTTTTGGGTCTATCGAGATTAAATCTAGGACTGATTTTCAATAATCTCTTAAACTCTTTCATGTTTCCGTCTCTTGGACGTTTGATACGTTTTTTGGGTCTATCGAGATTAAATCTAGGACTGATTTTCAATAATCTCTTAAACTCCTTATCAGCATTGAATTCAGCATTTTTCGAAGTCAATCTCTTGAACTCTTTCATGCTATACTAAAAACAAGTCTCTAAATGAAAGATTTATGTATAATGAATCCCTGCAAATGGATCAGTCATTGAATTAGACAAATAGTATAGTATAAGAATGACCCAAGAATTCAGACAGCACCCTGTGAGTACAAATTATGAAGCATCCAGTGATGGTGTTGTAAGAAACCGTAGACTGAAGAACCCAGTTGGGAGGGATAATGGTATGGGGTATTTGATGTTTACTGTTGGAAAGAAGAAATATTACAATCATCGTTTCGTGTACGAGTGTTTCCATGGATTGATCAAAGATGGTTTTGTTATTGATCATATCGATTCTAATCCGAAGAACAATTCCTTATCAAATCTTCAAGCAATCACACAGAGTGAGAATTCCAAACGAGGAAGGACTGGCAATTGTTCAAAAAAAACGAAACCAGTAAAATCTTTGAATACAATAACTAACGAAGAAAAAGTATTTAAATCAATATATGAAGCCGGCAAGTATTTCAATATTTGTAGACCCTCAGTACGATATGTTGCAGAGGGGGTTTGTCGATCGGCTATTTCAAAAGGGACGGGACAGAAAATTCGATTTAGTTATGTCTAATGCGTCATATTTTTCATTTAGAGATATATCATTATTATAGAATAATGAATTCTGAAAACATGAATAGCATCATATCCGAGATTTCAAAATTGAAAAGCTGGGATATTGAACTATCAGATGGGTTAAATCCTGATCAAATCATGTCTGATTTTCAGGATATAGAATACGGAGTTAACAACAATAAATATATGCTACCAAAGAAGTATGCGCTCATCAAAAGAATTCAGAACTCTATTCGGGACTCTCTCGCATTTTCCAATGACGTAAGTGTGTTCGCTCCGTTGTATACCATCGTAGAACGAATACGAAAAGAATTGGGGTACGAATACGAATTGAAAAAGGAGGTTAATTCTAAAGTTAGAAACCTACGGGCGTTAATTCAAGAAAATGAACAATTTTGATTGCCCATTTATCATTATTTGATTGACCGACCATTTATCATTATTTGATTGCCCGACCATTAATCATTTTTTTTAGCCGACCCTCAAGGGATGTCAAAAATCGATGGACGATATGTCAGATGGATCAAAAATAGAATGGCGAAACTATCAGTATTATTTATTTATATATACAATTTTGATAGTTTCGCCATCGATGAACGAAGCTGTCTCACGATGAAATAATACTTCCATGACCATCCGATGGTGTTAGGTCGGGATTGAAAAATTGTTTCACAATTGAAAAATTGTTTCTGATTTCAAATAATGGTCAATGAAGCATTAACAACCCGATTGGCTCGTGAACGATTAGATGCAATTAAGAGATTTGTACCAATTCGTGACTCTGTACGGAATAAACTACAACAACGACAGAGTATTCAGACTGATTTTGCTGCGGGATCTGAAGAATTGTTTAAACCGGTAACCACAGCAACGAAGGGGATAGAGCGTGCTATACTGGGAGATGATCCTGACGGTAAAAGAAAAGAAGAGGGTCTTATTCCTGTGTTAGAAAAAATAGCAAAAAGAACTAAACAAACAAAAAAATCCTTGCAATCACTTCCTCAGGATATATCAACCGCTTCGAAACGAACATTTAAAGGATTTCAGGAAGAACTAGTTAGCGGACTACCTAAATCAATTATATTTACCGAGAGCGCTAAACAACAAATTCTCAACGAGGATATAGATAATTTAGGTGAATTCGCTGCTAACAGCTATGATTCACAAGAGAAGTTTTTCACGGACAATTATTCGGATTATAGAATGTCACATAATGAATGGGCTGATATAGTGTATGAAATAAATACTGGGAGTTTAGATAGAAGGATGAAGGACTACAGAGACTTCAAAAGAAAATTTCAACTCCAAATAAGACAGCCATACGATGAGAAAAAATTTCTGGGGAGTGGTCTAGTTGGAAACGCTAGCGTTTCATGTCCTGGTAGTGTTCTCAGTGATATATCACGATTAGAAGTTCTTGTAGGAGGGTTCCGAGCTGGAAATAACTCACCGGAAATAATTAATGAAGCAGCTGATATCTGTAGACGATTATTTCAGGGTGGTATCATGGATATCAGCACATATCGAGATTTCATTGGTGAGTTAGTGGAAAGTGGGTATCACAGTGATTAATTGATAAATTGTTTTACAATTGAAAAATTGTTTCTGATTTCAAATAATGATCATACACTACAATCATGATAAACCAACCCCCGTCTACGTAGTTAATTCACGGTTTCCGGTTTATAGAGCATACTACGGAGATGGTTTAGGCAATACCATTTTAGGATTATTTGCGAGAATGGCTCCAAAAGTGATGCCGTTGGCTAAACAATTAGGAATGAAAGCAATTGATGTTATTCGTGATAAGGGTATTGGTGCTGTTGGAGATCTTGCTGGAAAAGCGTTTTCAACTGCGAAGAATAAATTAACATCATTAGTGAAATCACGGATGAAATCCAAAGGATTTTCAAAACCGTTACCGTCTACAGCGGAAATGCCTGCAAGTGTTAGTAGAATTATAAATAACGCAGTAGATGAAAAATTAGCGTCGATGGTTTTAACCCCCGACCAAAGCAATATTGCAAACATGATAGCAGGAAGTGGCTTTAAAAAACTACGACGATGAAATGGGAAATCGCGATTTAGACTCTGATAAATAGAATAAAATGTTCAAACAGTCACGTGATCCAGCATTTGATATAGACGCCCCAGTTGGCAAGGATGATTCTGTACGCGATTATCAATATTACGCCTATCATGCCATAGACTCAAATAGTCGAGCAAGAATTGATCTTCAAGTCCATGATACCAGTAAATACTTTCTACCCTGTGAAGCGTTTATTGAAGTAGAAGGAGAACTTGTAACAGCTGCTGATACTCCTGCTGTACCAGCACCGTATCCAGCTGGTACTCAAGTCGGTTTTGTCAATAATGGTATTATGGCGTTATTTGAGAGTGCAAAATATCTCATTGATGGAAAAGAAATTGAGGCGATAGATCGCGATATTGATGTGGCTACAACAATAATCGGGTTAGCGAGATATTCCGATGATTATACAAGATCAGCAGGACCTTCTATGATGTTTGCAAAAGATGGTAAGAATACCGCTGGAGGAAATCCATTTGTTGTAAGACGACCAAAAAAACGTGATAATAGTGATGCTGATGCCGAGGATATGATTATAAACAACGATGCTAATTTCAATCTAGGAGCTGCAACACGTATTTCAATGTTGCAAGGAGCGCGTAAATCATTTTCATGCGCGATTCCAGTGCATCACATATTTGGATTCTGTAGAAACGTCCGAAAAGTTATCTACGGAGCGAAGCATACAGTATCGCTTGTACGAAAGAGTGATGATAATGACGCAATCTGGAGGATTCCAGCAGACAATGCAAATCCAAATGATGATGCTGGTAAAGTCAATTTAACAAAAATATCATTGTGGATGCCAGTGTTGACTCCAGCAATCACCGCAGAAGAACGATTACTATCATTTATGGACCATGGAGGAAAGTCGTTGTTGAGTTGGTTATCAGTGAGTACAGATGTGAAGCAATCAAATATCAACGGGTTATTCACGTGGAATCTAGCATCAAAACAAGGCGTTTCTGCGCCACGTCATATATTTATTGCGTTACAGGATAACACACGAGTTGGCAATCAACGTTTCAGTCATATGATATTTGATCAATTAGGTGTGAAAGACGTCTCACTGAGAATAAACGGCCAACAGGAACCATCCGAGGATATACAACTTAATTACACAGAAAATCATATCGCACGAGTTTATCATCGTCTGTTGTCATTTATGGCACGCGACCAAAATGTGGATACTGGTTTGCAAATATCACAATACGACTTTAAAAATCTGTATCCGATCTATTACTTCTCACTGGAACATCTCGATTTGATGAGACAATCTGTCGTTGATATACACTTTAGAGCTAATGTGCTTCGTGGTGCTATTGCTGATTATAGAGCGGTTGCTGTCATTCTCAGTGATAAATCAATGCTACTTGAAGGTGTTGGAGGAAGAATGAGAGTGGTAGATGCCCCAGTAGAAAATCTTTGATTTTCAAAAACATGTAATTGAAATCGTAAACGATTTTCTCGATTTAGAATCAATCTATTATGTATAATGTCATATAGTGTTATTAGTGTTGCGTTAACTCCCGGTCAATTAAAAAAATTGCAATCAGAATCGGCTAAAAAATGTGGAACCACAATCACGTTGAAACCCAATCAAATGACTGGTGGTGCAAATAAACTATCGCTGACAACTCGTCAGGTGAAACATTTCAATGATGCACTTGCAGCCAAAAAAGGTGTTCAGATTACTCTCTCTGCGGCTGCTATCAAAAATATGATTAAAACAGGCGGTATATTCCCGTTGTTAGCTGCGATTCCAGCATTGATTGCAGCAGCAGCCCCAGCGGTGGCTAAAGCGGCAGCGTTAGGAGCCGTTGGTACTGCAGCAGGAATGGCACTACAGAAAGCAACTGGGAAAGGATATAAAAAAAAGGGACGATCCGTTCACGGATTGGGTCTAAGACTACCAGGAACCCCGTATTCGTGGTACAGCGGAAAGGGTCTAAGACTACCAGGAACGATTTATTAATTCAGAAATCTTCGATTTCCGAACCGATGGTTCCCATGTCCAATTTTGATTTACTCGATGCTGCTAAAAAACTCGCGATTAAAAACTTCAGAGGTGTCTTTATGAAAGATCAATTACCACATCAACCAAACAGCGTTGAAACCGGAATCATTAATTTAGATAACAGCACCGGACCCGGAACTCACTGGGTTGCATACGCTATTGATCCACGTGGGATTGTCTATTTTGATTCATATGGATTAGCCCCACCAAAAGAGTTTTTGCGTTATATAAAAACCCTTCCAATGAAGACTTGGTATTCTACGCTACCAACACAACAAATGAATGACCCACCAATATGTGGCAGCGAAGTATTAAATGTCCTTGACGCTATTTCTAACTCCTTGAGTAACCCAAGCGGAAAACCACCACATGTTGTCGTGAATGAATACACTAGTAATCGCTGGAAATCGAAACGATTTTAAAGAGAGAAAGAGTTTTACAATAACATGATTGATATTTGGGGGAGATCATTGAAACCCAAACCCGATGGCACTGCACCCCCTGATTCTATCAAGGATGTAAAAAAACTAATCAAAGATGAAATAGCTGAGACGTTGAACTTAACAAATGTTGATCCTAATGAAATAGTTGTATTTCAAGACAAACAGGGTAAATTGAAAAGCAGTGATGTGTCATTGAATGACATTTTGATACGGCAGCGCGACGCCACTGAAAACTCTATTGCGTTGTATTCCAGCGACGGACGACTTAAACCAGGTGCACTTGTGTCTACGATCACTGATAAGATTGATACCCATGACAAGATGATTATCACCAACAACCGCATGATTGCCGACAACGACAACAGGATTGCCGCCCACGACAATAAGATTGATACCCATGACAATGAGTTGAAAAATTCTGTGTTGGAACTAACAACACTTCAATCTAGAATTGAAGAAAACGGAAAACAGTTTACATCATTTCGTAGAAATATCATTGATAAATTTATTGGAACCCCGTTAGATAAAATTGAAATAAAACTCCCTGATATTAAAAAATCCATCGATGAGACGAAAAACTTCATCGAAGCCGTCAAAGGTGATTTTTCGAGGATGATAACAATCATTGAAAAAACAAAAATTCCTCATGAGAAAACCAACAACGTCGTGTACACAATCCAACACGGATCATTTGCCTGGACACCTACAGACAACAAATTAGATATCACTGCAACCGTCAAGGGTATTTATCGATTAACACTAGTGACAACGGACCAATTTAATATTTCATCGTCGAGTTCATCCGGGGTCAACAATACGATTTCAACGATCATCGACAAGGATACAACTGAAAAGTTCACGATAACATCTACTGATATTGATTTGTTTAGAATTTCGG
Source organism: Unio pictorum (assembly GCA_030141615.1). Taxonomy (NCBI): domain Eukaryota; kingdom Metazoa; phylum Mollusca; class Bivalvia; order Unionida; family Unionidae; genus Unio; species Unio pictorum. Next base: position 5,069,703 of record JARLTB010000006.1, on the reverse strand, counting down.
TATCATGGTATTTGGAATTCGTAGCGGATTTAAGTAAATAACTAAATTGAAAGGAAAATCGTTCGGATTTCACAATTGAAAACACTAGTATTTTTAAAATAAAAATGATTTCATCAACGCAATGTCGCTATGATCAGGTCAGAGAATTTCAAAATAGACTCAAAACCCTCACTGAGGAGTATCAAATAAAAATAAAAAAATACCGACGAAGAATCACCGCAATTGATGTTATTGTGTACTCGGTGTCAAGCGTTCTCGCTGGCGCCGGAATAATACTTGCATCGGTTACAATGATTGCCCCGGTCGTAGTTCCAATTTGCATTTCTGCGGTGGCTACAATCGGGGGTATATCAACCGGGATAGCAAAAAAGATATCATCATGCAGCCAGAGTAAACTGCAGAATTACTTACTTCAATTTCATATTGCATCAACCGCATACTCGCAATTATCATTGATGATATCATCGTCACTCGATAATACGATTATATCAGATAGTGAATTCTCAGCGATGGTCAGTATTTTTGATTCCGCGATATCGAAATTAGAGCGACAACATGAATATAATAACAATGACAACATCGATGGAATTAGAAAACACGAACCCAAAAAACAAAATGATCTCAATAATATCAACCATACCAGATTGTGAGTTCTCAGTGATGGTCAGTATTTATGATTCCTCGATACCAAAATTAGAAATAAATCATGAGTATAATAACAATGACAACACCGCAGGAATTACTTCAACGAATAGTGGAGAACACGAACCCAGTACAAACAAGCATGATATCAATAACATCAACTAATCCAGAATTCAGTGTGAATTTCCCCTCTCCGGTCCCAGTGAAGGAGATAGCGCTAGCAAAATTACGAGTATACCACAGTTGGCCTAATATCAGATCAAAATCATTTGGTGGTCAACAACCCAATAATTCTTTAGTGTTTGCAAATGAGAATAAACCCGACGGAACCCCAGACTGGAAAGTTGTTTCGATACCAACAGGGTCATACCAAATAGAACAAATCAATAATGAATTCGCGCGTAGAATAAAATCGATTACTGGAAAAGAATCAAAAATCGCTATAACAGTTCATGAGCCGACGCTATCATCCGCAATTGAAATAAACTCAGAAGGATACGTCGTAGATATATATCAAAGCTCAATAAGAACCGTACTAGGATGGCCTGAATTACCACCCCGGGGAGAAACCGTTAATTTACCAGAACCACAAAAATCTGATTATATCACCGACAGAATAAAACCTAAAAATCCAATAAAGAGTTATAAAAAATACAACTTATTTATAGAGTTTTTTGGGTTAGCATACGAACATAGGGCGGAGGGTGGACCATTGCAATATAATTTTGTTAACGAACCTGAAATCATTAAAAATTTCACAGCAATGAATAATGATTTATCGCTGTTGTTAATATCTCTTAAATCCGGCTCTCTCAGCCGAGATGAATTTATCAGCGTCGTAGAAACATGCAATAAAATTATCGACGATATGGAAAAATTTAATTCACAACTTATTCAAGTAATACTCGATGATAAAAACCCCATATCGAGAACAAAATTTGCATCAGACTATAAAATCCGCGTTGAAGATATCCCCACATTCAAACTACCAGGATATAACGTACCAGAACTAAAAAAACTTCTCAGTGACACCATCGATGTTGGTTTTAAAATAATTCATGATGCATGGAAAAAAACATCATCACCGGAAATAAAAATCCTCAAACATAATAATGACCCAGATGGTGGCGGTAGACATATCGCTCCGTTCAACGTGAATATTTCATCGGTGATTGCGCTCAATTTAGTATGTGATGTTATCGAAGGAAGCTATCAAATTAATCTCGAACGATCAAATCAAGCTCAGCAAGGATATATTCTTTATTCGTTTGCACCAACAGCTCCTCCAGGATTTTTAATAATTGAAAACCCAATTAATCCTGTCTACATGCGATGCCATAATAATTCATTAACCAGAATTAATTTCAAACTCACCGACCAGTCAAATAATCTGATTGATTTACAAGAAGAGGTGTTAGTGATTAGTTTGTTTGTGAGATCCTAAATGATTTTCGTCCTAAGGACTTTCATCATAAAGACTGGATCAAATCATTTATTATTTTTTGTTAACCCAGTGATGAAATCACTAAGCAGCAGAGAGGGTGGATGACAACAAGTTGCGACCAAAATTGATTAAAAAATCGTAAAAATCTTCGTTTTCATTTTTTTAGTTAAAATGAGATTTCGTAGATTTCAACGAAATCCTACGGATCGTTTTAAGGATTCAATCAATTTTTTTTGTCTGAAAACGTTGTAGGATTCGCCCTTTTTTTGGTTAAAATGAGATTATAGGACGGCTCGTTTTAGGATTTCAATCAAATTTTGTCTGAAAACGTTGTAGGGTTCACCCTTTTTTTGGTTAAAATGAGATTATAGGACGGATCGTTTTAGGATTTCAATCAAATTTTGTCTGAAAACGTTGTAGGGTTCACCCTCTCTGCTGCTGGGGGAAAAGCAGGAAGGGCAAAAAAAACATTTTGTGGACACCATATTGTTGATTGAGACCATCACATGGCAGGAAAGATGATTGCCTTTTCCACAGCCTCAGCTGTTAAAAGGATTACATCAGGTTGTGAGATATCAAGAAGTCATAGAGCTCCATAGGGTTTGGAACTGCAGTTTCTGAAACTCCTGGATGTAATTAAGGTTTAAGTAAATTTTACAAACTTTTGAGTTGCACCTCATGTTTACTGTTTATACATCCATTTTGATTCACACTTCTAGACTATTAAATGCAAGTTTTTTCAACTAGGCAGTAGCAGTACATTATATTTTGTTACACCTTAAAAAAAATGGCCAACTTATGGGAAAATAATAACTGCCTTACAGTGGTCTTCTTAAGGTTGGCAAGTCTGCCTTGCAACAAAGGTCACTGACCAACGTTCACAAATTTTGTACTGGCCAGTATAAAGTTTATTTAGTTAGTTTATGACTACATGTTATTTGTTTGTTATATATCTTATCTGAAATCACTGAACTGGCGAAGGAATTGCATCTTGATGAGTACTACATGCTATTTGCAGAAGTAGGTCACTATAACATGTGTTTTATCTTCACTGACTTGGGTTAAATTTTGTGTTTGATATCTATTTGTCAGACTGTTCACACCAGAATCATTAATTGATGTGTCTCTGTTAGTAGCATATTACAAACCAGCTCATTGTGACCTATATTCTACTGGCTTTGTTTTATACTTTTGTCTTTGGCAGAGCATATTATGCTGTTTCCCCCCCCCCCCCCCCTCCGTCTGTCCATCTGTTTAATTTCTGTGCAATAACTTAAGTCATATAGAACCTACCATGACTAGCTTTGCACTTTAGTTCCTCATAATGAAAGAAAGAAGCCTGTCAATTTGAACTTTGGGTGCTGTTTTGTGATTGCCATTGATTAGTTGGTTATACATTGCGGCCAGTATATTTGGCAGAGGAAGAAGCTGGAAGGAACCCTGATCCAAAGAAAGCTAGTAGCAAACTTTTTCCCATTGGCTGATGACTTAATTTCTTTCAGAAGGTTGAGGGTCATTGATAGAAATAAGGAGAATGGTTTCTGAACAATAACAGTAGTTCTACAACACAGATCTTGACTAAGCATTGCAGATGGATCACACTTATTGTAGTGAAGAAGCTTTTTGATATTTGGATGAAAATGTTGTGGGTCAAGGTCACTCTAACTGAAAATAATAATTGGTTTCCAAACAATAACATTTTTGTTCTACATCACAGACTGAAAGCAAATGTTGTAGATGGCTTGTACTTGGTGTAAAGAAGAAACCTGTCACAATATCAAAGATCACTGAAAGAAGAAAAATCATTTCTGAATTTGTTTTTGGTTTAAAACCATGTAACTTCACCAAAGTTTGTAGATGACTTGTATGTTGAATAAAAAAGGAATTAAATTTGAGATCTCCCACATAATGGAGATCAAACTGACACTTCTGACCTTTGGAATTCCTTGTCTATTTTTTTTTTTAATCCTATCATAATTATTATTATGCATTACATTTTGTTTTATGGGCTTCATGACATTTTTCATAATTATTATTATGCATTACATTTTGTTTTATGGGCTTCATGACATTTTTCATAATTATTATTATGCATTACATTTTGTTTTATGGGCTTCATGACATTTTTCATAATTATTATTATGCATTACATTTTGTTTTATGGGCTTCATGACATTTTTCATAATTATTATTATGCATTACATTTTGTTTTATGGGCTTCATGACATTTTTCATAATTATTATTACGCATTACATTTTGTTTTATGGGCTTCATGACATTTTTCATAATTATTATTATGCATTACATTTTGTTTTATGGGCTTCATGACATTTTTCATAATTATTATTACGCATTACATTTTGTTTTATGGGCTTCATGACATTTTTCACCACAGAATAGGTTGGATATACTTAGCAGTCTATATTTCATACAGGAAGATACTGGCAAGCTTTTTGTACATACCCACTTTGGCTGAGCTGAGACTGTAACCCTACAAATAAAGGTCAGCTGTCCATGCTCTGTGCCTTAGATCACATGTGACTTTGGCTGAGCTGAGACTCAAACCCCATATACAGGGGGCAGTTGTCAGTACTCTAAAGACGTGCCTTAGACCACTCTTCTGCTTGGAGACCATCACTATGTGTTTGACAGAGTTAGCAAAGAGATGGTGTAAATGGCTATTATTGTCTTCTGGTACTTATAAAAACTATGACATGAGTTTGACAAAGTTAGCAAAGATATGGTGTAAATGACTATCTTTGTCTTCTGGTACTAGGACAACTTTGCTTGATTGGTGAATCAAAATGACAGCTGAACAACTTATATTGGTGCCAGACAGACCTACTTAATGACAAGTAGATCTAATTTTGATAAGATTGGAAGAGAATAAAGCCTACTGATATAGGTGTAAAAATCAAAAGTCTAGGTCACTGTGCCTAACTTGTTTTTTTTATAAAAACAAAAATGGCTTTTGCATAATAATTTATGTTCCAGACCCTGTTTATTCATCAGAGTTTGTGCATTTAAAATATGTAAGAGGCTTATTGGTTTGGAAATCAAAAAATGGCATTTGCATGAAAACTTTCTGTTTTGGACAAAACTTTGTGGATGTTTGTATATGGATTAGCAAAGAAACCTTTAGATTCTATAGGTTATGGTCATGACAATAATGGTTTAGTTTAATACTGCATTCCTTTACCATAGGTCAGTGTGGTTGAGAATGGTTGATTAATAATCAAGCATGCAAGTGGCTTCATAGTGACTATTAAACAATGGATGGATGTATATACTTTATAGTGACTATTAAACAAGGGATGGATGCATATACTTCATAGTGACTATTAAACAATGGATGGATGTATATACTTTATAGTGACTATTAAACAAGGGATGGATGCATATACTTCATAGTGACTATTAAACAAGGGATGGATGTATATACTTCATAGTGACTATTAAACAAGGGATGGATGTATATACTTTATAGTGACTATTTAACAAGGGATATTTCATGCTTCACTGACTCTGTTGAAATTGTATTTAATTTTATTTTTATTTTTATTGGTTGTTGATGATGTAAAGATGTTAAATTTAATTATTGGAAACATCTCTGCAACCAAAGGTCATTGTGAACTACATTTTATGCATAGCAATGTGGGTTATGTACTTGTGTATAGCCATGTTATTCCATACTATGTACGGTACTTTATGACTAGTACATATGCTTATTCAGTGGCAAAACTTGCATATTAATGACTATTCATTCTATACTATAATAGGTTGTCCTCAACATTGTTGACTGTATTGTGCATGTGAATTCATGAATTAGATGTCTATATATGAGACCTTGCTAATTGTATTCCTCTTGGCTGCCACTCCTAGGTTACTCAAACCCTATGATGTTCACAATCTGATGAAAATCAGATCTCCGTTGTTATACATGAAGATCTGATAATGACCACTTAGAGGTCATGTTCTGGTAACCTTATTGCTAAATTAATCAACCAATCAAATGAAGTATAAGATCTTCACGTTTAGAGAGAGAACCCAAGAAACCTGTAAAGAACCACCAACCCATGAGAAGCTATTGACAAACTTTCTCACATGCCCACATTGGCTGAATCCAAGTTTCAAACCCATGCAGACAGAGGTTAGATGACAGTGATCCATAATAGTGAGTGCTTTAGACCACTTGGGGGCCCCCACTGGCAATGAAGAGCATGAATGTGTACCGAACGATTTGATTCACTTTCATATATTTGGAAGATGCGTCACCATTTTAAAATATTTTCACAAGATTTCATTATAGTGACTAATGATAGAAATTATGCCACTCTGACATCAAGGAAGGTGACCATCTTTAGTTACTGCTACTCCTCTGGTCAACATGGAGTTTTCACTGAAAGACTTTTTATGACACCTAGCTGGTTCCAAATGAAAACGGTGCTGACCATATGTCCAGTATGGCCGCCATGATGTTCATTTTTGAAAAATCTCGTTACTGTAATGACTCCTGAATGGATAACTCATCCTTGATGGAAAATTGTGCTGATCATGCATCCAGCATAATGACAACTTTGAAAATCTTATGATTTAAGAATATTAGAGATGGTTTCAACAACCACCAGTTGAGAAGAAGAAACAATTTTATAATAAATTCCTGGAAATTATTTTTTGGTCAAAAGATCATCAGTCCGTTTGAGCTACTTTTGAAATCAACTGATAGTACTTCTATTTTGATATGGATGGGAAAAAATGGTATTTGTTATTGTTTTATGTTGAAGCGAGACACTGTATTTGGCAGAAACCTTGTTTAATGATACTTATTTGTATCCAGGGTGAAGCAGCTCAGTCAGAAATTGACTCCACACAGCCAGAAGCAGATGTTGCACAGCAGCAGCTTCCTTCAGATGAGGCTGTAACAGGAGAGACAGAGGCATCAGTCCAACAGCATACACCCTTAGAGCAAGCAAGTACAATTCCAGACCAGATCCTTGAAGACCAGGAGCCTGAAATCAAAGTTAGTCAGATTGCCTACATCCTTCCAGCTGCCAAATTTCTAATCAATTTAATTGTAGTTTATGTACAAAACATTACATAATAGCATCTGAAGTACACATTCATCTAAGATTGGGCAGCACAGTTGCACATAGGATCCGAAAAGCATGGGACAGTGTGTCCATCCACCTTCCCGATTTGGGGAACATACTGATTACTGTCATATTTTCTTTGGACATTTACATTATTGCAAAAAAGTGTATCATGTACTCAAGTTACTCCTGAAAATATTAACATGCCTGAATAACTGTTAAACTGAAATGAACTGCAGCATTGACATTTTTGGATCTTGCTTTCATTTGATTTTAGTATGCACCCATTATCTACCAGAATATAATATTATAAATATGTTTTCTGAATTATGTTTTCCTATGAACAAATCATTAATTGAGTGATATGATGTTTATTTGTATCTTATTTGCCATTATATCAACCTCAAAATAAATTGTATTTTCATGACCTTAAAGGTGACTTCAACCTCAGAAATACTTGACAGTAATGGCCTAAAAACAATACATAGCAACTCAGCTGCAAACCTTGAACGTTTTCATTGCCAGCTATATTTTTAAATAGATATGCATTGCCATCAATTTGCATCTTTGGCCATTGCTAGTGCCACCCGACATATGTGTATTTTGTAAATTTTTTCTGACACAAAAAGATACAGGTCAGTATTTGGGTGACATAGGGCAGAATTTGTGGGAAAGCCATGAGCCCACATTCAATGTGCTACACTGCAGATGGATGCTAATTCCTACTAAATAACATAATCACTAACCATATTTGATTCATTTAAATTATTATTTCAACTATCAGCCAATTATTTCAAGAGAAATGTTTATTAGAACCTGTAATAAAAATGATTAAGTGCATTATCTTGGGAGGGTTGTTGTAAATTGACTCTTAAGGACAATCAAATCATATATATATATATATATATATATATATATATATATATATATATATATATACAAACACACACACACATCATGTATTTAATGATTTTGAGAAAGTTTAGTTTAGTTTATTTCTACTGTCTTACTAGAAACACCTAAACATAGTGAAGTGGATATTTTGACACATCCAGTCCAAATCCGTAAAAACCTGACCAAAATAATCATTTTACTTTGGAAAATTTTCTTAGAGGTAGTTGAGAAGTCTAGGTACTCGTTATTATTGTCATGGCACGCACAAAACAGACGGCACGCAAATCAACGGGATGTTGATTTAAATGCGGTCTGCTTTGGAACAGAACAAAACAAAATAGATGACTATTACAATGAATCAAAAGGAATAACTAAAGGAAAGAAGAAGACAAAAACCAAGGAGAAAAGTGAGTTGAGCTCAGACGGAAACAAACGGACAGTACGAGAAAAAATGGCGTCGGCGAGAAGAACCATGACAGAACTTCAAAAATATTTTAGAACAAAGAGAGTGACACTAGATGATGGAGACTATATAGAGTGCAAGTACAAAGAAGGTACACAGCAAATAATATTTCCAGATCTAAATAACAGAGAAATACCAGGCACAACATCAGTATTGATACATTTTAAAATCACAGATGAAGAAATTTTATCCAAAATCTACTCCATAAATTATGCAGCAAACGGATACAATATCAGATATAGAGGAAATATACCAGCATTGAAATATGGAGAAACTACAATATGCGGCCAAAGAGCAATAATTCAAAGTCCAAAACCAATCATGCGGAAAATAAAGAAACAAACGGGGGAATTGCACGTAAACGGCATACCTATGGAAATTCCAACTGAAATTGTGGCAATATGGGCAGAGGAAAACTTAGGCATTAAGGTGGAAAAGTTTCGCTTAGGGAAAATACCGGGGTTCAAAATTTTTACTGAAACAAGGATATTAGAAATTGAAAGAACAAAACTAAGGACAATAAAAAGAAGGTGTTTCCTACGGGGATTTATGATCACAACTTGGTACAAAGGATGTATCTATTATAGAAAATGCAACAAGTGCGGGAAAACAGGGCATACACCAAGAAATTGCAAGATAGAAATAGAACAAACAACAACAGAAAAGAGGAACCTAGAAGTACCGCAACTCATCCTGAACAAGGATACTACAAATCCTCAAGTAACAAACAACCAGACAAGAAATGAAAAAGAAACACAGGATCAGGAAAAACAAATGCCTAACAATCCACAACCAAGGCCCCGAAAATCACAACTAAGGCAAACCACAGCTCATGATAAAGACGAGAAAGAACAACAAGGACTACAAAAACAACAAGAAATAATACAACTGGATGAACAACTAAAGCAACAAACAACAAAACAAGAACAACAACAACAACCACTAACAACAAAACAATTGAAAAAGAGACGGAAAATGGATAGGAAAAGAAACAGCACAGAAAACTCTATTAAACCACAAGAAAAAGAGAAACAGAAAATAGCGGCAAAAGAACAACCAGAAATAATCACAGAAGATGAAATAGTGGAACAAATGGAAATATTTGCAAGTGAAAGAAAAAGAGAAGAACAAGAAAAATGGGAATTTTTTTATAATGATGAAGTGACAGCGGAGGAACAACAAACAGAAGAAAGGGAAAATCTTTATAATGACGAAACAATAATGGATAAGTCAGCAGAAGAAATCTTTTTAGAAGGGAGGAAGCAAAGGAGAAGTGAAAAAAGAAGAAGAGAAAGAAAAGACAAAATTGAAAGACAAAAAGAATTGTATTTCGATGAATGCCTGTTATAAATTTGGGGAAGAAAAAAATAAAAAAAGTAAAGAAAAAAAAAATTTTATTACAAAAATGAATAATAAAGAAAGAAATAATATAGCACACAACAAAAAAAAATAATAAAGGGGAGAGCCTTTCCTTTAAATGGTCTGTGAAGATCAGAGGAAAGAGACCTCTTCCAAAAAAAAACAAAAAAAACTCTACAACAAGAACAACTTAGTGCCGAATAACAATAAATTTCATACATAACACTTTGTGCCGAATAACAATAAATTTCATACATAACACTTTGTGCTGAATAACAACAAATTTCATACATAACACTTAATGCTGAATAACAATCAGCAGATCAGTCTCAAAGCTCATTTTAGTCACATATTATTATTGTTGTTGTTGTAGGGTTTAATGCCATTTTTCAGCACAAGATAGGCTATGCATGGCAGCCAGTAAAACCCAATTTCAACAGAGCTGTTTATATGAGCTTAAAATAAGCCTGTTTCATGTCACTGGCTTTGTTTTAGCACATAATTGTCAAGCATTTTATTTTGATAGCTGTCTTTGAGAACATTAAAAAAAACTAATTGTGTTCTTCACTTGCAATTAAACTTATGCATGCTAAGGGGTGTTTGCATCTTTTTTTATTCCAATCTCTACATTGATACCAAGCATATAAAGCGCCCTTTGTTACGGATCACTGTCATCTCACCTGTCTGCATGGGTTCAAGTCTCAGATTTGGCCAATGCAGGTATGTGAGAAAGCTTGCCAGTAGCTTATTGTGAGTCGTGGTTCTTCTTTCATTCCGATCTCTAAATTGATACCTAGCGTTAAGAATGAGTAACTTGTCCAATCAGGCTAATTACTGCAGTAGTCTAGAATAAGCCTGTTTGTGCAAAAATGCATGGAAATGATTGTCAGGATAGTATTTCATAGTGAAATAAACAGTTGTTGCTTACCAACAATTTCTTAAATGACAAATCCTTATAATTAAGTACCCACAAACATGTATTTATGGATAAAGTAAAAACATATATAAACTACAAATTTTATAATCACAAATACAGTGATTCACAGTAAATGATTATTCCTTGATTACTGCATTACAGGGACAGTCATGATATATCACAGTGGTGTCATTTTGACGTTCAACTTTTCAAAAGGCTTGTTACATTTACAGGGATGTTAGAATTTGTTGATTTTTTTTGTGGACCTAATACCATGAATCAGGGATCGCTATATTTGCATCATATAGCCGAGTTGTGCCAACCCAATGTCGCCTCACCTCCTCTGGTTTAAATAAATTTAAAATTGATTTATGATTCTAACTGAGCCCATATTGGCCAGTACTTAAAGAGCATAGTGCAATATATATCCTAATCATTATAATATATATTTTGCTAAAATGATTTCTTTTCTTTTTTTTTTAAAGTTCCCAAAATAGGATTTCTGCATCTATTGGAGCCAGTTTATGCCAGCAATTAAAGTGCTTAGTACAGTTGTGTGTGTGTGTGTGTGTGTGTGTGTGTGTGTGTGTGTGTGTGTGTGTGTGTGTGTGTGTGTGTGTTTGTGTGTTTAAAAAAATGACCAATCATCCCTAATTTTCAAGTCAGTGCTGTATGAAAAACATTTTGCCCAAGTATGAAACCCTTGCATACAAATATAGGTCACTGTGATGTACAGTTTACTACCATAGGTTGAGTATCAGCTCATGACCACATTTTTTTTCCATGCTAGTCACAGCAGAATAGGAACAGTGCAATTTGAAGTAGAATTAAATATGATTCAATAGTAATCTTTCCATATTAATGACTGCAATGTATTGTGATAGATTACCCATACTGTGTTATGTATTGTACATGTGAATGATTATAGGAATTAAATGAGTGGACTGCATGCATTTCATGTGAGATCTAAGCTGTGGTGGGTAATCTAGGTATTTACCAATGTATGAATAGTGGTCATTCTGTCTGTCACTCCAAGGTTACTTAAAGAATGTGATGTTTACCTGTAAAATCTGGCTTTAGCTAGTGTGTCATGATAATAGCTAATTCAGCAGATGTTTAGAACAACAGATATAAAAAAAAACTGATGTGATTTTGCTTTTGTCAGCTAATTAAAGTACCTCAACTGTGATATCATAGTAAAGACTGAAATATTTTTTATTCTTTTATAAAATTTATGCCTGTTTGTTGTACTGAAATATCATTGTCACAATCAGTTTAGTCTGATTTTCTTTCTTCCTGATAATTTGTTTCTAGTGACTGCAGAAAATGTCAAAGTTTTGTTGAGACAGGCTTTGTAATCTTTGATGGCACTGGTTTAGAAAACTGAAATGATTGACACCATTTGAAACAAATAGATCCACATTATATTTTTAGCTTGTCATTCCAGTTTTCTATATTTCAGCATGAGCCTATGGATGCATCCTCAACATCAGATGGAACTTCAGTAGCCCCACAGGATATAGATTCCCTATCCATTGGCATTAGCCTGCCCTCTCAGCTTGATGTCCATCTTCCTGCTGAACTTTTGCAGCCCAAGGAAGAGCCAATGGAGACCCCAGATGAGCAGAATCTGGACATTAGTGAAGGCATGGACATTAGTGGCACCAGCGCTTCTTTGGATGCCATTACTGCCATGTCAACAATGGCTTCAGATGCAGCTGTAACAAGTCCTGCTGCATTGACAACACAACGACCCACAACTCCAGGGACCACAGATTCTGGTAGGAAGACACAACTTTTGTATAGGGGCCTCATATTGCCAAGTGGTCTAAAGTGCTCGTCTTTACTAACCACTGCCATCTCATCTGACTGTGTATGTTCAGGTCTCAGGCTTGTCCTATTAATGAATGTGAGAAAACTTGCCATTAGTTTTCTCTGGGTTTTTCATGGGGTTCTTCCAGGTTCTTCCTCTACCAGTCATGTATAGTCTATCCTCTACTCAAAAAATGTTGTTGCGCCCACAATAACAATTATTGTATACATACTAATTTAATTTAAAAAAAGGTCTCATTTTTCTTATAATTAATTTTGGTGAAATCCCGAAACTAATTCGCTTGTGAATTATTGGTAACAAAACAGTTGTGCATGTTCTTTCAGGAACTTAAGTGAGTTGTGGAAGGAACATGTGAGTGGTAAAATTTGTCATAAGATGACATTTGCATAGCTGTACTATTTTCCTTAAACTTAAGTGTGGAAGTTTCAGTGCTGAATCGTATAATTAACAGAGAAGTAGAAGTCATTGTTTTCCATGATATATCTAATAATATCTAAAAACAGAATAATGCTAATAAGTGTAACCAGACCTGGCAACTCTTACAATTTTGCCATAAGTCTTAAGAAAATTACCGTTAAAATAGAGTCTTGTGACATACTAACAGAAACTACGGGAAAATTATCATTCATGAAAAAAATTGATAATTTGTTCATCTGTGTTTTGCTTAAATCTGGGTTAATAATCAACACAGAAGAATAAAAAGAGAGTATTCAGATTCCTGTGAATAAAAGCTGGAAAGGACACAATTGCGTTTATTGGACATCATGTGCCAATTTGAGTATTTTTCATGGCGGGAGTTATGATTGCTGTCATCATGTGAAATGGAAAAGAATTTTTGGAATTATGTCAAGTTCAGAGACAGCAACAAGCCATTGAGCTGCAACAGTTATTAATAATCTGTTAAAAGTTGCTGAAAACTGGTCTTACTGGAGGGAAAAATCAACTGCCTTACTGAGACTGACTTTTCAGGATTGGCAGGTCTGGTATAAATATTATGTTAAATTCACTCGTGTTTGAAGTCGGTAAACTCCTTTTTTTGCCTATCTCGTTCACAAATAGGTGTAATAGGCTACATGTCTTTTCCACCAGATCCTCTCTCAACGCTGGCCATGGCAGCTGCATCCACAGCTGGAGCAGTAGTCGGAATTAAGCAGGAACCAGGGATGACTTCATACATGTCCACTAGTGCTGCGTCAACCACAGATATCAAACAAGTAAGATACCATTTATCTTTTTGTTTCATGTGGTTTTTTTTAAATCTCTTATGAGCTTCTGTTTGAGGGAAGCAAAACACAGCAATTATTTTTCAGCCAATGTGGACAGTTATTTTTGTTTTTAAATTGCATATAAGTTCCTAACCTCCAATCATAATTTCTTTGGCTTGGCATGATTCAGGATGAACCTTCAACAGTTAATTCCATGATATACTCACTCACCCTTTTACCTTAGGGTTATGATCAGCATCATTGAAATTTTACATTAGTGATGGTTACGGTAACATTTTAACATGAATACATGTTAACTGACCAATCAGAACCTTCCATGCATGAGTCATAGTTCCACTGGTACTATGTACAGGCGTCTGCCTCTTTGACACCACTCAAGTGTTAAGACCTCACAGTAATCGTTTGTATATATAGAAATTATTGATAGTTAGAACACGGCGTCTCATCTTATGTTTTAACACAATAATACAGCAGTTACAAAGCCGATTGATTCTGTGATATGCTAGCTCCCCCTTTTGGTTCCAGCATAATTGCTTATATTTCCTAAAACCATAGACGTTCTTCATAGCTGGAACAAAATCAAGACAATTCATGCTAGCTCACCCTTTTGACCTTGGTGTCATATTTACAATTTTAGAAAACTTGGTTATTTTTATTATTGTTATGCATGAATAGTTTTGGTTTATGCATGTTCATCAGTCTTTTATCTTTATTGTTGTGGCTTAAATAAATATGGATTTTGCCAAATCACCTTTTTTCCTAGATTAAAATACTTGACCAACTATTTGTATAGTTTGCACATAAAGTAATAGAGCACATGAACGTTAGGGGTCTAGAGTTCAGAGGTCATGATCAGAGTAAGTCTCTTAAGATCGTAATGTTATTTTTACAGTAACTTTTGTTCAAGGCTGTATATTGACCAAAAGTTCAGGTAACAGGTATGTTGGTCAGTAATCTCTAGATACCCAACTAGTTCCTATATAGAGTACTGTGAAATAAAAGTGACGTTATCAAGAACAATACAAACTGAACATTAATAGATATATAATTATTGTGCAGGAATTGAAATTACCTACCACTCCAGTGAAGAAAGAAGCTAACCAATGGTATGACGTGGGCATCATCAAGGGGACATCCTGTCTTGTATCGTACTATCATCTCCCAGCAGAGGGGAGCCAGACTAATGGGGACAATGTTATTAAACAGGTATAGTGAGAGATTTGACATCAGTCGTTATCATCTTGTTTGCTTAAATTCAGTTTGATATTAGGAGCATATTCATACCTTTTTAGAAAAAGAAAATTGAAAACACCTTATTCAGATGTGTTCAGAGTAGGTAAAACATTTTAATTTGAAGAATTTAGTGCATTATTGTTTGTGTATTTTTTTTTCGCAGATTATTTGATAATAATACTTTAGTGTTTGCCATTTTTGCCCTAACATAATCAAATCATGATTCATCCACTACCATTTCCTTTGTCATATTTTCAGGACATTGATGTGGTTAGTGTACAGGATCATAGTGTGTTGAAGAGACAAGAACTCCAACCAGGAACAGCATATAAGTTCCGAGTGGCCGGAATTAATGCATGTGGACGTGGACCATTCAGTGAGATATCTGCTTTCAAGACCTGTCTGCCTGGCTACCCAGGAGCTCCGTCAGCCATTAAAATCAGCAAGGTGAATACTGGGACTATCTGACTATTAAAATGTTGGTTAGAAATGCCCACTGAAGGAAAAGAAAGTTTGCATTTGGTTTTGTGCAATGCAGTGTCTCACCTGGCACTGGTTGTATGCATCCCCAGAACATTTAAATTGCAAAACCTTTAATGTGGCATTTTAATGATGATTACAACACTGCCAACATCAGAAAATTTATTCCCATGTGTTTTTTAAAGAATTCAGACATGAAAAAAAGGCATCTTTTTCCACAAATGTATTCCCATAACCAAGGTACTATGTAATAGCATTCAGAGATTGAGTTAAGAAATCCAAGTTATATTGATGCTCTTGAAACTGTATTAATTAATTATAATAACCCATATATGATTGTATAGCAATTGCTTGTCCAGGTATCTGAAAGTTTGTGTGACAAATTTTTTCCACCTGTACATTTTTTTCTGGATTCACAGAGTTTTTTGTTATCAAAACTTGTTTTTGCAGATAAAAACTTGTTAAAGAAATAGAACAACATTAATCTACAGTACTGAGCTGAAACATTGTTATTTATTGAAAGGCAAAAGTCATCTAGTTTATTAAAAAACCAAAATTTATTCCTTAGATTTCAATATTTTCTATAAAAATTAATCTTATGAAATTTCGCCGTCCATAACAGAGTGAAGATGGAGCCCACTTGTCCTGGGAACCACCTCAAAACACTGCTGGAAAAATTACAGAGTACTCGGTGTACCTAGCTGTGCGCAATGCGGCTTCCCAAGTGGAACAGAAACCAGGGCAAGCTGCACAGCTGGCATTTGTCCGTGTCTACTGTGGTCCAAATGCTTCCTGTGTGGTAACCTCCAATAGCTTAGCATCAGCTCATATTGATTTTACAACCAAGCCAGCCATTATTTTCCGCATTGCTGCTCGTAATGAGAAGGGTTATGGACCAGCCACACAAGTCAGGTGGCTTCAGGGTAAGTGATGATATAAAGTCTTGTATTCTCCTTTTCTTTCTTATGTTAAATCACCAAACTATTAAAGATCGTTCTGTGTCATGCATGCTGAACAATGACCTTGAAATCAAGGTCATGACAGCCAGCAATGCATTGATCACTGGGTTATGAAATGCAGTAAGGCAGATACATTGTACAGTTATTTCTCCTTTGAATACGTTCCCCAATCACATTAACGTTAGGATATAAGCCTGCTGCCTCGCAAATCCAGCCGTACTAAAAGACGAAAATTTGTCTTTTCTGTCTATGTCCTATAGACAAAGGGCAATAACTCTTGCCCCGTAACTACCCTTGCCACCGCCAGGTGTCGCTAGTTTTTAAGCTTAGCCTGTACTGTTCACATCGTACAATTAGACCTTATAATCCAAGCCATCTTAGAGTAAAATCGGACCATCCGAAGTTAAATTTGGAATTATTGAGTTGGACAATCATTCTTCTACAGGTTGTATACATTATTTTACAATATTTTCAAATTTTGAGTGACTGTGTCACCTTGTACGGACTTCGTGGTATTAGCGAATTAATAACATGTTGACTTGCTAAAATGTGCTTTGTTTTTCTTCTTTTGTCGTTTCAGTAGAAATGTCAACCAAATGAATGAAATGCAAAAAGTTCAAACAAAAGAAGACAACCATCATACTTGTATTGTATGTACCAAGTGTACATCATCTGTACCATGCAGCATGTGTAATACGTGGACAGAGACAATGTGGCAATGGAGGAAAATAATGCTGACATGGTACAACAGTCCACCTTTGAACAGATGCGTCGTTGGGTCCAGGAAACTACAGCATAGCTATTGACATCAGGCTAGATATTACCTCATTCGGGGAGTGTTCCCCCAATTTTAGGCTTTTTGGCCAGTGGGCGTAAGTCCCCCAGCATGTCCGAGCATGGCCTTCAGGCCTGTAAGTCAGGATGCATTTGTTTTTTACCGGATCCATTGGATCTTTTTCATTATACAACCTCGAAGTCACCAGCCATCCCATCTTATTGCTAAAACGGTCCGACCAACTATGATTTATGAGGATTTTAGTGACAAATCCGTCCGTCAAGCTGTACAGCCAGCAACATGCCAATACTATGACAGAAGTTTTAGTGAGAAATTTGTCCGCCCAGCCAGGCTATTGGAGTGGCCGGTACCGGTGATAGCCTGACCGTTGCCAGCATTCAGGCCGACCATTCGCCAGACAAACCAGCCAGCAGTGCTGGCCGTCAATATGTTCATGGCTTCTCCACAAGGGAGAATTAGTGAAATTGTCAAGGATGATGGAATTGCGTCATCTATGTCACCTGGTATGCTATATCCAGAGATGCAAGCTGTACCAAAACCAACGTTCCCTCTGAGCGAATGGTAGATGTGCGTTAAGTGCTCGCTGCACTGTGCAAGCATTACGGAGACGAGAAAAATTGAAAGTTGGATTGAGCAAAATTTGACAATTCAGCTGCGAGGGGATGCCTGAGCAGCTGTGCGTGCAGCTTAGAGGGAAAGTTTACCAGAATACGACTCGGCACACAGTGAGTGTGACGAAACACTGGCAAATCAGCCGTACACAGATCCAGCCATGGAACGGACTGAGCTTAGCTTCAAGGCTACAGTGGAAGAAATGTATAGGGTGTTGGCAACTTATGCCCACCACCTCCTACCGCCATTCAAGACTACAAAGTTAAGGCGTCTGTAGATCTTGAATGGGAGGAAGAGACTAATGTCCTTCCTGCTCCTTCCCCAGTCGGCAAAATTCAGAAAGCTAAGTACCAGCGACATTCTAGTGTAGCTGGTACAAAACTGAATCAGACGCCTTCAGTACTGATCTCCAATGCCACGTCAAAGCTAGTCAGAAAAATAGTCGCTACGTCTTCAATGTTAGACTTGGTTTCACTAGCCATTTTTCCGACTCCAAGGCAAATCTGGCAATGACCACGCTTGCGAAGTGACAGCCCGGATTGCTAGAGTTATTAACAGGGCAGCTCACCATTCCATGGTCAATGCGTTGACTGCTTCTGCCAACTTTGACCTGATACGACGCGACGCATGTCGGTGGTCCACGTCGCTCAAGCCCCATCCTACTCTGGCTTTACTGATTTCTCCGTTTGGGTCACCTTTAAACTTTGGTGGGGGGGGGGGAGAAAAAAAATTGAAGAAGTTCAGAAGCAGGCAGCTCAGGAACTGTCCCTCCAACTCACTGTCCAACTTTTACATGCGTTTCGAAACAATCAGCAAAGGGATGATAAGCGGACCCGGGAAAAGGGGTCCTTACAATCAAATGTGCAGTATAGATCCCAACCCA
The DNA here is from genome assembly GCA_030141615.1 of Unio pictorum. Lineage (NCBI taxonomy): Eukaryota > Metazoa > Mollusca > Bivalvia > Unionida > Unionidae > Unio > Unio pictorum. The sequence continues at coordinate 5,050,871 of JARLTB010000006.1, read as the reverse complement.
ATGCTGGGAGCCAACATTCTAATCAAGCTAGGAGGCAACCATGCAGAGGCGGCAAGAACCCAAGTTGGCAATCAAAGAGTCGTCATTAGCTCACTTTCTTCCATAGATATGTCAGGAGCAGCAGCCATGCAAGATCCTGTTTGTGCACTCAAGCACCATTTTAAACGCACAGAGGCGAGTCGGGTCACATGCAAGCACCTCTTTCTTCTGGTGACAGCTGGGAAATGGGATATCACCCCTCAAGCCCTTGCAACCGCACCGGTGGCCTAGTGGTTAGAGCGTCCACCGCGGAAGCAGGAGGTCGTGGGTTCGATCCCCGGCCAAGTCATACCAAAGACTTACAAAAATGGTACTAACAGCTGCCTCGCTTGACGTTCAGCATTAAGAGGTTAGTGTTAGGACTGGTCGGCCTGGTGTCAGGATAATGTGACTGGGTGGGACATCATGCTACATGTCTGCAGCATGATGCCCCAGTGGTAGACATCACTATAAACTGCCTCACTGCAGACATCGTAGCGATATGACTGAAAAATTGTTAAAGCTATGTTAAAAATCCTAATCAAACAAACAAACAATCAAGCCCTTGCTTCATGGCTGAAGTGGGTTATACGCTCAGCGTACTTTGAGGTCTCACACGATCAGAGTCGCCTCATGAAGATTACCGCTCATGAGATTAGAGCAATCTCAGCGAGCCTTATATTCGAACACAATGTTTCGATCCGAGATATAATAGAAGCTGTTGGCTGGCATGCAGTCAACCTTCTCCAGTTTTATCTCAAAGATTTGACCTCGCAGAGGCAAACGTTGAATCTAGTAGGTTCAGTGTTGGCAGCCCAGATGCCCACCAGACCCATTTAAAACAATCAGCACAGCCTATCAGCTTCGCTGGATTTGCCAGAAAAATTTTTTGTAGGTAAGAAGATTTCAATATCTATCTTCTTAACCGTATAAAGGGGTCACATATCACGTGACCCTGGGCTGTGTTGCTGATGAAATTAGGAGAACGGGTTATCGTTCAAATGGTGGAATCCAGCCATCATTCCCTAGAGGATACCCGGGGTAGAGGTAGGTTGCTCAGCATTCCCTCCTGCTATTACCTATTCTCCTAACGTTAATGTGATTGGGGAACATATTCGAAGGAGAAAGCAAATGTTTAAAGTAAATTAAGTTTCTCCGAGAATACTTACCCAATCACATTACTTAAGAACCCTCCCAACCACCCCTCCATGTGAGCATCCTCTTATAGTATATATCGCTCAGCTTAAAAACTAGCGACACCTGGCGGTGGCAAAAGTAGGTAAGGGGCAAGAGTTATTGCCCTTTGTCTATAGGACATATAGAGAAAAGACAAATTTTCGTCTTTTAGTAGGGCTGGATTCGCGAGGTAGCAGGCTTATATCCTAATGTTAATGTGATTGGGTAAGTATTCTCAGAGAAACATAATTTACTTTAAAAATTTCCTTTTCGTGTGAAATGTATTATGTATCTGTTAAGAATTGGATGGAGAGAATCTACCTTTACCCAAGGAGACATCTACTTGCACATCTTCAGCTTGTTTCAGAATCAGAAAATGGTGAGTGTGTGTAGCATAATCACATATTGTGGTGTTAATTGAAGTATTTTAAGTTCTTATAAAATCAAAAACATCATTAACCTGCTTACTGATAAAATGAGAGATGAATTGATTGTTGAATGGATGAATGAGTAATTGGATTGATTATATCATACTTTGAAATTTGAAACCTTTTTGTCTCTTCGAATATAGATGCAGCACAGCAAGGTGCAGCTGTAGGTAAAGTAGCAGTTAAAAGGACCATGCCAACAGCTGGGGGAGATGCGTAAGTATTCTAATTATAGCTGATTCTGTGGTTACAATGTAGAATGATCCACCCATTAAAAAAATAGGAACACTCCTTTTCTTTAGATACATTGGATAATCATTATACATGTGGAGTTCTATTTCCTCACAAGCTATCATCTGCCATTACTGATCTGTCAACTCTTATGATTTGGTTTCAGGTCTCACAAATATTAAAATATTACCCGTAAAATACAGATTCAGGGAATAAAAGTAACAACTAGGGAAACATTGTTGCCGTAGAATCTAGATAATGTGCTCATCCATGTTTGATTTGGATCTGGGTTTCATATTAGAATTAGTGGATTTAGAAAACCAGACTAACGTTACTGCAGTGCTTTAAACTGCATATATTTTTTCATGCAAAAGGTCTGGATGATCAAACTGTTGATGTTGAATTTTGTTTTAAATGGCATCCTGCATGCACTGCATGTTCAAGACAAAAGGATAAACAAGCCTCTTGATAAGTGCTCATAATCAGCACAGAAGAATAGACACGAATATTCAGATACTTGCAAATAAAAGTAGGATGGAACACAATTAAGTTCATTTTACATCATGTGTAAATTTGAGATGTGTGGCAAGTGATATCAGTGCTATAAAATAAAAATCAAATAACCCGACGCCCAGGGCCCTTAAATTTCATATTGAGCCTCTCTTGTATTTTAAGTGAGGTCGTGCTTGTAAAACAAAAAAATCTATCCGCTGAGAAAACTGATCTGGTGATGAAATGCAGAAAATTATTTTGGAAGATGTTGAAAGACTAGTAAATTATTAATATTTATCCCCTTGTAAAACCATGACCTTATGAAGATTGTCTACTTATCATTGTCTACTTATCATACACCTATCAAAAACTGCAAACTTTGTGTTCAAAGCAAAGTATGTGATTTATGAATGGGGACAGATTGCTTGATTACTATAACTAGTGCTCAGATGGCTTTAGCATAAATATGATTCTAAAATACCATTTTTAATATTTCTGTGCCAGAACCAACCTGGTTGGAACCAGAATTGTTCCAACAGTTGTTGCAACAGGTGCAATGAGGCCTGGCCACATAATGCACCAACCCATGAGAAGCTACTGGCAAATTTTCTCACATTCCTACATTGGCCGAATCTTAGACTCGAACCCATGCAGACAACAGGTGATATGGCAGTGATCTATAATAGAGAGCGCTTTAGACCACTTGGTCACTCGGGCAAATCTTCTTCATTGCTGTTGTGGTTTTTTTATACCAAACTTTTAAATATGTTTTCCGGCTTTACAATAGGAGTTTGCAATATTTTGTTACACCTTAATGAAAACTAGTAAAACTTATGGAGAAAAATCAACTGCCTTACTGAGATGGTCTTGTTAGGGTTGGTAGGTCTGTATTTACAACTTTTGTTCATGTCTAGCCAGGAACTCACTGAAGAGGCCTTGCAAATGTCTTCCATTACATTTTCATGCAGCCTTTTTCTAATAAATGGATCGGAGGAAAACATTACTTCAGAGACTTGTCCTTCCAGAAAGAGACAATACTGAGTACTCATAAGAAACTAAACAGACCTAGATCAGTCTGTGTATGATGTGATGGCAGCTCTGGGTCTGTGTTGTTTGCAAGTGTATATATATATATATTGATGTTTGCCCAGTGTGACTACGTGTTAAGTTTTTAGTTTATATTGAAAATATGAGAGAAAAAACACTTTTTCCAGTGATAGTATTGATATCTGGTCTTTTGATATTGGCATATGCTAGTATTTGAGTGAGATGCAGTGATAGTATTGGTCTATTGATATTGGCATATGCTAGTATTTGAGTGAGGTGCAGTGATAGTATTTGTCTATTGATATTGGCAGATGCTAGTATTTGAGTGAGGTGCAGTAATAGTATTGGTCTATTGATATTGGCATATGCTAGTATTTGAGTGAGGTGCAGTGATAGTATTGGTCTATTGATATTGGCATATGCTAGTATTTGAGTGAGGTGCAGTGATAGTATTGGTCTATTGATATTGGCATATGCTAGTATTTGAGTGAGGTGCAGTGATAGTATTGGTCTATTGATATTGGCATATGCTAGTATTTGAGTGAGGTGCAGTGATAGTATTGGTCTATTGGTATTGGCATATGCTAGTATTTGAGTGAAGTGCAGTGATAGTATTGGTCTATTGCTTTTGGCATGTGCTAGTATTTGAGTGAGGTGCAGTGATAGTATTGATCTCTGGTCTATTGGTATTGGCATATGCTAGAATTTGAGTGAGGTGCTGTGAAAATATTGGTCTCTGGTCTGTTGGTATTGGCATATACTAGAATTTGAGTGAGGTGCTGTGAAAATATTGGTCTCTGGTCTATTGGTATTGGCATATGCTAGAATTTGAGTGAGGTGCTGTGAAAATATTGGTCTCTGGTCTATTGGTATTGGCATATGCTAGTATTTGAGTGAGGTACAGTGATAGTATTGGTTTCTGGTCCATAGGTATTGGCATTTGAGTGAGGTGCAGCAGTATGTTCGTTATCTCAGAAGGTAAGGGAGAACCAAATCCTTGGATCTGTACCTTCTTATCGGGGGAATTTCCAGGTTGCGTAATCATCAAAAAATCGACATTCTAGTCTTCCAAATCTTGGTCAACCTATTACTTTAAAAGACTGTCAGGATGAAAGAAATATCAATAAATCTCCCATCATCATCAGATAAGTGCATGTTAGGGATAATCATCAGTAGAACTGTTTCTGACAAGGTGGAGCTTGAAGCTCCTGATCACATTAGGGACAATAACAGACTCTTATGATTTTGCAATAAGTCTTACAAAAACTACCCTTAAAATACATACTTATGGCATAAAAGAAAAACTACAAAAAAAATGTTCCTTGCCGAAAAATCAGGAATTTTGTTTCATCTTTGTTGGATTTTGGATCTGGATTTCATATTAGAAGTAGTAAAATTGGTCAGTTAACCAGACTAACTTTACAGCAGCACCTGAAATGCTTTAAACTGCACCTATTTGTTCATGCGAAGCATCTGCATGATCAAACTGTTGATCATAGATTTTTTTAAAATGGTGCCTGGCAAGTGATAAATGTTTCAGGCAAAAAGGAATATAAGCATCTTGAAAAGTGTTAATTGTCAAAACAGGAAAAATAAAAAGGAATATTCAGAATCTTGTGAATAAAAGCTGGAAGGGACACAATTATGTTTATTGGACATCACATGCCAATCACACACTCGTAGTGAAAGATATGAATGTCTTCGTCATGTGAAATGGAAAAAGAATTACATCATGTTGAACAACAGCATCAAGCCAATGAGCTGCATAGGAATTGGGACTAAAATTTGTTAAACTGTTTAAAGTCTACGCTTTCTTTACAAACTTTTCATTGAACATAATGTTTATTGTTGCTGCACATTCCGAATACCGAACTTTTAATTACATTTTCCAGCTTTACAATAGCAGTTTATATGTTGTTACACCTTACTGAAAAATGGTCAGACTTGTGGAAAAAAATAATTGCCTTACTGAGACGGACTGGTCAGGGTTGGCAGGTCTGGAAATGTGGTTAATGTCATGTAACACTTTCTGGAGGGCTAGATTTGAGAGGTAGTGGAGTACTCCTAACCATTTTGTAAGACCTGATTTGGGATGTTAGTCCATTTGCTAAGTACCGGTATATGCTACTGAATATTCCTGAATATGTGCATTCTTACAGTTAAAGCAAATTTTAGAACAAAGAATATGTATCATCCTTGGCATGTTCTGCCATCTTTGTTTTTGTCCTTGCCTGATTCGTTGATGGCGTAAGTTCTGAGAACAGCATTTACCAACAATGTTCATCATATGAGAGTAAGAATTGACAAGAGAACATCTCACATTAAAAACTGTCTCACCCATAGAAACACTTAATGTATAATGATCAGGCAAGTATATCAAATAAAGATATTGGTCCAAATATTGCATTTTAGTAGAATAGCAATGCCACAGAGTTAAGAACCTGCATTTTCTTTCAAATGATCAATGCTTGACATTTTTGTGGTATAAAGTTGTCATATTAACCTTTGTTTATTTGTGAAACAGTTTTGTAAAACATACATGTACTTGATTCATCCATTTAAAATAGATGTTAAATTCATCCATATCCTGCAGACATTTACAGCTGATTTGAGTTAATTTATAATTATCATTTTGCAATAAAGCTAGTCAAGTTTATTGCTTCAAAGGCTTCTCTCCCAATTGAGCATATAATAGCACACAGAATGATAAAATTAGGCATATAATAGCATGCAAAAAGATGAAATGGGGCATATAATAGCATGCAAAAAGATGAAATTGGGCATATAATAGCACACAGAATGATGAAATCGGGCATATAATAGCATGTAGAATGATGAAATTGAGCATATAATAGAATGTAGAATGATAAAATTGAGCATATAATAGCATGTAGAATGATGAAATTGAGCATATAATAGCATGTGGAATGATGAAATTGAGCATATAATAAATAGCATGTAGAATGATGAAATTGAGCATATAATAGCATGTGGAATGATGAAATTGAGCATATAATAAATAGCATGTAGAATGATGAAATTGAGTATATAATAGCATGTGGAATGATGAAATGGAACCTATAATAGCATGTAGAATGATGAAATTGAGCATATAATAGCATGTAGAATGATTAAATCAGGCATATAATAGCACACAGAATGATAAAATAGGGCATATAATAGCACACAGAATGATAAAATAGGGCATATAATAGCATGATGAAATGGGGAACCTTTAGTTTTGAAGTTACCAGAAAATGAACTCTTCTATATGTATAATTTGCATAAGGTTTCGTACATTTTCTTTGTAGATAAATATTTTATTCTTCTCCTGGTGACCAGTTAAATATTTGGTATTTTCTTTCTTTTCAGAAGGGCACAAATTCAGCAAATAGGGGTTATGAAGAAAGTGAAACTCGATGAAGGAGATGCCTGAAATCATATCCCACAAGTGCTAAAATGCATTTAAGCTTTTCTGGAGATAGTGATCTCATCTTCATGCTTCTCCAGTTGATCCGAAGATATTAGAACTTCCTGACAACACACCAACCAATCACTGATATATACTTGAACATTATCATTACATGAAGTATTTATGGATGGCCTTTGCCATTTTTTTGGATGTTATTATAAAATGTTTGATGTATTTTAAACGTTACAGCTGAATCGTTTTCTGATAGCCACACTAAATGCATAGGATGGAAGGGATGTTATCAATGTGCCATAGAAGCTAAATGTTTTGAAATAATTTACAAAATCTAATGCTAACCCAATGACAGTACATCAGTTGATTATGTTTTGTCAACTTTTTATGTGAAAGTGTAAAATGTATAACACTTATACACAATATATTTTTGCACAATACAATGCAACACAAATGCTCACATTTTCCCTAAAGAATCCACTACCAGAAAGTATTAGAGAAGGAAAACATTAGAAGCTATTTTTTCAAACTTTTAAAAATGTCAACAATTCTTATTTGTTACTAACTTGTTTCTACACAGATTTTGTTAATTTTATTGTCATCATAAGCTGACTAAAACAATTTTTATGCAACATATTTGTGAAATAAATATTGTATTTGAAGAAGACACATTGTTTATTTCCCATAATTGTTTGTATCAAATAGAAGACCATAGCTTGTGCTGCATTTATAAGTTGAATACACTGTCGTTATATGCATATCGTTGTCTTGGGCTATCATAAAAGTAGTAATATAAAAAATACAGAAAATTTCAAGGTTTTCCCTTGGAGTTTAATTTGATGATTTTTGTTAAACTCTTGCATTATAGCTCCAGCTATGAATATCCTTGTACATATAGTATACCTTGTATATCATGTCATCTTTTTAATATAATTTTGTAATCATCTTGCATTTGTACATTACCATTCTCAGCTAAAGTTTTATCCAGCTGTCTCTTGTACTTGTATTCAACTTCGATGTATGTCAGCATTTTTTGAAATAAGACTCAACTGGAGCTGGCATGTAATATATTGAGGTACACTGGAACCCTTATGTAATAGGGTGAGGTATACTGGAATGCAATAGGGTGGGGTAAACTGGAATCCACATGTAATAGGGTGAGGTATCCTGGAATCAGCATGTAATAGGGTGAGGTATACTGGAATTAGCATGTAATAGGGTGAGGTATACTGGAATCGGCATGTAATAGGGTGAGGTATACTAGAATCAGCATGCAATAGGGTGAGGTATACTGGAATCAGCTTCAGATAGGATGGGGTATACTAGAATCAGCTTGTAATTGGGTGGGGTGTACCTAAATCAGCCTGTAATAGGGTGGGGTATACTGGAATTAGCATGTAATAGGGTGAGGTATACTGGAATCGGCTTGTAATAGGGTGAGATATACTGGAATCAGCATGCAATAGGGTGGGGTATACTGGAATCGGCTTGTAATTGGGTGGGGTATACTGGAATCGGCTTGTAATTGGTTGGGGTAAACTGGAACCTGTATGTAATTGGGTAGGGATACTGGAATCAGTTTGTCACATTTTTGTTTACTTAATGCCTCCTGAACCCTTTGAGATATCTTCATTAAAAACTTTGGATTCTTTTATATCATGACTAGATATGTTCTTTTAAATAAAAAAAAATATATTTAGTCAGTGCGTAAGAGTTGTCCCCAATTATATTATAAAAAATTGTGTTAATCCATCTGTTTGGATAATTTAATGAAACTTGGCATGCATTTATACAAGAATCTGCTTTGTTGGACTAGTCATCTCCCCGTATTTTAAAACTTGTATTTACATTTCAAGTCTTGGGGAGTGGTCTGGAGCATTATGTAAGACTCTGTGACAGAATCAGTTTTAATAGAAGCAGCTATAAGTTTAGAACAGTATCGCTCACAGAAAATGGTACCAGGGTTCCCATGCTATCAGGAAAAAGTCTGGAGAAATGATAATTATTTCCCCGACCATAAAAAGTCCAGCAATTTTGCAAGTGCTGATGAGAATCTGGAAAAACTTGGGAACTTTCCGCCACCACTTGACACTCGAACAATCGCGGAATTGAGTGGTAACTAAACAGATTGTTACCAGAATATTCAGCGAGTGCAGTATGGATCATTTGGGTGCTTGCCATTAACGTATTTGTTGAGTGAATCATCATAAGAGGCAAACATCGTTGTGGCAATGCGTAGACGTTTACCACTTGGCTTTGCAAACTTTAAATGTTGTTAGATCAAGTGATACAAGCATGAAATGGATATGAAAATTACTTATTTTCTCCGAAATTGTATGAAAATCATTATATTTTGAATCTGCTGCAAGACGAGATTAAACTACATCGTTGATGAAATGCGACCTGGTACTCGCAAGTAGCATTGCCAGTCGCATGAGTACACAACTCTTACTCGCATTTTTAAATGTTGTAGAAAAAAGAAAAAAATATTAAATAAAAGTCATTACTAGTTGTAATAAAAATACAAAACTGAAACACAATATTTAACATATATATATATATATATATATATATATATATATATATATATATTCCGAGAACAACTTCTGGAGTTCTTTATCACACGACTACCACATTGACACATGTGCTCTCTGCTTGATAAATCTTACTGGACCTATTGCTGGTTTTTACAAAAAGTATCTTCACTATTATTTAATATAATTGAATTCCTCTACAACAACATTAAAATGGAGTTTGTTGTTAATATCACGTGACTAATGGACTTAAGATGCCATCTGTCAAGATTTGTGAAGTGACTAGTAATGTACATGGCGAGTACTGGATCAGGTTTCATCAATGCGCTAGTTTTGTCTAGTCTGTCTGATTATAATACTTGTCATTTCTGAGAAAATAATTTTCCTATCAATTTCATGCAGGTATGAATTGATATAACATATTTTTAAAATTTTCTAGGTTCACTGAAAAGTGACTACAATATGTCACTACTGCACGGTAGCGGCAAATTACAAAATTTTTATATGCAATTGCAACGACCCCACACCCCAACCTAAATGTCCAAGTATAAAAATGGGGTGGAAATATTTGAAGGAAACCCAAATTAGAAAATGGATTGCTATTCATTTTTTGTAGTCAGACGTTTTTAATCTCAGAGCTGAAATGAGAAATTGTTCTACCCTATAAATTACAAAACAATTTGAGCCCCTGTATCAGTACAGGTTTTTGGACTGGTTTAACAAATTACAAAAAGACAAGTTGATTTTACAGAAAAGTCCATCCTTGTTTATACAACAGGATATAATGTTGAAGGTCTTTTATCAAAATTTAAATCTACCCTTTTGGAAACATTTTTTTTTAAATGATGGGTTAATCAGATCATCTTAAGGAGATTAGGTTGTTTGAAAAATCTTGTTTGGGATTTTTATTGGCACAGATAAATTCAGGGTTAAACTCTTTGTTATAAGACAAGATTCTAATTTGTTTATGTTTGTTAAAATGCTGTAATAGGAAATGTTTACTTTCTATAAGATGCACACACACACACACACACACACACACACATATATATTGCTATAGAATTCTTTGAAATTGAAGGTTTGAAAGGAAACAAAGCTAATTTATGTTCATTGTTGTTCCCACTTAGCAACATAATGCAGGTAAGCAAAATAAAGTTAGAATTTTTATTTTGTACATTGAAATGACGTTACATGCCAATTTATAGGAATGTAATCAAACTTGTTTCGTGTGATACATTTTGTGCTTTTGTACATGATCATCTTTTCTGGCTTAGATGTTTTGGAGAGTCTTGAAAGTGAAACATCTTTACATTTAGAAAATGCATGTTTTATAATCTAAAATGTTTTTTAATTCCATTTAGTAATGGTCCTATGTGAACCTTGAAAAATTCATTTCATCGTGGAAATGACTTGGAAATTTATATTTAGAAAAGCATTGAGCCATTGGGTACACATATTTTTTTTATGCAATCACAAGTCTGGCTTTTCCAAGAAGGTTTATATCTTTTCTTAGTTGGGAGTGTATTCTGAATAAATATTATTTACATGTTAGATGAGGACTGGATAAAACTGTTGGCTATTTCATGAATGAAGAAACCTGATTAGAGTAAATGTTCAACATTAGTAAATATTTTGTACTTTTACTTCATTCCATATATGTCAGAGTGCAAAAACTTTTGTACATTTTCGTTTTTCATCGGAGTAATAAATTTGCAAGTCTAGTATGTTGTCTTTTCAAAGTCCATTACTTGAAACTAATTGAAAAAATATCCCTTCTAAGTTTAATTATATTCAGTTTTCTTATTTTGTATATTTTATTCTAGTTTTGCTTGAGAAACTACATTAATTAGGGCTGCTGAAGTTGTTTCAGGTTTTGTTGATAAGGCATGTTGTCTGTTTTTATAAAACATTTCAATTCATCAGTAAAAATGTTTATCAATTCACTTATCAATTTGCTAATCATGTACAATATTAAACTGCTTATTTAAGATGCATAGAGTCACTGAAGCAGTTAGTGAATCTCATTTAGCCATAACTCTTGTATGGCTCTGTTAGAACTCTGCTAGGTAAAGGAGTCTCTAAAAAATACTTTAAAAATATTAGGTTTCCTTGTAATACTAGACAGACTTTTTGCCAAAATAAAATAAAAGTTATTTTATTGGCTGATGAGAAGAGCTGATGTAATATCTTGATGAGATGTCATTTCACTTAAATATGAAAGTTTCATTTGCTGACCAAGATGTGATGTTGCATAATACTCTTTTACACTGTAAAACAACATTTTGACTTGTAGTATTGCAGAAAATATGTCCAGATATATTTAGAGCTGATGTTTTTGATGCTCAATACTCGAAAATTTGGCTGAAATATTCTTAACTTGATGAACATTTTACAAAAAGCTAATACAACAGAGCTCTCACAAGTGAAACATGGTTCAACATGACTTTGAATTTAAGTATAGGACATTAAAATTGTATACCTCAATTCAGATCTGCATGGAATTTCATCTAGGACATACATAATCTATGTCTCTGATAAGATAGATCAAAGTTGATTTCAATCATACCATTACATGATACTATACAGGCTTAGTTGAAGGAGGTAGGTCAGTATTCAGTCTGTTTTTGTTTTATGTGCTGCATCCATCAAATGCAAAACTCTGTAAAGTGTTTTTGATATTGAGGAGGATTAATTCAATCTGGAACACAGTTTAGATTGAGTTGATTGCTAACAAACTTGCATAATCATACAATGTAACATATGTAAATATATTTTCATTCAAAGATAGGGTTGTATATTTTTGGAGTCAGATTTTAAACGATTTTAGATGTATGTGTATGTCTTAAGGTATTTTGAATGTAATAGTGGTATATATTAAATGACAAATGTTTCATGTTTATTTCTTGCATCTTGTACTGAACAGTAAAAATAAAAACAGGTGTAACAAATATTCTGTCTCGTGACTTTTACATTTAAGCATGTTTGGTACTTGTGGAAGGCAATTAGAGCTAGTTACTGTGTTATAAAATGTACAAAAGCAAATTCTAAATCGAGTCTATGAATGACAATCAGATTTTAAATTACTTTCCTCTTAACCATATGTTACATATTGGAACAGCCCTCATTGCAGGAATTACTTTTTAACCACATCCATAATGCATGCCATGTTTTTACCCTTTTTCGTGTCAAAATTTAGTCCAATTTGATAAACAAGAAACTATGAGGATTTTTTTTTATATATAAAGAGACTGTGTGTGTGAGAGACCATTTATGTTTTGCGTTTTTAACTTAGCTTTAACAATTTGACTCATATTACTACAATGTCTGCAGTGTTGCCATATATAGTGACGCATATCACTGGATATAGACATAGAATCATGTTCCAACCAATCGCATTATCCTGATACCAGGCTGATTTCCTAAATCTTTGCCAGAATATAAATGTCATAATTTCATTAAAGAATCTCCCTATTAATATTACATAGGTTGATATTGAATTTATTACTTACCCTTTTAATCTTTTATGGTTGATCTAACATTTAGTATGGATGTTGAGTCTGTACTTTCATATCAAAAAACCTTGATTGGAATTAGATGTTTTCTCTATCATCCGCATGGTGATATTTTTAGGCTAAATTAATCATTTTTAACCCCTAATTTATTCTGAATTTCATTTGCAATGTGATTCTCAAAATATTTAGAAAGTGGAGTGGGGGGGGGGGGCTATTAAACAAAGCTGCATTTGTGTTTTGATCTGAATTGAGGGAATGACCTCATTTTATATGGCTAATGAATACTTCATGGTCTGACAGCCTAGCCAGTTCTACATCAAATACATTACCTGATCATGTTAAATTAAGATAATTTTCTCAGCTACCTCTAAATCCTGCCCTCAAGAAAAGACAATATAATTACTCAGTATAAACAGGAACGACCTTGTCCTTCTTGATATTTATCCATCCAGATATGAGACTCTCAGACTTGCTAACTTAGTGTCTTTATCCCATACAATGAAAGTCGAGCTTGTGTGTTGGAGAAAACATCAAACAAGACATTGTTAAGACAAGGCAGTCATCAAACAAGACATTGTTAAGACAAGGCAGTCATCAAACAAGACATTGTTAAGACAAGGCAGTCATCAAACAAGACATTGTTAAGACAAGGCAGTCATCAAACAAGACATTAAGATAAGGCAATCATCAAACAAGACATTGTTAAGACAAGGCAGTCATCAAACAAGACAAGGCAGTCATCAAACAAGACATTGTTAAGACAAGGCAGTCATCAAACAAGACATTGTTAAGATAAGGCAGTCATCAAACAAGACTGTTAACAGTTAAGACAAGGCAGTCATCAAACAAGACTGTTAAGACAAGGCAGTCATCAAACAAGTCTGTTAAGATAAGGCAGTCATCAAACAAGACATTGTTAAGACAAGGTAGTCATCAAACAAGACAATGTTAAGACAAGGAAGTCATCAAACAAGACAATGAAGCTGGACTTTCAATAACATGTTAGGCCAATTCACATACTAGTCCTAGACATTCTCCACACAGAAGGCAGCATTCCTGGAGGACACACTAAAAATCATTAGGTACGTATGGGAACTACGTGAATAATTCGCAATTGAGGGTTGGTAACTAATCAATGTAAAGAAGTCGGACTTTATCCCTTCTCAGCATTATTTCCACCTAGATATGGAATAATTAAGACGTATTAAGTCTTTGTCCCAAACACAGCAAAATTAAAGCTTGCGCGTTAGAGAAAGCATTCCAACAAGATATTGTTTAGACCAGGAAGTTTCTTCTTCAGCGTACTCGTTGTGGTGTGGATCTGTTACAAGGTCAGTTGACTACTGGACCCATGATGGTCAGCTGCATGATGGTTTCTTAACAGAAGGCTCTTAATATCAAGCTCCTGGAAATGAAAGCCATTCTCAGTGGAGACCTCTGATTTCAGACAGTTTGCTTACGGTAGCAATGTGAGGAGAAGGGGGACAATCGAGACCTTTGTCTCAAAGTAGAGGAATACCTTCATAGGTACTCCCAATATTGAGTAATATTCAAGTTGGTAACATTCCTTTACAGCCCAGTCTCATAGCTAACTCATTACTGAGGGTGGACAAATGATTCATAAAACATTGTCCCTCCAAGAATTTTCTATCAGGTCTGTGCCCTTTAGGGCAATCCAATGCTTGCCCTTTCATTTTCATTTTCCATGACCCCAGAAGCATGGGCTGCATATGCTACTGTATTCAGCAGCGAGGTAATGTGGGCATACACTTTCCCTCCACCAATGTTGATTGCGAAAATCAATTAAACCCCCTGGATCAATAATCTTCTCAACTAGATTCCCAGATGAGTTATAACAACCTATACTCGGCACAAGCAATCAAGAACGCCACTAATCCATCCATGTCAAAAGATACGCCTCCTTCACTGTTTCATTTCAGGGGTGTCCTAATTGACAATGAGTTTGGAGCTTCGAGAGAATATCAACAGAAGAAGATCTTCCACTTTGAGGACAGACAAGGGGAAATGATGTGATCTCAATGACTGGTATTAATTGAATGAAGTCACACTACTATCAGTACCCACTCCCCGATAGCAAGCTTGTTTATCTTTCTCTTTGGAGCTACAAAGTTAGCCTGTTTCACGCTCAAGAGATACTGTTCCATGATGACAGAGATAGGTCTGACATCGTGGAAGAAATGGTTTTAGTTGTAGCAAGGCAATCTCCAGCGTATGTCCCAGTTATGACATGTCCAAGCCACGATCATTTACATAGAAATACATTGACATGACCAAACTCGTATACATGTAGTTCCATTCTAACAGTTCAGCCATTATAATGACACAACCTTGTTCCTTCCTAAGAACAACTGTATCAGCTCTAAAGACTATTCCTGACACTGAAGTAACGAATGCAACACATAATTCCACAAGCGCCAGCTGCTTGGCTACAACTATTATTAAATCAATATATTCTGAACTCTTACATGATTAGGTACACGAATGAAGAATTCACCGCATGAAATAGAAACAATGGACATCAGCATGAACTTAATATAGTGTCTCATCGAGAGACTGGTACACCCAATGTTCCTTCTTTATGCTCTATCTAAATAGCATATTCTCTCGTAGGAAAAACTACTCTCATTTGGGTTAGTGGAAGCTACACAGACAGCAATCGTTCCATTAATAAATGCATAACCTTAGACACAGAGATGTATTTGTCACTTTTTCTGGATGTGAAACGTCTGATGGTGAGACAATAATCAAGTGACGAAACGTGAATTACGTCTCCCTGAATTTTGATTCTAACCATGTATCACTGACCCAAGACTATCTGTTGTTCAAGATCTGGAAACAGGATGTCTTTTTTATATAAATTGAATTGAGTTGGACTAATTTTGATAAGATCCAGAGAACATTCATGATATTAATTTACTAACTAATCTTTTAGTTATGTATCATAAAGTTGTGTGTGTGTGTGTGTATATATATATATATATATATATATATATATATATATATATATATATATATATATATATATATATATATATATTCACTTCTACTTTCAACACTAAGGCAGGCAAGTGCTTCTGTTTGGCAAATTTGTCACTAGTGAACTGTTGATAAAGAGATTGTTTCTTTCACATATACAGGAAATAAATCCAACCCCAATTTTAATTTTACGTTTTTAATTATTTGGATTTATTTGTGTTATACTGTATAATTTAAAAAATGTTTCAATCCATTTTGTGAGTATTTTTTTTTACTTTTATTTATACCCCGTCATATTCTGTTTTTGTAATGTCATAGTATTTGCATCGATGTCACCATTTTACCTGACCTCTACTGTAGCAGTGGATAGCTACTCTTCTGCTTCGTGACCTTTATTGTTTGCATATGCAAATGAAAAAGAGAATGTGTATACAATGTTACATCCGAGCCACAAATCAGCCATTTATGCTTCTGAGGATATAATGAAAAAGCAAAACTAACATTGTCTGCAACATTTGCTTCAAAGGGAGTAAGATACAAGTACCTTTGAATAAGTTATATCACATTTTTAATAGATTCTTTATCAAGCATACACGTTGTTCTAAAAATGAAATTGAAAAAATCCCTTTCGCACGTTTTAGACAAAGAATGTGGAGTTTGTTTTCACTTTTAATAGTTTGATATGCCTTTGACTTGACAGGTAACAGGCAGTCCATTTATTGGTGTTATTGGTCATGGACCAGAGGAGCTGTTGTCCATCATTCATCGTCTAGCAAAAGCTTGCAATCACTACTCCTCGACTACTTTGAAGATTGTCATGACACCTACACATCTCAATGTTTTGTTGGTCATAAATGAAATCGTGCCTATCTGACATCCAATAATAAAAACGTTATTTCGCCTTATACGATATAGGAGAACACTGGTTAGAAATATGCTGATAAAATCTTCAAAGCAAGAACGCTTCTTTGAATTATAATGAAAACATTTCTAAATCAAGCACTTATTCTTAGCTTGAAAATGACGGTGATGCTGCTGCTGATGATGGAGGTATTGGCAAACGAAATGACGCGAGAGTAGGCGATTGGTCAACAGAATGTTCTCTTGAACAGCTCGCGTGAGAAAGGTATACCGTGTCAAGTGATGACGAGACTAACACGATAGATATATGTATTATTGAAAACAGTGACTCCAGTCGTGTAGGGTGGTTAATTATACCAACACAACTCGAAATGTAAATGTGAAATTGTATTATCAAACCAACTTAATTTTTGTCTTGCATGACTATTTTGACATTTTCCAACTTTAAGTTTTAAAATGTCTATGAAGCATCATGGGAGCCAGAATACCCGGCTATTGAGTCATACACTCCCACCCGACATATATTCCTAGTTTTCTTAACGACCTCTATTGTTACCGGTTAGACCACACACACACACACATTCATCCGTTCATTGACGGATGTTCCTAATTTTCTTTGTAACGTGCTCGCTCCTGTGTTCCAGCAGGGCGAAAATGCTTTTTACACATTATTCTCCCATTTTATTCGTGGACAAACCTTCGACCTCCAGCTATGATAAGTTTTCGATCTGGAGTGTGTCCCTCCAATGGATTTTTTTTAAAAAAAAGTATTTGCTTAAAGGTATACAAAAATACAAAATTAGCGAGCAACATAAAACACTGTTTATGTTCTGTTTGTTTGTGGTGCAGTTCTATACAAATGCGCCTTGGACCCCAATATTTTACACCACCATATGAAACATTTTGCCAAATTTTAAATTAGAAATTAAAAGTACGAGAAAGAAGAAATGATAGTGATAATTGAAAGGTATTATTATTCTTATGTACAGGAGGATAAGAAGTGTAGATATTGCCCATATGTTTTTGTACTGATTGTCCATATGCCAATTTACCTCGATTAGAACCACTTTGTATAGACCCATGCAATCGACGCCGATTACATCTCGTATCTCATGAAGCCATGTCCCCGGATTAGAATGTTTTGTTCCTTTCGTACTGTTAGAAGTTAAAGGACATTAGTTCTAGGAGAGGAGTCTCCTCTGCATAGAATTATACTACTCTATATACTTTCTATAAATGACATAGCTGAAGTATTTCTAGATATAAACATATTGCAGGATCAGCATGTGTAGAAAGAGATATCAATATAATATATGCCTCCTTATCATCTAAAAGAATATATATATATATATATATATATATATATATATATATATATATATATATATATATATATATATATATATATATATATATATGTGTGTGTGTGTGTGTGTGTGTGTGTGTGTGTGTGTGTGTGTGTGTGTGCAATAAACTGACAGACGAACAGTACACCACTAGTAGCTAACTAGCCTGAGTACTTTCGACTCTTAATGAGTTTTTTTTAAAGGCAAATACAAAACGTAGACAAGACAATCAAATAAAACACAAATATCGTTCTGTTTGCAAAACTTTACATGGCTGTTTCTACAGGAATTAAACCATTAAATTTATTATGTTTCAAATATTTTATTTCAACTTGTTGCGAAGGCTGGAAATGATTTTTAATGACCTAGAAACTAATGAGCCATAACGACATCTGCTGTTTTATGTAAATTTATGTAAGCGCAAATTATAGCCTGAATATTTATTTCTCATAATAATAATAATTATTGGCTATAAAGCAAATTTAAGGAATTATTTAAGAAAATGTGTCGGCTGCAAAATATAATTTAATTTATATATCGGCGTAAATACATGTAAGTTTCATAGAAAACATCAAGCAAACTATTATATTATCACAGTACCATGTATTCAGTCTTAACCCTGTGTTCAGTGGTGTTAACGTTACCACAGTTAACCATATTTGTAAAATAAAATCAATGACTTTTTGTTATATGATCGTCCTTCAGTTTATCCAGGTATAATAAAATTGTATCATTAAATTTTCCTACTTGCAATATTTTCCTTTTCATTGTTTCTCTTTCTATTTTATTATATTCACAATAATAATAATAATAATTTCATCCATGATTTCACATCAGAAATGCACCTCTCTACTCCTTGACTGGTAGCATCAACTTCAGTTGGGTGGCTAGACTTGTATATTTGGGTGTCTTCAGCATACAGTTGGCGAGACACTGGGTGATGATCTATGACACAAGAGAGCGGCTAAGTGTATATAATGAAGAAAACATGTCCAAAAACAGACCCCTGTGGAACACCACAACATATATCAACTGTGCGGGAGTGTATTCCATTTACAGATACAATTTGTGTCATGTTGACTAAGTAGGACTTGAACCACAGTAAGGCTGTATTGTGAATGCCAAATGCATGCTGGAGACGGTGAAGTAATATATCATGGTCTTTTGTGTAAAATGCTGCAGACATATCAAGGAGGGTGCGGACTGTAATAATTCCGCTATCCCACGCAGACAGAATGTCATTAACTACTTTCAGAAGAGTAGTTTCAGTACTGTGGCAAGGGCGATATGCAGACTGTACATTGCTAAAAAGACTGTTCAAATGAGATACCAGTTGGGTTAGAGCAACTTTTTCTAAGACTTTTTATATGAACGGGAGATCAGACACTGGGTGATAGCTCATTAAATCGTTATGGTTGAGTGTTGGTTTCTTCAGCAGAGGCTTTACATTAGCAGTTTTTGAAAAATGATGGGATTTCCCCCGATGAGAGAGAGGTATTAATTACATCAGTTAGTGAAGGCAATATTGGGTCAAAGCACTCAAGCAGCAGTGATTTTGGAATCGGATCAAGTTCACAAGACTTTGGTGCACTCTTCATCACGATTGTCTGTACTAAATTCATAGAGACAGGTTCAAATGCTCCTAATGGTTAAAGCTGAAATTCTGTATCGTAACTGTATGGTGGCGACGAGTCAATTGAAAGTGTGTTGTCAAGCAAATCTCTAATGGTTTGTACTTTGTTACGGAAAAAAGTTGCAAATAGGTCCGGAAGGTCTACTGGAGAGAAGGTAGTTGGAAGTGGTGTACATTTGTTCCTTGGCATTAGTTTGTTAGTTATATCGAAGAGCTCTTGTGATCTTAGTACTGTAGTGGGATAATTTTGCTAAATGGACTTTGTTTGTGACGTTCTTCTTAGCGGCTTCATAGATTTGTTTAAGAATAGTGAGTCTGGTGGAAAGCCAGAGCCGATCTGCTTTATGTCGGTCTCTTTTAGCAGTGCGAAGCTGGTCACTTACACTACTATACTATGGAGAACACTTTTGAATTGATATTCTGCACTTGGTGGCAGGGGCATGTTTTTCTAGCAATGAACGCAGACAGTTATCGAGTTGTTCTGCTGTAGGAGGTAAGCAAGTTGTTAGGTTTGCTTGAATGTCATGCATTAGTTTGGTTCTATTTATCATACGGAGGTTTCTCTTAGTAGCAAATACAGATTTGGGGTTTAGGGACTGATACATCGAGATGGCATATAATGCAGATGTGATCTGATGCAAGTTCGTGGGATACATGGGTGGATCGAAGAATATTATCGTCAGGTCTATGAAGAATCCAGTCTAAAATGTGACCGTGTTGATGGGTGGGTTGGTTAACTAAATAGTTAAGGTTGAAAAAATTAATGGAATCTTCATGTGTATGAGTTTCCAGGACAAAGTGAAAGTTGAAATATCCAAGATTAATCAGGTTGTCACCTTTCAAATTTCCATTTTACATGAGATTCAGAAATTGCTCCAAAAAGAGAGATTCAGTCAGCCTGTTTTTCTACTAGAAGGAGGGCGGTAGAGGCAGAAAAAACGGACTTGTTCCAGTGTAATTGTTGTTTGGACTAGCTTAAATGATGTGTGGCAGAAATTAAAGGTTATGTTGTATTTAAGACATTTTATCATGGAATTCTTTGTGATGATATCAATTCGAACTCCGCGAGAGTGGCGGGGGAACAACTTGATGGTGTAACCGGTGGGTGTTAGATCCGCGCACTTGGCCTCATCGTCTGATGTTTTAGCCATGTTTCTGTCAGGAAGAAGACGCCGATATTCTGAACGTTGATAAAATTAACTATTTTTGTGCACTTTTCCGGTGGTCCTATTTACTGGGCGTTGAATCATGCAGTACGCAATGGTATCTCTGGGTTATCTAAATTAACGGCCGAATATTTAAATTGTTTAGCTGGAACGGACGAAAGAGAGATAACTGGAATTCTTCTGCATTTTCTACGCCGGGCAGCTTTGAACAACGTTTCTTTTTTCACTTCCGTTTACATTACGTAATGATGAATGTAGGTCCAGTTCGTTTAGTATTGATCACCATGTAGTATGAAGAGCCAAGGAGTGGTCATTTAAAGCAATTAATGAGGGTCATCATAGCATAAACTGTTGACTTGAGATCACGTGATGTCGGTATATTCAAGAACAAAAAAAAAACATTGGAGCAAGACATCCGAGAAAATTTCTAGTTATTCTCATTTCCAAAACAAGGAGATGAAGAAACACATACGAACTGAACAGCCAATGCATGATGAAATACAATAATGTAGACGAATATAGACAACAAGCACATATATCATGAGCACAAAAACGGAAGAGCTGCTTTAAGCCGGTTAAGCGATATCGACCATCCGTATAAAATTACATGCACTTTAGTAAAGCTATCTCGCTTACATAAGGAAGATTTTGGTTTCATTCATATTATCTTACGATGCGTAGCTACCTCACCCATTAGTCATACGCCGTGAAGGTATTTAAAAGCGTATTTTGCCTTTTAGTAGAAATGTCTTATTGACCAAACTTTACATGCCGCTTTCCATTGATTAGAGAGCTTGTTTGTACCGGTAGTATTGATATTGAACCAAAATATTCCATGCTGCTTTCCAATCCGCTTCTCAGGTTCCTTTCCTATACTTTAAGATGAGTTATACTAGTGAATTCTTATTCAATCAATTTTTCGAAGTTTTTCATTTAGGGAATTCAATTAATTTTCTTAAGCAGTTATTTCTTAGATAATGTAGCAGCAGAGAGGGTGAATCCGACAACTTTTACAAGGCGTCAATTCAGCAACCAAGGCTTCCTCGTAAATGCTTAATAGAAGCCTCCATTCGGCAAAACAGAATGACGCCAAGTTATTGTCACCATGTGTTGCTGCATCACGGAAAATCGAAGATTTTCAACAACGTTGCTAGGATTTTACAACGACGCCAATGTTGTCACCCCCATTGCTGCTACGGGTTAACAAAATTATCCATAGATACGATCTAATCCGACGCGATATCGTGTCAGAGGATCGTGTATATTTATTGTTACAAATCCATGTGTGGTAGCTCAGGCACCACTAAAGAAATTTTGAAATCGATTATAATCCATATCGGAACACCACGTTTGCCAAATATTTCGTAACGTATGAATATCAACTCCGTTAAATACACATAACAAATTACAATTATCTCTGATCACCTTCGGGATCTGTGTGTAGCGTTGAGTGACATATATCACGTCAGAGTTTTTGTGACGCCCTCGGGAAAATATTCTAGCTGGATTCTTTTGTTTGTCTAACATTACATCATCGTACACAACGAGATTGTTAACACATACATCCAAGTCTTCCACGGATGGCGCTTCGTCAATATCTGTGATAAACTCAATAACGTTTCCGCCGTAAGCTTCTGAAACAGTTTCATTATAATCTTTTAACACTTGATAACAGTGCTGATCATCCACACTCGATGCAACTAAATATAATTTGTCCCAGGTCATATATTTCATTATCATTGTGAGCAACAATTGAGTTTTACCACTCCCAGATGGTCCGATAATAATCATCCTGATAGAGTTTGGTAACAACGCGTGATGTTTTACTTGTTATTTTTTCTTTAGCGCTGAGAAATCAATCACTTCCATTAGATATAACATACAATATATTATGGATCTATACTGTGTGAAATGTAGGAAGTGTACACTAACTATTGACCCTACGACTGTTACCACAAAAAATAACAGAGAAACGGTCACCGGCAAGTGTGAAATATGCGGTACAAAAAATATCGATTTGAAGAAAAAAAAGCGGTGGTGATATCGCCGCCAAGTTAGCTAAACTCCCAGGGTTACAATGGAGGAAGTATCCAGGTGAAAAACATCTTCCAGGATATAGTTATTGTGGACCGGGAACACGATTAGATATTAGACTTGATAATCAGAATAATCCTAACCCGGGAGAAAATCCGATAAATGCTATCGAAGCATGTCGGATACATGATATAGCTTACCGGAGCGGTGATTTACA
The DNA here is from genome assembly GCA_030141615.1 of Unio pictorum. Taxonomy (NCBI): domain Eukaryota; kingdom Metazoa; phylum Mollusca; class Bivalvia; order Unionida; family Unionidae; genus Unio; species Unio pictorum. Next base: position 5,027,755 of record JARLTB010000006.1, on the reverse strand, counting down.
ACAACGTCATCTCGCAGATGTGAAATTGATTCATGCGTTGAATTCTATCACTGGAAACTCTAGTGTTTCATTCAAAGAAAAATTGGATTCATGATTAATAAAATCGGCGATGAAAGGTAAATTGATGTTAGGTGCTGGTAATTAATAACAACATGGAATCTATTTATTATTCTCCAAAAGGATACTGGAGGGGTAAAGCAGCAATCGGTAAACTCGCTAGCGCCGCGAAGGTGAAAAATACCACTGCAGCAGATTGGTTATCTAAACAGGCGATATGGCAAATTTATCTACCGCCGCCTAAACAAATTAACTACTCGCACGCATTTTGATGTGACTGTTCCTAATGAAGTTCATCAGGCTGATATATTATTTCTGCCACATGATGGTGGTTACAAATACCGCTATAAACAAAATCATCAACTGAAGTTGCTTCTGCGTTTGAAAGGATTTATCCAAGGGGACCTCTGCACTGGCCAAATCTATTACAAGTTGATCCTGGCAAGGAATTTCAGGGTGCGGTTCTATCAACAATGAAACATCATAATGTCACCATCAGACGAGGACATACTGCACTATATCGCGATCAGGCAATTGTTGAACGATTTAATCGGACACTTGCTGAGCGGTTATTTGGATATCAATACGCGAAAGAATTTATTCAACATAAACGATCCCGTGAATGGGTCAAGAGATTACCAGCTGTGATTACCGCTCTCAATAATGAGATTACTCGAACAATCAACATGAAACCTAGCAACGCGATTAAGAAAAAGTCTATACCTAAAACCCCACAAAAAGATTTTTTCAAAACAACCAATACTCGGCAATGTCACTGTTAGGTATTTATATGAACCAGGAGAGCTCGAAGGTGGTAAAAAAAAGAGCTACTGATCCTATTTGGAGTACATAAAATATCTAGTATAACACGATCTACGGGTAGACCAGCAATCTATAGATTGGATTCAACTGCTCCTCAGCGAGGATTTACTCGACAACAATTGCAAGTGATACCCGAGGATACTCAATTACCACCGCGTGGTCTTAACTAGCACCTCTGCGTCTGTTGCACTCAAGACAAGTCAGCATCACATTATCTCTGGTATGACCAATACTGCTATTCTTTCTGTCTACAGTAAATTGGCGAGGATCTCTATCCGACCAACTCCAACGCATTATACAATTGCAACTCGCGCAGTGATTATTCTGTTGTTGTTTCAACGTGGTTATTAATTCAGCATCAATATCAAATTCTCGTTTATTTTTTTTTTATCCTGCTGTTTATAACCAGAGAGTTTTTTCTGATTATATCCTTGACATTGTCAGCGCTGATAATATCACTTATTGTAGTGTCATTATCATCTTCTGACTCTGTCAGGACAATTCTTCGAAGTTGATTTATTCTCCTCACTCTGGACACTGCGAGACAAACTAAATTAGACCACTCGATGGGATTATCTACTATCCAAACAATTGTGTCTGTGATAGTTAATCCCTGTGAAGAGTGTATCGTCGCTGCGTAGCCTAACGTCCACGGAGATTTATCAGCACGCAATGCATCTTCGACGACGCTGATATCAACCAGCACAATATCATTTAATACGAGAATCTGCTTCTCACGCTGTCCAGGAATATCAACTTCGATATTCTGCTTTCGTGTATCCGAAGGTCTATAACAGAGTGGTACTGGAAGTGTTGCAAATTTTTCTTTATGCAATTCAAATAATTTCATCTGAAGTGTGTCTCTGACTATTTTTCTACTTGCTACTATCAAATCGTTTGGTCTCCATGTTTCCCAAAAATCATTCATGGGAGTTTCTGAAATTATTTCACGAGCTATTTCACATTGGATTCTATCCGGTTGTAATCTGATTATTTGTTTGAACTCGCGTAATTGTTCATCAAGTGATCTATGATCAGTATTAATCTCTTATTAATAGTCTACGTGTTTCTTTAGCCAATCATGTGGGGATAAACCAACAAATGGTGGTGGTTGACCATGATCGCCGCACATAATAATTTTTGTTGTTTTCGTTGATAACCATTCAAGGAATATTTGTAATATTTTCAACGATACCGTGCATATTTCATCCCATATAATGACATCAGGGATTAATCTCACCCATTCGATCAGGAGTCTATGAGTCACCTTTCCATCGAAAGAAGCTGTGGTATGTACAAGAATGTACCCCACGCTGTATCATCTCTCTTGCAAGTCTATGAGTTGGTGTTATTACAATCATATTTGATTTACCTTGAAATAATTCAATCACACGAGTTGTCTTTCCTGACCCACCACAACCATTTAAGTAAATAGTTTTCCATCTGCATACAGGATCAGATATCGGTGGTGCATTAGAAAATTCTGATAATTGGTTGCTTTTCAAATATTTATCGTCCATCGTAACATCAGCTGATTGACAATATTCGTGTAGCGTCTCCTTTTTAAATCTCTAACACCCCCATTTTTCCTCCGGATCTGTAAATGCAGCCACTGCTGATCTGTATTTGTTGTGTATATACATCGAATCAGTTGCTTCTCTAACCGCGGTATTAGGAAATCTATTTATCATCGAAAATAGATTAATAGCAGAATAACTAAGCATAGATGATCTTAAATGTGTATATTGGGAACTATATCCATCACAGTAGGTAACAATTGTACCCAACTTAGTCCCAATGGATAGGAAAGCGTCTTTACTATTTACAAGTTTTCCATGTTTCGTTAAATCTGCTACAATAAAATCATATTCAGCGCTGTCTATGATCAACCGCGAAGAATATTTTGCATTGTCATATCTTCCACCTTGAGTAAATTTAAGATACTGAGTCCAATCTTTTGTGTCGTTTTGAATTTAACTACATGCTGACATCCATGTTTCTTGTTGCATTGTAGAATTCCGACCTGGAACCAATTGTTTTTGATTGTTCGATATCTTATACATATCTAGATCGGTTTGTGGTAGCCAAACTTCTTTCTGAGCTCGATAACATATAATTGCTTCACTGATAATCAACGATATCAGCATACCACAATCAATCATATATCTCAATAACACAATTGGCATCCAGTGTTTTTCGGACATATGTCTACCAAGCCAAACATAGCTACATGGATGTAACCCTGTAGCTAATTCAAATGATACCACACGAGCGAATCCAGTTAAATCAAAATCAGACAATGGACCATTAACTGCAACACGAATCATTTCATGTGTGGGGTGTCCAAATCGTTTAAAATATTTAGCACATTCTCTATATCCAAGAAAACTCCCAGGATAACACGCAGATATATCAGTTGAAATCATACCCTCGCGGGAATATTTTGTATTCCACAGTCCTCCATGACCATAATCAACACAGCTTGATTTAACATCTGCGAGAAAATCACTTCGTGTTGGACACCATGAGTTTTTTTCTTTTGAGAAGTGAACTACCACTGATGCAATTGTGAAGCTGTTCGTTAATAGTTTTTCATTGTTGAAACTCTTCGAGTTTTCAGATGAATATTTTATTAGCGATTTTTCTCATTCGTGAGTGTAGCGATTTAGTGCGATATAATTCTCCATTAGGTCTTACAAATTGATCAAATCCTAATTCTGAATCTTCAGTACTATGAATTAACCATACTGATACGCTTTTTGTAGGAAAACGAATCAAACACGTAGTGTTTATAAACAGTTGTATTTGTTGGTTTTTTGTATTTTTTTCAAGTATTCGGTCTTACTTCAGCGTTGTCAATGATCACAAAATTCGGTTTGAATTTATACAGTAAAGTCTTACCAATGCGCAATTATTGTGTAAGAGTCAATAAGAAAGTGACTTACCTGTGTATTCAATCCATGGCTATTGTTATTGGGGGGCAGAGGGATTAATGGTTAACGGTTAGCTGTGCACAGTCTTTTATAGTCCACGCGGAGTGAATAATACAAAAAACCCAATGATTCATTGATTGGTATGTGCATTGATATTACAAAACCACCCTATGATTCATTGATGTAAAAACCCCAATGATTCATTGATGTAAAAAAAACTATGATTCATTGATGTAAAAACCCACTCTGCGTGGACTATAAAAGAGTGAACGTACTGTCGTATACGCCATTCGATGTATATGGGTTCCAAATGGAGTTTTAATTGTAATACCCAGAAACTTACCATAATAAACGGAGGTATGTGGCATTGTGCTGTCTTTAATTAAGTATATATATCCTTAGTTAAGTATATATGTATTGTACTGTCTAAAAAACGGGTCAAAATTGACTCCCAAGTTTTTGACTTTTTGTATTAGAAATATATAATTATATATAAAACGAATCATGAAAATATTACTCAGATTATAAATGAAATATCAAAATTGAAAAATCAGGGAATTAAATTATCAGAAAGGTTAAACTGTGACCAGATTCTTTCCGATTATGAAGATATACAAGATAATATGCAACAAAATAGATACACATTGCCTAAGTCATATTCATTTATTAAACGCTTCCAACAGGCGATTTATAATTCGTTCAAAGAAAATGACGTAGACAAGTTTGTCCCGTTATTTACTATTGTGGAAAAAAATTAGAAGAGATTTGGGACATCAATATGAGATCAAGCGCGAAATTAATTAAAAAATTCGAAATATTAAAACGCTTGTTTGCGAATCTGAAAATGCCCCACTTGTTACCTCAGTGGAGTTATAAATACTTCAGCGCGTACAAAACTAGCTTAAGACATACAGGTAAAATCTCACTATGTGATATGTATACAATACTTCCAATACCTGTTGAACAGGTAACGGCGCGCTTACTCAACCAGAACCAGGTTTTTAATCAATAACGCGGCATTAATGGACTACACGGAAGTATAATAGTACTTTTGTGGGGTGGGTTAGTTTTTGGTGATTTCTTTTTTTTTTCATTGGAAAATCCATAGGGGAAAATTCAATCAAGGAGTTAAAAATGGAAAATCAAAGATTTTCAGGTAAAATCAGCATACTTGGTTAGATATAAAAATGTTAAAACGGCATTGATACCCTTGTGTTGAAAATCGAAAATGGAAAATTCTACGAATTTTCACTTATGGATTTATCCTGTTTAGTATTCCTATTAACTCTTCAACGTGCAAGCATGAATGAACATACTGTATAATTTGATCTCGACTACAACTAATCACCGTTATGCCATCTCGATCTAACTGTTGTATTTGTTCGCTTGTCAGTAGGAATTTTTCATTACCGAGTCTGTCTAACAGGAGATCAACGGATGAATCTCTGAAATCGGAAGGATTTTCCAGAGATTCAGAATCAGAAAAACATTTTCTGATAGCGTCTTCTAGTTTATCCTTGTCGTAAATGAATACTCGTTCGTGTTGATACATTATATATAAATCTATACGGGTTCAATGTTTAATGAAAAATCGAAGATTTTCAAGGTAATTTACGATGTAAGTCCGTAGGACTTTACAAGCTAGCTTGAAAATCCTTTGTTTGTGAATTGCAAAGCAATTCCAATCAAAGATTTTAAAATCAAAGCTTTTCCCAGCAAAGATATTTTTACACTAAATATAATCCGTAACAGCTTTGAAAAGTCGTGAAACAGCTTTTCCTTATGGAAAATAACATAGAAAATCGACCATTTGACCGTAAAATCTCTTTGAAATTTTCAACTGAACAAATCATGATTTTTCATTGATTTTCGATGATTTTGACTGATTTTGGATTGATTTCCATGGAAAAACCAACAAAAATGTAAAATCTCAAAGAGATTTTTTCACCGTAACAACTTTTCCCTATGGAAAATCCCATACAAAATCGACCATTTGACCGTAAAATTTCTTTGAAATTTTCAACTGAATGTAATAAAAATGCATCAAAAATGCATCAAAATCAGTGAAAAATACATTAAAAAAATCATCAGAAATCAATCAAAAATCAGTCAAAATCATCAATGAAAATCATAAAATAATTTTCCATCATCAAAATAAAAAACTTTATGAAATAATTTATTTATTGAAATTGCTTGTTGAAATCCTGAAGGGATTTTCACGACGAAAGTCCTTTCAGGACTTCACATCTAATGTCATTTGTAATTTTTCCCCTCGGAGATCAATCAAGGAAAAATCCTTATCGGTTATTCTAAAATTCATCCTTGTTATGAGTCTATTAGTGGTTTCTAAGTAGGTTAAATGAGGTGGATTCATCACAATTAAACTCCCCGGGGAAACGTTTGGGGAAAGCGTATATAGGATATGTCCAAGATCTGCATTATCTGATCTTGAAACATCGACAGCGTAACTTCCTAACACTGCATCACAAATAATATGTAACGCAATCGTGGATGATATATCAACATTGCCAGGTGATCTGTGTTTGTTATTGCGATACGCTGAATTCGTCGACGTTAGAATTTCCACGGGAGGATTTATTTTAAACTATAACGCGTGAATTTGTGGGAAAAATTCATCAATGAGTTTCTTCAGTGACAATTTCATCGCTGGTACATCCCATCCTGTAAATTTCATAAATGGTAAATTGTCGTTGGTGCGTGAAGATACTTTTTTGAACTTTTCTCTCATCGGAGATTTATCTTCGTACACGAGAGAGAGTAATCTATCATTGAGGTAGTTAATATCAGCATAATTTGATTTAGTTGTTGTTGTTGCTTGATTGTATCACGTTGAGTTGTTAAATCGAGTAACAGAAATCGTTTTAGATAATCTCGAAGTTGATTTAGTTTTGTTTGGAATAATTGTTTCATCACGTTGAAGATTCCAATCAAACTTTTCTCTGTGATCACAAATACACCTTGATCACCAAGAGCAAATCGCCATATTATTCTACCATATTCGTTATATTCGTAACGTCTAAGTGTATCAGTTTCTGTTCCGTCGTAGACATCATATGAATATTTTTGATAAATATCTTGAGGTCGTAGAAAACTAATATCGAAATTGTAATTGTACTTAGGATCAACATCAGGTAATTTATCATCGAAGAAATCAGATTTTTTAGGTTCAGGTAACTGAAAATGAACCGCAAGAAGATTATCCAACCACGCTTTGTGAATCCGTGGGAAGAATTCGTCGATGGTATCGCTGAGTTTTCCTCGCATCCATGGTACGTTATATCCGGGGAATTTAAAACCAGGGATATCCTCTTCACGAATATTGTATTTTGTCATAAATTCTGTTTTCCATATAGAATTATTTAATATAACTCGAATAGCACTCTGATTATACCCTTCCATCTCGGCTATAATTTTATTACACACTTCCATGTACTTGATAACGTCATCGCGGCGTGGTGGGGTTTTACTTATTGCTGTTATTAAATAACCTAGAAATCGATTAAAATGATTATTTATCGATGTGAACAATTTAGTCGCAATTGATTCATCTGGTTTAATAGTTCTAACACCGGTAGAGTCACCAACACCGGTAGGGCCAGTCTCTGTTACTGAATGAATAATTTTTCAATACTGTTATTCAAGGAATACCCGGAATTATACCAATATCATAATCGTGATAATCCTCCTTCGTTGAAATAAAATCGGATTTTAGTGGCTCGCGTGGTATATCTTTTATGTCAACGGTGCCTGGAATATACTCAGGATACCCTAATAAGGTTCTAATTGAGCTGTTGTATATATCCACGGAGTAATCGGGTGAATTTATCTCAATGACCGTTGACAGCAATGGTTCATGTCCTTTTATTTCAATTGGGGATTTATCAGGTCCATCTGGGACGTCAATGGTATTTTTTCCTGTGATTGCTTCAATAGATTCTATAATTACTTCGCTGATATCTTCGATGTCATATGCGCCAGTGGGCAAATGTTTAGTATGCGTTTCTGGTTCAACAGTGCCTGTTTTTTTGTCCATAAAAATGTAAAACTATTGTTGGGGGGTTTACCATTAAATGGTTCTGATCGCACATTAGGCCAGCTGTAAAAGCATCTTAACTGTGTTAGCGCTATCTCAGATGCTGCCAGCGGAGGATTAAATTCAACACTAAACTCTAATACTTTCGTTACCAGCGATATCAACTCTGTCTTTGACGTAGTTATATTTTCTGCTATTCGTTGAAGCAGTTCTTGTAACATTGTTATTGTAATTGTCATTGTTGAAATTGTTTTCCAATTTTGACATCGTTGAATCATACAACCGAACCATCTTTGAGAATTCATCATCGGATATAAATGCGTCGTCGAACGATGACGAAATCAGCATTGACAATTGCGAGTATGCGCTGGATACCATAGTGAGTTTAACAACGTAATCGTGTAGTTTTCGCTGGGAACACGATGATATTTTTTTTTTGTTATTATCGATAACACCCATGCGATGGTTGTCGCCGCGGATATACAAATTGGAACAACAATCGGGGCAACCATTGTTACCGAAGATAGTATTATTCCAGCACCAGTGATTACACCAGATACCGAGTACACGGTTACGTCAATGAGGTTGATTCTTCGTCGGTATTTTTTTATTTTTACACGGTATTGTTTAGCGAGTATTCCTAGGCTAGTTTGAAATTCTGTGACGGTATCATAACGGTATTGAAACACTGAAGGTATCGTTGATGACGAAGTCATTGTTGTTGACATTTTATTGAAATTGCTACGCACATTTCGAATGGAAAATCCTATGGATTTTCAACAGTGAACAATTTCAAATGAAACCTTTGGTGAAATTGCTTTGTTGAAAATCTTCGATTTTCCATGGAAAATCCAAAGGATTTTCAGTAGTTGTTTACTTTAAATCCGCTACGAATTCCACATACAATGTTACTGAAACCCTAGCTAGATTATTATCAGTGGATATTATTGTAAATTGTTCAATTGTATCCTTGTCGATGATTGTTGATATTATATTGTTAACCCCAGATGAACTCGACGATGATATATTAAACTGAGTTGGTGATACTAGTGTTAATCGATAAATACCCTTGACGGTTGCTGTGATACTTAATATGTCATTTAGTGGAGTCCACGCAAAATAAAAATTCCTCATGCGAAAACCAACAACGTTGTTGGTTTTCGCATGAGGAATTTTTATTTTTTCAATGATTTCTATCATCCTCGGTAAATCATCTTTGATGGCATCGGTGACCGTTTTAAGATCATCAATGGATTTTTTAATAATCACGATTGAATCTGAAATTGATCTCTCTTCGCGAATAACACCCAACCGGGAATTAATCGCGGTTATTTCATCGAGTTTGAAATAATATTTTCAAGGGTTGTTTTAATTTCTTCTGGTTTCACATCCTTACCAAAAAATTTGTCAATAGCGTCATCGGTTTTTCTAAAAATTTTACGTAAATTATTAAATTGATCAAGATGAGAATCAAAATCAGTTCGTAATTTTGGTAAATTGTCGACGGTGGCTTTTACTTGTGCGATATGTAAATCAGGTGTGCAAGGGGAACACCAAAGAAATTATTTAGGGGAGTTTCATTGGAATCAATTATATCCTGCTGGAGTTGAGTCAATTTAGTTACGTGATCGTTATATTCGTCGCGTATTTTTTTTCTTCGTGTCATTGGCGAAGCCATCGGCGGAGACTTTAACGTCATTGATGGTTTTTAGTAACCCCGGTAGAGTACTTATTTGATCGTATAATTTTTTTAATTCATCTAAGTTTGCTATCGATGTGATAGCTTTGTTGATTATTTTTTTTTACTTGTCCGACAGTAACTGTTTCGGAAGGACGTGATACTGATCTCCCAAAAATATCTGCCATGTTATATATTACATGAATCTCTTTAAGTGATTTTTGGAAATCTTTGATTGAAAAATCTTTTGATTGTTCATCGTTTACTCGTGGATGGCTTTGTGAGATAATTTAGAACTCGTTGAGATAGTTGTCAACGCGTTAAGAACATCTCGTCCACATATCGGAGGATCAGTTAATGTCTGCGTGGGCAGTGTTGAGTACCAAACTGGAATTATTTGACGAAACTTTAGTTTTGGATACATAATTGATAAATTCATTCGGCGGTGGTAACCCATATGAATCAAAACAAATAATCGACGCTGGATATATTGCGTAACAAACCCAATGAGTTCCAGGTCCAGTGTTGTCATCTAGATTAATTATACCAGTTTCTGGGATATGTGGTTGTGCTGGTAATTGATCTTTCATGAATACATCTCTGAAACGTTTTATTGGGAGTTGCTTTACTGCGTCAACGAGGTCAAAATTAGACATGGGAATCAAAGATTGTTCAGCCACAGAATTTATCTGGGTCTGTAATGCCTTGTGAACCGACTAGTCTGAATCCCTTTCCATTTTTTTTGTATTTAGCGCGAACTGATCCACCGGTTGCTTTCTTTATTGCAAGCCCTGCCGCGATACCAATAGCTCCTAGCGCCGCTGCTTTAGCCACCGCTGGGGCCGCTCCTGCAATCAACGCTGGAATTGCAGCTAACAACGGGAATATACCACCGGTTTTAATCATGTCACCGATCGCAGCTTGTGAAAAGGTCAATTTGATTTCTGAACCAGCTTTTAATGCTTTATTGAAATGATTAATTTGAGTTTTCGTCAGCGATAATTTATTTGATCCACCTGTTATTTGTTGTTTTTTAAGCGTTATCGTTGTGCCACACGCAGTAGAATTTTTCGATTGAAGTTTTTTTACCTGACCAGGTGTCAGGGTGACATTAACATGATTATACGACATTTTATTTAGATAGTAATAATCTAATTAACCCGTTACATATTTTCTATTGGTGCATCAATAACTCGCATTTTTCTACCGCCACCTTCGAGTGTCATAGATTTATCACTGAGAAGAACAGCAATTGCTCTAAATCCTCCAGGAGTATCATCAATACGAGCCTGAAACTTTATTTCAACAGTCGAGTGTTTAGATAGACAAGATGCTGCAACGAAAAGTAATAAATCGGATACAATTGTTTAAAATCCCACTGTGATATTTGTAGTACAGTATCGACGTTTTGATCACGACCCATATAAGACCACAATCAATGATATACTCGTCCTATTTGATTATTGATTATCACCATATTTGAAAATAAGTTGTTCTGCTGGTTCTTGCTGATTACTTATTCGCAGTGATACCTCGCTGACGCCACATTGATCAAATATCATATGAGACCGCGTTTGTATACTATCATTTGCAGTCCCAGCTATTTTTTGCGTTCTATTTACATTTTGTAGAGCAACAAAGATATGTCTTGGCGCGGAAACATTTTTCGTTAATGCAAGTTGCCAAGTAAAAGCGCCAACGACATTACTAGTTATCGTAGCTGTTATAATATCAGACCAACTCAGCAATGATTTTCCTCCATGATCCATAAAGGATAGCAACCGTGTCTCAACGGTCAACGATGGAGTCATAATTGGCATCCATAACGCTAACTTTGTTAATTCTATACGCCCGTCAGTAACAGGATCACCACCACGCCAAAGAGCATAATCATCAATTGATCTTCTTGTGAGTACTACAGTATGGCTAGCACCAAAGATAACTCTTCGTACATCTCGGCAAAATCCAAATATATGTGACAACGGAATCACACATGAAAATCTGCCAAGGGAGTCTATCATCTTTTTTCGTGCTGCAAATCCTGCATTGTAAGTATCATTTTTATTAACAACAACAGCTTCAGCATCAACATCATCATTAGCAGCTGTATGCTTTTTTGGTCGTCTTATAATAAATTCGTTATGATCAGCGCTATTGGCAGTATCCTTCGCAAACATCATCGAATGCCCCGCAGATTTAATAAAATCGTCAGAGTATCTAGCTAAACCTATTGTAATAAATTTGGACGTACTAGCCCGAAATAGTTAGCCAGTTAGTAGGAGCAAACATCACAGAGAGGAGTGTTAGTGAATTTGAACCATGCCGGGTTCGTTAGTAGTGATTTTAGGCACAAGCCGAATGACTGTCCCTTTTTGTAACATAGTCCATATTAAAATTCAGCGGTGTATACAAGTATTGTGATTGAAAAGGCAGAATTTATGGTTGGAAATCAGTAAATTATAGAATGGAATCAATAAGTTGGAACTTGGTAGGTACCGTTTATGTGGCCATAGTGGAAAATGGGCGTATGTATATGAGCGTGATACGCCGGAAATTCTGTGGATTGACTGGCCTAGGGTCGCGCAGTTAAATATTTCCCAGTTAGTAAGGGAATACTGGTGTAATTTCTATGGCATGACAAGCTATCGGTACGGAAAACGGATGATAATGAATAAAAACCATGCAAAGGTGCAGTTAATGGACGTTTGGGCAAGTTGTCTCCTCTGGGTCGCCAATTGATTAGAGCAAAGATTATTAGTTATAGCAGACACGTCTTTCTTTCCATTTTACAACTCAAGTTGTATGGAAGTCTTTGGAAATTTGGGGAAAACTTATGACTTCCAGCGTGACTCGCGCCAGGGTTTTGACACCGCTCGGTCAAGTGAATACCCCTGTGCGTGTAACACTATTATTGTTGTTGCAACATCAACGTCATTGTCGATGGATTCAATTCTAGTAGAATTAATTGTATACTGCGCACTACTAAATAACGCCATTATGCCATTGTTGACAAACCCAATTGGAATATTTTCGAGGTGATCAGCGGCGGCAAATGAAGTGTGATCATGCTTTACTAGTCGTCCCTCTACCTCAATGTATGCTTCACACGGTAAGAAGTACTTAGATGTATCATCAAATCTAAGTTCAATTCGTGACCTTGTATCTGAATTTTGGGCGATATATGAAAAATGTTGATAATCGCGTATAGTATCATTTTTTCGTATAGGAGCATCTACATCAAAAGCATCATCAATTTCATGTTTAAACATTTTATTATATAGTCGTTGATCTAATACATTAATCGTTTAAGACCGGAACCAGCAATAAATCTCAATCGCGCTTTTGCTATTTCATTAATTGCACTACCTACCTTAGGTGGCATTTGATTCGTAGATTGTAATTTTACTGGTTTTTTCCCCCTTGCCAACGACATAAGTTTTTCTTTGGCGGCATCAAACGCATCAACGGCAAGATTACTAGCCCTGCTAACAACTTCTGTACCTATCTTATCACCGAGAACCCAAACAGCTTTTGACGCTATTTCTTTACCGATCGGTAACAGCTTTGGAGCAACTCGAGTAAATAATCCAGTGACAACATCACCGATTCCATTTCCGTATGTCACTTTGTACACTGGCAATCGTGAATTTACGACATAAACAGGTCTTGCTCTGCTCATACTACGATGTACTATCATTTTATTTAAATGCAATATATCTAATCGATGATCAATCACGGTAATAATCATCGGTAAGTTCATCGATGAAACTACGATATAGTCCAATATCCATTAGACGACCTTGAAATAACCGTTGACAGATTTCAGATTTAATTATCTCCGGAGAATTATTTCCAGCTCGTTTTCCTCCAATGAGAACTTCTAACCGTGATATATCATCGAGGATACTTCTTGAACATGGTATTGAATTTTTAGCAATTTCACCACCGTGATATCCCAGACCTAATTTTTTAAATACATCCTCTTCAGGTCCATCTCGTTGAGGATCTTCCATAACAGGGTCTTCTTGTCTTCGTGGACTTGCTTGTACACGTTTTTGTTCTTGTCTTAATCGTTGTTCTTTTTTTCGTTCTCGTTTTGTGGGAGTTGGTGGTATAAGTTTTTGTTGAGCTTCTCTTGTTTGTTCATTTTCAAAATCTTTTAATCTAATAGCGGCATCAAATGCACTATACCGTTTATCGACTTTGCTAACTTGGTTTAACCCTGTACTAATCTTATAAACCACATCAATCCATTTTTTAAAATCACCGATAAAACCTCTCTTTTGTTCTGGTTTTAAATAATTATATCTATCAACAAAACTAGCAGCTGTAACTTTTATCAATTCTTCAAGATCATATGTTTTCTTATCGATAAGTGCTAAAAAAAATCTTCAGTAAATTTATTTTGCAGCTCTTGATGTCTACTATAAATTTTCTTTGTCGGTTTTTCCTCAGGTTCTACCTCTGGTGAATCACGAAGTGATTTCAGCTCTGGTTTAGATTCCTTTATCGCGGTTACAACTTCTCCAGTTGCCGTAGTTATAGGCTTAAATAATTGTTCAGTATCGGCGGTAAAATCTAATTTTTGTTGTTGTCGAGCTTGCAAATTATCTCTGAAAGAATCTCTCACCCGTCACCGGGAGAAATTTCTTAATCGCAGCCAAACGTTCTCTAGTTGTTCTAGTTATTTGTGCTTCTCCGACGTTTGCCATTTATATAAAAAAAATATATCGCTAATTCATCATTGTATCTTTGGATAATTTTGTTAACCCGCAGCAGCAACGGGGGTGACAACATTGGCGTCGTTGTAAAATCCTAACAACGTTGTTGAAAATCTTCGATTTTCCGTGATGCAGCAACACACGGTGACAATAACTTGGCGTCATTCTGTTTTGCCGAATGGAGGCTTCTAATAAGCATTTACGAGGAAGCCTTGGTTGCCGAATTGACGCCTTGTAAAAGTTGTCGGATTCACCTTCTCTGCTGCTAATGTTTTAAAATAAAAGCAAAGTAATATATATATATACATATATATATATATATATACACAATGCTTCCCACGTGTGTTTCGGTTGCTCATTTAAGTTTTATATCCGATTTATGTTTGCTATCTTTATGTGTTTTAGAGAAGGAATATTTATTTATATTTATACCTCCTTTTTATTTATGTACAGGTTGTCCTCAGCGAGTAGTACAGTTTTCCTTTCCATATAAAGTGTGTGTGTGTGTGTGTGTGTGTGTGTGTGTGTGTGTGTGTGTGTGTATTTTCGACCTCTTCTCTTTTTATCAAGTCTAATTCTGTTAAAATTCCAAATTCGTGTGTTTCTCTCCACTGATTCGATAACTGTTTTGTAGTAACTTATTTATTTTAATTTTCCAAACAACCGTCCTAGCGCTTGGACTTGATCCATAATCAGTTATGGAGGTAAACAAGGGTGCTTACCGGTCCAATATCCTATAAACAGGATCACGATTTATTCTTCATCCCACTACCTTATCAAAATTCGTTTTCAAGATGCATAAATGATAGTTGATTACTTATGAAGTTAGAGCAGTCATCTGCATGTTGAAAGATATTGATTTCGTCTTTCAAGTTTGGTATCTTAACACCTTCAATCATCCTGTTATTGTTTATCATTACAATAATATTTCAATAGCTTTTTAATATAATAGCATATACACTGGACATCCGTGTCTTATTGGCTTCTCAATTATTTTAGTTATCGCTCCATTTACATGTACTCTTGAAAATATATTTCTATATACAATTCTATCCAATTCCGAAATTCATGTCCGAAACAAACAAAATTCTAAAAAAAAAGAAAAAATCCTTGCGTAGCTTATTGCTAATCTATCGAATGGTTTCTCATGGTCGAATAGTATTGAAGCCCCTTTATCTCTATAATCTCTAAGTATTCTATTATGGTGTGGATGCTTAGTACATTATTTGGTATTTTGTCCCCTTTCCCCGCAACTCTGGCTTTCGTTTATTATTTTACCGATGCATTTCTTTACCCTTCCAGCAATTATGTGACTTAATATTTTATAGTCTTCATTTATATATATATATATATATATATATATATATATATATATATATATATATATATATATATATATATATATATATATATATATATATATATATATATATATATATATATATATATATATATAGGCAAAATACGCTTTTAAATACCTAATGTATGTATATATATATATATATATATATATATATATATATATATATATATATATATATATATATATATATATATATAAATGAAGACTATAAAATATTAAGTCACATAATTGCTGGAAGGGTAAAGAAATGCATCGGTAAAATAATAAACGAAAGCCAGAGTTGCGGGGAAAGGGGACAAAATACCAAATAATGTACTAAGCATCCACACCATAATAGAATACTTAGAGATTATAGAGATAAAGGGGCTTCAATACTATTCGACCATGAGAAACCATTCGATAGATTAGCAATAAGCTACGCAAGGATTTTTTCTTTGCGTAGCTTATTGCTAATCTATCGAATGGTTTCTCATGGTCGAATAGTATTGAAGCCCCTTTATCTCTATAATCTCTAAGTATTCTATTATGGTGTGGATGCTTAGTACATTATTTGGTATTTTGTCCCCTTTCCCCGCAACTCTGGCTTTCGTTTATTATTTTACCGATGCATTTCTTTACCCTTCCAGCAATTATGTGACTTAATATTTTATAGTCTTCATTTATATATATATATATATATATATATATATATATATATATATATATATATATAGGCAAAATACGCTTTTAAATACCTAATGTATGTATGTATATATATATATATATATATATATATATATATATATATATATATATATATATATATATATATATATATATATATATATATATATATATATATATATATATATATATATATATATATATATATATATATATATATATATATTGATATATATTGTCTACCACGGTAGGTGATGTGTGCTACTTAAATGTTTAAATCTGTTTAAAATATTAGATTTTTGTTCTAAGCTAAGATTAGGAAGGGCAATTTTTTCATTTTTCGTAAAAAGCTTTACTGTTAAAAAATGAAATTCCAGCAAAATAGTCTGTTCACCCTCTCTGCTGATCCCTATTTTCAGCTAATGAATTCCATACTGTCCATGTATATAATATATGTGATATAATGTATTGTCTGAAATGGATTTTTGTGCTAGGGCCAGCCTTTGTATTATAAAATTGTTTCCTCCTATTGACGTTATGGCCGTTTGCACCGCCCCGGTGGCCTAGTGGTTAGAGCGTCCATGTCAGATTCGGGAGGTCATGGGTTCGATCTCTGGCCGAGTCATACCAAAGACTTACAAAAACTGCTGTTTCGCTTGGCGCTTAGCATTAAGAGGTTAACGCTAGGACTGGTGTCAGGATAATATGATGTCTGCGGTATGATGCACCATCACCATTAACTGAATTGTTAAAACTACGTTAAAAATCCAAACACACACACTCACACACACTGGTCGTTTGCTTTGTTTGCGCCATATCAAAGACATTCTTTCTCAAGAACGAGTGTCTCCCACGACTTGAACAGCACATGTTGAGCACATGTCGCTCAAATGACGTATGGGTTTCCCCCTATCATTTTAAACCAATCAAAGCAGGAAAATCATTCTGTTCTATCCAACCGGAAATAAATATCGACGCCTTTTATTTCTGCTTATTCCAAATAAATCTTAATTTGTTTTAGAAATTGCCACGAGTATTGCATGGTCTGTATTTTCATTCTATAGACCTACTTAACTTGTAAACGTTAATTGAATTACCGTGTAAATTGTCTCGGAAAATGGCTGAATTTCAATTGCAGTTTGCTCCATTGAGCAGTATTTTGGATGGCGGTTTCTGGCACAAGTTGTCCAACAATAAACTCAACGTGTATGGCCTAGACGAAAGTCCCAAAGCAATACATGGTTTCTATTGTAACGGTTCGTATAGCTTTTATCTGTATAGTCCAGATGTTATATAATAAGTCAAGTAACTAACGGTTCAGCTCAAAATCATCAAGAATACGTGTTAAAATTACTGAGGGTATATAAATCTAGATTTCAATCATTGATGTGTATTTTACATAGATAATTACAGTGTGGTTCATAAAATGCTATGGTGCACATTATATATATATATATATATATATATATATATATATATATATATATATATATATATATGCAATTCAATGCATTTCTTTAACTGATATATCAATGTCATTCAGCTTCAACTTTGTCTATCAATGTTGAAGAGAAATTTATGAATGATCAAGTAGTAGATTGTGAAATCAGTGACACACTCTTTTCCAATGACTCAAATCTGGCCAGATATTATTGAATATAATTGCGTACTAATCATTAAACTGAATCTGCATTCCTAAAGTGTCTGTGATATTATATGAGATAAATTAAAGAAAGAAAAAGAACAACCAGACTGTATACTTTCTTAGATGTACAGTTCTATATATGTTCACAAATTTATTCACAAAACGCATGTAATACAAAAGAACATTTTATATGGATGTATATTGTAAGTAATCTGTTTGACTAGCTCAATGCAATGTAAAGACAATGCTTCATCATTAGCATGGGGTTTTATGAAACAGCTAGCGGTGTTGCAGATACCACAATCCCAATTTTTCAGTAATGCCATTTCTTGTATGCCATTTTTTGGATTATTATAATTAAGATATTGACCGTAGCTCAGTACAAGATGATCTCACTCATAACACATCATACTGTATAAATCCCAGTGTTATCGTGAAAGATCAGTATTATGACTGGGGATTTTGTAAGGAGTGGGTGATATGGTTTACCACCTGGGGTACTAATCTGAGGTGGAGGGGGGCACTGTTTTGTGGAATTTGTGGTATTTGTTTCTAAGAATTAGTGGTTTCAAAGTTGATGGTTGTCCAAGGGCACTGTTTTTTGCAGCGCAATCTTTTATGGCCCAGATAATAACATTTTTTACTCTTCTCTAGCAGGTTGAGTAGATCTTTAAAAATAGTTCCAGCTATATTAAAGTTTTATGACTTTGAGGTGTAGTCCTGAGTTCAAATAATTTTTGGGTCTAATGGTAAGAACAGACATGAATTATAGAGAAAAATGTTGAAGAGTCTTTGAAGCACCAGAAATTTACTATGATGTTTATGAACTTTTAAGCTTTTGAAAAAATAAAATTCAATGCTGTTTTGCCTGAACCAATATTGCAAGTTTTTAGAGTGTTTCTATTTCAGTTAAAGCTATGCTTTTGTAAGTAAATTTTTTAAGCCATTGTATTGGATTGGTTGCACTATACATTAAAACCTGTCTTGAAAGACCACTGTTATGTAAGAACACCTGTCTTGAGAGACCTTATTTCAATTGTACAGATTAATTTTTTTATATAATGGTATGTTATGAGATACCACCTGTCTTGAGATACCATAGTTTTTTTGCAGAAGGGGTGGTCTTTCAAGACAGGTTCTACTGTGTATAGGTTCTCTGGATTGATTACATTGCTAAAGAAATGAAGAATATAGTACAGACTTATAATATTATTCAAAACTTAGATTCATTAAGAAGTAATTAAAATACTACAGTTTGAAGCCATATGTCTCAATAAGCAATTCATCTTATCATTGCATAAAAAATGCAATAGAATTACGGGTACAAGTTATAACTAGCACAATTTTATTTAGTCCCATTAAAGTTGATAACAGACATCATCTTTTTCAGGTGACCCACCAGGAATGCCCTGTAGAATGAATTTGGAGTATATAGCTTTTGATTTGTAAGTTCTCTGCAGTGTATCATTTAATATGTATTAATTAGTCCTGCATGGTTTTCACATGTTGGAATCATTATGTAAACTTTGAATACCAATATATAAAATTTTTTCTAAAAGCAAAATGGAATATAGACAAGAGTTTTATGTCAGTGATCACTGTAGGATAGGTATAAATTTTGAAATATGGTGGGTACAGATCCAATTCCAAAAGTGCAATATGGGATTAATGATCACTCTTCAATTGATAATCATCAGTTCCTGTAATATATACCTTCTCTGAAAAAAATACAACATTTTAGAGCAGGGGTCTCAAACTCAAATTACCCTGAGCAGTGAGGGTAGCATGAAGGCAGTTTCGATAGCCCAAGGGCTGTCCCACTTTTGTTATCTCTCATGACACTTTGTGATGCTAATCATTTTGCAGGCCACATGATATGGCTTGGTAAGTTGCAGGCAGCCAGCATGCCGCTTGTTTGAGACTCCTGCTTTAGAGGCTTCACTTTTTTTTTTTTAACATATTCTAGTCACATATATTATATATCATCATGATCTATGATGAGTTTAATTGTGATCAGCATCTTTGTATGTTAATGTGGTAATCTTGCATTTAATTTGCTGACCTTATTACCATCAGGAATTTGGTGTGCAAGCTCATTTTATCAAGTTCTTGGGCAGTTTTGATTCTAAGACCAATGCATTATTAATGAAATATTCTTGACTGCAGTTGTTGACACTCTAGATGGTTAATTTTTTAGGATCACATTATCATCAAGATCGTAGGTGAGTTTAAGTATGAGTAACATCCGTACATATTTATATTGACAGAGATTTATCACACTCTGAAAGCCATACGTTTTAATGTAATATTTTGATCAAATTTGGTATATATTTTAATGAAGTGTTCTTGTTATTTGTCGAAGCTTATCAAACTTGGTATGTAAATGTATTCATTACAGATCTCATATAAGTGTTATTAAGAGAAAGGTTATGTTTATTAATGAAGTGATCTGGTATATGTTTGGTTTTTTATCATTCTTTGATATATATATATATATATATATATATATATATATATATATATATATATATATATATATATATATATATATATATATATATATATTACATGAAGGGTGTCAAGTGTCAAACAACTGTCAATATAACCTTGTCCCAATATATCAGGGTTCAAAATAATACTGGTAATTTAATAGTAAAAATGTCCTTGACCATTATTCCTGTCTCTTACTCATAGGTTTACTGTGTTGGTGCCAACAAACAGGTCATAGTTGTAATATTAATTATTGCTTTATAAGTATTGTTGCAATTTCTTGATTTTTTTAAGATAGAATTCACACTCTATCTGTACATAGCAGAAAATTAAAAAAGATCGGTGTAAACGATTAGGTATATGTAAATATGTGTGCTCTCTGTCAATTTTTTCCTGATCTGAAAGACATCTCTTTTCAAATCCTCATTTAGGCAAGGTGGAGTTGTGAAGTCTTGACAAAATATAAAGCATGTACATGGCATGACTGGAAAAAAACAGAAATTGGTCTACTCTCTTGAATTTTCATACAATTGCACCAACATATGGAGTCTTGCTTTCATTTTTTTATTAAAATTCTGGACAAGTGACAGGAACTTTTAAATGACCAACATAATTTGTTCAATAGTCCCATGCATGCTGGTCACATAATTGTTCTGTCCATGCATCTTATTTGTATGCTAAATAAGATGCTTTTGTGAATCATCTCTGCTACAATTGAATAAATTGGTCCCCTATTTACAAAACTATTTTGTATTCACTACAAATATTGTGTTCATTTCATTCATTCAGTGTACAGGTACTTGTGATCATCTTTGAATATTTGATGCATAAAATAACAATGATAAGAGTTTGTGGTCTTATGTCCTGCCACTAAGTTGTTCACATTTTCATGAGCTATCTAGTAAGGTGCTATGATTGATAAACATAACTAATGAAGGCCATATTTAGCTAGTCACTACACCATAATTATTAATATATGAATACAAACGTTTTTTAAAACTGTGCACTTATTATGTCTATCGATCTGTCTGGTGTTTTTTTGTTTTGGCACAGTAACCTGATTTATGCTCCATATACAGTCACCAACTGTTGTGATAAATTGCACTTGGGGAGAGAAAGAACCATGTTGATTTTTAGGGGTTATTCACAATAAATCATTATCTTTTATCTGTAGTTATCAATACTGTGAATGAAGACAAATCCTAAAAGTTTTGAGATCAAAATGTTAAAGGTCAAGGTGAGTGTGCCTGGTTTTAACATAAAAGCATCAGTTCTGTGTTACAGACCAGGTCCAGACTTTGTGCAATGCTTACATTTTTGCTGTTTATTTTAATATCAAAATATAAATGTTCATTGTAACTGTGACTGGAAGAAACATATTTTGTGCTTGATAGCTGTAGCTCTAGATCACATACCACGAACAAATCTTGTTTGAGAGCTTGCACTTATGGTATGAAAGGCCTATTGAGGCCAGGGGCTAGAAAAAAATGGATTTTGTAGAATAACTTGAGTTAGCCCCTTTATCAGACATTGCACTTAATGCCATAAACCAATAGAATGTGTGGCAAAAAGGTACTAAATCACACTCTTGGTAAGTCTAATAAGAAAATAATAATTTTTTTACAATAAATTTAGTGTCTTAAGTGTCTGCATAGGTACTGTTAAGCAGGTGTATTATATGGCATGCTTTTGCTTCCACTTCTTTTCAGAGATTTCAAACCTCCTGTAAGATGTTTTGATTGTCATGGGACCCTGATAAATACAAACACCATTGACAAATTCAAGGATTGTGACAAAAAAGAGCTGCTGGCCTTGGTTGGGAGAAAGGTAAAGTTGTTGGCAGTAAATTTTTCAAATGTAAACTAGCTAGTATTGCCATGAGAGCGATTGCAGTTTATATAGTTACTTGATTATTTGCAAAATTGAAATTAGGGCCACATTAGTGGATTTAACAGTTAGACTTATCAAAAGACTTATCTTGGTGTTAGAGTGCCTATTATTCAATTATATGATCATTAATTGAATTTTAAGTTATTTTGAGTACATGTACATATTTTTGAACAGATTCTCAAGTGTTAGAGTGCCTATTATTCAATTATATGATCATTAATTGAATTTTAAGTTATTTTGAGTACATGTACATATTTTTGAACAGATTCTCAAGTGTTAGAGTGCCTATTATTCAATTATATGATCATTAAATGAATTTTAAGCTATTTTGAGTACATGTACATATTTTTGAACAGATTCTCAAGTGCTGTTAGTTCCTTATCTTAAACTCGACTGATGAACGGTTTTGGATAATTTTCAGATATGGCAAAGACATAATAATGCTTTATTTTCATATATGGCAAAGACTTCATAAATGCTTTATTTTTAGCTATGGCAAAGACATAATAAATGCTTATTTTCAGATATGGCAAAGACTTAATAAATGCTTTATTTTCAGATATGACAAATACTTAATAAATGCTTTATTTTCAGATATGACAAATACTTAATAAATGCTTATTTTCAGATATGGCAAAGACTTAATAAATGCTTATTTTCAGATATGGCAAAGACTTAATAATGCTTTATTTTCATATATGGCAAAGACTTAATAAAGTTTCTATTTTTTAGCTATGGCAAAGAATAATAAATGCTTTATTTTCAGATATGACAAAGACTTATTAAATGCTTTTTTTTCAGATATGGCAAATACTTAATAAATGCTTATTTTCAGATATGGCAAAGACTTAATAAATGCTTTATTTTTTAGCTATGGCAAAGACTTAATAAATGCTTTATTTTCAGATATGGCAAAGACTTAATAAATGCTTTATTTTCAGATATGGCAAATACTTAATAAATGCTTATTTTCAGATATGGCAAAGACTTAATAAATGCTTTATTTTTAGCTATGGCAAAGACTTAATAAATGCTTTCTTTTCAGATATGGCAAAGACTTAATAAATGCTTTATTTTCAGATATGGCAAAGACTTAATAAATGCTTTATTTTCAGATATGGCAAATACTTAATAAATGCTTATTTTCAGATATGGCAAAGACTTAATAAATGCTTTATTTTTAGCTATGGCAAAGACTTAATAAATGCTTTCTTTTCAGATATGGCAAAGACTTAATAAATGCTTTCTTTTCAGATATGGCAAAGACTTAATAAATGCTTTCTTTTCAGATATGGCAAAGACTTAATAAATGCTTATTTTCAGATATGGCAAAGACTTAATAAATGCTTTCTTTTCAGATATGGCAAAGACTTAATAAATGCTTATTTTCAGATATGGCAAAGACTTAATAAATGCTTTATTTTCAGATATGGCAAAGACTTAATAAATGCTTTCTTTTTAGATATGGCAAAGACTTAATAAATGCTTTATTTTTAGATATGGCAAAGACTTAATAAATGCTTTATTTTTAGATATGGCAAAGACTTAATAAATGCTTTCTTTTTAGATATGGCAAAGACTTAATAAATGCTTTCTTTTTAGATATGGCAAAGACTTAATAAATGCTTTATTTTCAGATATGGCAAAGACTTAATAAATGCTTTCTTTTTAGATATGGCAAAGACTTAATAAATGCTTTATTTTTAGATATGACAAATACTTAATAAATGCTTTATTTTTAGATATGGCAGTCTATTACAAGTGGAGAAGCACTAAGTAAAGCAGATCTTCTGTCTCAGTTTCTACTACTTACATATGCCGTAAGTACAACAATAAAACCTGTCAAGACAGGTGGCCTTTCATAAATGGCCTGTTATTGTTATTGTATTACTTGCATTAATCTCAAATAATTTTATATTGCAGTAATGATGTATTGATAATAAAACATTCACATATACATTTGCAAAGACGTTAACCCAGTACTGGTAATAAATGACTGCTGCAGATTTGATCAGAACTAGATTATATGTATTTATATATAATGTATATGACTATAAAATTAACTCATCCAGAAATATGAAGCTTTATAGTGACTATAAAATTAACTGCAAATGCATCTGAAACTTTAAGAGCCAAAGACAGAAATTACTTGAGGCATAACATTAACTCCATATACAGACCAGACAATGTATTCAGAACTAGAGTAGCGGCAAGGAAGGGGGGTCAACCCTACAAAAGGTTGTGCAGCTATTATTTTGCTAAAATAACAGTTTCTAGTAATTTAACAATATAGTTGTTATTTTAGTAAAATAACACTTATAAAATTCTAGGGGGCGATCCCTACAAGGGGTTGTGCAGCCCTTATTTTGTAAAAATAACAGTTTCTAATATTTTAACAGTACAGCTGTTATTTTGTCAAAATAATATTTATTCAGAGATGTGAAATCCATGAATTAATATTATACGTTTTAATATATGGCAAATATCGGAGAAGCACAAATTACTAGATTGACCAGAGAAAGGTTAGCCGCTGTTAAAAAATTTCTTCCGGTGAGAGATTCTTTTAGGGATAATCTCCAAGCGAGACAACAGCAGAGACTTGATTTTACAGCTGATACTGAATAATTATTTAAGCTGATAACTACGCCTATTGAAAAGGTTGTTATGGCTACTAAAATATAGCAAAACAATCAAAACCGCTTCCTATTAAAGTTGAACAACCTCAACCAACACCACCTCAACTAGCACAGCCTGAACAACAAGATGAGATTGTTAAACCTGTTGAGGAAACTGTTAGTGGAAGAATTTCGTTCAACGATAAATTTCTTCCAGGTAAACTTGATGAAATAAAAGATATGAAATTCAAAAATATAACAGATATGGCTAATTTTTTAGTTACGAGTTTTCATTATAGAAAAAATTATATACATCCCGATTATATCACCATAGATAAAAAAAACTTGGAGAAATGGTTTATATCGTGCGATGACCGGTGCAACTAGAGCATCGGATAAAGATATAAATTATAGTAATCTTATGGATGAAACCCAAAACCCGGATTTCTCCAATTACCAGAAATATCAAAACTGTTAGACATCAAAAAACCTTCTTTGGGTGCAACTGGTGAAAGAAAAATTGCGAGTGGATATTCGCAACCAAAAGTTCGTGGTGGTGATCTTTGTTCACGAAGAATCATCGATGATATATCATGATTGGAGGTTCTCATCAGTGGAAAATGAGTTATCGATTACCGGGAAGCCGATTCACAAGAATTATCAGACAATAACACGGGAATCTTTGATTCTTATGTCAAATTTTGATTTAATTGACGCGGTAAAAAAACTCTTCAATAAAATATTTCAGAGGAGTTTTCATGAGAGATCAATTACCTAAACAACCAAAAATACCAGAAATGGGTATAATTAATCTTGATGATAATACTGGACCTGGAACTCTTTGGGTAGCTTATGCGATACATCCAAAATCAATTATTTATTTTGACTTATATGGGTTAGCACCGCCACAAGAATTTCTCAAATATATATCACAATTGAAAATGCCAGTTTGGTATTCAACGTTACCCACGCAGACCTTAACTGATCCTCCGATATGTGGTCGAGAGGTTCTTAACGTGTTAATGGCGATTTGAACATCTCCTAATCTACCTCATAAAGCTGTACACGATTATACTACCGTATTTTCCGGGGTATAAGTCGCTACTTTTTTTCGTTTTTTTCTTTCAAATGACGTGTGCGACTTATACGCAGGAGCGACTTATACGATAAATAAATTTTTTTAACGACTGATATGACTGATGCGCAGTGATGCTGTGTTATAGCGAATGCATCTACGGTATACCGGCAAGCCAATTGCTCGAAACTTACATGCACGTAAGTATTAGACTACAAGAATATCAAATTAAATAATCAAATAATATTTAGTTATAATATATATGTGTTAAAATTTGTTGTTATTAATAAAAAAAATATTGAAATTACGATTGCCATTGTTTTCCTTTTATTATTCACCACGTGTTTCAAGAAAAGTGTTGGTCAGATATCGCTACAATATATGTATTTAAATGTACCGGTAGCGCTTCATAATTTACCTCAATAGTTTATAAAAACTCTGGATTAACCCGAGACTGGCTTCATTGAGAGAACTTCAAAGTAATTAATTAAAAAAAAAAACTGGAAGGCTGGCGAACAACTTCAACTGTTTTATAAAGTGCCTTTGAAGTTCGCTTGGGTTGTGGAAATTGACCGGAATACCGAGACTGGCTTCATTGAGAGAACTTCAAAGTAATTAATAAAAAAAACTGGAAGGCTGGCGAACAACTTCAATTGTTTTATAAAGTGCCTTTGAAGTTCGCTCGGGTTGTGGAAATTGACCGGAATACCGAGACTGGCTTCATTGAGAGAACTTCAAAGTAATTAATAAAAAAAACTGGAAGGCTGGCGAACAACTTCAATTGTTTTATAAAGTGCCTTTGAAGTTCGCTCGGGTTGTGGAAATTGACCGGAATACCGAGACTGGCTTCATTGAGAGAACTTCAAAGTAATTAATTAAAAAAAACTGGAAGGCTGGCGAACAACTTCAATTGTTTTATAAATTGCCTTTGAAGTTCGCTCGGGTTGTGGAATTTTCCGGTATATAAATACCATGGAGCATTAAAAAAAGATAGTTTCACAATAACGTTGTATGATTTAAAATTGTTATATTAGCGTAAGTCAATACAGTTTAATCATGGCACCAACAAATACCACGCGAAAAAGTTATGATGCAGAATTTAAGTTAAATGTCGTAGCATTTGCGAAAGAAAACGGAAATCGTGCAGTGGCGCTATTATTTACTTAATAAACATTATTTATAAATCTTATTTGCATATATTTCTATTTTTAAAATTTCAAACAAGAATATACTTACACGTTGTTGGAATTACCAAGTCGTATGCAATGGCCGGCGGTATCAAAAACGTGATTACGGTAAGTGCGCAGGAGCGACTTATACGCAGGAGCGACTTATCTGTTGAATTTTCCAAAATTATCTGGATTTCCCCCTCCCGCGACTTATACCCAGGAGCGACTTGTAGGGCGGAAAATACGGTAGTTTTTTAAAGAGAGATCAATAATATAACATGGTAGATATTTGGGGAAGATCATTACCGCATATCAAACAACCCGAAGGAGGAGTTTCCATCGAACGAGTAAAGAATCTTATATCAAGAGCGATCACAGATAGATTAACTCAGATTAACTCGGTGATAATTTTATTTCAACGACGGAATCGTTAAAAACTCTCAACGATAAACATGACGTTAATATAAATCAATTTGCAAGCGTACAGAAATCCGTTACAGATATTCAACTTCCCATTTTCAATTTCTTTGGGATTCCACCGGTGACAGCACAGAAACTCTCACATAAAAACCACCATTGATAATTTAGAAAAAATACTATCCGAATATCCAGATTTTTGTATAAAAATTTCTAATTTCTTTGAACCTCCACTGGGAAATCCGTTAATAAAAGTATCAGATATAGAATTCACTATTAATGATCTAACAGATCATCAATCCTTGTATGTAAATCACGAAGTAGAATTTGTAATTTTTCGTAAAAACATCATTGATAATTTCTTTGGGGTTCCACCTGTGGTCACACTGAAACTCGCACAGATAAAAACCACCATCGATAAACTAACAACACTTCAATCAACGCATGAGGATCAACACATGAAGATCATACAATTTTTAAATTTTTGTAAAAATATCATTAATAAGTTCTTTGGTGGTTCCATAGACAGCATCGATGTAAAATTCCCGGATATAAAACATCCATCGACAAGATAAAAAAAAACTCACGGGGCCATCAAAAATGATTTTCCGAGGATGATAACCACGCTTGAAAAAACTAAAATCCCTCATGAATGAACAAATATTGTAAACTTTGTATACACGATTCAACACGGATCATTTGCTTGGACACCGGAGAATAACATGCTAGATATCAAAAGCGACTGTCAAGGGGATTTACAGACTCACAATTGTGTCTCCAATCCAGTTTAATATTGCAACGACAGGAATAATATCATCTACTGGTGAGAATGGTGTAATATCAGCGATCATCGACAAGGATTCATCTGTGAGATTTGATATAGTCACCACGGATAGAAATCTGGTTAGGGTATCAATAACCTGGTTCATAGAACTTGTAGTAGATTTAAGTAAACAACTGAATTGAAATCGTCGCTGTTTAATAACAATGACAACTCAACAATACAAACTAAGCTCAGGTTGCTCTCCGAGGAGTATCAAACAAAAATAAAAAAATATCATAGAAGGATTACCGTTGTTGATGTAACTGCGTTAACTCATCTTTTAGTATATTATAGTTGGCCTAATATTATTTCGGAACAATTTGGAAGGAGATTACCCAATAACAGTTTTGTGTTCTCGTATAAAAATAAACCCGATGGAACTCTTGATTGGCAAACAATATATCTTCAAAAGGGGACCTATGAAGTCGAAGATATAGGCAATGAAATTAAACACCAAATATCAATAATCACCGGAAGAAAAATAGAAGAATGAGAAAAATATCCCATTGAGATAATTGGGCATGAACCATCGTTATCAACGTCCATCAATATAAATTCGGAGGAATATGCTGTGGACATAAACAATAGTTCAGTTAGAATCGTATTAGGATGGCCTGAAAAACCTCCAATGATAATTGGTCTTTAGCGTTTACCAGAACCTAAAAGATCTGATTTATTACAACCGTTGAATCATCCAATGATGTTGATTTAAATTTTATGGGTTATTTACACACGCTACAAAATCATGCAAATATGATCGAAAAATACACTGTATACGATGATCCAAAAAGCTACGAGTATAAAACATATGGTGATGTATTATGGGATTTTAAATTTTCACATCGACGAGGAGGGTTTATTATTACGATGAAAAATTTGTATGATAATTTTAGCAGCATCGATAATACATATCAAACAAATTTACAACAACTACGACAATATTTTCAAGAGTATCTCCTTGATATATTCGCTCTCCATGTGATAAAATTATTAAACAGGTTGAGGTGTTAAATTATATTATCTCCGACATGAATTTTCTTAATACGAGATTACTTAAGGTGATAATTGATGATAATGGTCCTAATAAACAAAAAAAATTTTTAAAAAATTTTATTAACGGAGGCTCCATTACCTAATTATAAATTTTGAAGATATCGCGAATTGAAAAAAATCGCTTAATGATCTCATTGATGAATATTTTCCCCAGATACATGCCAGTTGGGGAAAAATAAACCCCGTGATAAAAGAACCACGCAGAGATGAATATATCACCGATGATAAACCTACCCCTGAAATTGATTTAAATGATCCCGATGAAGGTTTTTTTCATTCGTTGAAAACCGCAACAAATTTGACTAAGCGTTACAATGTTTACACTAATGATCAAAGTTATGAATATATAACATACGGTGCTATAACATGGCATTTTTACTTGCATGATCACGGAGGTTGGCTTATTACATTAAATAATAATTTATCTAAATTTGATATCATCAATAGAACATATCAAACAAATTTACAACAACTACAACAATATTTTCAGGTGGATCTCTTTGATATAACAACTTCACGTGATAAAATTATTCAACAGGTTAAGGGGTTAAATCAAATTATCGCTGACATGGATTATCTCAATGCGAGATTACTTAAGGTGATAATTGATGATAAAGGTCCTACCAAACAAGATTTTTTAACGAAATTTCATTAACGGAGGCTACATTACCTAATTATAAATTTCTTGGATATAGCGTCCCATCGTTGAAAAAAATGTTTAATAATCTCATCGATGAGTATTTTCCAGAGATACACGCGTGTTGGGTTAAAACAATCCCCGAGGTGGATATTCTCAGATATTACAACGCTCCCGATGGAACAGGTAGACATGTGCACTGAACAAGGTTGATATAAAAAGAAATATCGCGGTACATCTTTCTTGTGATATTGTGTTAGGTAGTTATACCATCAATTTATCATCGTCGAGTGAAGCAGATCAGGGTTACATTTTATACACGTTTACCCCGAGAATTACACCGGGAGGTTTAATCAATAAAATTTACTTTTACGTCGTTGCGATTGATACTTAATTTTTTCGATGCGTTGGAGGATTATAAATTGTTCAGGAGCATAAATGTTGTGACTGTCCCTGTAAAAGTAATATTTCCATGATGCGTTTGATTGTTTACCATAGAAATAATCATCGTCGGAGTCAAATTCATCATCGGCGGGAAAATAATCGTAAATATCTCCGTAGAAAACCTCCAGAATGATATTTTCTTCATAAAACCAACTCGGATATTCTTCGTCGTAGTAAATTTTTTCGCCGATCATCGATATGTCATTCATTATATATATTTGTTTATCTAAATTGCAATTTTCAGAATTGTAAAAAACTAAGCAAATCCGAAAGATACTCTATTATTGAATCTTTTCAAATACACCGTCAAAATTGTACCAGACGCAGCGTATAACACAGCTCTAGACTTAACATCGAAGTATTTACTCGTGGATGTTATTGACGGAAAATCAATAATAGAACTATCAATGAAAGCTGTTACAGGTCTACATGGTTGTGATTTTATTTTTGGAGCTGAGTTTAAACAATTTTCACGTTGAGTTATAACATGTAAATTTTCTACATGGTTGTCAAGCTTATTTCGATTAATATGATCAACTACAAAACCGTTACTGATCTTTCCGATGAAACACTGGACAAGGAATCGATGAAGATAATAATGTTTTTTATTTTTATTTTGATCATACACGGTAATTTTTACATACCCGGTGTTACTAACTGTACCAAGTGGAATCTTTTGTTGTCAACGTCAGACGATTTCATCTCGTGAAGCCTCGTAGTTAATGTAGATCGGATGAACAACGTACTCGTTGTTATTCATTATTATTTTATATGAGATTTTATTTATCTAAATTGTTAGATATTTTTCTGTTGAGATAATCAATCAGAGACTGTAACAGAGACGGCTTATTATGATGCTCGTAATACATTTTAGCGCGGTATAATTTTTTAATCCGCATCATGCACACAATTTAGTCTTTCCTCGTACTCCAATACCGCAATTGATGCAAGGTTGTGGTCCCGAGCTTCCTCATCGGATATTTCGTATATGATCCCCACAGAACTCTTTTTGACATAATTTACCACATCGTATAGTGTTGATCCGATAGGTAACCAATTACAGTTGTTCATTTAACAAATAAAATTTTTTTATTTAAATATACTTTATCTTTACATTATGTTTATGATTCCCGAGATTGAGATAAATACTCAACGGAAGAAGCGTTTTAACCTAGATGATAAAATAAAATTTCCCGTGAAGTTATCAGCGATTTAAAATAGTATTCGACGTTCTAAATTTAAAATTGACGGTGCCAAATACGTATTTTCGACGTTTCTAACTCCTAATATCGAATACAGAATGACTGATTCTCGTGCCAGAGAGATACTATAAAAAATAAATTTTGAAAATACCAAATATGTAATTCAAGTCAAATATAGCAAAATTTATGATAAAAAAAATCACTGGTGGAAAATCTTTGCGTGTGTATAATCATCGTGAATGCGTATTAACCTCAACGGGAAAACCAGTAGTGCTGACTGAGAAAACTAAACCGTGAATATTAACCGGAATCGATAACAGATATTATAATCATGTGTATCCGTTGACAGTGCTAGTTTATGGATTATATACCATAAATGATACGGATTTGAAAAAACTTTTCCCGATGAAATATTAAAAAATTAACTGTGTTGCAGAATGGGTCATAGAACACTTTAATAATATTAAACAAGGAAACGATTTAATTGAGTTGAGAAAATCAAAAATATTAACGTGGGCTGAATCAGTTATACAATCAGGAGCATCCGTAAACGATGTTATCACGTTGGAACACGTGTTAAGATTTCCTATTACCATGAAAACATGTACCGGAGATATTTTACACGAAACAAAATATAAAAAAAACCAGTGCTCCCATTGAAATCATCGATCATAACGGTCAAGTTTGGAGTGTTTCCTTGACAATATTTCCAATGTCACGAACGGTAAAATATTATCATGGGGATATAATTGACGCTATCCACGAGATGAGTAAATTCGACCCCATTGGTATATGGTTGTTTAAGGACGAATGGGGAATATATGTTCAATTTTTTAAACCCAACGGGGATTTATACCGAACAGAAGCTATCAGACACAAATGAATAATCTCGTGTTGAGATACACTAATAATCCTGATGAAATCACCAAAAATTGTTTTACGATACCCACCGTCGCAGCTCATTTCTTCAGAAAGAAAAACTCTTGGAAACCACTCCGCGCCAATCTTTTAGAAGTTGTTATGGCTAGTTGTGTAGAAACCTCGCACGGTGGATTATGGAATACAAAATATGAGTCACAAAATATGATATGCGTGGATATTGTATCGTGTTACCCGGCGAGTTTTCTTGGACAGGGAGAATGTCATGAATATTTTATACGGTTTGGTCATCCTACACATGAAATGATGAGAATACTTATAAATGGACCATTACCTGAATTTGATTTAACGGGATTTGCTAGAGTAACATCGTTTAAATTCGCGGATGGTCTTCATGGTGTAGTTTATCTCTGGATGGGAAAACATATCCACATAAAGAAATGGGCTCTGATAAAGCTATTAAGGTTTTCATTAGATAAAATGGTGTTGATGAGGTTGCCTGTATCCGAAGCAATAATTTCATACCGGAAACAAACCGATGTTTGGTTACCAACTCCTGATGAACACGATGATCCAAGAATACAAAAAAATGTCTAAAGAATCAAGCAAAAGATCTCAGAAGGATAATAATCGGGAAGTTTACCCAAGGTGGATCAGAAGATCATAAAAGATGAACTTCACGATTGATAATTGATGCTGCCAAATTAGATTTTATCATCGCGGATACAACCACCAAAGGAACATTTATATCAAGATCAAAGGCTTATTTATTCAACAAGGAAAAACTCGGAACCATCGTTGAATATTAAAAAGGAGAATCACCGCAGTTTACTCATTTGCGATCTTCGATGCTCAGTTATACTTTGATAAACATATTCTCGATGTTTAATAATGTCTCTGATATCACGGTTAGAGTTGCAACAAATTCGTTTTATTTTGATGTAAAATATTCAAAACGCGTCGATGAGTATACTAACACGAGTGAAAATTGGGGCACTTGAAGAATAAAGTGCGAGCAAATATACAATTACAACAAAGAACTCAATGATCCCATCGAAAATAATTACCACGAGGATACCAACGATGATATATCATTGTCGCCTTCCATGTATGATCCGATAACCAGGCATAAAACGGTTGAACGATCCAGGAGGATGCGGAAAGACAACTCGAGTGATATATTTATTTGGAAAGAATTCTGACTTTATCGTGTTGACTCCAACTCATTGTCTTGCCCGCGAGATGAAATCCCGAGGAGTTAACGCATGTACGTATTATAGCTTTTTTAGATAGAACGGAACTGATTTGACTCGTGATCGCATGGGAACAAAATATATTCCTCGGATACTTATGTGGGATGAAATTGATACTGTATCGT
The DNA here is from genome assembly GCA_030141615.1 of Unio pictorum. Taxonomy (NCBI): domain Eukaryota; kingdom Metazoa; phylum Mollusca; class Bivalvia; order Unionida; family Unionidae; genus Unio; species Unio pictorum. Next base: position 4,993,747 of record JARLTB010000006.1, on the reverse strand, counting down.
TGGATTTGTTAAAAACGTTTTTAGAGTGATTGCTAAAGAAAAATGCCGCAGTGATCATGTGTGGGGATCATGGTCAACCACCGCCATTTGTTGGAGAATCTTCTCACAAATGACTGAAAAAAACAATGTAGATTACTAAGAAGAAATTAACATGGATCATCGTTCACTCGATGCAGAATTAACTGTATTAAAATCCACGATAAGATTACAACCGTATTATATACAATGTGAAATAACACGTAAAATGATTCCTGAAACTCACATTGACGAGTTTTGGGACACATGAAAACCATCAGACATAGTTGTCGCTAGCAGAAAAAAAATATTTGATAAACTTCAGGTAGAATTATTTAAACTCACAAAGAGAAATTCCCGATGGAACCGGTTTTGTATGTTACAGGCCTACGGATACACAACAACAAAATATAGAAGTTGATATTCCAGGAAAATCACAATGATATCACCGTAGTTGAAGATTCGTTACCTGCTAATAAATCTCCGTGGGTGTTAGGATACGCGATGACAATACACTCATCACAAGGATTAACTATCACTGATACAATCATGTGGATCGTTGATGACTTCATTGAGTGGTCAAATCTAGTGTATCTCACGGTGTCACAAGTATGAAGAATAAATCAACTTAGAAGAATTGCTATTATCTGAGATTAGTAATTGAGTATCATCCAGGATAACCTGTAACTGTTCATGAGTAAAACTCCATTGTGGCGTAGTTTGGTCTAGTTTGTAACGCGTTGATATATTTTTAGATGTTATCATGGAAAATATTTTGTGCGTGGTAACACTCCATATTGTAGTACCACCTTCAAGTTCACCGGGTTCGTATAAATATCTCACTGTGACATTACTAGGTAAGATATCTGATTGAAAATCTTTGAATTTCACATTTATATATTTTTTTGTTATCGCGATGACTGGTTTCATGTTTATGTTTTTAGTGACTTCATTGTTAAGCGATGCAGTTACTTCCGGTAATCATTTTACCCATTCACGAGATCGTTATCATCGATGAATTCTTTAGCGTACTGATAATGAAAAAATTTATCCCCGAGAGTTCTGTTAAACCGTTCAATGATTGCTTGATCGCGATGGATTGCAGTATGTCCTCGTATTTTAGTGTTACATTGCTTCATTGTTGATGATGCTTCACCTTGAATTCTTTACCGGGATCAACCTGAAGGAGATTTGGCCATCGTAGAAGACCTCGACGATAAATCTTTTTAAACACGGAGGCAACTTCCGAAGAAGTTTTTGATGATAACGGTTCAGCTTCTTTGTATCTACTCGCGACATCGTTGACCGTTAACACGTATTTATAAACACGTTTTTTAATGGTATCATGTGGCAGAAATAATATATCAGCCTGATGAACTTCATTTGGGATATTAACATCGAATGACACGTATTGAATTTTCTTTGGACGCGGTAAATAAATTTGCCATATAGCTTGTTTGGCTAATCAATCAGCTGCTGTTTCACGTTTTACCTTTGCGGCGCTGGCAAGTTTATCAATGGCGGATTTTGCCATGTAGTATCCAGTCGGAGAATAATAAATCGCTTCCATATCAGATACCTAAACCCGTGACTAATTTACCCTTCATGACTGTTTTTATTATCCAGGATGCCAATTTTTCTTTAAAGGTTTTATTAGGAATTTAATTCATTGCGTGGATCAATTTTACATTCGCGAGATGGCGCTGTTCAAGATCTTGATCATCTAGTCTAATATCTAATTGTGTTCCCGGTCCACAATAACTATATCCAGGAAGGTGTTTTTCTCCTGGATACTTTGCCCATGGCGCCCCTGGAAATTTTAACTTGGAGGTAATATCACCACCGTTTTTTTTTTTTTTTTACAAATCTGAATTTTTTATACCGCACCGCTCACATTTTCTGGTGATTGCTGCTCTATTATTTTTTTGTTTTGGTAGGTGTTGGGTTAATCATTGGGGGTATTAGCTTTACATTTCACACAATATAAATCCATAAAACTTGTAAGTTACATTTAATGGAAATTACAGATTTTTCAGCGTTGAAATGACGAGTACTTGCCAAACATCATCCAATGCTACCTAACTCCATCCAGATGATAATTATTGGACCGTCAGGGAGCAGTAAAACACAACAGCTACTCAACTTGATCATGAAATGGATGGCATGGGAAAACTGTATTTGGTGGCACCAAGCATTGACGATAAACATTGCTATCAAGTACTAAAAGATTACAACGAAAAAGCCTCAGAGATCACCGGAGAAAACATCATCGAGTTTATCACAGATATTGACGAAGCACCATCCATGGAAGATATTTCTGGGGACATTGACAATCTTGTCGTATACGATGATACCATGTTGGAATGACATCCCGCGAGGATATTTTCCCGCAGCAGACATAAAAACACAGACGTGATATATGTCACTCAACGATACTCAAATTCCCAAAGTGATTCATAGATAACTGTAACGTGTTAGCGGTGTTAAATGGAGTTGATACTCATACACTCCGAAATATTTGGCAAACTTGGAGCTGTGGAGATTACGATTATAATAAATTAAAAAATTTCTTTAGCAGTGCTCAGGCAACCCCTCATGGATTTATAACGATAAATTTATCCGACCCCATAACACGATATTGGATAGGACTAGATCGTATATACGGCTAACCTTTCTCTGGTCAATCTAGTAATTTGTGCTTCTCCAATATTTGCCATATATTAACACGTATAATATTAATTCAGGGATTTCACATCTCTGAATAAATATTATTTTGACAAAATAACAGCTGTACTGTTAAAATATTAGAAACTGTTATTTTTACAAAATAAGGGCTGCACAACCCCTTGTAGGGATCGCCCCCTAGAATTTTATAAGTGTTATTTTACTAAAATAACAACTATATTGTTAAATTACTAGAAACTGTTATTTTAGCAAAATAATAGCTGCACAACCTTTTGTAGGGTTGCCCCCCCCCCTCCCGCTGCTAGAGTAAAAGCTGGGTGAGAAGATTTATCATTCTCTAATTATGACTTCAGCAAAACCGATAGAGTAACTAGTAACAAAACATGCCACTCAAGTACTATGTTCATCCATGACTGCTTTTTTAACTAAGGAATAGTTAATTGTAATGACCTGAAAATACAATTTACAGTAGTGATTATTGACCTGTTCTTCAGTCTAGTGCATGGTCAGTAGCAACCTGTAGCTTTGATGAAGCCAGTAGTCAGACAGAACATCTTTTTTATCAGGTGTCAGAACAATCTGCACTACACCAGTCAACTTTTCTCAGTAACTCTGTTAAAGAGGATTAAATAAATGTCATAGGTGTTTTGATTATTTCTGGTTTTGTGATGTGGTATTTATATTATTGTTGAAATATATATTTGTCCTAAAAATCATGGTTTCTGGTTGCATTTAACAGGTGGTTGCTTTAGACCCGTGGTTCCAAAAGTTTTTCAAGCCACCACCACCTTGGTCATTTTCAGCAGCCTCTACCTTATTCTGTAATAAGTATTATTCAGCATTAGCACACACAAACACACAGTAATCCCACCATCCACTTTGGGAACCACTGCTTTAGACAGTGTATTTATAGAATACAATCCATCATGATGATATGGGTTGTAAATGACAGATAGCCACTCATAGCAGAGGTCTCTAAAATCAGGTTTTACTGTACATTAATATTAAACATAACTAATTATTTCACAACTAAAAATTATCGAAATAGTTGTAAATGTATTTTGCCATAGCATGTACTGTCTGTACTCACAAGTTGGAGCTGAATGTAAACAAAATAGACCCAGATCTGCCAGCACACAACGTGCTTTCAGATCATAATTTGTGTTGTTTGTTCTACTGATGACTCCTAACTAATGATGTAGATCCAGATTTGCCAGCACATTATGCAATGGCAGATCTGGGTCTGTACAGTTTGCAGTTGGACTCGACTTACAAGTGAGTGTATGTGATATACATAGCATATAGCTTAATGTTATTTTTTTAACAGTGAATCTATGTCTCGTATATTTTGTATGCATCATAGTGTTCATGTTTCTTTATGGAATAACGGAGAACTGCCTTTGTATTCCTGGTAGTTCATTTTTAAAATATTTATTAATTTAAACAAAATTTGAATTAGCTTACTTTCAACTTTTTGGCTGATTTAAAGATTGTTTTTAGAAACCATTTAAGTTCAATTAATTAAAAATTTAATTTAATATAAGAAATTTAATCTCCAGGATTTAAAGAAATACCATTACTACTACTGGTTTGCCTTTCCTTGTCTGTGTCCCTCTGAAGATTTCAGACTGGTTAGAAGTCCACAGAAGCTTCATGAAAGATTATCTCCTTCACAGGTAAATATGTTGCCAGTCCATCAATTTGTTTTATGTTGTTAGATTTATAAGGAGTTATAACAGTGTATGAGCAGATACAGAATTTATACAGGGAGTGTAAGTAGTTCATTTATCGTAAATTGGTAAAGATTTCTCTTTGTCACAGGAATCTTTTTAACTTGAAAAAGAGCTTTTACTGAATCCTTGAATCAGCCACTGTTCCTAATGGCTAAAGGGAAATACATTTGGGAGAATTAGACTGTAACATGTCATAGGCGATTTTGTTAGGTTCCCATAACAATGTAACATGCTATAGGTGATTTTTATTTTTTCAGAGTGATGTACATAAGTATTTGTTATGCCCCCACAATGAATTAACATGCCAAAGGTAATTTTTTTGTCCCCACGATGATGTAACGTATCATAGGTGGACCTGTTTGAAACAAGATGTAATACCAAACTCCTAGCATTTGTCTCACTAGTCCCAGATTCAAAAGCCTGGATGCATATGCCTGCCTCAAACACCCCAGATTCTAAAGTTGTTACAGAGAGCAAGAGAATCAGTGTGTCGCTTTGTCCTCTTTGTACAGCTAAGATGGGAACAGTCATGAATCAATGACCTCATTAATCTCACAATGAAAACTCCCTGGAAAATTGGGATTTGCCTGCATCTGCTTAAGCTACCATGATGGCAGTTGTTTCATCCCTACCCAGAGCTACTAAACCTACACATCTTTATCATATGAAATAGGCCTTCAAGAATAGACAGGAGAGAATTTTCTGAAGCATGAAGGCCCTCCACTCTGAAACCAAACGCAAATGGCATATCTCTCCATGCATCTTTACCTCAAATAGCTAATTTCCCTCCTCTGGCATTTTGAAGGAGAAAGTTAACACCGATATTGATAAATGGTTACCACTGCAATAATTGCTGACATCTTTCATCTTCATGGAAGAGAGGATATCAGACAGAACAAAGTGTTACCTGACCTTCTCTTCAGCTTTGATTATAAAAAACCATTAGCTCTGTGTCAAAAGTGGTATCTATCCTGGGTCCTAGCCTGGTTGAACAAGATGCCATTTGTACCATTTTCAAAGACATCACTGGGTCACCTTTTATTACAAGACCTGCTTCCTCATTGCATTCAATATTGATATCCAGAATCAGAAAAATACATGCCCTATCAGGTGACCCAAATTATTTTCAGTTCCAACAAGAAGGGGTCTATTTTTCTGATGAAGGCACCCTCTTTCATCACTAAGAACAGGCCATTCAGTACATGAGTAACCAGACTTGTAAAATGAAACCACTGTCTACTCTGGACACTTCAGGTCAAGGCCACCCAAAGACCTAGCACAGACTTTAAAGTGGTATCTTAATTATTATGCTGCTGTTTTGATGGAGATCATGCCTAATTTTACCTCACATATAAAAACAGGAAGATCTATTAGCGAACATTCTTTCATCCTTGATAAAGTAGGTTATTAGCTCTGCATATTTTAGAAATTAAATTATTAAGCACTTTAGTTCATGTACTTAAAGCAGTTTCCAACAGCATCGCATTTGACTGGAACTGTTCTCTGGCATCATTCAGAAGATCAGAATCCATATTTTTCAGCTTTTATCACCGAAAACTGTCACCTTAAAGGGCTCAACTCAATCTGGTGGGACCTGTATCAGTGGCACAACAGGTTACCTTTCCAGGTCACTTTACAGCCTCTTAAAATGCAGCTTCATGACTTCTGCTGGATTTGTATGGGCAACAATTTCCTTATTTGAAGCCTCTCTCTGACAGATGGAGTCTTTTTCCATTTGGGTTATCTAGACGCTATTCCATATACTGTAAGGGACTACAGAAGGTATTATAATTGGGTGGATACTTACCGAAATATAATGGACATCATCCCATCTTCCCCATATATACAGCCACATAGACAGCATGCCTTACACTTCAGTAGAATCTGAAATTTTCATAGGATTTGCCCCCAAATTCCTATACCAAGCATATATCACTCTGCCCAACCACCACCAAGGTTCAACTTGGTAGATAACTTGTAGGTTCTATTTTAGCTAAAGGTGTTATCTGGGAGGGCTGAATTTGTGAGGCAGTAGTAGTTCTCCTAAAGTATTATGACTGTGTGCTTTATTGTTGAAGAACATAATTTATTAGAGAAAGTTGGTATCTCTGGTAGCATCTCATAACCTTTTATGATGTAAATTGACTTTTCACATATTTTTCTACAAAGCACAAATGTTAAGGGCCGGTAAACAGTAATTCTTCTTTAGGAAATGATTGTACCATCCCTAATATACAACTTCAGTAACATGCATTTTTTTGCAAAATCATGAAATTTTATGCCCACAAAAGTATTTTAATTGCAATGGAGGCTCGATACAAGTTCATACTATATTGTCAATTCAACCAACAACAAATATTATACTTTACTAAACTAAAATTTATTAATTTAATATTAGTGTTATTATCAGCATCTTATAATCATTATCATAATCTAAATCAGCAATAATAAGAACTGCAGCAATATTAACAAAGTTTACCTCATTAAATATTTTCTTTTCTTTTGTTATAGATGGAAAGTTTGATAACTGTATATGATGAATTTCAAAGTCACCATAGCAACCACCAAGGGTATTTCATTGTAGTAGAGACATTGGATGATGTGTTAAAAATAGATTCTGTGCAAAATATATCAGAGTACCTGAATCAAAATACAAAGGTAAGTTACATAAAATATTTTCTTTGGAATAAATATTATGTATTGATACTAGTGTGTACTAACATCTTTTTACTTCTGTACATCTTTAATGTTGCAGTTGCAGGGTTTGATTGCTCACACCACCAAATGTCTTTGTGGAGTTTAGTGATATTGATTTGGGGTATTTGTGTAAAATGGATTAAACAAACAAAGCAACTAAAATTATAATACAGAGGATTCTTGCATATAAAATGAACACTCATGTAAAATTCTATATTAAACATACATATTATCTCTACATTTCATAAGTTTCCAGTTTTCCTTGACAGGTGCTGTTTGGATTTTCAGACCCTTGCACTCTAGAAGGGAACCCTGGCTGGCCTCTTAGAAATTACTTAGCCCTTATTTCCTATTACTGGTATGTATTTGTATCTTCTCTTAGATTTTAAACAGCTTTTTCTCCTGTCTTTCTAGCATTTAGTGAAATTACAGGTTAAGTATAAATGTAGGTGGAAAAGGGAATTTCCTGAAACCACTTGTCCAGAACAAGTGGTTGAAACAATTTGATCAGCCCTGATACACCTGCTTATCTGTATATGTCTCCTTATTCTCAGGTGGATTTCAACACATATTTTGAATATTTTGATAAAGTATTTTGCTGTCATGGTAACACATCATAGTTCTATTTTCCATTATTTATTGAGTCAAGGATACACAATTTGTTTTATCTCTTGTATCAATATATATATATATATATATATATATATATATATATATATATATATATATTTATATATATATATACTAGCTGTTGTTAAAACCTCTAGTTGCTGAAAAGATTTGAGACTTTTACTGAAAGCAGGAACTAATGCAAAGATATATCTAATGTAGCAAAATTTTAAGATTTAAGCAAGTGAAATTTTTTAAAGATACATTAACACAAATTTGACTTGAAAGTAGTTACAGAATAAATCTGGGTATGTGAGAAATCTCCTTGTAGCTTCCCACAGGTTAGTAGTTCTTACTGTGTTTCTTCTGGTTTTTCCTCCACTGGCCACTATAACCTATCATGTACTGAGAAATGGCATTAAACTCCAAAACAACAGCAACAACTTATTTTTAAAAGATTTTTAAATATAATTTGTTTGGTTCATGAGAACTAATAAAAAATTGTATTATTTGTCAGAGCTTTTTATGTATATTTTCCATTGATTATGACTAAGTAGGACTTGAAATACATGCTGGAGATGGTGAAGTAATATATCATGGTCTTTTGTATCAAATGCTGCAGAATCCCTATATCAAGGGGAGATCATTGTGCCCGACTGCTATCTTGGTGGACAGATATTTTTAGCTCATTTAGTTATAAATTGTTATCTGGGAGGAATAAATTTACAAGATAACAGCTTGTATTTGGCATTCAGAATATAGCCTTACAGTGGTTCAAGTCCTACTTAGTTAACAGGACACAAATTATATCTGCAAATGGAATACATTCCAGTCCAGTTGACGTATGTTGTGGTGTTCCACAGGGATCTTGTTCTTGTTTGTTCATTAGTACTTTCAAGACTGGACTATTGTAACTCAATTCTGTCTGGTTTGTCACAATATTTACTCCAGAAACTTCAAAAAGTTCAAAACACAGCTGCTTGGATCATCTTTAGAGTACCTCGAACAGAGCACACCTCACCACTGCTCTGTACCCTACACTGGCTATCAATTCAATACAGAATCAAACACAAAATTTGTTCTCTGTGCTATGTTTCACTAACAGACTCCATTCCAACATACCTATCCAGCCTCACCCATGTGTATACACCAGCTAGATACTTATGCTGTTCTTCTGATAATCGTATACTCATTGTTCCCACTGTGAATACGAAGGCATATAGACAACGTTCTTTTGCATACCAGGGCCCGACAACGTGGAATGAATTGCCCATTGAAATTAGACACAAAGACACAGTGGTCCCTTTTATGAGTGCTCTTAAAACTCACCTGTTTTGACTGCAGGGACAAACTTAGAGACCTAATAATGTTTTGTATCTTATATGTTTTCAGCATGTTTTTATTTTTTCCAATTTCATTGTTTTTGTTATTTGTTTTTCTGTTGTGTAGTCATATCATTATAGATGGTGTAAAGCACTTAGAGCTTCGAAAAATTAGGTGCTATACAAAGTCCTCATTATTATTTGTGGCAAAATCCACAAATATTTCTGTTACTACTTCTGCTCATGCTGAAAAGCATGTTCTCACCAAGAGAGCACTCACAAAAAAGCCAGATTCAGTGTTGATACAAGTTCTCACTTAACAAGGAAAGTATTCTCCATCCATATTTCCAGTTTGTCTCTCTTTCTATCTTGACAGTATTCTGCCTTTGCACATTTAACCACAAGTTCGTTGTCTTTACACATTTAATTGTACTTTGGTACTTGCATTGGTAGCCTATGTAACTGTACCAATAAGTTAGGGCTATATGTTTAATTATGTTGGCGTGCACAGCCCTGAGACCTATTGAAATCTCTATATTTCACAATGACTGGCTAGTTACATGTGATTTTTCTCTGATAATATCATTTAGTGTCCAAACACCACACTTTATTGCATTTACCTGTATGGGTCAACCATGAACCTCTAACACTTAGTATGGTGAAATATTTTGGTAAAATTTGTCTGCTATTGTCCAGTTAATGCTACAAGGCATAGCTCTGTACCAACTTTCTGTTGATTAAAAAGAGGTAGGTGCAGAGCTACAACAGGTTTATACATTCTGCTCTATTTGTCTTACAGGTTAGACCACGGGCAAAGTACAAAAATCAAAGGATGAAGAAACTATAAGCCTACATGCTGATGTGTCCTCAGTGTGAGAATGTTTGGTGGAATAGGGAGATAATTCAACAAAGGATTATCCCATTACAAAATGCAAGAAATCTTTACATTCAAAGACAGCCTTGGTGTAACAGCCAATTCTTTTAACCTGCTAAAGGAATCGCTGTTTCCCTGTGGAAAGAATCAACTAGCTGATTCTTTTCCCAGGGAAATGTTTAGCATGGATGAAAGAATAGGCTGTTAACCAGTGTATACAGGCAATTATGGAGACCAGTCTAACTTACATATGGCTTCTCTGCACTCTTCATTTATGATGCTAAGCTTGATACCTCAGTTTTCAACAGATGCTGCCTTTCATTTCTCTCAGCCCTTGGTCAGGAGAAGTGACTCTTTAATCATTGACCGATTGGAGATCACTCTTTCTATTTTAGGGCATTCCACAAATTTTGTCAGCAGCAGACCTCATCACCCTTCACCAGCTCCTTTTCAGGCAACTCAGTAAACATCAGTGATGCTTGCTCTTAGGCACCTACTTTACTTCTTGATTTCACCATGTCATGGGAAGATTCAGCCTTCAGAGCTTCCCTTGAAGGAGTTTTCCACCTTTTATCTCAAGAGTTGTGCCCTTCGTCTACCTTATCAACGTTTAGGACCAGAGTTCCAGCATATGTTGATCCTAAAAGAATAATCCAACTTCAGATTACATCTGCAGTCTGGCAGAATCACAGACATTTTGACCTGCCTTCCATCAACATTCCATCAGCAGTTCTACTTTTGCTACACACCAAGTTTTTATTTGGAAACCCTGGTTGACTGGAACATCACAGCCTTGGGGATGACAAAACTGTATTTATGCGGATCAAACATCTTTCAATGACACTCAACAGTGGTTTTGCAGTGTGGTAATCGTGAACAGAGCACATCATATCATACTCCAAATTTAAACGTACATGCATGGGAGTTGGTCTCCAGAATGGCTCAGGTCTTAAACAGAGCTGCTGAACATACTTTAGTCAATTTGTAACAGCAGCTTCATGTGTTCATTGGTGGAATAAGATGCACTGTTCTCCACCTCCACCTTCCTTGAGGAACATCATAATGCCAAGCTTCAGTCACAACGTTTTACTTGTCAGATTGGCAAACAAGCCACTAAGGAGACAAATTTTCCCATCCCTCCATTGCAACACAAATACAGGGACATTTTGGGAAATCAACAAACAAAACCAAGGGACATGACTCAAACAAATACCGCTGACAAGTTGTCCTATCATAGTTCCTTGTGTCCAAAACCATGGTTCTTGCAAACCAAAGTGGACAAAAGACAGAGAGGAGATGATTGCTTACACCAAAGTTTTTATACACAACCACCTCCATCTCTTAAATGACATTGTCTCCACACTACCCTTCCTGCAGATCCCAGTAAGAGGAAGGCTTCAACTCATTGCTGTAGAAAGGAACACGATTTGCAAAGTGGTTTCCAAAGGACTCTGCATCACTTTCAGACATCTCCTCTGTCCAGAGTCCCATCAGCTACAAACATTTCTACAGACCCATTCAAAGCCACCAACTTGCAGCAAGAAATAAATGAAAAGCACAGTAAATTCTTTTGAAATATTTAACTACCTTAGCCAAACAGCACACTGAGCTCTCATCGACTTAAGCACCCTCAATCAGTTCATTCACACTCCTTGATTCTTGATGGAAGCACCATGGCACATTTTGAATGCTGTTCATCAGGGACATTTCATATTTTCATGTCCCTATTCAAAAGGCTTCCAGGAAGTAACTGTGATTCACCAACATTGGCATTGTTTATCAATTCCAAGCACTCCCATTTGGTCTCAACATCTGTCCCTTGGTCATCACTTATCTGATAATTCCATGTTATGACTCCTGTCCACACCATCTCAAAGGCAGTGACATCAAGTTACCTGGGAAACATCCTGCATAAACATCAGGATAAATAAATATCTCTACTGGCAATAGCAAGTTTCCTCCTCTGGTTCTTCATAAAAGAAAAAGTTAGCACCGAGCTATCATCATCATGGAAGAGAGGATATCAGACAAAACAAAGGCTGATCTGACCCCCTCTCCAATTCTGATTATGCATGTTGGCTCTGTGTCTAAAGTGGAACCTATTATGGGTAACCTGGTTGAGCAGAACACCATTTGAACCGCTTTCAGGAACATCTTTGGATGACTTTTTGTACAAGATCTGCTTCCTTATCACATTAACAATGGCAGGCAGAATCAGACCCTATCAAGGGACCCGAGTTACATGCAGTTCCAAAAAGACAGATCAGTTTTACTCATGACATCATCCTCTTTCATCAACAAGAACAGCCTTTCGTCCAGGGGCAACCAGAGCTTTGTACTGAAATCATTGTCTACTCTGGACACTTCCACTCAAGGATTCTGTATGAGCCTTGAAGTGGCTTCTTAACAGGACAGACATTGTGTCGAGGGAGATCATGTCTATTTTTACTCCTCCAATAGGGACAGGCCGATATAACAACACAGTACATTTTGTCCTTAATTAACTGGATTATATGCTCTCCATATCAAGAAATAATGCCAATTCAATGAATTTGTTATGCGTTTTAGCTCATGAAGTTAGAGCAGTTGCCACAAACAATCACTTTTGACTGGAACAGTTCTCTGATATTATCCATGCCATGGGATGGAGATCTGAGCTCACATTCCCCAGTTTTAACCTCAGAGATCTTTGATTCCAAAGGTCTTGATTCAGTCAGGTGGGGCTTATAGGCATGGCACAACATGTCACCTTTCCAGGTCATTCAACATCTACATAAGACATTTAAGGGAGGGAAAAATTTCCCTTTCTGAAGCCTCTCCCTGACAGATGGAGTCTCTCCAGTAAATTACCTGGAAGCTGACTCACATTCATCAAGGAACCGGAGATCGCATATCTGGGGTAAGGGGCTGTACCTCCCTCAAACTCTTACATATTCTATGGTATTAAGTTTGGGAACAGTCTTTAAAGAGGAAACTAACTTTTTCTGGTAAAGTATGTTTCTTCATTATTACTTACCCAATCATAATACACGTACACCCTCCCGGCCTCTCTGCAGTTATATCCATATCGAGAGCGTGCCTTACAGAGAGCAGTCACAGAGATATTCATGGATTTTGCCCCAAATCTCTATGTCAAGGGAGTTCACTGTACCATCCTCTACATAGGTGGGCAGATAACTTATAGCTATTTTAGCTAAATGTTTTTTATGGGAGGACTGGATTTGCAAGTTAGTAGTAGTTCTCATAAGGTGTTATCATTGTATTAGTAGTCAAAAAGAAACATTTTACTATAGAGAAATAGTTTCCTTCATCCCAAGAAGTTAGTTCTTTCTGGTGCATTATAAACTGCTGTGTTTTCAGTAGTTGTGTTACAATAAAAATATAATTTCTACATTAACAGAGGCTTTTACTTAATTTACTCTTCACTGAGATTTCATAATTTAATAATACTCAATGAATTATCAAGGGGAAAAAGCTAATATCAGGAATATTGTTTAAAAGTTGTTTTTTTTAAAAACTTTTGTTTTTAAAACAATTATATAAAAGTTCCAATTGGCTAGTATTGGTGATTGACAGCCAATACATGTCTTTATCTTATGGGTCTTGTATTCATCAAAGCTTATTAAACAGAAGTTCCAGTTGGTTAATATTGGTAATTGACAACCAATACATGTCTTTATCTTATGGGTCTTGTATTCATCAAAGCTTATTAAACAGAAGTTCCAATTGGCTAGTATTGGTGATTGACAGCCAATACATGTCTTTATCTTATGGGTCATCAAAGCTTATTAAACAGAAGCTCCAGTTGGTTAATATTGGTAATTGACAAGCAATAAAATCTGTGTATTATAGGTCTTTTAGTCATCAAATAAACATCTTTTATTCAACTAAGTGAAAATGTCATAATTAAAAGTTTAAAAGACTCATTTGTCAAAGTAGAAAACTTAAGGTAATTTGGTTGTGGAAAATCATAATCATTCTGCATTTCAGTTGAGATAGGATTTTGTTTTGTTGTATATTTCCATGTACAATAACTGTAGATACAGAAAACGTTACATAGCTGGTTACTTATAACTGATGGGTGATGCAGATAACAAGAACATAAAGAATTTTACAATTTATTCTGTCATATTCAACAATATTAAAGAATAATTTTATTTTAATTACTATTTAATTAGTTAATCATAACTAACAACAAATATGGTCTTCACATGGTATGAGTTATTTATTGTTCACTTTGACAAAATTTTAAGGCAGGCTGGTATTATTCTGGTCGATAGGTTTGAAAGAAGGAAAAGCTATTTCCACAAAATTACTTATGTTCTGTGCCTCATGCCACGACCTTTTAGATGGCTTATACTTGAGACAAGGAAGCCACTATTGATTTCGGGACTAAATGGACAGATAGCAAGATCAGAGATACTTGAAGATAAAAGATAGTTGCCATAACATTACTCCTATCTTACACTGCAAAACATGACCAGTCTTTGTAGATGGTTTGCATTTAAAAGAAGATGCCTATCAAATATCAATTCAATAGGTAAAAAGTCAGGGTCCCTGTGACTGTTAAAGAAAAATGGTTTCTGCAAGATAACTTTAGTTCCGTGTTTTTTATTTTATTAACTTTGTGAACATCTTGCATTTGAAACAAGGAATACCTAATGAAAGTAACATTCTGCACAAATTGAATTGTTACTGTGTCCTTTAATACATGATCATCCGACCTGTGGAAGAGGGTTTTACATAATAGAGGTCTGCTTACAACATTACTGATTTTAATATAACATTTATGGCACTCCTGTCACATGCATACATGTGCATAATACAAGGTACAAGTTAAAGATATATGGCTTATGTAACTGACTATATTACAGGTCACATAGATCATGTAGGCATTCCACACCAACTATTTCAGTAATAATGTCATTTTTTAGAATTTGATTCTACACACCTTTAAGTGGCAAGTACAAGTACATGTATTCACTTCATTTTGGATTCATATACATCTATATTTGTTTGCAATGTCATTATTTTGATGCCCGAGAAGTCCTTATTGCAAAATCAATGTTAAAATATGTAGACATTTTGGACGATGTGAACTAAAAGGTGTGTTCAATTACAGTCTGGATTGAATGTCATGCTGTAATGTCACAATGAGGGTTACGCACATTGATAAAGAAAAATTCGTGCTACCCTCTATTGTGATGATTCCTCTTGACTTGCTCTTATTTTGACCCAAGTTTGGTACATGGCCACCATTGTGAAGTCCATAGTGATAGATAATTTTCATCTGGAAGTTTCTTGGTGACAGTTAAGGTGCAGAGCATTCAATAATCAGGATTGAATAGACTTTAGTTAAGGAAAATTAGTATTAAATTTTAAAAGAACAATTATGTTTAATTTAAAATTAGTATATGCACATACATGACCCATGCAATGTGTACTATAGTTTATTTTTATTGGAATATGTAGGTTTATTATTAAGATAGCGTTACATGTTAGGTTACTTTATTTCCAATTTATTCAGTCTTAAATGTGTAGCTCTGTGTATTGCAAAAACAGCACCTCAGCATCTATGTTAAATATTAATTGTGAAGTTAATAATTGATCTGCTTTTCTTTATAGGTTCCCAAGTCTGCAAGAAATTGAAGTATTATGTTTTAGATGCAGAATTAAAGATGGCAACTGTGATATATCACATAGCATAGTGTTGACGGTAAAACTGAGTCCAATGACCACTGAAGCAGGTAAATGTAATCTGCATATTTTTAGCCAAGATTCTGTTCATAGTTCCAACAGTCTGAAAATTCTGCACTGCATTTATATAATAATGTGAGTAAATAAATTATAATTTTAATTATAAGTTCTTTTTAAAAAAATCAATTTTTTACAATTATGTCCCACTTAGAGTGTATGCTTCTCTGTTATGTTATTAGCAATGAGATGGTGATGATACAAAAGAAGAATTAGTATTAGTTTGTATTAGTTTTATTTTGTTAAATATTCTGCATGTATTTTGTTTATTTTATAGACATTGGTCTTATGCACCCTTTCATTGCAATTGGATGTATGCAATCAAAAACTGATTGCAAATATTTTATTTTTTGCAGATCTTCCAAAGTGTGTTGGATGGGAAAAAAATGAAAGGCAGAAACTTGGGCCTAGAATGGTCAACCTTAGTGCCTCCATGGATCCAGTAAAGTAATTTTATACTGGAATCAGTGTATTTTACTTTCAATTCTAATATTATACAATGCACAGTAATTTATTATTTCCTCTCTAGGGTCTTACCTCAGTTTCTTATGCTCCATATGAGTGTTAAGAGCTGATTCACTTCAATGTATGGTGATTTAAATTATAACTGAAATTCCAATTATAGTATATGCAATGGCTGACCATTCCTAATTCAGTGCTTTCAACTGCTCATTTTGCCCTGTTCCACCATATGCAACCTAAATTTACAACCATACAATTACAACTACATGTATTACAAATGTACAACCATATATATATATATATATATATATATATATATAGTTTTTGTCACAAATATATTTTTTACTATACAAGCATATATCACCTTTAAGTTTGTTTATTAAAGCACCAGATATGTATTGTTTCATCTCTCAGTAAAAATATTAAATAAAATATTTTATTGTATTTTATTGCTAATATTAAAGAGTGATTTAAATTTAGTGATACTAAAATGTTACGATTTTATTGTATCTTGTATCAGCCTAATGTTAGAAGTGGTTTTGATGTTTTAATCAATTCTTGTGATCTTAAATTTACAATCTAGCCAGTTTCTTGTTGTCATCAGAGATAACCAATCCGGTAGCCAAGTGGTTAGAGCGTCTGCCGCAGAAGCGGGAGGTCATGGGTTCGTTCCCTGGCCGAGTCATACCAAAGACTTACAAAAATGGTACTAACAGCTGCCTCGCTTGGCACTCAGTGTTAAAAGGTTTGTGTTAGGACTGGTCGGCCAGGTGTCAGGATAATGTGACTGGGTGGGACATCATGCTACATGTCTGCAGCATGATGCTGCAGTGCTAGACATCATTATAAACTATCTCATTGCAGACATCGTAGCGATATGACTGATAAATTGTTAAAGCTTCTTTAAAATTCCTAATCAAACAAACAAACAAACAATTTGTCATCAGACCTCCCATAACAGAACACTGATAAGAGTGGAGAAAAGTAGTCAAAACTCTGGAATGGTTTGATTTCAGAGTGTAAGTTTGCTACCTTCAACCTACCGTGGTTTGTGCTCTTAATGTGAATTATTACGCTTATATTTTAATATTGCATCAGACCTGTCATAGAAATTGTGGATGGTTCTTGCCCTTGAAATAAATGCTATTTTAGACTGGAAAGTGACATTTACACCAATATGTATAATTCGAGTGTTTATGATGTTCTGTGTTATTAATATTTGCATCTGTAATGTATTTCATTTCTTTTCATACATATGAACTGCAATAGAACAATCATAACCAAATTATCCAGTAAAGTAATTTTACGTGTTTTTTCTTTCAAGCTTTCAATAAAATTACTATATTTACATACTTGGTGATTTTCTTTTTCAGTGTTATTAAATAATGATTTTTTTTCTGTAAATATTTCTGTTAAAAATTTCATTATGTGTAGTTGTCCATTTGATTCAGTTTTCCTAAAATGGTATAAGAAGTGTATTTATAGTAACCATTTTTTTGCATTGCTTTTGCAACACAAAATATCTGTCTCAGGTTTCCCACTAATAAAAAGGTCTTGTAAACAACGTGAACATCTGCCCTGACTTGAACAGTTAACACCTGCTCCAGGCTACACACTTGAGACAAAAATGGCATTAATTAAATTTAACATTTCTGTTCTAATTTCTTTTTTTTGAATTGAGTACATAATTACATTTTATTTTGTCAGATATGTTTTAATATGTACTTAATGTCACTGTCAGTGAAAGGAATTGACCTAGTTAATGACATCATGATCTCAAAAGAAGCACTTGAGGTTGCAAGAAACATTTCTCACAAACCAAGGATGGGATTAAATCTAGGATTTTGGATGCTATTTCACAAAATAAAATGGAAGCTGGTACAAAAATCAAGATGGTTTAAAAGAGATGTTTTAATTTATATTTATGCGAAGGAAATCTTTTCATTCATAGTTATTTTCATTGCTGATCCATGACATACAATGAAATATTGCCATTTCCCCCCCCCCAAAAAAAACCCCCCCAATCTTATTACAACATCATGGATTTAAATTTGAATTGAAAACAATTTTGCTTCAGATTATCCGAGTCAGCTGTTGACCTAAATCTAAAGCTAATGAGATGGAGGTTACTCCCTGACCTTGACCTAGACCTGATTACAAGAACCAGATGCTTGTTACTAGGAGCTGGGACACTAGGATGCAATGTTGCTAGGTGTCTTTTGGTGAGTATAATGTTCTTCTATTCTACAATTCACATGCATGCATGCATACATATGCATGTGCGTGCACACACACATGCATGATGGTTGACCATTAAGTCTCAGTGAAGTCAATCATGTGTTGCTCTTCACTTAGCCCAATGAGACTTATTTATTAATCACTTCTTCCATATTGGTATCATTTAGGCAAGATTTACTGCTGTATTGATCCTCAATTGTTCTCTCAGTGTTCAGTCCCACTTTCAAAAGAGACTTAGCTGAACAGTTTTCATGCTATAAAATGAAAATCCTAATTCCAGGTAAGTAGAAAGTTGTTTCCCCCCCCAAAAAAAAAAATTATTAAGGTTTCATACTGCATGAATTTCTTGGAAAACACTCACCCTTTGTATGATTTTATGTTACAGGGCTGGGGTGTGCGAACAATCACATTTGTTGATAATGGCAGTGTGTCTTACTCTAACCCAGTCCGACAGTCCTTGTTTGTATTTGAGGACTGTACAAAGGTCCCTGGGGGCAGATCAAAAGCTGAGGCTGCAGCAGAGGCCCTGACTAAAATATTTCCAGGGGTGGTAAGTATTAAAGTTGTGTTTTTGCATCAGCAGACAGTATAATCAGAAATTCTACCAGGCCATGAAAAAATGAGACTAATGAAAAACTTATTAAGAGTCATCTAACTTTTAAAACCTTCCCGGAAATAGATTGAGCAAATTACCTACTGTTCCCACGATTTATTATACCCAATGAATTGATTTTAAATTTTTTTTAAATGTTTGTCAAATTATTGTGCTATTTGCTTTTATCTATAGCCTGAATCGGCTGCTTGCTTGTATGCATTTGTATGGCTTAGATATGGTATGGTTTAAATAGAAATAATCAAGAGGTTCCAATTGAATTTTCTCCTGGAGGGGAATATCAAATTGATCTACAGATCAGTAGTGGAAGAGAATCATGTAAATATTTAAGTAGTTACTTGGGGAAAGTGGGGTGCACAAACATTGTGTGCTCAGGATGACTCATGGGAAAATGATTGGATGCAGACTTTTGCATCACAACACATGCTACATGGCAGGAGAAATAGTGACCTTTAATTCCACTCACACATCATGATAGTTGTGGATTTGACCATTGCCTTGTAAGAAAATTTCTGGAAGCATTTCTTCAAGATATAGGTATTGATTTACTAGTATCAGTGTCACCATCATTGTCCAAATGATCATTGTTCTTTTTTTACCAAATTTATCCCATAACCCAAACATGCTGAATAATAAGCCCACCCATCATCATCCCCTTATTTTTACACAATCTTTGCAGAAGTTTTTAATGGACATATTTGTCCAAAAATTAGACCACCCTTTCATTTTTGACAACATCATTACATTGGTTCCCTGGTCTCATCATGTAAGAAATACTGCAACACTTTTTCTAATACCATATGTCACATCATGGTTAAGAGGGATAGATCCTTGCAGCTGTTTTGTTGTAATAGTCAGTTCTGTATCATAATGGCACATGAAATATTTATGGGCATGTTTTAATATTCCTCAGGTATGGACAGTTTTGTGTCATAATGGCAGATGATATAATATACCTAAGGTTTAGACAGTTTTTCATAATAAAATCATGTTTTAAATATACCTTAGGTTTGGACAGTTTTGCATAATAGAAGCATGTTTTAATATACCTAAGGTTTAGACAGTTTTGCATAATAAAAGCATGTCTTAATATACCTAAGGTTTGGACAGTTTTGCATAATAAAGACATGTCTTAAAATACCTATGGTTTAGACAGTTTTGCATAATAAAATCATGTCTTAATATGCCTAAGGTTTAGACAGTTTTGCATAATAAAGATATGTCTTAATATACCTAAGGTAGACAGTTTTGCATAATAGAAGCATTTCTTAATATACCTAAGGTTTAGACAGTTTTGCATAATAAAGGTATGTCTTAATATACTTAAGGTTTGGACAGTTTTTCATAATAAAATCATGTTTTTAATATACCTTAGGTTTAGACAGTTTTACATAATAAAATCATGTCTTAATATACCTAAGGTTTATACAGTTTTGCATAATAAAAGCTTGTCTTACAAAATATACCTAAGGTTTAGACAGTCTTGCATAATAAAATCATGTCTTAATATACCCTAGGTTTAGACAGTTTTCATGATAAACGCATGTCTTAAAATACCTAAAGTTTTGCATAATAAAAGCATGTCGTAATATACCTAAGGTTTAGACAGTTTTTCATAATAAAATCATGTTTTTAATATACCTTAGATTTGGACAGTTTTGCATAATAAAGGTATGTCTTAATATACCTAAGGTTTAGACAGTTTTGCATAATAAAATCATGTCTTAATATACCCTAGGTTTAGACAGTTTTCATAATAAACACATGTCTTAAAATACCTAAGGTTTTGCATAATAAAAGCATGTCTTAATATACCTAAGGTTTAGACAGTTTTTCATAATAAAATCATGTTTTTAATATACCTTAGGTTTGGACAGTTTTGCATAATAAAGGTATGTCTTAATATACCTAAGGTTTAGACAGTTTTGCATAATAAAATCATGTTTTAATATACCTAAGGTTTATACAGTTTTGCATAATAAAAGCATGTCTTACAAAATATACCTAAGGTTTAGACAGTCTTGCATAATAAAATCATGTCTTAATATACCCTAGGTTTAGACAGTTTTCATAATAAACGCATGTCTTAAAATACCTAAGGTTTTGCATAATAAAAGCATGTCTTAATATACCTAAGGTTTAGACAGTTTTTCATAATAAAATCATGTTTTAATATGCCTAAGGTTTATACAGTTTTGCATAATAAAAGCATGTCTTACAAAATATACCTAAGGTTTAGACAGTCTTGCATAATAAAATCATGTCTTAATATACCCTAGGTTTAGACAGTTTTGCATTATAAACACATGTCTTAAAATACCTAAGGTTTTGCATAATAAAAGCATGTCTTAATATACCTAAGGTTTGGACAGTTTTTCATAATAAAATCATGTTTTTAATATACCTTAGGTTTGGACAGTTTTGCATAATAAAATCTTGTCTTAATATACCTAAGGTAGACAGTTTTGCATAATAGAAGCATGTCTTAATATACCTAAGGTAGACAGTTTTACATAATAGAAGCATGTCTTAATATACCTAAGGTTTGGACAGTTTTGCATAATAAAATCATGTTTTAATATACCTAAGGTTTAGACAGTTTTGCATAATAAAAGCATGTCTTAAAATACCTAAGGTTTAGACAGTCTTGCATAATAAAATCATGTCTTAATATTAGGGCATAACCGATTAGCATTTTTCTACCGATTTCCGATTCCGGATTTTGGGCATGAAATTTTTCCGATTCCGGATACGATTCAATTAATTGGAAATGCAAAATCCGTATTTTTTTTTTCTAAAAAATGTCATCTTCCGTTTTCGGGTTTCTGGTATCTGGTTTTGCCTTGTCTACCATGTTACTTAGTACTTTACCATATCCGGCTTCATTTCCGGTTTTTAACCGCCAGTTCAAATAGATTGTCTCAGCGTGGTTGTGTTGACCATATTGGACTTTTCTGACTTCTTATTTAACTTCATTAATGCACTATCGAATGACACGCAGTGTTAGACACGGTGCTATAGAAATTCAACTTTATTATTTTTATTATCCGAATCGGTCATTCCTGCCTTGTCCGACTCCGATTAATCGGAAGTTCATACTATCCGGTGGAATCCGATTTCCGGATGAAAAGTCGGTTATGCCCTACTTAATATACCTTAGGTTTAGACAGTTTTGCATAATAAAATCATGTCTTAATATACCTAAGGTAGACAGTTTTGCATAATAGAAGAATGTCTTAAAATACCTAAGGTTTAGACAGTTTTGCATAATAGAAGCATTTTTTAATATACCCAAGGTTTAGACAGTTTTGCATAGTAAAGGCATGTCTTAATATACCTCAGCATTGATCAGTTTTGTGTCATAATGGCACGTTTTGTTACTTTAGAGAAAATAGCATCAGCAATGAAAACACTTGGGGGATAATTTCTACTGCACAATATGTTTCGAAATAACCTTACTTGACTAAAATATATGTTATGAGTACGAATAAATATGCATAGAAAACAAATACATTTGCATGCCACATAATTATACTATATTGAAATAATGTGTTACAATACTGTATTGTTATACTTTATTATAAAATTATTATAATACTGGGTTGCAATAGTGTATTATAATGTAGTTCAATATTGGTTCAATACTTTATTACTATAGTGTATTTCATTACTCTGTTAATATATGTGCTGTATTATAATACATACCTTTAATTTAGTACTTTATTTTTACACTATATTACAGTGCTGCATTTAAATATGTATTACTATATTACATTAAAATATACTGTATTATTTGACGATATGTTTATGAGATATGGTATCCTCACACTATTATGACCTGTGTCAGATCCAGACAAATATATGAATTATCAATGATAAACAGAATTGTCAAAAGCAAACTAATCAATGAAGTACAACATTTCCATGTCAGGATGGTAATACCTTAACATTTATTATGTTTTGTTGAGCAAGGGACACAACTGTGTCTCAAACAAGAATTTGTATGTGAATGGAGCTTCACACTTTACATCAAAAGTACTTATGCAGAGTTAAATTTCAAAGATTACTGTACTAACAGAATCATTGTACTGGTATATTTTACAGAAAGCTAGAGGTGTCAACTTATCCATTGCAATGCCTGGTCATTCTGTTCCAGGTAAGTTCACGTCACCTGGTTCATGTGGTTTCCATTGGTATGCCAGGAAAACCTAAACCAGAGACAGAGAAAAATAAAATGAAGTGATATGAAAATGAGGTACCAAAATAATATTTGGCACTAGATGCCACTGTGAACATTTAGAATGTACATGAATTAAGAAATTTTTCTTTGGCAAACATACAATTAAATGCAACTGTTATACATGAAATAGTCTGGGGAAATTACCGGTAATACTAATGTGTAATATGATCAATGTTTTCAAAAACTACTAAGGGTACTTTAAGTCTTTGCTGTGATTGCTTTCATTGAATTATTAGAGGTACTCCAGACTTACGGGATCGACTGTTTTCACTGAATTACCAGCAGTACTAAGGGTACCCCAAACCAGTAGAATTGACTGTTTTGACTGAACTACCTGGGTTACTCTATGCCTATTGCATTGGCTGCTTTCATTGATCAAAAAAATCTGATTGTTTGGGGCAGAAAGCAATTCAGTTTTTTTTTAAATGATCAACAAAAATTTAATCAAAGTTGAAAAAATTCATTGCGTTTTTAAATACAAATAGAATTTTTACAAATAAATGCTTGTTTAGTTGAGTTTGGCCATAAGTAGCCTATAAAATGAGTGTACCTGACTTCAGAGTACTAGGCAAAGTGTTTAACCAAAGTACTTTGATTCTGAGTATTTGCATATGAAGAAGTCTGAATCAGATTCATCATTTTACACAGGGTAATGTTAATAATTCTTGGTTAGTTATTTTACACCACTTCAGCACTTTATTTGTCTGTATCAGAAGAAATGGGAGCTAAATGCTGAGGTTGCCAACACAGGCTGGCCCTGATGGGTATTGAACTCATGACACAAGGACTAGAGCTAAATGCTGAGATTGGCATCACATGCTGGCCCTGATGGGTATTGAACTCATGACACAAGGACTAGAGCTAAATGCTGAGATTGCCATCACAGGCTGGCCCTAATGGGTATTGAACTCATGACACAAGGACTAGAGCTAAATGCTGAGATTGGCAACACAGGCTGGCCCTGATGGATATTGAACTCATGACACAAGGACTAGAGCTAAATGCTGAGATTGGCAACACAGGCTGGCC
This sequence comes from Unio pictorum, assembly GCA_030141615.1. NCBI lineage: Eukaryota > Metazoa > Mollusca > Bivalvia > Unionida > Unionidae > Unio > Unio pictorum. The sequence continues at coordinate 4,969,476 of JARLTB010000006.1, read as the reverse complement.
CTGATGGATATTGAACTCATGACACAAGGATTAGAGCTAAATGCTGAGATTGGCAACACAGGCTGGCCCTGATGGATATTGAACTCATGACACAAGGACTAGAGCTAAATGCTGAGATTGGCAACACAGGCTGGCCCTGATGGATATTGAACTCATGACACATGAAATAGGAATCTGATATTTTAACAACTGAGCTACAACAGCTCCTTTTTTTTTACACAAATTGTATGCATACTATCCCCCCAAAAAAGTACTTTAAATTTTTTAAATTTTATTGTGTATTGTGTAAATCAGTGTATTTAATGAATTTCCATGTTGTAAATATAATTTTTAATTCTATTCATGATTACACATAGTACATGATCAACTTTACAGAATAATTCTAAGAGATTGAAAATGAAAAATGGTAATTGTTCAACTTATTGTATAAATTTATGCAAAATGAGCACTCTTCAAACTGCACTTCTGGCATAATCATTTATTGTTTTAACATAGACACAATATACATGTAATCTTATTTGACTGAGCTTGTCACAAGAGATATGATGATAAATATAAACAATACGTGATAAATATATACACAGTAGTGTTATTTCCTTACCTTTCATGTTTGTAAGAGCCATACAAGATAGATATTTGAACCAACTTGACACAGACAACCTCCTGTAGTGTAGGATTTTATTGCTTCTTGGTTCAGACTGCATTTAATCCAAATTGTAGATGACATAATTTTACATCTCACCATCCCGTGAAAGCTTAATGGATATTAATTATATGTTCACTGGTCTGTTGTTTATACATTTGTTTTGTGCCTGAATGTGGATACGTTCTCTGGTGACTTTAGATTCAGAACAAAACACGTTTCTTTTTTTAATAAAAGAATGACACTTTTTTCGAGAAATAGCAACATTGAAACTTGCCTATTTTTATAAAATAAAGGAAAACTGTTTTTTTAAATATCAGTAAGCTACTGGTGCTGCATTGAAATTACAAATTAGAGAAATGTCTGATCAGTCTTGAGCAAACCTCAGAGTAACAATTTGGGAATTTTAGTTTCACCATAAATTTTGCAACTTGCTTTGCCATAGTGAATCCTATCTGTGAAACTACGCATTTCATTTAACCTTTTACTCGGTTCCTTTGCTATTGATCATATTTGTGAATGACTATGATAAACTTCTGGTGAATGTTAGGTACTTTATGTTGCATGTAACTAGTGATCTCAACATTCAGTTAAAATAAGTTGAATTAACTTATGGCTATGCCTATTTTCTTATATGCAGGTAGGATCTGCATGACCTTCAACTTGCAAAAGGGAATGCAGGCCAAATTTTAATTGGTTTTATGCAGCCAACATTTCCATAAGTCAGAGATCAAAATATGGTATTTAAGTAGGAAATGCTGGTAGGCATCACTGTGATGGTCGATTGGACCTTGTTATATTTGAATAAAATGGAGATGACAATATAATTAAGTTGGTAACAGTAAAATATGAATTAACAACATGACAAAACTTATTTCACTGATATTTTCTCCTGAAGTGTTACCACCAGTTCATTACTAACATTTTTAAATAATCACAATTGTCATATATTTTTTTGTAGTGTACATAGCATTTTTTCTAAAGAAAATTAACTAAACATAACTTCTCATTAGAATGTAAGAAATTAAACAAGTTCTTAAAAGTTGCAAATTTGACAATGTTGATTCATATTTCCAGACAAAAACTGCCATTTCAATATAAAATGAACAATATATCAATGTTTCATTTACTTATTTTGTTAGTGATTTTAATATTTCTGTTTAACAATCAGGGGCCTGTTTGGGGTCGTTTTCTATAGGAAATAATGGGATCTCATATTCAACAAACAGGGGCCTGTTTGGGGTCGTTTTCTATAGGAAATAATGGGATCTCATATTCAAGAAACAGGGGCCTGTTTTTATTTTTCATTAGCTTTTTCTATAAGAAATAGTTGTAATCCACACTTGCCTGCACATTATATGAGGGTCTACAACTTATTTGGGGATGCTATAGTAAATGATTGGTATATATAAAGTGTATGATTATTAGATTGTATGACACAGAAGTTTTTCAGTCATGTAGTTTAGAAAATGTTTTTGCTTTTAATGAATCCATAAGTACATGAATATTTGGTGCCACATGATTAATTAGAATTCCAGCACTTTATCACAAAAGTAAATAAGGATTGAAATTCTTTTTCTGCATGGATATTCAGAAGGATCGGTTGAACAGACCAAAAAAGATGTACAACAACTTGAAGAACTAATAGACTCCCATGATGCAATGTTTCTCCTGTTAGATACAAGGGAAAGTCGCTGGTTACCAACTGTTATTGGAGCTGCCAGAAAGAAGGTAAACTCATAGCTTTTGCAGGGTTTTTATTGCCTACCTTAAAGCAGAGACTGTTATATTATGATGATGTCTATCAGTCTGGTTACCGATTTAGTTTCCACTCACTAACCTGATTACTTCACCATCTAGTTAGCAAATTAATAGATGGTTTAGGGTAAGGAAAACCCTCTTAGTTTTGGGGTCAAATGATTGGAAGCCAGGATCACTGTGGAGTGAAAGATGGTAAATGGTTTCTGTAAAGTAACACAAATTCTACATCACAGAATTTGACTTGTGTGGATAGCTTGCATTTTGGGTAATAAGAAGACAGCCAGTCTGGGGGCAAAGGGTTTAATGGCCAAGGTCACAGTGACTAAAAATATCTGCAATAAGGAAAAAGCTTACTGATTTAATGGTCATGAAGTCAAGGTCACTGCTACAAAAGAAAAATGGCTTGTGCATAATCACATTAGTTCTACCTCATAGACCTGGACTAAGTTTTGTGGATGGCTTGGATTAGGGGTAAGGAAAAAGCATATCAGTTTCAGAATCACTGTTTCCAAAATTGAATTGTGTGGAAAATATAATAATATCCAGTATTGTATTACCATATCCATAATCTCCATGATGTTATAAAAGCACAGGGATAATAAAAAATTGTAATCTTGATATGTCCCAGAATTCCAGTCAATTTTGGACATCAGTTATTGTGAAAAGATAGAGTATAGATAGTAATAAATGGCAGTAAGTATGAAAAGTTAAGTGAAGTTTCAAAAGGGCAATGATTGCACAGTATTAGTACAATAAAACCTGTCTTGAGAGACCACTGCTATGAGAGACAACTTGTCTTGAGTGACCATGTTCTCCATGTATAGATTTATTGATTATGTAGTGCTATGACCTGTTATGATAGACCACCTGTCTTGAGAGATGTTTATGTTTTGGCAGAAGGGGTGGTCTTTTAAGATTCCACTGTATATACCTGGTGCACATGCCTGCATTTCCTTGAGGCAGTAACCATAATAAATGGTCCAGTTGTTAGCATGCTAAACTTGCAATCAAAAAGTATAATGATTAACTGTTGCCATGAAGTTTATTAACTGATGTTAAGCCGCTTAGTGAATAATGAATATGATATCAGATAATAGAGAGAGAAACCAACTTTATCAGGTGTCATATATGTGCTATAGGCTTTTCACTACGGCAACTGATACTTTTATAAATAAATAATACAAGAAATGCTAAGATGTGTATTTTTTAAATATGAAATCAAATTATATCGAAATTAAATCCAAACATTCTAACAACTATAAAACTTTGAGTAACTTTCAGCCAACTGGTATCTTGTTACATAGCCAAATTGAACCAAACACAGTCTCAAGTTTGGACAATTATTGCTGCATTAACAAATATGACATCTTTCGGTGCTTGAGTAAAGTCATCAGTTGCAGAAAGTAATCAAGAAATTATACCTTACAAAAGTGCTAAACATCAAAACTTTGTAAAAACATTTTATATTAAATAAATTTTAATTGTCACAAGCAGTTATTTTCCTTCACAGATAACTAAAGGTTGTTTCATGTGGAATTATTTATTTAGATTGTTATGTGTGCTGCCCTTGGTTTTGACACATTTCTTGTGATGCGACATGGAGTAAAGAAAGATATGGAAACAGATGACCCACCTGTCAAAGGCCAGATGCCTGACTACTGGTGCATACCAGGCAGCCAACTGGGTTGTTACTTCTGCAATGATGTTGTGGCACCAGGAGACGTGAGTCTGACAGTATTAAACTAATCATACTAGATCTGAGATTTACTTAAGATAAATAAATAGATTACATTAAATCATCATTATTATCTTAAATGAAACTGTAAAATTTGTGAGTCAAAACATAATCATTCATAATTATATCAGGAATCCAGATTACTGGATAAAAAAGTAACTTATTTGTTATAAAACTGAAATGTTTTGTATAGAAAACACTGAACAATAGCGTTGCTATATGCTTTTTATTATACAGTGGTCCCCCGCTATAAAACCCTTCACTATACTGCTGCCTTAATTAAAATGCAGGTATTGTCATCAGTCCAATTAAATTAATAAAATTGTTTTATAATTTATTCTTTATATCTCCATAACCTTGTTTTTCACATGAAAAACAATTCTAATGTGACTTGTTTTTCATACTTGTTTTTCACATGAAAAACAATTCTAATCTGATTTTACACCAGGAGTTATTCTAGTTTGTATTTTCATATACTGTTAGGACAAAGTATTATTGGAATATCTTCTATTATTATGTTTCCTCATTAAAATGTTGGTCACTGTTATGTTTCCAATCAACAGTGTTATAGAGAAAGAACATTCTACTTTTTCTTACATAAAATCTTTTTCTGGTTGCCACAGAAATTTGTGTCTGCTTATTTTAGTTAAGGAGATTTGTTTATACTTTTGTTACTAGAAACTTTTTAAAACTTTCTTCTGGGTTCATGTTTAATTTATGGGCCAGTAGCAATTCCTTTGTGGAATGATAGTGGGTTAAATTTGTACATGTTTTCCATATGGAAAAATGGTTGTAAAATCTTCTTGTCAAAAACTACTTTAGGTTTCAATAATGCTAATTTAAAGGGAAGAAGAACTAAACTTTATGTTAGTCAAATTTTATTGACCCTATTGTTTTCGAACCTTGCATCAGGCATGAATTAAAAAACACAAGTTATACTGACCAGTGCCTGTGTCCGCACAAAACGGTCCATTATGTGATGTTGTCAGGCCACTTGCTACCTCTTTTTCTGCCACCCTGGACACTGTCCTGCAGTACTGCTGTGGATATATTGTTACTTTCCAATAAATCTGGCAATCTTTATGAGATCATTGTGCATTTTCTTGTGACATGTTATAAATATCCTGAAAAGCAATTTTTTTTAAAAGGGAAGTACATTTAAAACAAATACTTTATCCTTGATAAAACTGTTAAATGGACAAGCTATAAATCTGAATTCTGTTTGAATTAGTTATAGACTGCCAACACCACATCATAGTATCATAATTTACTATCATCTGTCTGGTTAGGAGGACAGACATCTGTTTTAGCTTCTGGATGATAACTTAAAATATAGTGAATATGTTTGGTACATAGAGTTTCATTTGTTAAATGAATAACCTTATTTATTTCGGAGTTATTTATTTTGGAGTCAATAGCTCCAAGGTCAAAATCACTTTTGCTAAAAGTACATTTTGTCATTGCATTTCAAATCTATATGTTAATTTCAGTTATAGTTAAAAGATTTAATGGCATCTTGTTACATGTTTCCCTCCACTCAAGGAATAACCTCATGACTTTACTAGAAATTTTGAATTTATTTTCTGAATGATAAATTCAGTTATGGTTAAAAGGTTTCAGTGCAACTTGGTGCATTTGTTTCCCTTTGCCTACGGGTTTTGGTGTCAGTATAATATATGGATAAGGTTATTGTTGGTAATGGTAAATGCAGATTTTGCCTATGCATTTCACTTTTGGATGAGAGGCTAAATGTATTGTAAGTAGCAGTAACTTTGACCCTCATGGTGGACGTGCACAATAAACAAGATTTTTCTTTGGTAGAATGATTGTAAAGGTAACTATTTCAAAAATAGGTTCTTGCATTTGATTTCTGGGCAAAGATTGTACATATGTGTGACCTACGATGGTTGGGTATTAAGTCCTGTTTGCATTACTCCTGTTAAATTTCAGTGCTGGCCATGTGTCAAACACCTTTTGGAGTACTTCTGTTAAATTTCAGTGCTGGCCACGATTGAGATGCTGTTTGTGGTACTTGTTATATTTCAATTATAGTGATGTGTCATTTGTGGTACTCATTATATTTCAGTGCTGGCCATCTATCATGTGTTGTTTGCGGTAAACCTGTTACATTTTACAGGCCATTTATCAAGTGCCATTTGTAGTATTCCTGTTATATTTCAGTGCTGGCCATGTGTCAAGAGCTGTTTTTTTATACTCATAATTCAATGCATCTGCTCTGAATACTGTGAGGGCAGCCTGATGTTTTAATGTTTTTTGTTCCTAGCTATTTATATATGCAACTTATCAAGACAAAAACTTTTGATGTTTTTTTTTCTCAGTCAACTCGTGACAGGACACTAGATCAGCAATGCACTGTATCAAGACCTGGAATGTCATACATAGCCAGTGCCCAGGCCGTTGAGTTACTAGTTTCCATTTTGCAACACCCAGCAGGGTATGGATAGTAATTTTAGACACATTGTTTAATATGGAATTAAATATTGAATTTATAATGTTTGCTATTATTCTTCCTATCTCAGAAAATTTTATTTTTAAAAATTAGGATTACATATCAATGTTATTTTATGATCAAGACATATTGGTGTTATGAGGACAGCAGAAGTAGCAACAATTGTTTATAAACATTTTGAGATCATCAGAATTTTTAAAATTTCAGGCTACTTTATTTGACATAATACCAAGACTGTGCAAATAATAAATTTATTATCTATGTAAATTTAATGAATTTAATCTCACTAATATAAGATGATTTAGTAAACAATGTCACTATCAGGTGTATATACATATTGTACGAATTTGCCCTTTTTGACTATGTTAGGAGCTCTCATCTTTGTAGGTACATTCTCTCTCTTCCAACCACTACAGTGGCCTAAGTGGGTAAAGTGTCTGCTTTAGATGCAGTTTGTGTGGTCAAACCCCAACCAAGTCATACCAAAGACTTATAAACACGATACTAGCAACTGCCTCACTGGGCACTCAGAACTAAGAGGTTAGTGTTAGAACTGGTTGACCTGGTGTCAGGATAATACACTGCTGTTGATGCCCCAGTGCTAGACATCACAATAAACTGCCACAAGACAGACATAGTGATATGACAGAAAAATTGCTGAAGTTACATTACAAATCTCTCTCTCTCTCTCTCTCTCTCTCTCTCTCTCTCTCACACACACACACACACACACACACACACACACACACACACACACACACACACACACACTTCAAAACTGAGTGAAGCACAAGGGCTGTTGTTGGCACTGATTTAATCCACAAAGTTAACTGGTAATGAGATAACAGGCATGTCAGCTTTTGTCTGCCTTTTCCCTTTGTGAGACACATGCTTAAAAATGCATTTTTTTCAAATCTGAAATATTAATATCGCGTACTAGTATTAAAGATGAAGACAAAGACCTCATTAACTTTGTAGCATTGTGCAGATTTTTAGAAAAGAAAACAAATCTTTGAACTGAGTATGTATTCCTTTTGAAGAAAGAATGGTTAATTTCAAACTTTAGCACTTCATTGACAGTTAGTGACATCAGGCCTTGAATTTAACACAAATTTCCTGGTAGCCAGATGGACTAGTGTACTGAGAAATTTACTAGCCCTGCCAAACATTTACTAGCCCTGTCCCCAAAACAATGTCACACACTCGTATTGAGATTAACAACAATTTTATTTCATAAATAGCATTATCATATAAAATGTAGAAGTACAGAAGTATAAATTCTACTTTAAATTATCAATAAATTCACATTTCTTGTTTATCAAGATAATCTGGATCCAATTCCAGAAAGGGATCCAGGTGTCCTTTCTCGTCCTCCACTTGCGCTCTGGGTCCATATGGGGTTTGTTCTGGTCTCCTTACCCGTCTCCCTGAAACATTCCACAATGTATTGCTGATAATCGATCATATGTTGGAATGTCATTTGTATGAAACATGATGAAGAGTAGGTCAGACAGAACCCAAGGTTGCAAACAAGATCTCCAGTTACTCTTCACCATTTTAATCTCTGAGAAACCCCTTTCAGCATCAGCAGAGTGGGCTGGGATTGTCAGTATGAGGTCAATCAATGCCAGAATATTCTTTCAGTCAGCAGCATATGATTGTACAACTGTGGGCCAAGTCAAAGCATATATGTGTTTGTAACTGCAAGATAACAGAATGAATTTTGCTTCTTTACGGAGGCTGAACACCTTCTATAAAACACCACATTTTGCCTGTCTTATAAGGCGGGAATTGTGTCTCGTTTTGAAATATGAGATGTTACAGTACAACTGACGCGAATTATTTGAAGTAAGAAAAGGAATGACATAGTGTCCTTTATATAAAAAAATGTCCAAGCAAGAAACCTGTTTAAAAACACGAGCCTTTGCCCCCCCCCCCCCTCCATCAAATGGCTTCTCCCTAATAAAGACTTGACTTTAGCGGATGTTCTGTACGATCAAAGCAGTGGCTAAAGTAAACACTGTTATAAAATATTAACATCAAAAGATAATGTTAGTTTCACCTTGGAAAATGTGTGCTCCCATCAAACGAAGCCATCTGACTCGGCGCGTTGCATTTAACTCGGGTGCTCGACGTGAACTTGATGTGAATGAAAAAAGAAAACAATAATCAAAAGGAACGAAATCATACATAGCAACAAAAATGCCAAAAATATTCCTGAGATATTTTTCTAATGTAATTTTGTCACTGTATGATTTGTTTCTTTAGATTTTTTTCCCCCTTCACATCAAGAGCGCATCGAACACCTGTGGTATTTAACAGCTCCAATTACGGTCTCATCATTAATAACATATGTTTGGTAATTGTTCCTAATTAATCGAACGTCAGAGTATTGTTGAAATTAATAATAAGCGTGAATATTTTCAATCTTAGATGCCCATGTGAGATTTTAATTCCCATCTCCACGTGTATTCAATTATTTGTTCAATCGGTTTTTTGGGTGGTGGGGAAATATAAAATCTATTCTTATTATCATAGAAAAAGTAGTTGCTTGGAAAATGATGTGTCAGTAATCTTATCATAATAAATTGATCTAATTCTTATAATTATTTTGATGCAAGCGTAAAATGAGTTACCCGTTTGTGACTTGTAGCAAGCAAAAAAAAAAATACCATCAAGAAACAAACATGTAAACTAATTTCTTTGAATAGTTGATGCTATGTTCTTTTGTGTGGTGTAACGTTTCATAATTTGTTACTGTGGTCGCGTGAATAAAGCGTGATACCATTTAATTCGCTATCAGATTAATACGGATCAATTTCCAAACTTCCGTTGTTAATGACGGGACCTAAATTGGTGCTGTTAAGTGAAACACACATAATCAGATGGCTTCTTATAATAGAAATACATTTCAGAGGCAGAAATTGACTTCATCTTCACATGCTAATATTTTATGACTGTTTACAATGGTCACTGCATTGATTCTAAAGAACATCGGCCGAAGTCACGTCTTTATTATGGTATTGAGTAAACAAATGCTGACTGTTGATAACCAAAAACTTACTAGCCCTTTGGACTATTAACATTATGAAAGTTACTAGCCCGACGGGAAATCTACTAGCCTAAGGCTAGCGGACTACCGCTAATTTCAAGCCCTGGACATGTACTTAGTCTGGTTTACGGAAACAGTGTTTACCTTTTAGTGGTCATCATTACAAAAGAATAAGAGGTCAGTGGTGTTTGTCTCTGTATTTGCACCACAGACTTTTGTAGCATTACTGGTTAGAACAATCTATACTTTATGGCCAAAGTGCTCATGTTTACAAAGGCTTCAATCACGGTTAGTGGATTTTATATCAGTGATATAATTCATCTCTGCAAACTTAAAACCCTGAAGATAAGCTGCTTGCTTGGTATCTCCTACATAAAATCTAACTTAAAAATTAACAAATAGAGCCTTTTGATTCTTTAAAATATATTTTGATTAAAACTTTTGGATGATTATATTTTAGTGATGAAAATCTTTTGATTTTCTACATGTACAGATAAGTCAAAGATATGATCCTTATCATTTTTAATTTGTTTTATTGTCAATCATTCCAGTACTGATGCACCAGCAGATATAAGTGTTGGGGAGGAACATTTGACGGTTGATCACTGTAGTCCACTTGGTCTGGTTCCACATCAGGTCAGTGAAATTCAACCTTCTATGGGAAGATTGGAAGTTAAATTTCATAAAATGTAAGATTTTGAAGGGGAAAAAAAGCATTCTAATAACAAAAGTGTATAGTTATAAATTGTATTTTTAAATATTACTTTGATCCAGTGAATTTAGAAACACAAATATTGTATGCTGTATTATTTGTATCATTATATTGATACTAAATTCCAGTGATGTTTTGTTTTGAGCTCTGAATTAGACTATGGGAATAAATTTATATTTTAAAAGCAATCCTAAAGTATGAAGAAATTTTAAGGTTCCTATGATTGCACTATATTTTGTAAATAAATGTTCTTAGATTTAATTCAATGCAGTGTCCTAGAAGAAATTCATAGCTCATAAATGTAAACAGGTTCATTTTTTTCTGTTACTTAGTTTAAAACCACAGAGTCATAGCACTTGCTAAGAAATAATCTGACTTTAATTTTTAATCACATATGTAAGTCAAATACTGACTTAAAAATTAGCATATATGGTAATAATTAAAAGTGAAAATTTAAAAGAAACTTGAGTATTATGAAGAAAATCTCAAATTAGTCTAGAAAGTTCTTTCACAAGTCCAAAGGTATAGTGTTCCAAATAAATTTCAGTGGTGTTTTGAATGAATTCAGATCTTGAATGTGTTGATGTATCACACTGTTATAATCAAGAAGGTCCTTGAATAATTTCACAGTAGTCCCGAAAAAATTATTAGTTCTAAAGGATCAATGAGTGCCTTGTAATTCCAATGAATGAAATAAATAATTCTTTCCAAATTATAACTGAACTAAAAGACTGATTCCAGTAGCCAGAAGTTAAAATAGGAATGACATAATTGTGTTTAATTCAGACTTATATATAGACTCTCACCTGACATAAGACACAACAAAGTGTCCTGGATCTTAGTCATTTTCAATGTAATTTTTCATCAAATTCCTGAACAAGGTCAGGTATGTTTATAACTTTTAGCAGACTGCCTGGCAAAGCTCAGGTAGATAATGGATTTTCCTTGGAGAAAACCAATGTCCTGAACTCACATCCAAGTAAATGTTGGTACAATACAATCTTAATATATTAATCAACAATCATGGACAAAAGTTAGCTATGTAATAATTTGTTTACAAGTGACCCTTATAATCAACAATCATGGACAAAAGTTAAACACAAAATAGATAATCACAAAATAAGTTTGAATCTGTTGACAAATATGGGTCTATGCAGTTTTTTTTAGGGAGTAATCGTAAGGACAAACAATATACACCATGATCTGCCTTTGCTTTATGTGATAGCAGAATTATGGTCTATGTTGTTTGCAGTTGGTGTAACTTAAAGGCAAGTATATATAGCACTAGTAACTTTGATATATATATATATATATATATATATATATATATATATATATATATACTAGCAAGTACCCGGCATGCGTTGCAATGCCACTCAATGAAAGAAAGTGTTTGAGCAGTGCGAACTCGAACGGTTTCCAATCTTGCTTTCCGTTGCTCATCTGTTTCTGAAGCTCGTGATGCCTTTGTCTTTCTTGCTTGAGGTGTAGATCGACCAATAGCTTTTCGTTTAGGTGGCATAATTGATTTGACAGCGAAAGTAATGCTTTGTAACGACTATTACAAATTCAAACCGCGATTGTTTGACATAACCAAGGCGCGAACCAAACGTAACTAAGTAAACATGACGTATCTAAGGCGCCTACAGTTCACAGCGAACACACGGTAAATGTCGTAAAAACACATTTGTTAATTGTTACAATTTTAATGGTTGTACTAATTCAGAAACCTTCGCGGGCGTGCGCAGAACAACTCACCAAAGTTTTATCGCAATCGGATTAACGGTATAGGAACGCATACGACACAAACAAACAAACATTCAGTTTTATATATTAGATATATAGAAGATTACGTCATCATAGTTTCAGCCAATCCAGACTGTGTTCGATCACGTGACGTATTTAAGGCGCCTACTGTTCGATCACGTGACGTACAAATTCACACCACGATTGTTTGACGTAACCAAGGCGCGAGCCAAACGTAACTAAGTAAACATGACGTATCTAAGGCGCCTACAGTTCACACCGAAGACACGCGAAATTAGGTATCGCTACAGACCGTGTTCGATCACGTGACGTGTCTAAGGCGCCTACTGTTCGATCACGTGACGTATCTAAGGCGCCTACTGTTCGATCACGTGACGTATATAAGGCGCCTACTGTTCGATCACGTGACGTATCTAAAGGCACCTACTGTTCGATCACGTGACGTATCTAAAGGCGCCTACAGTTCACAGCGAACACACGGTAAATGTCGTAAAAACACATTTGTTAATTGTTACAATTTTAATGGTTGTACTAATTCAGAAACCTTCGCGGGCGTGCGCAGAACAACTCACCAAAGTTTTATCGCAATCGGATTAATGGTATAGGAACGCATACGACACAAACAAACAAACATTTAGTTTTATATATTAGAGATATATATATATATATATATATATATATATATATATATATATATATATATATATATATATATATATATATATATATATATATATATTAAAAGCAAAACATAAACCACTGCATACAGCAGCATTGACAGGAATGTACTAGAACAATAGACCAGTGCCTCTACCAAATTCATAATTTATTTGAATTCATATTGGTTTATATATTTTTTGGCAAGTTTTTATTGTGGCAATAATCTTTAAATTCTTGTAGCTGAACATTTCTGTTCCTGGCCATGTATACATAGCCAGCTTTATTAGCAAAGGTTAAGAGACAAAGGCAACATATATATATATATATATATATATATATATATATATATATATATATATATATATATATATATATATATATATATATATATATATATATATAAGAATCTTTCACTTTTATTAGATTCGAGGATTCCTGTCCAGATTCCACCAACTACTGCCAGCTAGCAGAGCCTTTGACAAATGTACAGCTTGCTCCAGAACTGTATGTGTATCTCCATAGATATTACTATTAACAAAGATTTTCACAAAAACATAGATATTACCAGTAATATAGATATATATTACCACTGACAGAGACACATATTACCACTAACAGATAGTGTGTGTGTGTGAAATTTGGATTTTTAAGTAGGTTTAATAATTTTTCAGTCATATCGTTATGATGTCTGCAGCGTGGCAGTTTATAGTAATGTCTAGCACTGGGGCATCATGCCACAGACATTTAGCATCATGTCCCACCGTGTCACATTATCCTGATATCAGGTTATCCAGTCTTAATGCTGAGTGCTTAGCGAGGCAGCTGGTGTTAAGTTTTGCTGAAGCTGTTACATTGTATTGGGACCACTCTGGTGGCCTAAGTGGTTAGAGCATCCACTTCAGATGCAGGAAGTCGCAGGTTCAAATCCCATCCAAGACATACCAAAGACTTAATTAAAAAAATGGTACTGATAGCTACCTCACTTTATGCTCAGTATTAAGAGGTTATTTGTTGGACTGGTCAACCTGGTGTCAGGATAAAGTGACTGGATGGGATATCATGCTACATGTCTGTGGCATGATGCCCCATTGCTAAACATCACTATAAACTGCCACACTGCAGACATCATAGCGATATGACTGCAAACGTTTTAAAGCTAGATTAAAAATCCAAATAACACACACACACACACATTGCATTCAAGTCAAGTGTTTATGATGGCAAAAATAAAATTGATTATATTTGCTGAACAATCAACTGTTTATTGTACAAAATATGTAATTTCAGCAGTTCTACCAGCATTTTTTATTTCATTTTTTTTTCTCAGTAAAATTGAAATAGTGATATCACTCTCAATGAGCACTGTCATCTCTACTAAAGTATTTACCATTCAGCTTCCAACATTACAAATTAATTATCAATTACTAAACAGAAACAATGTTTTGCCTGAAAAAAACATTGTACAAGTAAAAGCAGTGCTTTCCATGTGGGATTGGCAAACTGATAATTTTATTACAATAAAATTCTAAAAAATGTATTTTGTTGTAGGAAATTAAACCAGATTGTTGCTTGTTTTCATCATTTGCTTGTACTGGGTTTATTTATATTTATAGGTGATAAAGATTTTTTAATTTTTGTTATTTACAGGTAATAAAAGGATACCTGGAGGGAGGCTTTGGGTTTCTTTTGCAAGCTTTTAATGAACCCACTTATTTAGAGGATCTAACGGGTCTCACACAGATGCATCAGGATACAATAGATGCTGAGGTAAATAATAAGTTAATTGTTTAATTTTTCAAAATAATTAATAGTTGACATTGAATTAACAATCAAAAGTTGGCCTGACAATGTTCACCTGGCTTCATAAACTAAGTCAACCATTTCACTAAGTTGCTGGTTTTTGTAGAATCATGACTATCTCTCAACATTGTTACATTTCCATGTTACTATTAAAAGTTTCATCAAAAGATCACCTTTCTAATATATCATTTATTATTGAACTCTGTTGAGATTTCCACCATATTCTAAATTTGGTCAAAATCAGACCAGAATTATGGCCTTTAGAATGGTAACAATCAGAACAAAGATCACCTCATTAATATCGATGAATCTTGCTCATTATTAAATTCCTCTGAAAATGATAAAAGTCCATAGTTAAAGTTTGATCAAATGTTGATTAGATTTATGATCTCCAGATTGAAAAAAAGCTCAACCAATTAGAGTATGCATGGATCTTTTTCATAATCCTACACTTCTGACAATATGATTTTCTAAGGCCATGTAGGGGCCGCGAGAGGCTGAGTGGTCTAAAGCGCTCTCTGTTACGGATCACTACCATCTCACATCTGTCTGCAGTAGCTTCTCGTGGGTCGGTGGTTCTTTCTGGGGGGTTTTCCGGATTCTTTCTCCACCAATAATACTGGCCGCCATGTATATTCTTTCGTGTGATGAAAAATGGCATTAAACCCTACAACAACTTCTAAGGCCATAGGCCATGTTTTTAGTCCAAAATTAGATCAGAAATATGGCTTCCAGTGTAGTAACAAACTTAGCTATCATATCAAATCACAAATATGTACGATTCCTTAGAAAATTACCTAAATGGTGCCTCTCATATATCCAATATGGCCACTGTAGGCATCATGAAAATCTTGCTATCACTATACCCCCTGAATGGCTGGCCCTATCAGTATGGGTTTTTCCGAACAAGGACTTTTTATGATGTCATCTATTTGGCCTTAAATGAAAATGTTGCTAATTATATATCTATCGTGGTCACCTTGAAGATCATGCTATCACTCAAGAATATCACAATTCTATGTATGTATGTGTTGCTGGCAAAATACTTGCTCGCATCTTGCTCAACAGGCTTATTGCAGCAGTGTCAGAAAATAACCTCCCAGAGTCTCAGTGTGGTTTTCGCCCAGACCGCAGCACCGTTGACATGATCTTCGCAGTGAGACAAGTCCAAGAGAAGTGCCTTGAGCAGAACATGAATCTATATGCTGTCTTCATGGATCTGACAAAGGCTTTCGATACAGTCAACAGAGATGCACTGTGGGTAGCACTCAAGAAACTTGGATGTCCTCAGAAGTTTACCAACCTCATCCGGCTCCTCCACATTGACATGAATGGAGAGATTCTCTCAGACGGTGAACCCTCAGAGAAATTCCCCATATCTAATGGTGTCAAACAGGGTTGTGTACTCGCTCCAGTACTCTTCAACCTCTTCTTTACACAGGTACTGCTCCATGCCATCCGGGACATTGACACTGGCATCTACATTAGGTATCGCCTGGATGGATCAGTGTTTGATTTCCGTCGCCAAGCTGCAAAAACCAAGACACTAGAAAGACTCATCATTGATGCACTCTTTGCAGATGACTGCGCCCTCATGGCCCATGAAGAGTCTCACCTACAAGCAATCGTGGACAGATTCTCTGAATCCTCCAACCTATTTGGACTCACAATTAGTCTAGGAAAGACATAAGTCATCTTCCAGCCCGCCCCAAACACTGTCCATTCGCAACCCTGTATCACCATTGGCAACACGCAGCTGAAGAATGTGGACTGTTTCAAATACCTTGGCAGCACAATATCTAGTGATGGCTCTCTGGACAAAGAGATCACTGCGAGGACCCAAAAAGCCAGTCAAGCACTAGGACAACTCCGAACCAAGGTCTTGCAGCACAAGGACATATGCCTGTCAACAAAGCTAAAGGTGTACAATGCAGTTGTCCTCACGTCTCTATTATATGGCTGTGAAACGTGGACACTCTACAGAAGACACATCAGTTAGAACAATTCCACCAGCGCTCCCTGAGATCCATCATGTGGATCAAGTGGCAGGACCGAATCACCAACCTGGAAGTCCTTGATAGAGCCAACACAACAAGCATCGAAACCAAAATAATCCAGGCCCAGCTTCGATGGACTGGCCATGTCATCCGCATGGATGAATCCCAAAGCAGTTGTTCTATGGCGAGCTATCCCTGGGGAACCGAAACCAAGGCTGCCCTCACAAGAGGTACAAAGACAACCTCAAGACAAACATCAAATGGGCAGACCTTCAACCACGCCAGCTCGAGCTTGCTGCCTCAGACAGAAAGCATTGGCGAGCCCTGACCAGAAAAGCCTGTTCCACCTTTGAGGTTGACCGCCGCCAGCATCTTGCTGCAACCCGTGAGAGACATCACAGAAATGTATCCCAGATACCAACAACCACCGGTGTCCCATGCCCCACCTGCAACCGCATATGTGTATCGGAATTTGGACTCACATGCGCGTCCACCGTTGAATGAAAGTGCACAACTTGTCTTCCTCGACTCGAGAGACTACCAAGAAGAATCATCTAGATGTTAAATTGTAACCTGACCATCAAGATGTTAATTTGTAACCTGCCCATCAAGATGTTAATTTGTAACCTGACCATCAAGATGTTAATTTGTAACCTGCCCATCAAGATGTTAAATTGTAACCTGACCATCTAGATGTTAATTTGTAACCTAACCATTGAGATGTGAATTTGTAACCTCACTATTAAGATATGAATTTGTAACCTGACTGTCAGGCTGTTCAAATTTAACTTGACCATCTAGATGTTAATTTGTAACATGACCTTCAAGATATTAATTTGTAACCTGACTGTTGAAATGTTAAATTGTAACCTATTGAGATGTTAATTTGTAACCTGATCATCTAGATGTTAATTTGTAACCTACACAATCTCACTTAAAAATTTTATTATTGCAGGTTTGGGATATAAATGAGGATGAAGAATTTAGCAGTATGGATACCAGTTCATAAGTGTGGATATCAGTTCATAGCAGTATCAATACCAGTTCAGAACAGTGCAGATATTAGTTCATAACAAGGATTTAAAGACAATTCTCCATTTTAAATCTTTCTTGGCTTTCCATGAACCTAAATCAATTTTTACGTTATGATCAAGCTGTCTGTTTCCCAGGAGGAGGGATAGACACACAGAACAGGCATTTCTTGGTTCATAATGCATGCCAAACTGTAGACCTGAATCCACTGTTACATACTGTTCTGCTAAACCCAGGTCTGTGGCATGAACTTTAAACACTGTGTCTGTTCTAAAATAGCAAGCAATGTTTTTCATCTTCTGTCAGACCTTAATTTTAGCCCATCAGATAACTGGATTCTAAACTTATGCTTGGACTCAAATTTTGTTGCTGAGCCCCAGACTAGATTTACTAGTGCATTATGTAGTGACAGATATCTGGTCTACACAATTTACATGATATACAAGCAGATATAGTCAATGACATGGCTTTAACATTATGAATCGTTTTACAATTTTTAAGATTGACAATTGGTTTGAATGAACATATTAAGCATCAATTTTAATCAGTTGCAGATACTTTCTACATTTTTCCCTGAAAGTTTCCTTTTCTATTAATTTTTTTAAACATGAAATATTGCTTTGTGTGCAAGAGTCAATGGATTTATCAGTCAACAGTTATGCTATGGAAATTCCAGTTAAGTTAGATATGTGATTGACAATCAAAATGAATGGTCTATCTAAAACAGCATGTTAGGTTGCAATACACTGGCAATATTAAAATTAATGGTTTAAATAGAAAGTTTTCTTAAGAAAACAAATTTATTTTTAATTAGATGATTAATATTTGAATATAATCAGATGCCTTGCTAATCTGCTTGCCAACGAAATTTTGATTAATTATTTGATTAATCACACTACTGTCATGACCAATGAAAGTTTTGTACACACATACAACTATTGGGTTTTCTTCACAGACATACCTGAGAAATTTCACGTCATTTATAAAAACTTAAACGGCCTAAAGTGTTTTAACCTTTCTATTGTTTAATTATAGATTGTATAGCAATATGCATATCAGAGCTTGCACAAAAAGTTGGAACATTCATTTTGTAAATTTATAAATCTGCAATGTCAGATGAGCATAGTTGTGCAAAATTTCAACCTTTGATTTGCAAAGAAGGTACTATAAATGCAAAATCACAACTGTCATGCAAACACTGTACTGTTTATTTTTAAATAGAATTTTAAAAGATGTGGCACACTCCCATCATTAACAAAGGAATTAAATTATTCTGAGTCCACTAGTTTTTGTGTGGGGTATAAATTCTCATTAATCACATATTTAAAAGACCCAACAAACAATGATCTTGCTTTTAGAAAAATTATTACCCACTTGCAATCCATGAAGTACTAATGAAAATCAATTTCTGCAAGCCTTTGACAACTGATATTATAGGATTACAAACTAAAACACTAAAAAAGTGTGCATATTATCAAAATAGTGTTACTATTTCAATAAATAAGTAACTTTTTCCTAAATAACACGCAAATTGGAAAATAAGGGAAACTCTGATAGTGCTTAATTTGATTACCGTATTTTCCCGCATATATCCCGCGTGTTATACCAGATTTTACAAACCCCGCGGGGGGGGGGGGGGGGGTGCGGGTTATATAAGGGTGCGGGCTATATCACAATTTTTTTACACATAATGATATTTCAATATATTGTTTGAAAAACAACTACATAACTTATATATTGTTCTAGTTTTGTTTTGCTATGGTTGGATATTATGGCTACTACGGTGACTTTACAACAACTTACGGTATCGGGACCAAATCAACATTTCGGGATAAAAACTTAAAATTTCGTATCCGTCACGTTTTCATAATCAATATTTTCTGTTTTCGATTGAAATAACTACCTAATTTTACATATTTTGAATTAATTAATATTTTAATGATAAAAATTAAAAACACGTGTTTTGTTGTTTACCCAGTATCTTGTTGACTTGTCTCGAAAAGACCACTTCCGATGATTGAAAACAAAGACGTAATAAATAGCAAAGATGAAGACGAGCACGTTTTCGTGGATTCTTCTTCTCCAACGTTCCATTTTCTTTTCTCCAACCTCGGATTACACTCTCATCAATATCAAATTTTCTGCCTGTGGCTCTATTGCCATGCACTTCAGCATACGCAATGGCAGTTAGCTTGAAGTCGGCTGTGTAAGACTTTCGTTTCGGCATTTTTTAAATTAAACAGAAAGAAATAATTTAAACTCGAATCTACAATTCACAAGAATACACTTCACAAGAATACAATATTATTTAGAAATGTCCGTGTTTATGTAGCCTGTAGTTGAGGCACAGCTCCTATAGACAGCCTACGCACACAAGCACTGTGTACCGTGTTTTTTGCTGACTTTTTTGAGCAAAGGTCGTCGGCTTACTTTGATGATGGCGCCGCTAAAGGCTCCAGTTGAAGGGTCAAACAAATACCTGTTTGTTATTGCTGCGGCAACTTCAGATAATTGTAGAACATTGAAACAGATTTGTTTTATTTGTTTAGTATATATCAGTGCTTCAAAGGTAATCAGTTCTCTTTGAAGTGTCAGCAAACGTATTTTTTCTTCTTCCATCTGGTATTTGTTTTTAAATTAGTGTCATCTGCTTGACTGTACTCATTTTACGTTTCCGCCTTCTGCGGATTCGGATTTTAACTAGTCAGTTGCATAAAGTAATAAGGCCAGATATCATCATTCGCGGATTATGATATAACAGTGCACTGTTAGTGTGGTTTGTCAGTATGAGACAAGGACTTGTTATTTTAACAATATATTCCAGTACATTGTTTCCTGTCATGGTGCCTTTGATTTTGTCACCAAAACGAAAAACATAATCGCAGTTTGCTACATCATCAAAGCCCCGTGATCCTGTAATTGATTTCATTTCCGATTGTAGCTGTATAAATATATCTATGGTTGCGAGTTATACAAAGGTGCGGGTTATGCCAACGATTTTTTTACACAAAAGCCCAAAACCCGCGGGCTATATGAGGGTGCGGATTATCTGCGTGTGCGGGATATATGCGCGAAAATACGGTAGACATGTACGACATTAGGAGTGTTAGAAAAGTTCCACATTTTGTTTCTTTGACTGTTGAACAAAACTAATCTGCAGTTGTATGTACAATGCACCAAACACCTCTACATATATGCAATAGACATTTTGGATAAAGTTTACGAATGTAATTCTTCATTATGTCCTACACTTTCATGGATGTAATTCTCTATTATGTCCTACACTTTCATGGATGTAATTCTCTATTATGTTCTACACTTTCATGGATGTAATTCTCCATTATGTCCTATACTTTCATGGATGTAATTCTCTATTATGTCCTACACTTTCATGGATGTAATTCTCTATTATGTTCTACACTTTCATGGATGTAATTCTCCATTATGTCCTATACTTTCATGGATGTAATTCTCTATTATGTCCTACACTTTCATGGATGTAATTCTCCATTATGTCCTACACTTTCATGGATGTAATTCTTCATTATGTCCTATACTTTCATGGATGTAATTCTCTATTATGTCCTACACTTTCATGGATTACACTTTCATGGATGTAATTCTACATTATGTCCTACACTTTCATGGATGTAATTCTTCATTATGTCCTACACTTTCATGGATGTAATTCTCTATGTCCTACAATTTCATGGATGTAATTCTCCATTATGTCCTATACTTTTATGGATGTAATTCTCATTATGTCCTACACTTTTATGGATGTAATTCTCCATGATGTCCTACACTTTCATGGATGTAATTCTCCATTGTCCTACACTTTTATGGATGTAATTCTCCAGTATGTCCTACACTTTTATGGATGTAATTCTCCATTATGTCCTACACTTATATAGATGTAATTCTCCATGATGTCCTACACTTTCATGGATGTAATTCTCCATTATGTCCTACACTTTCATGGATGTAATTCTCCATTATGTCCTACACTTTCATGGATGTAATTCTCCGTTATGTCCTACACTTTCATGGATATAATTCTCCATTATGTCCTACACTTTCATGGATGTAATTCTCTGTTATGTCCTACACTTTCATGGATGTAATTCTCTGTTATGTCCTACACTTTCATGGATGTAATTCTCTGTTATGTCCTACACTTTCATGGATGGAATTCTCCATTATGTCCTACAATTTTATGGATGGAATTCTCCGTTATGTCCTACACTTTCATGGATGTTATTATTCTTCATTATGTCCTACACTTTTATGAATGTAATTTTCCATTATGTCCTACACTTTCATGGATGTAATTCTCCATGATGTCCTATATGTTTATGGTTGTAATTCTCCATTATGTCCTACACTTTTATGAATGTAATTCTCCATTATGTCCTACACTTTCATGGATGTAATTCTCCGTTATGTCCTACACTTTCATGGATGTAATTCTCCGTTATGTCCTACACTTTCATGGATGTAATTCTCCGTTATGTCCTACACTTTCATGGATATAATTCTCCATTATGTCCTATACTTTCATGGATGTAATTCTCTATTATGTCCTACACTTTCATGGATGTAATTCTCCATTATGTCCTACACTTTCATGGATGTAATTCTTCATTATGTCCTATACTTTCATGGATGTAATTCTCTATTATGTCCTACACTTTCATGGATTACACTTTCATGGATGTAATTCTACATTATGTCCTACACTTTCATGGATGTAATTCTTCATTATGTCCTACACTTTCATGGATGTAATTCTCTATGTCCTACAATTTCATGGATGTAATTCTCTGTTATGTCCTACACTTTCATGGATGTAATTCTCTGTTATGTCCTACACTTTCATGGATGTAATTCTCCATCATGTCCTACAATTTTATGGATGTAATTCTCCGTTATGTCCTACACTTTCATGGATGTTATTATTCTTCATTATGTCCTACACTTTTATGAATGTAATTCTCCATTATGTCCTACACTTTCATGGATGTAATTCTCCATGATGTCCTATATGTTTATGGTTGTAATTCTCCATTATGTCCTACACTTTTATGAATGTAATTCTCCATTATGTCCTAGACTTTCATGGATGTAATTCTCCGTTATGTCCTACACTTTTATGGATGTAATTCTCCGTTATGTCCTACACTTTCATGGATGTAATTCTCCGTTATGTCCTACACTTTCATGGATGTAATTCTCCGTTATGTCCTACACTTTCATGGATGTAATTCTCCATTATGTCCTACACTTTCATGGATGTAATTCTCCGTTATGTCCCATACTTTCATGGATGTAATTCTCCATTATGTCCTACACTTTCATGGATGTAATTCTCCATTATGTCCTATACTTTCATGGATGTAATTCTCCGTTATGTCCTACACTTTCATGGATGTAATTCTCCATTATGTCCTATACTTTCATGGATGTAATTCTCCATTATGTGCTATACTTTCATGGATGTAATTCTCTATTATGTCCTACACTTTCATGGATGTAATTCTCCATCATGTCCTACACTTTCATGGATGTAATTCTCCATTATGTCCTATACTTTCATGGATGTAATTCTCCATTATGTGCTATACTTTCATGGATGTAATTCTCCATTATGTCCTACACTTTCACAGTGGTTTCATCATTCTAAAGATGATCACAAACCCCCATTCTTGAAGACCATTGTAATTGGTAAGCAGAAATGGCTGCTGTGAGCTGGGTAATTGATGATGAAGCGCAGTGAAAAGTGTAAGAAAACTTTCATCATAGGTATTATTCAGTAGTTTTTAATGTATTGAGAATTTAAAAGTTGGAAGATTTATGCAAATTGTGTCTGATCAAAAATAGGTAATCATCAAAAATATTAAACAAGTGACCCAAGATCTTTGAATTAGATTGTCACAGATGATGAAACAGATTTACTTTTTTAACCTGACATATATGAAAATAATAAAGTTTGGAGTGGAGAAAATGAAGAGAGACCACAAATCTGTCAATATAGTTGGGATGTCAAGAATTTATATTTCGATGAAAAGGACCCTGTCATCAAGATACCTGTCCTTCATGCTGCTAGTGTCTCTAGATATGCCAAAAGTTGTGGAAAATTAGTGAACCAACTATCCTCATACTGGTACCTGAGGTATGCCAACATATCAACACAAAAAAAATGTCATTGCTTCAGGCTTCTTGAAGCAGCACAGCATCCAAACTTTGCAACACTCTCTATACAGCCCTTATTTAACACCAAAGTAATTTTTTTACTGGATCCCATTATTACAGAGCATCCAAACTATGCCACACTCTCCACACAACCCTTATTGAACACCATGTAACTTTTGACTGGATTGCATTATCAAATTTGTTGAGGGGAAAACAATTAAAAAGTCACAATGCAGTTTGGTGTGCAGTTTAGCAGTGTATGAAGAAAATACCAGAGTGAATACAAAATAGCATTAATAACTGGATAATGAAAAAACATTGTTGTACAGTGCAATAATATTCAGAGTTTGTTAAATACCCCATGGACTTGAATAAAAGTGCATGAATTCCCAAATTAACTTGAAAATCATCATACCAGAATATTCCCTTAAGTAATGCCACTTGTGTAATCATTTTTTAATGGGCAATTACAGTTGTAGAGGTTTTTTTCCCCAGAGATTGATTTTTGTGACTAAACAAAAAACAACTGATTACTCTCACTCCATGCCCTTTGTTTGTTTCATATTTCAATAAAATTTTATTTCAATGGTTTACTACCTGCAGACCAGTGCACCCTGTGTTTTTCTGTATTAAGTACAGGAATAAATATGGAAAATTTGTATTTGGCAAGTACAAAAAAGGAAAGCAGTACAGAAATAAAGCAACAGTTAGCTCTGTAATAAATATATGGGTCATATACAAAATGCTATGCAACGGCCCACATCATTTTTCTGTGTTGTTGTGTCTGTTGTGTAAACAGAAACATGGCTGAGCTGGAAATGTATTTGAAATGGTATCAATGCGGAAGAGAGTGACTGAAGAAGAATTAACTTTAATAATAATGAGGGCTTTGTATAGAAGCTCTAAGCACTTTACAACATCTAAAACGATATGACTACAGAAAAACAAAAACCATGAAATTAGAAACATAAAATATGATGAAAATATTTACAGTACGAAACATTATTAGGTCTTTAAGTTTGTTCTTGCAATTGAAAAAGGTGAGTTTTATGAGCACTCTTGAAAAGGATCACTTTCTTTCCGTCTAATTTCAATGGTCAATTCATTCCACATTGCTGGGACCTGGTATGTAAATAACATCATGTTGAAGACCTTTCAAACATTTCCCATAATTTTCCTGCATAATTTTTAAGATTCATGGAGTTTGGAAACTTAGTGGAAACAATGACACAAATGATCAGTTTATTAAACTAATTCACATCCACATTATTTACAGGGCATGCTAATATTATGCATCTTTACATAATGGTGCCAAATGTTGTCATTAGGGTGTACAAGCATTTTTTCTGTAAGTGATGAAGATGGAGATCTCACACAAAAAACTTATGACTTCTATCTGTTTAATAAACTGATAATTTATGTCATTGTTTCTGCTCAGTTTCCAAACTGTAAGTGAAGAAGATGGAGATCTCACACATCAAAACATTGACTGCTGCATAAGAATAACATAACTATACTTTACTTATCTGCTATTTATAGAAATTGTATATGACCCATTAACAAGAAAACAAATATTTCTTCAAGATCAACTCAAAGATTGATTATACCAGGACCAGTCTATACTTTAAAACAAAAAGCTGGTTAGGTACTGGACCAGTCTATACTTTAAAACAAAAAGGACCCCAGAAGTTAAGTGCAACTCTTTGCAGTGTGAGTTGTGAATGCTATAAGATGGAAAATGGTAGCACAGATGATGTTTTCAAACTTCAATCATGCAAGATCAGCAAAAGGAAAAATCAACACTTCTTTAAAAGAAGAATGTAATACAGCTTTCTGAGTACATTGTCATGGCAGAATCACATTTTTTTCAGTAATCATTCAGCAATAGTTACACATGTAGACCAAGTTAAAGATGAATACAAATAATTTTTCAGTAAATTTTAGTTTCTATTCTGGTTCTAATTCATATGGGTTTAACCCTTCCTGACAAGAATTTTGACTGCAGAAGCAGCTTAGTAGCAAAAATAAATTGATTTGTTCCTTTGTGCTGTAATTACACTTTTTTCACCAAAATTACACTTTGTTTCCACTTTTAATAAAAAAAATACTTATGCTTATAATTCTTGGATGCTTGACATAAGATGGGGCCTAAGATTAAACGGAACAAGCTTCAGCTTTAAAATTGTATGGATTGATTCAAAGGGCCTGTTATGCATCTACGTATTCAGTAATCCTTGAACACAACACAGCCTTATGCTGATTTTACCTTATCAAATGATTACTGTTTTATTTACATTAATATACCCATATACATAATAATATTCCGATATGTACTGTGTAATAACACCTCATGCTGTCATGAATGACTTCTTAAATTTATGCAAAGGCATAACAAATGAAGCATCTGAATATATACTTTAACATGCAATAAACAAAATCTAATATTTCAGCTCATTGCAAATAAAATGTCTGAAACTTGGCTAGTATTATCAATTGTTTGCATTGGCACCCCAACAAAAGAATGCATGACAAAAGCATGCCGACAAATGAGCGCAATACCAAAAGAGCGCCGATTCAATTATACAAACAAGTAGAGACCAATAACACTATCTTTCCCTTCTATGACTCGATCGTTTCCATGTAAATTTTTGTGCAACTATTATACTGTAATTTTGTATATGTTGTAAAACTGCAGAACATGGTGAACTTAAAAAGGAATTTGTAACTATATATAAACGTCCAACAGATTGTTTGATTGCAAATCTGTTTGTATCAACGTTGTACAAACTTATCTATTTGATCTCTACTCTACTTGTTATTATAATTTAATCGGTGTTCTTTTGGTATTGAGCTCTTTTGTCTTTTATACTTCATAGTATAGTTGCAAACCTATTTCTTTTGCTCAACAATGTTTTCTTTTTTTTTATTATCTAAAACTTCTACCATTTGAAAACTTGTCTACTTGTTAGTATAACTCTACTTGTTTGTATTACTCTACTTGTTTGTATAATTTAATCGGCGCTTTTTTGTCTTACGCTCATTTGTCGGCGCTCTTTTGTCGGGTCACCGTTTTCATTACAATGTTTGCAAAAGATAAAAGATTTTAGACTCGTTTCATAATTTGCATTTGAAGTCAGCACTTGTGTCAGATCTTCTAGTAATTTAAAGAACAGCAATAATTATGAAACATAACCACAAAGCATTCAGTACTACAAAAGTCTATTTATTGCAGAAAACAAAATACATGATGACAGATTGGGTTTCTTGTTTAAAGATGGGATTATTTCAAACTAATATGAAAACTTCAGAATTAAAAGAGATTAAAAAAAAATTAATTTTCATCTATTATTTTGATAAGATTATAATATTTTTGCTGTATTAAAAACAATACAATGTTGTATCAAACATTTCTCTAATTTACAATTCTATAAATGTTTATATCACAAAGATAGAAAAAAAAACACTGATAAAAATAATCTGTAAAATTTGAAGGAAACAAAGTTAAACTTTTAATACCTTATAATGAAAGAATTTTTTTATTCAGAAAACATCTGTAAATATCTGACAATATCCATATATTTCGCTCTGAACTTTAAAAAAAAAGCAAATGGCTAAGACCTGATCTTAATCCCATATTGCATTTAAACACTTATATTCAACTATATGCTTTACTGATGGAAGGTAGGTGGTCTCTATTTCCCCCGATATACATCAATGAAGGACACAGTTACCCTATGTGAGTACACCAGAGAACAACAAACTGACATCATTTAGAACTGCAACATAAATGTCAATACTCTGGTCTTAACCTATATATTTTGTATAATTGCATCCAAATGCTATATGCATAGATCCAAATCTTGTAATACACTGGTAGATTTTGAGTCTACACTATTTGTTTGGACTAATCAGTAACATATCTGGTAATGGATAGAAGTTCAACTCAGAGGGTGCTGATTCTAGCATAGGAGTTTTTAAATGTTCATTAATTCTGACCTCTGAGTTACATCTTTAAAAGCAAATAGGAATGCAAAATATTCTAGTGCAAACGATCAATAATGGGAATATACTGTTTATTTTAGTAAGTTTAGTCAATGTCACGTACAAATATAGCTTCTATACAACTATAAAAATAGATAAAAGTGTCACAAAAAGGACAAAAATTACATACAAAGACATTACACTTTGATTTTAGTCATCTTAAAATGGATTTCCTTTTTCAGCTACATTGTTAAAATATTGCAAGTAATATAATGTAATCAATAATGTAAATGTTATATCAGAATGAAAATTATTTGATGAAACATAGACTAATATTGCCACTTAGTATTGTATTACACTGATAACATTGACCCTCATTCACCTCCATTGTATAAAACTTTATGGCAAATCTTAATCTGCATAGTTGGTGATTGTTGATAGATAATTTTATCATATAAGAAAAAGTGCACTTATTTTATGCCACAACACATAGCAGGTGCATCTTTCAAATGTCTATATTATTGATTAGGCATGTGATGAAACAAAAACAAGACCTGCCACCTTGAGTGGAATGAAAATCAGGATGCCAAAGGAAAACATTTGTGACTTGGAGAAACAAATTCTGGATCTGTATTTGTGACCATATATTTTTTTAAACAAAGGAATGGAACTTTCCAATGTCTTATGCTATTTACCTAATGTAAAACTGTATGCTACAGTCATATCAAAAACTCATTTTTTCCCATTTTCATATTTTATGCTGACATTTAGTGTTGCTTCCATTAACACACCAAATATTAGCATAAAAGATGAAAAATGGAAAAATTAAAGATTTCACAGTATGATTGTACTGTATTTCTCACATAATTTCTGCAACACTTGCTCTCTTGCACAGCCATTTTGAATCAAAAGGTAATTTTTAAAAAATTTTATGGTATTTTTAAAAGTTGGGATTTTGGATACAAATTGGGAAATCTGGATTTTCAGATTTTTTTAACAAAAATTTAAGATGATCCCCAGTAAATTTGGATAAGTAGTAGGTCTGCAATAAAATAATAATGATTACCTTTTAGTGCATTTAATCCAATGCTACAATTCAACTACAATTAACAATAAAAAAAACTGCTTAAAAACCAATTCTGAACTTAAGAAATTTCATTTAATATCAGAACATAAGAATAATAAATGGTCAACTATGATTTTTAATAAATGATATAACACTGTAAAGCTGCAAGACCAGTTGCCTTTTTTAATTACAAATCTTTATACACAAAGAGAAACAAAAATAACACATCAAAAGAAATTTCGAAGACGAGTATTTTTATCTCGATACTAGTCCACTGCAGCGAGGGAAAACTATTTTTCCAGCTAAAGAAACTGTCTTGATGCTGAAAAATTTCCATCAATAATTGCTATCTCTAGTATACATTTTCTCATTACAATAAGTGAACTAAAAATGACAAGAATGTAATTGCTATAATAGGATTCGAAACAGAAAATTAATTTGAAAACAAAATAGACAAAAATGATTGGTTCTATGCCATCTGCACTTAGGGGTACATTATATCAGCATGATATGTTTTAGTGTTCAGAGTCAATGCTATAATTGTTCAAGCCAAAACATGGTACCAATTATTGTGCATTTGCTGTTGCTACAAACCACAAGTTTAAAGGTAGAAACAATATTACCCATTCAACAATCCCCGAAATTAGGCACTGACAAAAAACATTTTGCAATAGCACAACAATTATAACCAATTAAAATAAATTTTCAGTATTTTGTGGTGATTTACTACTTGTAGTACTTAGTAGCAGCAAATAGTCGAGTATAATTAAATCTGACTTCATCAAGCCAACTATTCAGTTATACAAGATTTAAATTTATCCAAAAAACATTTCATTGTTAGTCTGATTAACACAACTGTATAGCTGGCCATCAGTTGCTATGGGAAAAGGTTAACACACAACACATGATGACCATTGTTATGAAAAATAAGCAGACTGGTAATCAATGCAGTTATTGGTCTATTTCCACAGTCAGAACTCTTTTTTTTTTCTTTTTTTTCCTTACCTGGTATTTGATAAACAAGAAAGTGTTTATTAGTCTTTTAGGGATGATATATTCAAATGAAAATCACCACAAGCTATATATTCAAGTGGACTTTGAGTTATTTGTTGCCTGATTTAGATAGATACAGTGGTTTCTTGGGTAGTAGTTTCAAAAATTTCTTTCTAATGGAATTAAGGTTCTACTGAAATTAACAAGCATGAAAAATTGAGGATAATAATAAAATCAACATGTTTTCACATTTGGCACTGTAATTTTCCCAGTAGTTGCCAAATTTTCCCTATTTTATTATGTTGTGAACAAGGCAAAAGCTGCATCATGGAATTCTGCATCTTGCTCCAATTCAACGTCAGTTCTTACCCATATCTTATCTGAATTTGTCTTTTTAAAAAATTACAAAGTTGATTTATTGCCAAATCCTGCATTCTGCATCCTCCTATATGTTGGAAATATAATCCCTTGATTTTTTCAGCCTTCAAAATATGTTACAGATGTAGATGTCACTGCCTTGAAAACAAAGATTATGCTGATAATAGCGTTGTCCATAAATATTCAATTGCTAAATATGTGTTTCTTTTAATATACCTTGCATCCCCATCTAAAATGTGTTTAACCTTTACATTTTGGACAATTATTAGCAGTAATACAGACTCTAAACACTTTAAAATTACAATCAAACCTGTCAATAACACACTAAACAAGAAAAAATGTAATTTCTGATAGATATCCTTTATAGAGATAAAAAAAGGGGTTATAAATAAGGCCCTTTATAAGCAGTTTCCAATTATACAAGGTGTGTGCTTAGGCAGGTTTCCAATAATATACATGTATGTCATCTTCAGAAATGTTTGTCCAAAATCTGTGACCTAAGGAACAATGTTTTCATCAGTTTGCATTTTTAACTGCAGTATAAGAATATGTTCACTAAATCAACAAAAAATACCTCTCTTTCTCACACATACACAAACATACCAATACACATTTACACCAACAATATGCACAACAGTTCAACAGAAGCTATTCCAATATTTGTGAGGCACAGAACAATGATTGTCAACATTTAGGTATCCATTTACATCTACAAGTTCTGTTTTGATCTCCTCAGTTTTCTGGCTCATTTTGCAATGTTGATACACTGTCAGAATAAGTACTTGGATCCTAATCATCATAGAAAACGACCTTGTCCTTTACACCATCAATTTAATGAGCTAAAATTACTAGCCCCTTTCATGTACTACCTAACATGGTCACATCACTTGTTATTCATCTAAGACACTTGGTGACAGGAATAATAAAAAAAAAGACAATGTCAAAACAAGTTGTTATTCCTTAAACTGATAAAAAAAATGCAACTTTGCAATTCTCTAATGGAATTAATAATGCTAAAACAATTCATATTGGACAACATGATGAAATATGTTTGTAAATCTGTTGTAGTCCAATTCGGTAGCACTCTGACCTCATTGTGGTCAATCATAAAAGACCAGATACATAAGGGATCTAAAGAAAATAAATATCTTTTACAAAACTCAAAGGACAAGCATGGTTATATTTCTTGAAAACACTTTAATTATCATAATTATTTTGCCTCAATATTTTCTTGACCTTTTTCTGATGAGGGTAACTTTCAAAAGGTGGTAAGCCGGAGAATTCCTTCTAAAGAGAAACATTTCAATAAGAACATTAAAAGAAAAGAAAAAAACTACCTCTAATGAAGACTGCTCCTTCCATCCTGATTAACTATTGTCTATGTGCTTCAGCTTTTGTCAAATATACAACTTTCCCCGAACTTGTGCTGCATGTTGATATATCAACCATATCACACATACAACAGCCCTTGAACAATACAGCCTTACATCCTGTAGATCTTCCTCAATAATCTAGTTACCCTTTTGGGCTAATAATTATGACCTTTATATGGCAAAAAAAGAAAACAATCACAATCTTATATTATAGTTAAAACATACACACTCAACATAAGTATTGTAAAATTACATTATACAACCACCATGTCAAGTTATTTTGTAGAAAGCATGACTTTTTTCAGTTTAAGTGAACTCGACATATTGACCCAAAAATCTTGTCTCGGACCAAGATATCATGCAAAATCCATTTTTCTTCTTTTAGTTACTGTGAACTTTACATTTTGACTTCAAATTCATGACGTGTATTCCTTATCTCAAATACCAGCCATTTGCAAAGTTTAGTTGATGTATCTTGCATACAATTAAAATTATCGAAAACAGTTACCTTCTTGTACTTCCTGTGACCTTGACCACTGGCTTCCCCCAAAACAAGCTACTTATAGTCTGACTAATAAATATGGAAAACTAGTTATTGTGCAGGAATGAAACAAAACAAATTGACAACAAAAAGATGTATAGAAACTGAACATTATAACAACAGTATCCATTGATATGCTCTTTTCAAAACTCAAATTTACAAGAAATGCATTATCACGCTTAAAATCTTCAATCCAAGAAAGGCATATTAAAGGGCAAATAAGTTTGATACACGGCATCACATGTAAACTAGTTTAAAGTCAGATGAAACAGAATTATAAAAACATGAATGCTGTACACAGTATATATAGGTAAACATCAAGCACCCACAACCAATTATCCATATTCATCAATGCATGCCATCTAGATCCACTTTGTTCTCTAGGCTTTCCACCAATGATCAGCAAAACATTTCATAGTACATTATCCATACATCGCCCTGTATTTTGTTCTTTGTATAAATAACATTATTTATCCCCAGACATTCACAATTTGTGACAAAATCCATGCTCCCAGGGGGACTCATGTATTTATGTAAATGTAGAAAAAAAGACTCCAATGTACTATGCATGCTGATTTACTAGTCAAACTGCAAACAACAGATATCCTGTGATGTAAAATGCATGCTGATTTAGTCAAACTGCAAACAACAGATATCCTGTGATGTAAAATGCATGCTGATTTACTAGTCAAACTGCAAACAACATATCCTGTGATGTACTATGCATGCTGATTTACTAGTCAAACTGCAAAAAACAGATCTCCTGTGATGTAAAATGCATGCTGATTTACTAGTCAAACTGCAAACAACAGATATCCTGTGATGTACTATGCATGCTGATTTACTAGTCAAACTGCAAACAACAGATATCCTGTGATGTACTATGCATGCTGATTTACTAGTCAAACTGTAAACAACAGATATCCTGTGATGTAAAATGCATGCTGATTTACTAGTCAAACTGCAAACAACAGATATCCTGTGATGTACTATGCATGCTGATTTACTAGTTAAACTGCAAACAACAGATATCCTGTGATGTACTATGCATGCTGATTTACTAGTCAAACTGCAAACAACAGATATCCTGTGATGTAAAATGCATGCCGATTTACTAGTCAAACTGCAAACAACAGATATCCTGTGATGTAAAATGCATGCTGATTTACTAGTCAAACTGCAAACAACAGATATCCTGTGATGTACTATGCATGCTGATTTACTAGTCAAACTGCAAACAACAGATATCCTGTGATGTACTATGCATGCTGATTTACTAGTCAAACTGCAAACAACAGATATCCTGTGATGTAAAATGCATGCTGATTTACTAGTCAAACTGCAAACAACAGATATCCTGTGATGTACTATGCATGCTGATTTACTAGTCAAACTGCAAACAACAGATATCCTGTGATGTACTATGCATGCTGATTTACTAGTCAAACTGCAAACAACAGATATCCTGTGATGTACTATGCATGCTGATTTACTAGTCAAACTGCAAACAACAGATATCCTGTGACGTAAAATGCATGCTGATTTACTAGTCAAACTGCAAACAACAGATATCCTGTGATGTAAAATGCATGCTGATTTACTAGTCAAACTGCAAACAACAGATATCCTGTGATGTAAAATGCATGCTGATTTACTAGTCAAACTGCAAACAACAGATATCCTGTGATGTACTATGCCTGCTGATTTACTAGTCAAACTGCAAACAACAGATATCCTGTGATGTAAAATGCACCTGCAGGTCATGGTCTATACTGTACTGTTGTTCTACAGGTTACTCCTAACAAACTTTACAAGTTCAGATCTGCTGGTCCATCATGTGATTTTTATCTGACATTTACTTGTAATTTAATATTTTCTCAAGAACTCCTAATAATCACCACAAAACATGTTATTTTGATAAAAAATGAAAATATCATGCCAAAATTTGATATTTAAAATTAGTCACAACAAATCATACTAAACAAAAGAAAAAAAGAAAATAAATTATGCATATGATATAAAGTTCTTTTTTTTTAACCAAGCGAAAATAAACCTTTTAATTCCTAAAGATTTTTAAGATTGTGATAGCACAATTATTACAACATGAATAATTTGTTTGTCCTGCAGGTTGGAAGCATTCCTTCTACTTAAATAAAATAAGAAATGTACATGCAATGAATACTGGTTTTACAACTCATTTTTACTAATTTATTTTGTAACTGATTATACATGAATTAAGCCCAGGTAAGTGATCATTAGTATACCATTAACCCATTCAAAAAATAAATGGAATCATTTTCTGTTCACCACCAATTAATCTTACCTGAATTCATAATTAATACACTCACTATTTTCATGAACATAGATTAGGACTCCAATACAGTGATTGTAGACAGCAAGAACTAAACCAGCAACAAATGCATGCATATATAATCTAAATCACTCAGAACTTGGGATTTAAACACTGACTGCTGTAACATCAAAATTACTTTCATCAACATGCAACATTTCTCAAAAGACTTCATGACATTATGATACCAGCATGATCAATGTTTACAAAGTTTGGATAAAATGTAACTACATCAAGATATTAATGATACAGAAATATTCACTAATTCAGTTGCAAAACGGTGCATTTGTTGCTGCATTTTAGAGTCTGTATATATATGTGTAAATAATATATATAAAGTATTTTTGGAAGAAAAAAAAACAAAAGAACACCAAACTTAACCATTAGGAATAACAACCATCAATATACATCATAAATTCTCATTAGTAGAAATAATGTACATGCATATGGTAGTTCGTGTTAAATGAATATCCAAAGCCACTGAGCTTAGCTCTGTACCCATCAATCATCATAAAGCCTCTGTGCTGGTGAAGCTAAATCCCCTAAACACGCCCTGGTTCATCGTCTTAAGGAGATCCATATCAGGGGGAGTTAACTGTACCTTCTCCATTGTGAAATCGGAATCAAAGTTTGATATATCACTGTCTGATTTCTGAAACATGAAAGATTTAATGTTGACAAATAATCAAACTGACCAAAAAATCCTCAAATTAAGGTGATTTCTGAAACATGAAAGATTTAATGTTGACAAATAATCAAACTGACCAAAAAATCCTCAAATTAAGGTGATTTCTGAAACATAAAGATTTAATGTTGACAAATAATCAAACTGACAAAAAAAGTCCTCAAATTAAGGTATGTTAAGAAGATCTTGATCAATTCTTTTTCAATGATAAAGAAATTATTGCTGGACTTAAAGTTGCTGGTTAAGATTCAAATTATGTCTTGAATTCTTCTTCATGCAGTTCTGAAACAGAGGATCTCATAAAAAAAAAAAAAAATTCTAAATTAAATTTTGAGGAACAAAAATATGCTCAAGTGTCAATTATTTTCCCTTAGATTACCTCTTCATTTCATACAAATTCCAATTTATAAACAGTAGCACATGAATGATTTTATAAAATCTCAATTTAAGGAGACATGTTGAAATTTTTAGTCAAAAGGAAACCTGGATTTTTTTTAATACATGCAGTGATTGTTGATAGTATACAATGTTAAAAACATTAATCAACTAAATGGAAGTGTTTGAATACCAAAGCAAAGCTTGGGAAACACCAACAGTAGTTAATTATACAACTGGCACAGGAAACCTACAGCTACCATTGAATTATAAAATTGGCTTGGGAAACTCTGACCTGCCTGTGTAATATATAATTGACTTGGGAGACCCAAACCTGCCA
This sequence comes from Unio pictorum, assembly GCA_030141615.1. Lineage (NCBI taxonomy): Eukaryota > Metazoa > Mollusca > Bivalvia > Unionida > Unionidae > Unio > Unio pictorum. Next base: position 4,933,573 of record JARLTB010000006.1, on the reverse strand, counting down.
TTATACTGTTGAATTAGCTGTGGGAAACGGACCTGCTAATGTAATATACATTTGGTTTGGGAAACCTTGCCATTTCAACTGTATTACATAATTGGCAACCAGATGTAGCATGTGTATTGGCAATGATGGTTATGTCATGTTTTGAAACATGTTTTCTGTTAGATATTACAAAAAAGTCTGTGTTATGACATTTTTTTCTGTTAGATATTACAAAAAAGTCTGTGTTATGACATGTTTTCTGTTAGATATTACAAAAAAGTCTGATGTTTTCTGATAGATACTATAAAATACTCAGTGATGTGAAGATTTTTAAGCAGAACCCAGTATCTCACATAAATCCATATGCTTGTCAGTAAAAACCTTGTATCAATTAAAAATTTTCATACAAAATGTTGACACTGCTGAGAATGAACTAACAAGTTTTCTTCTTAAGTTTTTCTTGGCAGGAAAATGATCATGTGCCAACATGTTTGTTTTCCGTTTTAAGTTAATGTGACAAACATGACTTGAAATATTTGCATATCAATAGATTAACTATAGACCTTTTCTAGTAATATCTCTTTCAGATGCCACTCTGGTTGTTTGTCATCAGCATGGTCTATTCAGGAATGCTTCGATTGCCTAGTGGTTAGTGTCTGCGGATGCAGGAAGTCGCTGGTATGAATCCTGACCAAGTCCAACCAATGACTTATAAAAATGGTACTAACTGCTGCCTCACTAGGAGCTCTGCATTAAGAGGTTAAAGCCCTGAACTGAGCTACCATGGCTCCTGCCTGGAATCTAGCCTGGAGCCTAGCTACCATTGCTCCTGCCTGGAGCCTAGCTACCATGGCTTCTGCCTCATACTAGCTACTATGGGTCCTGTCTGGAACTGAGTACAAAAATGGCTCCTACCTGGAATCAAGCTACCATGATGGCTCCTGCCTCAAATTTAGTAATCATGGCTCCTGCCTTAAATCTAGCAACAATGTCTCCTGCCTCAAATCTAGCTACAATGGTTCCTGCCCTTAACCTTGCTACCATGGCTCCTGCCCTTAACAATAGCTACCATGGCTTCTGCCTCAAATCTAGCTACCATGGCTTCTGACTAGAATCTAGCTACCATGGCTCCTGCCTCAAATCAAGTTATCATGTCACCTGCCTCAAATCTATCTACCAAGACGGCTCCTGCCTGGAACCTAGCTACCAAGATGGCTCCTGCCTCAAATGTAGCTACCATGGCTCCTGCCTGGAATCTAGCTACTAAGATGGCTCCAGCCTCATATCTAGCTACCAATGCTCCTGCCTGGAATCTAGTTACCATGGATCCTGCCCAAAACTAGTTACTATGGCTACAGCCCAAATCTATCTACTATGGCTTCTGCCCTTAACGTAGCTACCATGGCTCCTGCCTCAAATCTAGCTACAATGGTTCCAGACTGGAATCTAGATACCATGATGGCTCCTGCCCAAATCCAGCAACCATGGCTCCTGCCTCAAATCTAGCTACCATGGATACTGCCTTGTTTAGCTCACATGGCTTCTACCCCAGACCTAGGTACAACAGCTTCAACCCGAAATCTAGCTAACATGGCCCCAGCCCTAAATCTTGTAACAATGGTTCCTGACTTGAATCTTGCTAACAAGCTGCAACTTGCAGCTTGCCAGAGCTACTAGGAATAAATCTTTTTTGTTCATGCTGATATAATAAATCATAATACCTCTAAGCAGTTAGGAAGAATGCTAGCTATGATGCAGACCTTTACAAGCACAAAATCAATTTTTTCTTCCACTCATACTCATTGTATTAAATGCAAAATTAAGTTTTTAATATTTCTGCATATTTGTCACACATACACTTTGCTTAAAGTAAATTCTGATTTACAGTACGTACAATCTTTGGCTTAAAAGGCGGTTCTATTTGCCTCTTCTCCAGTTTTTCCCAGTCCATGTTGCGGAAGAATGGGTGACTACGGACTGGTCCTGCTGGACTCCCTGGCATTCCCATCCTCTCAACTGGGTTGCGTTCTAACAGCTACATTTAAAATAATGAATATAGATTTTCACTAATTTCATTACATAATAAACTATAACCATTTGTACAATTTAATGCAAAGCATGTAACAATTTTAACTTTTCTTCAAAGAGACCAGGGATTTTATTATTTTTTTTCATTTTGTTTTGGCTTTTGTTATCAATTTTTGTTGTGTCTGAGATAATCTGAGGGGTTGACAGCTAAAATCGACTGCACTAATAATAATGGTCTTAGTTGCCTTTTAACTGTTGTTTTAATTTATATTACGTACAGGATGGTTTTAAGCAAATATTGGTTAAAGATTGACCATGAAATACCTTACACATGGTAACAGACAAGTTATATAAATAATTTAATGGTGGTACAAGTTTGGTCCTTCACTCATTTTCCTTAGTAATTAGTTACTGTACCAGAGACAATTTAGCTGGTTCATAACATGTTACCATTGTGTTATCATACCAGAGACAATTTAGCTGGTTCATAACATGTTACCATTGTGTTGTCATACCAGAGACAATTTAGCTGGTTCATAACATGTTACCATTGTGTTGTCATACCAGAGACAATTTAGCTGGTTCATAACATGTTACCATTGAGTTGTCATACCAGAGACAATTTAGCTGGTTCATAAGATGTTAAAGGTGAGTTACCATACCATAGACAATTTATAAGATGTTATCGTTGAATTGCAATACCAGAGACAATTAAGATAGTCCATAAGATGTTACAGGTTAGGAAGCACCTTTCTTAAAAATGAATGATCAGATATGCCTTCTTCTGAACTGTCATCACTGTTATCAGTTTTAATCCAATTTTGGCATGAACATCTAGGAACTGGTTAACAGTACAATGACATAATCTTTTATGATTTCTGCACAAACCATGACAATATAGTGAAGCAAACAGAATGCATTCTGCAGAAAGTTAATTTTATTTTATGTTTCTCTGAGAATATTTATCGTACCACAATATCGTTTTTACATTGCTACATGCTGAATGCAGCAAGAAAAAGATAAAAAGTTGTCACTCCTGTCAAATACAGGCAAAGGGATGAAACTCCTACTCATTATCCTGTGAGGTGACTACCCATCACATGGATATTAAACAATTTAAGCTGAGTGATACATCAACAAGGTTTGCTTTTGTGCTTTTCATGCCATTTATTCAGCACACATTAGGCCATACATGGTGGCCAGTACATTTCATGGAGAAAGAACTGAGAAAGACCCATGGAAGAACCGCTGACCCATTGGCAATCTTTCTTATATACCACATTGGTCAATCTGAAACTCAAACCCAAGTGGACAGAGGTGAGATCTAGTGATCCATGAATGCCAAGGGCCCAATACATCAACCAGGATATTTATATTTGTGGATAGGTGTGGGTGGGTTTAAATGGGATGAGATCAAGTTATGGTATTCTTAGCAAAACATAATTCTACTAAAATATTAACAATTTATTTACTTTCTCCATTGATTACATTTCCTGATTACACTAACAATAAAAAGGGTGATAGGAAGACAAATGTTTGAGCATCCAACTTCTACCATTGCCATCAAATGAATGAAGAATGTATGGATTAATTATAAAAAGGATAACCAAACATCTAGCATGACAGCACAGTCTATAGTAACACAACATGCTATGGCAATATGTCATAAGATGAAAAGAACAACTTTTCTGAAAAGAGAACAAATCTAGGCAAATCCAGCAAAAGTGTTAAAACCTGCATGCATGAGGAGGTTGGACAAACTCTGATTTTTGCCTAGTGGTCATGTTGCCACAGCCAATGGACACACCAGATTCAATTCACATCTCTGTAAAGCTAGGTGATGGAGATAAAAACTAGAGATGGCTGATTGTGTATGCCAGACAATAGTTTATAAAGTCTTGAATTGAAATATTTTGTCCAAACTCCAAACTTGCTGAGACCGCTCATATCTTATGATTTGAAATTCACCTGATCTCTCAAGATCTTGAGGTACATTGAGCATATTATCCCTTTCAGCTATGATGACATCTTCTTTACTCGCCATCCCAGGATGAACAGATGTTAGGACCTACAATCCAATTCCATGTGCTTCAAGTAGTGCAACAAGGACCAGGTATTACATTGCCACCTCAATAAAGGAGAAGGTATAGATATACAAATGAAGGAGAAGGTGCAGCTGACAACACTCAGACAGCCATCTGATAGAAACCCTTTCCAAACTGCACAGCATGGTTCAAGACATTAGGACCACGAAAACATTTGTTCTGAAGTGGAGATAGTTTGGGAGTACTAAAAGAGCATACAACTCACCCTGCAAAAAGCTAGAGATGTCAGAAAACATGTTTTATAGGATAGAAGCTTCAGTGAGGTTGTAGCAACAGGTACAAAATGATCTGACTTAATCTACATCAAAACCTATGAAAGATTCCAGTAAGAAAACAGGGTGAAGCATTTTGGTCTGATTAAGTCTAACATAGATAGCTGGTCTGATAACACATGACAGATGGCCAGCATAACCGGTGGAGGGGCCCCAAGTGGTCTAAAGTGTTGTCCGTTACAGATCACTGCCATCTGACCTCTCTCTGCATGGGTTAGAGTCTTGGATTTGGCCAATGTGGGTATGTGAGAAAGCTTGCCAGTAGCTTCTCGTGGGTCGGTGGTTCTTTCCGGGGGGAGGTGTTCCCGGGTTCTTCCTCCACCATTAATACCGGCCCCCATGTATAACCTATATTATGCTGAAAAATGGTTTTAAACCATAAGAAAACAAAACAAAGAAACAAACATAACTGGTGGAGGACAAACCAGAGAATAACAAGGGAAGAACTATCCATGGAAAGCTACTTGCAAGATTTTTCACATACCATAATGGCTGAACATGTGATTCAAGACTACATGGACAAAGAAAAGATGGCAGTAATCTGTAAACACAAGTGCCTTGGCCCAATCAGCCATTATGGGACCCAAAAGCAAAAGAAAATAGTCCAGTTGCAGGATTGATGTACTCAAAGTGACAATGCTAATGACCTTGCACCATTTTCTGAAAATCTACTACATTTATTCTTAAGTTTTACAGTGGAGGGCCATCTAGTTCCTGAGATACTCTCTACAAATCTGTTTCTACACAAGGTTCTCCTGACAAGCTAAACATAACTGAAAAGTCTTTCCAAGCAGGGATGAAACACCTGCATCCAAAGCTGTTTGCAGAATAGGTCTCAGTGGAATTTTACAATTCATCACTATACTGATCTAATCATTCTGGACTTGTACCACCTGAAGAAGGACTGACATAACCACTAACTTTCTGATTCTTCTGCATTATGCTTGGTACCAGAATGATGATGAAAAAGGGTAGTCATATATCCCAAACCCATTACTGCTAATTGAAACTCCTTCCAAAGCCCAGGCTTTTGAGTTGGGGACAGAAGAAAATGAAGGGGCATACTGTGATTCCACACATAAATGTCTATTATTTGACAACACAAAAGTGCAAAAGAAAATTCACTAAAAAGCAAGGACACTAAACCTCGCAGGAATATGTCTGATCTGGACCATGATATTCTGCTGGAAGCACAAGCAGAGATAGTCCTAAACTAGAATACATAGGATACTTTGAATTCCCCCTCTGTAGGAAGGCATGACACAACCACTGAGGTGTCCAAAATGATCAGAATTTACAAAACAGTTAATCCTTCCAGAAATGAAATGCACCAAAAATAGCCAGCATTTCCAAACAGCTGATGTGAAGATGCAACTCCACTAGCTCTCACTTGCCAGTCACAATGGTGAAGCAGATCATCCAGTGACTGGGAAAGAAAAACTCCATACAAGGTGGACAAAATGCTTGGATGGGTTGAGATCTGACTTGTTCATAAAACATCTAACTTGTATAACAGAGAAGATTTATTCTTCCTGCCACAAAAAGATGAATTTTACCAAGTGGTCTCTAGACACACTGCATCACTAATGACAAGGTTGTCCAGAAGCGAGTGTTGATGCATTTGATGGATTATATGAATGATCAAAGACTAATGCTGAGATGAAATGTGAATTAATGTATTGGGCCCTTGGCATTCATGGATCACTAGATCTCACCTCTGTCCACTTGGGTTTGAATTTGTATATTGTTCATTGGAAGCAAAACCAAAAGAATTTGCATGATATTTGGACACAGACTTGAAAATACATTGACATTCTAAACCTTGGAGTATGTTCTTGTTGAGACATTTGATGTCTATGACTGGTCCATTGGCTTCGAGCAATACCTAGAATAAAATCCTGGGGAACTCAGCTTGTGAACTCTGTCCAACATCTACTTGTCAAGTAATGAACAGATAACTTTCTGCAAAATGAAACGAGATGTCTGTTATGGAAAGAACACCATAAAGGAGAAAGCTGGATAAATTAAATCTCAAACAACTTAGATGACCCATTTTTTTGCAGAAAAAGGTTAATACATGTCTCAAAATTGAAGGAGTCTGGTGCCTACAAGCAGGTTGTTGCCAGGCAGCTGGGTTGGCAAGTCAGCAAAAACATTTGGAAGGTGTGAGTAAGAAGAAACCTTGCTTCCTATCTTCTCCAGAATTACTGCTGCCTGAATTAACACAGATTCTTGCACCAATCTTTGTATCTCTGAATTCAGTGGCATCTGGGAAGGATGCACGACTTGCATCTCTGAAAATCCTTGTTCATCCATTTTGATTTGTCCAGCTGTAACAGTCGCAACAAGCATCATTTTGGATGGAGAGGGGGACCCTGTCATCCTCATTTCACTGGGAATTGACGAAATCGGGTGAAAATTCAAGTTACAACATTCTGTCTACAAGAGTTAGCGTACCACTCTTAGGTCTTCAAGATTTTATATAAAAAATATGGATCAAATCCTTTCCCACCATAATGCACATACATTGCAGGTCAAGTTAAAGAACACCTTATACAAGACGACATCTAACACAATATCCTCATTGGCTTTACATGTCTTGCACTTGGTAATTTAATCAATGTTGCTTAACTGAAATAACAAGAATGTCAAAAGTACAGGAAAATAACAAGCTAAAGTTTTTCACATATAATGTTAACTCATTACTTAATTTAAAAATACAGGTTGTGTTCACAAATAAACAATCAACAAAGTGAACGAACAATATTGTGTTGAAGCACAGAACCCAAAAAACTACCTACACAACTGTAAACCAATTCCCTCAAATACTTTAACCAAAGTCAATACCAACAATTGGAACATGTAGCAAATACATTATCAGAATAACGTTGATCAAACAAAGTGAAAATGTAAGATGGTAAACACCCAGTTAATGGGCAGCCACCTATCACTGGTAAAGAGAGATAATGGGTAAAGATTTCTTCACAAATTATACAAGTCAACAAGGAGTAGCGGGATTCGAAGGGTTGTAGAGTTTATTTCCTTATGTTAATTCTATCATGGAATATATATATATATATTCAATGGAGAATGTTATTGTTATCAGGAAAATATTCAACAGATAAACTAAATTTGTCCGTGAGTGCTTGCTTATGAAATATGTCTCAGTCCAGTAGTAATAATTTAGCAAAGGATATTCTTATATACAACGTAAATTCAACATGATAAAACTGCATAGTACCAATTTTCATGAAGAGATCTCAAATGGAGTGTTATGGAGATGAGTATAATTCTTTTGTAAAAATGAGAAATGAGGGTACCAGGAAAATGCTGATTTGTGGAGAACTCTGTATACATAGGATTGTGAAAGGAAGAACACAAATGTTAGAATAGTCTGAATTTCTACTATATGGCAATGTTTGAACATAAAGCAATCCCTTTTAAAGATATCACAACTCCCTGCAGTTGTTCTTTATAAACAAATTCAATGTACATACCAGACTAAGTATAGAGCCAGCTTCTTTTGGCAGCCAGCGGGGATAGTGGGGAGTATCATTCAAGATGGAATGAAACAAGTCATCCTCATCATCTCCATGGAATGGAGATTGGCCGATCAACATCTCATACAGCAGGACACCAAAAGACCACCAGTCTACAGAACTGTTGTATTTGTGTCCCTTAAGAATCTGTAATAAAATTAAAACTATATTAATTAATGTGCATCAAAAACAAACTAGATTGAAGAATAAATCAAAACTTGCCAAATACTGTGCAAACACCGACTTAAAACAATACAAATTGATGAGACTCTGAGTAAAAGTAAAGTCATTTACAAATATTATGAGAAGAAATTATCACAGAAAATGTTGTTGTTGTTGTAGGTTTAACACCATTTTCAGCACACGATAGGCTATACATGGCAGCCAGTATTAATGGTAGAGGAAGAACAAGGGAAAACCCTTGGAAAGAACCACAGACGCATGAGAAGCTACTGGCAAGCTTACTCACATAACTATATTAGCCGAATCTTAGACTCGAACCAACAGACTGGGGCAAGATGGCAGTGATCCATAATGGAGAGCGCTTTAGACCACTCAGACACTTGTAGCCCCGTTCACAGAAAATGCAAATGTGACCAAGATCCTGAAGTTACCCCTTATAGAGTTTATAGATATACTCCAATTTAAGTTACCCATTTAGAAAACATGGGATAAAATGTATACTTAATATGAAATAAAATGTTTCAGCAAAATTACAAGAGAGTATTAAATATTAAACACAGACTGCTGTTGCACTATAATTTAAAATGTACCAATCAAGATATCAGAACTGGTAATTTAAGAGAAAAGAAGTGAAAAACCTAGCTCTGTAAATATTTTATGAAACAAATGGTTATGATGAAAACTTTCAAAACAAGCAAGCTTCTGGAGAGAAACACACCTCTGGAGCTATGTAATCTGGAGTCCCACAAAAGGTTGTGGCTTTGTTTTCTGCAAAAACCTTCTCTCTGCACATCCCAAAGTCAGCAATTTTAACATGGCCATCTCGATCCAGTAATACATTATCTAGCTTCAAATCTCTGTAACGAGATCATATATTGATACATATAAACTTTTGTATGTACCAAAGTTTCTGTATTTTGCAAATTCATATATATGCCCTACCTATATAATTAGCCTAAATTAAAACTTACTACATTATTTAACTGTCAGTTCCACTCTGTTTATTAGGGGAAGCTCTATAATAATAATAATAATAATAATAATAATAATAATAATAATAATAATAATAATAAAAATAATAATAATAATAATAATAATACAGAAATCATTATTGGATGGGATTTTTCTCTTTTCTTAAAATTCTTGTCTATTAACACCAACCATAATTATTAAACCTTCCTAGGCTCACAGGTTCTTAAAGTAATATGATGATCTGTGAATAAATATACTAAGTGAATGGAGACTTCCAAAATTGCATTCAAATCCACTAAGCAGTTTCAATGATCAGGCCAACTGTTACAAACATGCGTGTTACATGTTGCGGCAACAAGTCACCATGGTGGATCTAGTTATTACATCAATAATCTGAATCTAGTCTATCATGATAAATGATTAACCGATTTATTGCTGCCATAAAGTTCACTGGGAACTGTTGATAAAAATCCTGCAAAGCAAAGTTAAAATAATACAGCAGATAATGAAGATGAATTCCAATTTTGCGATATGCTGGAACAAGTTGTAAGAAATTACTGCTTTTTAATGGGTAACTGACAAATGATTTGTTATGAGATACTGCTAAGATGTATATTTTTTTTTAAAGGAAATTAAATCAAATCAAAATTCACTAACAACTATCAAAACTTTGAGTCCCTTTCAACTGACTGTCATCTTATCACATCACCAGAATGAACATTATATAAAGTCACACATATTGACTATTAGTAATTACAATGTCACACAATGGGGGGGGGGGTCGTTCGAGAGGGGGACTACTGTAGTCAAAATGTGACATTGTAATTACTAACAGTCAATAGACTACAGTAGTCCCCCTCTTAAACGACCCCCCTGACCAGCGGCCACCCACTTCTTACGGCCAGAATCCCTTGGCACCGACAAGTTTGTATCCAAAAGTACCCCTCAAGAGCAGCCACTTCTCTAACACGACCAGCGGCCAGCATTTTAGTACAAAAAATGTAAAATGTCCCCCACATAAGCAGTTACTTTTGTTTCTTCAAATGCAAAGAACTAAGTTCATTTAGTGATTTATAATTAAATCTGATTATGTGCACGTGGGATTCTAACCCTGTGATTGTCTGGGTGTATCATTCCAAATGGAAGTTTTCAGCGTAAAAGACAACCCTGTTTGCCAGTCATTTCCAGTTCCTGGACATGTTCATTTACAGAAAAGCACAACTACACATGTATATACAAAGGAAAATATGATGTCATCTGCTTCAATGTCAAATAAATCAAAGGAAAAGAATGTACAAATTTGCCTTCACATGGATTTAGCAAGCAGTGTAATTTCTATGTACCTGTGTACAAAGGGATATAACTCTCAACATTATGGTAACTGATGACAGTTAACGAATAGGATGAATCAGGTCACAATGGCTATAAGCAAATCGATTAAATAAAGCAATAAAAGCAATATATTTCAAATTTATTTTCAGAACCAAATAAATGCACTTCTCTACATTGTTTACTATTGAACAAATTTACCTGTAAATGATTCCCTTGGAATGAAGAAATTGAAGACCACATACAATTTCTGATGCATAAAATCTGTAATGGAAAATGAAAACCGTAATTTTATTGTAATTTTTGCAAAGTTTGTTAACATTTACAATATTATTATTATTATTTTTTTACATGTCAGCATGTCACTTTCTGTGAAACCAATTGGTCAAAATCCTTGTACAGTATTGTACAAATTAAATTTACTATTTACTATCAGTAACATGACTGTAACCCCTTTAGTCAATAAGTGCGAGACATCTGAATCGAATGAGTGACTATTATAGAAATGTGCCACAGAATTAAAAGGATGACAGGATATGGTCCATTTACACTACACAGAATTATAAGGATGGCAGGACATGGTCCATTTACACCACACAGAATTATAAGGATGACAGGATATGGTCCATTTACACTACACAGAATTATAAGGATGACAGGACATGGTCCATTTACACTACACAGAATTATAAGGATGACAGGATATGGTCCATTTACACTACACAGAATTATAAGGATGACAGGATATGGTCCATTTACACTACACAGAATTATAAGGATGACAGGACATGGTCCATTTACACTACACAGAATTATAAGGATGACAGGATATGGTCCATTTACACTACACAGAATTATAAGGATGACAGGATATGGTCCATTTACACTACACAGAATTATAAGGATGACAGGATATGGTCCATTTACACTACACAGAATTATAAGGATGACAGGATATGGTCCATTTACACTACACAGAATTATAAGGATGACAGGATATGGTCCATTTACACTATAAAGAATTATAAGGATGACAGGATATGGTCCATTTACACTACACATAATTATAAGGATGACAGGATATGGTCCATTTGTTGGCTTGACTTCGCACACGAAGATTAAGAAGAAGATTTCTATGTCTATTGCACTTGTGCTGGTGGCTGACGAACCCAATACGTGATAGGCACGTCCGTCCACAGAGGCTGCAGGGGAATGTCTGGGTTTTGGTGGGTGCTGACAATGGCTCCCTGTTTTTTCTTTGCCAACGTTTTTCCTCCAAGATGGCCCGTCTGTTTTGTTCAAACGTATCAGCGGCCTGGTGAATTGTATGTCGCCAGCTTGTACGGTCAACAGCTAGTGATGCCCATTGGCGGTGATCGATGCCACAGGAGGTAAGGGTCTTTTTCAAGGAGTCTTTATATCTCTTTCGAGGTGCCCCTCTATCACGGTGGCCAGTTGATAGCTCACCATACAGTGCAATTTTTGGCAGGCGATGATCCTCCATCCTGGACACATGCCCTGCCCAGCGAAACTGTATCTTCACGAGTGTGGCCTCAACGCTGGTGATCCCCGCTTGCTTGAGGACTTCAGTGTTGGTAACGAAGTCACTCCAGTGGATGTTGAGGATGGTGCGGAGGCAGCGCTGATGGAAGCGTTCAAGGAGACGGAGGTGACGGCTGTAGGTGACCCAGGATTCGGCGCCATATAGGAGGGTGGTCAGTACGACAGCCATGTAGACTTTGATTTTTGTAACTCTCTTGAGATTGGGATTGTGCCAGACACGTTTGTAGAGTCTGCCGAAGGCGCTGTTTGCTTTGGCTAATCTGTTGTCTATTTCTTTGTCGATCTTTGCATCAGAGGATATCACACAGCCCAGGTAGGTGAACTGGTGGACTACGTTTAGCTCTGTCCGGTCAATGAGGATGCTTGGTGGATGGTACTCTTCCTTGGGGGCAGGCTGGTGAAGTACCACGGTTTTCTGTAGGCTTACCTCGAGGCCAAAGAGCTGGCAAGCCTCTGCAAAGCAAGATGTTGCTCGTTATAAGGCAGCTTCCGTGTGGGCAACAAGGGCGGCATCGTCTGCAAATAGAAGTTCTCTAATCAGTTTTTCTAAAGTTTTGGTGTGGGCCTGAAGTCGCCTTAAGTTGAAGAGGTTGCCATCAGTACGGAATCTAATATAGATGCCATCTTCGTCATCAAGGTCTTCTGTAGCTTTTCGGAGCATCGTGCTGAAGAAGATTGAAAACAGTGTAGGAGCTAAAACGCAGCCCTGTTTCACGCCATTTGCAATGGGGAAGGTCTGTGACAATTCGTTATTGTTTCTAACCTGACCAAGCTGGTCTTCATGTAGTTGGATGATCATGGTAAGGAATTTGGGAGGACAGCCAAGTTTTTCAAGGATTTTCCACAGTCCAGTTCTGCTCACCGTGTCAAAAGCCTTTGTTAGGTCCACAAAAGTGATGTACATTCCTTTGTTTTGTTCTCTGCATTTTTCCTGGATCTGTCTCAGGACGAACACCATGTCAGTTGTGCCCCTATTGGCTCTGAAGCCACACTGACTCTCTGGAACATGATCTTCTGCAATGGTAGGCACTAGTCTGTTTAGCAACACTCTAGCAAGGATTTTGCCTGCAACGGAGAGCAGAGTTATCCCACGGTAGTTTGAGCAGTCAGACTTTTCCCCTTTGTTTTTGTACAGGGTGATGATGACTGCATCACGGAGATCTTGAGGAAGTTTCCCTCGCTCCCAGCAGCAAACGAAGAATTCGTGAAGTTTGGTGTGCAATGCTAGGCCTCCTTTCTTCCATATCTCAGGTGGAATACCATCTTTTCCTGCAGCCTTACCTGCCTTCAGCTGTTCTATGGTTTTTAAAGTCTCTTGCAGCGTGGGTGCCACATCAAGTTCCATCTTTGGTGGCTGTTGTGGGATGCGATCAATTGCTGCCTTTTGGACTGTACGACTAGTGCTGAAGAGGGTGTGGTAGTGCTCTGACCAGTGGTTTAGGATAGATTCCCTGTCAGTGAGTAGCTCTTGACCATCTGCACTCCGTAGGGGGCTCTGTATCTGGAAGGAGGGACCATACACTGCTTTCAGTGCTTCATAGAACTTCTTGTAGTCTCCAGTGTCAGCGTACAGTTGGGTTCTTTCTGAGAGCTTTGTCCACCAATCATTTTGTATTTCACGAAGACTGCGCTGGAGGGAGCTGCAGATAAGGCGGAAGGCTGCTTTCTTTTTTGGACAGGATGGTTGTGCGAGATGGGCTTGGTATGTTGATCTCTTACTGGCAAGTAGTTCTTGGATTGTCTGGTTGTTTTCATCAAACCAGTCTTTGTGGTTTTTAGTGGTGAATCCAAGGATTTCTTCTGAGGTTTGCAGAATGGCAGCCTTGATGTGATTCCACATATCCCCCGGAGGTAGATCTGGTGGAAAGCTTGGTTCTTCAAGTCTAGAGTGCAGGCTCTCTTGAAAATTTGCCTTGACGTCTTCAGACAGGAGGTTTTTAATCTGGATCTTCCTTTTTATGGTACGACCGTGTTTGGACCTGGGTTTGAAATAGAAGTTGAGCTTGCATCGAACAAGACGGTGATCTGTGTGGCACTCTGCACTGCGCATCACTCTGGTGTGAAGGACATCTTTTAAGTCCCTCTGGCGTACTATGATGTAATCGATTAGGTGCCAGTGGTTTGATCTAGGATGCATCCAGGTCGTTTTCAGGCTGTCTTTCTGCTGAAATATGGTGTTTGTAATGGTGAGCTGTAATTCTGCGCAAAGTTCGAGAAGCAGGCGCCCATTATCATTGCAGCCACCCACTCCATGTTTCCCAATAATTGCTTTCCAGGTTTCTGAGTCTCGGCCCACCCTGGCATTGAAATCTCCAAGAATGACTATTTTGTCGCTCTCTGGGATGCTCTTGAGAAGTCTGCGCAGGTCAGCGTAGAATTTATCCTTTTCAGAAGAATCTGCCTGTAGTGTTGGAGCGTATACACTGAAGAGTGTGGCGTTTTTTGGGTTTCCTAACGGGAGACGCATGGACATGATGCGGTCGGTGTGACCAGTTGGAACGTTTCATAACTTAGCGGCGATTGAGTCCTTGACCATGAAACCGACTCCTGAAAGCCGTTTTTCAGTTTTAGGTTTGCCTGACCAGTACAGGGTGTATCCAGCGCGGAGTTCTCTCAGACTTCCCTCCTCTGAAAGGCGGACTTCACTAAGTGCAGCAATGTCAACAGCAAGGCGAGAGAGTTCGTGTGCGATTAGGGCAGAGCGTCGTTCAGGTCTATTGCTGTCAGTTGAGTCTAGCATTGTTCTGATATTCCAACAAGCCAGTTTTAGTTTTTTCCCACGATGAGAGGCCGGTGGGACATGCCTTGTTTTTTCTGTTAAGTTTTGACCGCGTTGTAAGATGCCCGTTGGCTGCGGCAGGCCAACTAGGGTGTAAGGAGACGAGCTTTGGTTAGGCCACCTTTTCTAGGCCCTTCTCCATGTGGAGCAAGCAGTGCTGTCCCTAAAAAAGGCTGCTTGGGCACTCAGGCTGCTGCCGGGTGATGGTTTCGTCTCCAGATCAACACCAGACGACCAAAGGCCTGAGTCGCCTGCATGCAGGATTGGGACTGCGGCTTCCAGTGACATCTTTCACCTGCCGTTTTCGCCCCTTTCCCATCGCTGCAGGGCTTGATAGAGTCGAGCATAAACAGTAGACAGTAGACGGTTCCTTCATGCCTGCGTGAAGGAGCTTTTAGGTGGAGTTCAGTCTGCGCAAACTGGCCCCACCCTTTAAACCTGTGGTTCATCTGCCATGGCCTGGCAAGCCAAGACGGTGACAGCGAGGTCCACAGGCCGTAGGTTTTATATCAGAGTTTCCCTCTCCTATGCAGATGGCCGACCATGGCTGAAGAGATCTGCCTTCCCTGCTATTTTGAACCATAGCTGGTCAACCACAGCCGCAATCCATTAATACATATGGTGCGTCCTGGTTCCGAACACTTGGCCGTTGATCTGTAGAGACCTTCCGTCCTAGCCGGTGACTTCCTTGTAGAAGTTCATACGCCTAGTGATGCAGTGTTAACATCCATTTACACTACACAGAATTATAAGGATGACAGGACATGGTCCATTTACACTACACAGAATTATAAGGATGACAGGACATGGTCCATTTACACTACATAGAATTATAAGGATGACAGGACATGGTCCATTTACACTACACAGAATTATAAGGATGACAGGATATGGTCCATTTACACTACACAGAATTATAAGGATGACAGGATATGGTCCATTTACACTACACAGAATTATAAGGATGACAGGATATGGTCCATTTACACTATACAGAATTCTTATCATGCCAAACTAAAACTAGAACACAAGTAAACCTGCAAAATGTTAGTTTGGCTAGTCAATACAATTGCTAAGAGATTATTACATAATTAATCTTACGAGCACTTCAATGCAGCTGTTCAATCCATTTTTCCATATCAAACAGCTAGATTCCAACACTTATATGTCTTTCAGATGTCCATATATCTTGCAACAAGACTTTTATAAATCCAATTTGTTTTGAATTTCATTCATAATGATAAAGATATTCTGAAAAAGTATGTACGAAAATAGAAAAACCTCATTTATGTTTTGTTCTCAGTCATGGGAAGAACTCATTTGGTATTACTTATGAATAGAACATGGCCTGACTGCTTCAAGGTATTAATACAAACTTACTCTGTCCTCTGAATCAAAACAAAACATGTTCACCTCTTCCTCGATAACTTGCACCCTGTTAACTCACAAACCCACAAAAAATTGATCCCTATTTGTTGAACTTGAAGAAAATCACGATCAAACTTAGTAACAGAAACTTTGATAGATCGCTCATTTTTTATTGATGAAACAATAGATATGACCTGGAATTCTTAATCAACATTATGAAATATCAAATTAAAAAAATAGGTCATAATTCTTTTTATATTTTCTTTCCAAATGACATTCTTATTACACAGCAATTAAGGATAGGTTAGGAAATTTCAATCAATGACAATGTCACTTACACAGAGTAAAGGTGGTACTTTAATAAATACAAAATTAAATGTACATGCCATTCCCATGCTCTGAAAAATGTATATGATGAAGAATTTAAGTGCAGAAACCATTTTTCTTCTTTCAGTCACAGTGACCTGACCTTTCAACTTATGACCCTGAAATTAATCGCGCTTTTCTGTACCCAAAGTGCAAGACATTCACAAACTTTATTAACCGTAGATGGTGGACAACTTAATTTGACAAAAACAAATATGGAAACAATCTGATGTGTTGTACAGATGGATGGATGGAAATCATAAAATAAGGCACGCATGTACAAAGGGGTGCAGTTTGGACCAGTCTTCTTTCAACTGATAAATCTGATTTGTAAAGACAATTTCCACTCCTAGTTCTGTATTGGAGGTAAATGTTCAATTAATACTCTTCAACTATATAATTTTCCTAATTTAAATTTCAACAAGTCATGATCTGAGAGTTAAAGTAACAAATATGCAACCATGAAAAGTGTTACCTTATAACTTCTCATATTGAAACCATTTAATATTTTAATTAAAAAATCAGTTTTTATGACAATGTAGAATACAGAACAGTCAATATAATGCCATCTATTATAACACAGTCCCTGAATTAAGGTAAGGATGGTTGTGAATCCCATTTCATTATGTGATTTTAAAATTATATCATAATTGTTGTTGTGGGTTTAATGTCATTTATCAGCACATGACAGCCAGCCTATATATATATATATATATATATATATATATATATATATATATATATATATATATATATATATATATATATATATATATATATATATATATATATATATATATATATATATATATATATTTGGCAGCCAGCCAGTACATACATCTAGTCAGAAATAACCTGGAAATATCCTGGGAAGAATAAATGAATCCACAGGAAGCTACTGACAAGCTATACCTATTGTACCTGAGACATGAAGCCACATGGACAGAAATAATGAGATGTTAGTGATCTGTAAAGGCCTTAGTCCATCTGCTGACTCCAAAATTATATGTATAATGTACTTCATTATGAGGCTGCCTGACTACAAGGCAGTATACTCCATAGCATCATAATGAGAGAATACTGTATCATGTATTAAAGCGTAAATATCAGACATAAATGCATGAAACAGTAACAATGATTGACAGGCAATATACACCAGATGTGTACCTTATACTATGTCAGATCCTACTGCAAACAAGATAGACAATGACCCATCTGCACTGACAGATCAGTGTCTATATTGTCTGTTTTACTGATTATTCTCACCAGAACTACATAGACCCAGAGCTCCTACATTACTATGCAACTGCACATCTGGGTCTAAGTAGACTGCAGTTGTATCAGACTTGTATCACATGTCTGAAAACAAGTCAGCTCCAATGGCAAACTGCACAGAAACAGGTCTTCATGTGTGCTGGCAGGTCTGGTTCAATGAAATTTGTCAAGACTAACCACACAGACCCCTGACTAACCAGTGTATTATGGTAATACCACTGACAATTGAAGAGCATTTGGTGGCCATTTGCTGGATTGTTTGTTTTCTGCACTGACTGACACTTACTGAGCTCTCGGCACCTCAAATTTGCCTGATGCCTGAATATGGAACATCAAATCTCCTCCATTTAGATACTCCATCACAAAGTACAAATGACTCTGAAAAAAAATACAACTGTCCTGAAGCATTTATTATGGATGCAATTATGTCAGGATACACAATAATGAAATGGTCACTAAAGTGACTACTTGTTGAGATATTATCAGAAGATCTAAAAGATTCAGCAAGCACAAATTTCTGTCATGGAAACTAAATTCATGAAAATATTACTCTGGAGAACTTATATTACAGAATGATAATAATGATATTGCAGAATAATAGCAAATATTATGAATTTCGGGATACATACATGCATGCAGCATTTTACCAGTGATGTCATTATCACAGCATTTTACATTTTACTATACTTGTTCCAGGTCTGTTATCCCAGTGATGCCAGCTACAGCATTTTGCATCTGGTTATACTTGTTCAAGGTCTATGATACTAGTGATACCATCTACAGCATTTTATATTTTTTCATACTTGCTCCAGGTCTATGATACTTGTGATGCCAATCTTCAGCATTTTAAATCCTACCATATTTATTTTCATGGATTTCATGACTGCCGCAAATTAAATAACAGAATGTAAACTTATCCTGCTATGAAAATAACAGACCCTTGTGTCCATAACATTCATGAAAAGAAAAGACAATATTCACTCATCCTTCCAAATATACATGCACACGAAATAAAAGTAAGTTTTTTGGTATGACTCAGGGTTGGAACACGAAACCTAATGCATCTGAGGTGGAAACTATAACCTAAACACTAAGGCAACTACTGAGTGATCCCTAGGACAGGGGAATAAAAAAAGCCGAGATGCAGTATGGCTGAATATAACTTTTATAAAAGATGACCTTATCTACATTAAAGTATCTAAAATATCATCAATATCTTCAAAGATTTGGACTGTATTCTATGGAATCTCTTTCAGATCTTCCTGGAATGTAACAGTATCAAAGTTTTGAAAAGACCTATAAGAAATGGATTTATGGCTATTATTATTTATTTTTTCTGCCATTGACTTTATGTGCTAGAAAAATTGCAAGATCACTTATAACAATCTTTGGAATAATTACTTCCACAACATTTTCTTCTGTATTGGTATAAATATGACCTATAAGTGTTCCATTAATGTTTCCAACCTCAGTCAGTTAACTAACCCATCCATAAACTTGGTCACATTTTAGACTGACGTTTTCTCTGCTGGTAGAAGGAAAAGTATTATTTTTACTTTGTATTGATTTAGTTAGTCTCTATGGTGCTTTTTTGCTCTTTAACTTTCTCAGTTCTGGCTGAGTTAGAGACAAAGTCAGAAAACTGCATTGGGGTTTCAAGACAGATGAAGATCTTTTGAGCCAGGTGACCTAAATTTGCATATATTTTTAAATTTCATACCTTTCAATTCAGCCAATATGAAAAACTTGTCATTTTCACTTAAACACCATTTTATTATGAGATTTGTATATAATATCAAATATCAGAGTAATTGTTTTAATAAGTGAACAAATCTGTCTCCAGGCATATACATTACATTAAATTACATTACATTACATACATACATGCATGCATGCATCCATCCATACATACAATGAAATAATTCTGTTGATATAGTCCTTAAGCTGTATAATTTTATGAGCCAAACCATATATGAAGTGTTTGGCTTCCTTTTCAAGAAGGTCTACATTTCTGGCTTCATTTTGAATTTCTAAGGTATTTTTATGTCGTATCTCTACCTCAGTCTGGAAGGTACTGTGAAGATGAGTAAGGAAGGGATGGGAGCAGCCGAGAGCAAGGACTCGCATTTCTACCATGGTACATTCAACATCATCATCCTCAAGCACAACATCTTTCTTCAAAACCTTGACTGCATAGAATTTGTTCCTGCCCTTGAGCTCAGCAAGCATAACCTTAAAAAAAGACGAGAGGTGTAACACTAATTAGATAATAACTATCAAGAGTCCCAAGAACAGCTCACTGTTGCTTTTGATCCTTTATAATATAAAATCAGCTTTGCACTTCAGGTTTGCAAACATTAAACTAGAAAATTAAATCAACAAAATGCTCTAAATAATTTGTTTTGGAACCTCTGTGGTTTCTACCCTTTATCAACAAAGGCTATATAAAAGCACAAAAATTGTTGATTCATTTCTTTCAAATATTTTTACTTTTTAATCCTTCTGCATCTGCATGCAAATATTATTATATTTATATCCAATCCAAATTAATATCTTTGCTAATGCTAATTCTGCAACAGCTTAGTCCAGGTCACTTAGTTGTTGAATAAACTGTTAAAGCCTTTGATATTCAGGTGAATCAAGGAGTAAGCTGTTGGATCCTGTCTTGGAAGCTCTAAATATTTCATACAGTGACCCTTTAGTAAAACAGATAATTAAAAGAGTATTTCACCCCTTCTAAAATGTAGACTTTTTCAGCATCCAAAGCATGCAATTGGATGAAGCAAGTCCAGATTACAAAGAGGTTCTGAATTTATACAGTGAGATTAATATTAGTCAAGCCATATTCAAGCACATTTTATGTTTTTTTTAATCAGCTATAAACTGGGTACAAGATATAGCAAGTCGCCATATTAGCTACAGATCAAGCTGTGCCACTTTTAAGGGCATGGGTAAGCAAGAGGCCTAAGATAATCTAGTGTTTTCACATGTTTAACCAAACTATAGTTTTTGTAACATATGTGAATAACAAAGATTATTAATTTGAGTATGGGGTAATCCACCTGGTATACGTGACTGTTAATGATGCTGTCTTACTAAGCAATGATGTTTGTGGTCTCGTTTTCATATTATTTTGACAGTACAATGATGGCTTTGAAAATTTATCATGTAATTGCCTACTAGAAAAATTTATCAACATTATTGCTTAAGTTGATCTATAATGGCTTGCTATATAATAATATTAAAAAAACTGCAACTATTGCAACAAATGACTGTAATAACTGTAAAATATGTAAACAAAATAAACCAATAAGGAGATTCTTTTTCCACAATGCTTTAACTATGTAGGCACTTATAGGGTTTAATAGCAAATCAGCACAATATTGACCACATGGTGACTAGTAAGTGTAGGTACAGAAAAAAAAACCAAAGATAAACAAGATGCTCAATCGGACCTGATATCACTCACTTATCTAGTCAATGCATGTCAGCCTGTAAAATTGTCAAAGCTTGGAGCACATCGTTACTATGTTGCTAATTAATGTTGGTGTCAATGATCTACTTTCCAATAACATGCATATGTACCCCTACTTCATTTAGACTACAACATCATAGCTAATATATTACATGCCATAATTACAGTATGCTGTATATAAAATTTAGATTTATTTTTAATACTAACATGGATTTGCAGGTCAGATTACTTGGCAAAAACAGGCAAAGTCCATGTAAATTTGAACCAAAATACAAACACAAAACATACTGAAAAATTATGTTCACCACTCACTTTAGCTAGTCTACAGGTCTAATTTTTGAAAAATGATCATGAAGTCCATAAAGTATGCAACGAGTTTATTCTGAGTGCTATATTGCATCACTCTCATAATGTTCTTTAAAAAATCTGTAAAGCAATATTGATTTGTCCTTTTTCTGACTGGACATGTTTTAAACTTTAAAAAACTCATCTACTCTATAAATTTTCATTCACAAGTCAAACCATAAAAGCAGCCCATTTAGCTCAATATCAGGTGCTATTTTCTTTAAAAGTGCAGACTGGTCTGTTAACTAACTTGATTGTCAATATAATGACTCTGTAGGCAAAGTTTCAAATTAAAGAAATGTTTTATTGGAAATGGGACATATACAGTTACTATAAAAAGAAAATCAGGAACATATAGATCTATGATGGACAAATAAGTTCTCATGTTTTTCTTATGCAACAGTCCTCATTTTAAGAACATTCTAAAAGAATTATGAGTGAATTAAAAACTTGATAATAGAAATGAAAAAACACCAACTATTTATTGCTTTATTTTCATTTTATTTTTTAATATACCAGAAGTATAATCCATACACCTGCATTCAGAAGTTATAATTTGGTGAAAAAGAGAAACGATTATGCCGAAAAGCCTAAATGGTTAGCATGCTTGCATTCATATTCAGAAGGTTGTGATGACAAAAGCTTGTACATGTATATCAAATTTGATCATAAATAGGACTAATGAGCTTGTATAAGCTCATTTGATGAAATAAAGGACCAGTCCATTAATATTTCTTCATGATGCTCATTATTAAAGAGCCTGATGATTAAAGCACATATCCCAAACTGGATGAAAACTGGACTGGAAAGACAGCTTTCAGAATGCAGAGATCTAGTTCATATTTGAACTTATCTGAGATACTGTCAGTGTGAAAATACATTTCAAGTTTATTTTAAAAAAATACCCCAAAATGGTCTCCAGACTGTTAAGAAGCAAATGTAGATAGATAGAAGATGGACACATGATTGACACACAGCCATACCATAAGCTCACTAGCCTAAGTCAAATTCCTGATACAGCTTGAAATCCTGCCCAAACGTTCTAGATATGATAATCATGTGACATGTCCCTGGCAAATAAAGCAGGGTACATTAAGCCAATTCTACATCACCCAAATCTGCTGGGGTGCTAAACCAAAATGAGGGGATTAATCATAAAATGAAATTCCATATCATGCATTCTTATATTGCCAAAAGTCATAAAATCAAATAAATTCCAGATCATGCATTCTTATATTGCCAAACATCATAAAATCAAATAAATTCCATATCATGCATTCTTATATTGCCAAAAGTCATAAAATCAAATAAATTCCAGATCATGCATTCTTATATTGCCAAACATCATAAAATCAAATAAGTTCCATATCATGCATTCTTATATTGCCAAAAGTCATAAAATCAAATAAATTCCAGATCATGCATTCTTACCTTGCCAAAGCTGCCTTTTCCTAATACTTTGAGCATCTGGAAGTCCTCTGGTTTAAACTTTCTTCTTGGTGCAGGTGGAGGTCGTGATGGTGGTTGCAATGGAGCATTTTCTCGTTCCCATATTTGTTCATAGCTCTCTGACTCTGAATCACTATCTTTTTTATTATCTTCCTTGTCATTCTGAAACATATATCAAAAATATGAAATGCATGTGAATGTTTTTCATAAATCATAAAACTACAATGGTCATTAATGATTATTATATGAAATATAATGTTTTTTTTTTTTTATAAAAGTCAATTAAAAGTTATTGATTTAATACAATTCAAGTTCATATACACTGCTCACATTACATGAAACAGACCTTTGAATTTAACTGAAGTTACACACATTGCTCACATTACATGAAACAGACGTTTGAATCAAACTGAAGTTACACACAATGCTCACATTACATGAAACAGACATTTGAATCTAACTGAAGTTACACACATTGCTCACATTACATGAAACAAACCTTTGAGTCTAACTGAAGTTACACACATTGCTCACATTACATGAAACAGACCTTTGAATCTAACTAAAGTTACACACACTGCACACATTACATGAAAAAGACCTTTGAATCTAACTGAAGTTACACACATTGCTCACATTACATGAAACAGACCTTTGAATCTAACTGAAGTTACAAACAATGTTCACATTACATGAAACAGACCTTTGAAATAAACTGAAGTTACACACAATGTTCACATTACATGAAACAGATGTTTGAGTCTAACTGAAGTTACACACAATGATCACATTACATGAAACAGACGTTTGAGTCTAACTGAAGTTACACACATTGCTCACATTACATGAAACAGACATTTGAATCAAACTGAAGTTACACACAATGCTCACATTACATGAAACAGACATTTGAATCTAACTGAAGTTACACACATTGCTCACATTACATGAAACAAACCTTTGAGTCTAACTGAAGTTACACACATTGCTCACATTACATGAAACAGACCTTTGAATCTAACTGAAGTTACACACACTGCACACATTACATGAAACAGACCTTTGAATCTAACTGAAGTTACACATTGCTCACATTACATGAAACAGACCTTTGAATCTAACTGAAGTTACAAACAATGTTCACATTACATGAAACATAACTTTGAAATAAACTGAAGTTACACACAATGCTCACATTACATGAAACTGACGTTTGAGTCTAACTGAAGTTACACACATTGCTCACATTACATGAAACAGACGTTTGAATCAAACTGAAGTTACACACAATGCTCACATTACATGAAACAGACATTTGAATCTAACTGAAGTTACACACATTGCTCACATTACATGAAACAAACCTTTGAATCTAACTGAAGTTACACACATTGCTCACATTACATGAAACAGACCTTTGAATCTAACTGAAGTTACACACACTGCACACATTACATGAAACAGACCTTTGAATCTAACTGAAGTTACACACATTGCTCACATTACATGAAACAGACCTTTGAATCTAACTGAAGTTACAAACAATGTTCACATTACATGAAACAGACCTTTGAAATAAACTGAAGTTACACACAATGTTCACATTACATGAAACAGATGTTTGAGTCTAACTGAAGTTACACACAATGCTCACATTACATGAAACAGATGTTTGAGTCTAACTGAAGTTACACACATTGCTCACATTACATGAAATAGACGTTTGAGTCTAACTGAAGTTACACACACTGCACACATTACTTGAAACAGACCTCTGAATCAAACTGAAATTACACACAATGCTCACATTACATGAAACAGATGTTTGAATCTAAGAAGTTACACAGATTGCTCACATTACATGAAACAGACCTTTGAATCAAACTGAAGTTACACACAATGCTCACATTACATGAAACAGATGATTGAATCTAACTGAAGTTACACACATTGCTCACATTACATGAAACAGACCTTTGAATCAAACTGAAGTTACACACATTACTCACATTATAAGAAACAGACCTTTGAATCTAACTGAAGTTACACACACTGCACACATTACATGAAACAGACGTTTGAATCTAACTGAAGTTACAAACAATGCTCACATTACATGAAACAGACCTTTGAAATAAACTGAAGTTACACACAATGTTCACATTACATGAAACAGATGTTTGAGTCTAACTGAAGTTACACACAATGCTCACATTACATGAAACAGACGTTTGAGTCTAACTGAAGTTACACACATTGCTCACATTACATGAAACAGACGTTTGAGTCTAACTGAAGTTACATACATTGCTCACATTACATGAAACAGACGTTTGAATCAAACTGAAGTTACACACAATGCTCACATTACATGAAACAGACATTTGAATCTAACTGAAGTTACACACATTGCTCACATTACATGAAACAGACCTTTGAATCTAACTGAAGTTACACACACTGCACACATTACATGAAACAGACCTTTGAATCTAACTGAAGTTACACACATTGCTCACATTACATGAAACAGACCTTTGAATCTAAATGAAGTTACAAACAATGTTCACATTACATGAAACAGACCTTTGAAATAAACTGAAGTTACACACAATGTTCACATTACATGAAGCAGATGTTTGAGTCTAACTGAAGTTACACACAATGCTCACATTACATGAAACAGATGTTTGAGTCTAACTGAAGTTACACACATTGCTCACATTACATGAAATAGACGTTTGAGTCTAACTGAAGTTACACACACTGCACACATTACTTGAAACAGACCTCTGAATCAAACTGAAATTACACACAATGCTCACATTACATGAAACAGATGTTTGAATCTAAGAAGTTACACAGATTGCTCACATTACATGAAACAGACCTTTGAATCAAACTGAAGTTACACACAATGCTCACATTACATGAAACAGATGATTGAATCTAACTGAAGTTACACACATTGCTCACATTACATGAAACAGACCTTTGAATCTAACTGAAGTTACACACATTACTCACATTATAAGAAACAGGCCTTTGAATCTAACTGAAGTTACACACACTGCACACATTACATGAAACAGACGTTTGAATCTAACTGAAGTTACAAACAATGCTCACATTACATGAAACAGACCTTTGAAATAAACTGAAGTTACATACAATGTTCACATTACATGAAACAGATGTTTGAGTCTAACTGAAGTTACACACAATGCTCACATTACATGAAACAGACGTTTGAGTCTAACTGAAGTTACACACATTGCTCACATTACATGAAACAGACGTTTGAGTCTAACTGAAGTTACATACATTGCTCACATTACATGAAACAGACGTTTGAATCAAACTGAAGTTACACACAATGCTCACATTACATGAAACAGACATTTGAATCTAACTGAAGTTACACACATTGCTCACATTACATGAAACAAACCTTTGAGTCTAACTGAAGTTACACACATTGCTCACATTACATGAAACAGACCTTTGAATCTAACTGAAGTTACACACACTGCACACATTACATGAAACAGACCTTTGAATCTAACTGAAGTTACACACATTGCTCACATTACATGAAACAGACCTTTGAATCTAACTGAAGTTACAAACAATGTTCACATTACATGAAACAGACCTTTGAAATAAACTGAAGTTACACACAATGTTCACATTACATGAAACAGATGTTTGAGTCTAACTAAAGTTACACACAATGCTCACATTACATGAAACAGACGTTTGAGTCTAACTGAAGTTACACACATTGCTCACATTACATGAAACAAACCTTTGAGTCTAACTGAAGTTACACACATTGCTCACATTACATGAAACAGACCTTTGAATCTAACTGAAGTTACACACACTGCACACATTACATGAAACAGACCTTTGAATCTAACTGAAGTTACACACAATGCTCACATTACATGAAACAGACATTTGAATCTAACTGAAGTTACACACATTCCTCACATTACATGAAACAGACCTTTGAATCTAACTGAAGTTACACACACTGCACACATTACATGAAACAGACCTTTGAATCTAACTGAAGTTACACACATTGCTCACATTACATGAAACAGACCTTTGAATCTAACTGAAGTTACAAACAATGTTCACATTACATGAAACAGACCTTTGAAATAAACTGAAGTTACACACAATGTTCACATTACATGAAACAGATGTTTGAGTCTAACTGAAGTTACACACAATGCTCACATTACATGAAACAGATGTTTGAGTCTAACTGAAGTTACACACATTGCTCACATTACATGAAATAGACGTTTGAGTCTAACTGAAGTTACACACACTGCACACATTACTTGAAACAGACCTCTGAATCAAACTGAAATTACACACAATGCTCACATTACATGAAACAGATGTTTGAATCTAAGAAGTTACACAGATTGCTCACATTACATGAAACAGACCTTTGAATCAAACTGAAGTTACACACAATGCTCACATTACATGAAACAGATGATTGAATCTAACTGAAGTTACACACATTGCTCACATTACATGAAACAGACCTTTGAATCTAACTGAAGTTACACACATTACTCACATTATAAGAAACAGACCTTTGAATCTAACTGAAGTTACACACACTGCACACATTACATGAAACAGACGTTTGAATCTAACTGAAGTTACAAACAATGCTCACATTACATGAAACAGACCTTTGAAATAAACTGAAGTTACACACAATGTTCACATTACATGAAACAGATGTTTGAGTCTAACTGAAGTTACACACAATGCTCACATTACATGAAACAGACGTTTGAGTCTAACTGAAGTTACACACATTGCTCACATTACATGAAACAGACGTTTGAGTCTAACTGAAGTTACATACATTGCTCACATTACATGAAACAGACGTTTGAATCAAACTGAAGTTACACACAATGCTCACATTACATGAAACAGACATTTGAATCTAACTGAAGTTACACACATTGCTCACATTACATGAAACAAACCTTTGAGTCTAACTGAAGTTACACACATTGCTCACATTACATGAAACAGACCTTTGAATCTAACTGAAGTTACACACACTGCACACATTACATGAAACAGACCTTTGAATCTAACTGAAGTTACACACATTGCTCACATTACATGAAACAGACCTTTGAATCTAACTGAAGTTACAAACAATGTTCACATTACATGAAACAGACCTTTGAAATAAACTGAAGTTACACACAATGTTCACATTACATGAAACAGATGTTTGAGTCTAACTAAAGTTACACACAATGCTCACATTACATGAAACAGACGTTTGAGTCTAACTGAAGTTACACACATTGCTCACATTACATGAAACAAACCTTTGAGTCTAACTGAAGTTACACACATTGCTCACATTACATGAAACAGACCTTTGAATCTAACTGAAGTTACACACACTGCACACATTACATGAAACAGACCTTTGAATCTAACTGAAGTTACACACATTGCTCACATTACATGAAACAGACCTTTGAATCTAACTGAAGTTACAAACAATGTTCACATTACATGAAACATAACTTTGAAATAAACTGAAGTTACACACAATGTTCACATTACATGAAACAGATTTTTGAGTCTAACTGAAGTTACAAACAATGCTCACATTACATGAAACTGACGTTTGAGTCTAACTGAAGTTACACACATTGCTCACATTACATGAAACAGACGTTTGAATCAAACTGAAGTTACACACAATGCTCACATTACATGAAACAGACATTTGAATCTAACTGAAGTTACACACATTGCTCACATTACATGAAACAAACCTTTGAGTCTAACTGAAGTTACACACATTGCTCACATTACATGAAACAGACCTTTGAATCTAACTGAAGTTACAAACAATGTTCACATTACATGAAACAGACCTTTGAAATAAACTGAAGTTACACACAATGTTCACATTACATGAAACAGATGTTTGAGTCTAACTGAAGTTACACACAATGCTCACATTACATGAAACAGATGTTTGAGTCTAACTGAAGTTACACACATTGCTCACATTACATGAAATAGACGTTTGAGTCTAACTGAAGTTACACACACTGCACACATTACTTGAAACAGACCTCTGAATCAAACTGAAATTACACACAATGCTCACATTACATGAAACAGATGTTTGAATCTAAGAAGTTACACAGATTGCTCACATTACATGAAACAGACCTTTGAATCAAACTGAAGTTACACACAATGCTCACATTACATGAAACAGATGATTGAATCTAACTGAAGTTACACACATTGCTCACATTACATGAAACAGACCTTTGAATCAAACTGAAGTTACACACATTACTCACATTATAAGAAACAGACCTTTGAATCTAACTGAAGTTACACACACTGCACACATTACATGAAACAGACGTTTGAATCTAACTGAAGTTACAAACAATGCTCACATTACATGAAACAGACCTTTGAAATAAACTGAAGTTACACACAATGTTCACATTACATGAAACAGATGTTTGAGTCTAACTGAAGTTACACACAATGCTCACATTACATGAAACAGACGTTTGAGTCTAACTGAAGTTACACACATTGCTCACATTACATGAAACAGACGTTTGAGTCTAACTGAAGTTACATACATTGCTCACATTACATGAAACAGACGTTTGAATCAAACTGAAGTTACACACAATGCTCACATTACATGAAACAGACATTTGAATCTAACTGAAGTTACACACATTGCTCACATTACATGAAACAGACCTTTGAATCTAACTGAAGTTACACACACTGCACACATTACATGAAACAGACCTTTGAATCTAACTGAAGTTACACACATTGCTCACATTACATGAAACAGACCTTTGAATCTAACTGAAGTTACAAACAATGTTCACATTACATGAAACAGACCTTTGAAATAAACTGAAGTTACACACAATGTTCACATTACATGAAACAGATGTTTGAGTCTAACTGAAGTTACACACAATGCTCACATTACATGAAACAGATGTTTGAGTCTAACTGAAGTTACACACATTGCTCACATTACATGAAATAGACGTTTGAGTCTAACTGAAGTTACACACACTGCACACATTACTTGAAACAGACCTCTGAATCAAACTGAAATTACACACAATGCTCACATTACATGAAACAGACGTTTGAATCTAACTGAAGTTACAAACAATGCTCACATTACATGAAACAGACCTTTGAATGAAACTGAAGTTACACACAATGCTCACATTACATGAAACAGATGTTTGAGTCTAACTGAAGTTACACACAATGCTCACATTACATGAAACAGACGTTTGAGTCTAACTGAAGTTACACACATTGCTCACATTACATGAAACAGACGTTTGAGTCTAACTGAAGTTACATACATTGCTCACATTACATGAAACAGACGTTTGAATCAAACTGAAGTTACACACAATGCTCACATTACATGAAACAGACATTTGAATCTAACTGAAGTTACACACACTGCACACATTACATGAAACAGACGTTTGAGTCTAACTGAAGTTACACACATTGCTCACATTACATGAAACAGACCTTTGAATCTAACTGAAGTTACACACACTGCACACATTACATGAAACAGACCTTTGAATCTAACTGAAGTTACACACATTGCTCACATTACATGAAACAGACCTTTGAATCTAACTGAAGTTACAAACAATGTTCACATTACATGAAACAGACCTTTGAAATAAACTGAAGTTACACACAATGTTCACATTACATGAAACAGATGTTTGAGTCTAACTGAAGTTACACACAATGCTCACATTACATGAAACAGATGTTTGAGTCTAACTGAAGTTACACACATTGCTCACATTACATGAAATAGACGTTTGAGTCTAACTGAAGTTACACACACTGCACACATTACTTGAAACAGACCTCTGAATCAAACTGAAATTACACACAATGCTCACATTACATGAAACAGATGTTTGAATCTAAGAAGTTACACAGATTGCTCACATTACATGAAACAGACCTTTGAATCAAACTGAAGTTACACACAATGCTCACATTACATGAAACAGATGATTGAATCTAACTGAAGTTACACACATGGCTCACATTACATGAAACAGACCTTTGAATCAAACTGAAGTTACACACATTACTCACATTATAAGAAACAGACCTTTGAATCTAACTGAAGTTACACACACTGCACACATTACATGAAACAGACGTTTGAATCTAACTGAAGTTACAAACAATGCTCACATTACATGAAACAGACCTTTGAAATAAACTGAAGTTACACACAATGTTCACATTACATGAAACAGATGTTTGAGTCTAACTAAAGTTACACACAATGCTCACATTACATGAAACAGACGTTTGAGTCTAACTGAAGTTACACACATTGCTCACATTACATGAAACAGACGTTTGAGTCTAACTGAAGTTACATACATTGCTCACATTACATGAAACAGACGTTTGAATCAAACTGAAGTTACACACAATGCTCACATTACATGAAACAGACATTTGAATCTAACTGAAGTTACACACATTGCTCACATTACATGAAACAAACCTTTGAGTCTAACTGAAGTTACACACATTGCTCACATTACATGAAACAGACCTTTGAATCTAACTGAAGTTACACACACTGCACACATTACATGAAACAGACCTTTGAATCTAACTGAAGTTACACACATTGCTCACATTACATGAAACAGACCTTTGAATCTAACTGAAGTTACAAACAATGTTCACATTACATGAAACAGACCTTTGAAATAAACTGAAGTTACACACAATGTTCACATTACATGAAACAGATGTTTGAGTCTAACTAAAGTTACACACAATGCTCACATTACATGAAACAGACGTTTGAGTCTAACTGAAGTTACACACATTGCTCACATTACATGAAATAGACGTTTGAGTCTAACTGAAGTTACACACACTGCACACATTACTTGAAACAGACCTTTGAATCAAACTGAAATTACACACAATGCTCACATTACATGAAACAGATGTTTGAATCTAAGAAGTTCCACAGATTGCTCACATTACATGAAACAGACCTTTGAATCAAACTGAAGTTACACACAATGCTCACATTACATCAAACAGATGATTGAATCTAACTGAAGTTATACACATTGCTCACATTACATGAAACAGACCTTTGAATCAAACTGAAGTTACACACATTGCTCACATTATAAGAAACAGACCTTTGAATGTAACTGAAGTTACACACACTGCACACATTACATGAAACAGACGTTTGAATCTAACTGAAGTTACAAACAATGCTCACATTACATGAAACAGACCTTTGAATGAAACTGAAGTTACACACAATGCTCACATTACATGAAACAGACCTTTGAATCAAACTGAAGTTACACACAATGCTCACATTACATGAAACAGATGTTTGAATCTAACTGAAGTTACACACATTGCTCACATTACATGAAACAAGCCTTTGAATCAAACTGAAGTTACACACAATGCTCACATTACATGAAACAGATGTTTGAGTCTAACTGAAGTTACACACAATGCTCACATTACATGAAACAGACGTTTGAGTCTAACTGAAGTTACACACATTGCTCACATTACATGAAACAGACGTTTGAGTCTAACTGAAGTTACATACATTGCTCACATTACATGAAACAGACGTTTGAATCAAACTGAAGTTACACACAATGCTCACATTACATGAAACAGACATTTGAATCTAACTGAAGTTACACACACTGCACACATTACATGAAACAGACGTTTGAGTCTAACTGAAGTTACACACATTGCTCACATTACATGAAACAGACCTTTGAATCTAACTGAAGTTACACACACTGCACACATTACATGAAACAGACCTTTGAATCTAACTGAAGTTACACACATTGCTCACATTACATGAAACAGACCTTTGAATCTAACTGAAGTTACAAACAATGTTCACATTACATGAAACAGACCTTAGAAATAAACTGAAGTTACACACAATGTTCACATTACATGAAACAGATGTTTGAGTCTAACTGAAGTTACACACAATGCTCACATTACATGAAACAGATGTTTGAGTCTAACTGAAGTTACACACATTGCTCACATTACATGAAATAGACGTTTGAGTCTAACTGAAGTTACACACACTGCACACATTACTTGAAACAGACCTCTGAATCAAACTGAAATTACACACAATGCTCACATTACATGAAACAGATGTTTGAATCTAAGAAGTTACACAGATTGCTCACATTACATGAAACAGACCTTTGAATCAAACTGAAGTTACACACAATGCTCACATTACATGAAACAGATGATTGAATCTAACTGAAGTTACACACATGGCTCACATTACATGAAACAGACCTTTGAATCAAACTGAAGTTACACACATTACTCACATTATAAGAAACAGACCTTTGAATCTAACTGAAGTTACACACACTGCACACATTACATGAAACAGACGTTTGAATCTAACTGAAGTTACAAACAATGCTCACATTACATGAAACAGACCTTTGAAATAAACTGAAGTTACACACAATGTTCACATTACATGAAACAGATGTTTGAGTCTAACTAAAGTTACACACAATGCTCACATTACATGAAACAGACGTTTGAGTCTAACTGAAGTTACACACATTGCTCACATTACATGAAACAGACGTTTGAGTCTAACTGAAGTTACATACATTGCTCACATTACATGAAACAGACGTTTGAATCAAACTGAAGTTACACACAATGCTCACATTACATGAAACAGACATTTGAATCTAACTGAAGTTACACACATTGCTCACATTACATGAAACAAACCTTTGAGTCTAACTGAAGTTACACACATTGCTCACATTACATGAAACAGACCTTTGAATCTAACTGAAGTTACACACACTGCACACATTACATGAAACAGACCTTTGAATCTAACTGAAGTTACACACATTGCTCACATTACATGAAACAGACCTTTGAATCTAACTGAAGTTACAAACAATGTTCACATTACATGAAACAGACCTTTGAAATAAACTGAAGTTACACACAATGTTCACATTACATGAAACAGATGTTTGAGTCTAACTAAAGTTACACACAATGCTCACATTACATGAAACAGACGTTTGAGTCTAACTGAAGTTACACACATTGCTCACATTACATGAAATAGACGTTTGAGTCTAACTGAAGTTACACACACTGCACACATTACTTGAAACAGACCTTTGAATCAAACTGAAATTACACACAATGCTCACATTACATGAAACAGATGTTTGAATCTAAGAAGTTACACAGATTGCTCACATTACATGAAACAGACCTTTGAATCAAACTGAAGTTACACACAATGCTCACATTACATCAAACAGATGATTGAATCTAACTGAAGTTATACACATTGCTCACATTACATGAAACAGACCTTTGAATCAAACTGAAGTTACACACATTGCTCACATTATAAGAAACAGACCTTTGAATGTAACTGAAGTTACACACACTGCACACATTACATGAAACAGACGTTTGAATCTAACTGAAGTTACAAACAATGCTCACATTACATGAAACAGACCTTTGAATGAAACTGAAGTTACACACAATGCTCACATTACATGAAACAGACCTTTGAATCAAACTGAAGTTACACACAATGCTCACATTACATGAAACAGATGTTTGAATCTAACTGAAGTTACACACATTGCTCACATTACATGAAACAAGCCTTTGAATCAAACTGAAGTTACACACAATGCTCACATTACATGAAACAGACGTTTGAATCAAACTGAAGTTACACACATTGCTCACATTACATGAAACAAGCCTTTGAATCAAACTGAAGTTACACACAGTGCTCACATTACATGAAACAGATGTTTGAATCTAACTAAGTTACACACATTGCTCACATTACATGAAACAGACCTTTGAATCAAACTGAAGTTACACACATTGCTCACATTATAAGAAACAGACCTTTGAATCTAACTGAAGTTACACACACTGCACACATTACATGAAACAGATGTTTGAATCTAACTAAGTTACACACATTGCCTTCATTACATGAAACAGACCTTTGAATCAAAATGAAGTTACATACAATGCTCACATTACATGAAACAAACCTTTGAATCAAACTGAAGTTACACACAATGCTCACATTACATGAAACAGACATTTGAGTCTAAGTTACATACATTGCTCACATTACATGAAACAGACATCTGAATCTAACTGAAGTTACACACACTGCTTACATTACATGAAACAGACATTTGAGTCTAAGTTACACACACGTTTGAATCTAGCTGAAGTTACACACACTGCACACATTACATAAAACAGTGTTTTAAAATTCAACTCCAGCTCAAACATACAGTTCAGATTTGCATAAAACAGGGTAATGTAGGAGTTGCTTCCCTCACAGATTTTGGCGCATGTATCTATCCATTGAAATTACATACTACAGTTAAAATCTCATGATCTGATTTGCAATCATAAACTGCTGAATTGGCATTGATCAACATATCTGCAATGAAGTACTCTCCAAGGATTAACAGATGACTGAATTCTACTCCATGTTGTTTTATTAATGTAAAGAGGATGCACACAACTTTCAGACTGTCCTGGAATACTTGGATCATACAGAATGAAGAAAAGAGCAACAACCCCACCAAAAAGAAACAAATGAAAAGAAATCTGTTGGAACCTGTGACTCATTCACAAATGTATTACAAAAATTTTGAAGAATGACACTAGATCTGTCCAAGACAAAAAAAAATCACAAACACTGGCAACAGTGTAATTGTAACAAGTAATTAGACTGCATGAGATGTTAATTGGATTGGCAGTGCATGACATGAATTGTAAGCACTCTTTATTCCAGGATAATCTCTTTGCATTTCTCTCATTTTTATTTCCTGGCAAGTGGTTCGAATATACAAAAATTTTAAATGCTGTTTCACCTCCATTTGTAATAAGAATTTAGCAATAGACATTTAAGTCAATTATGATTTGTAATTGGTCGTAATGGAAACTTTAATAAAAATTTGGTGCCCTGGACTTTACCGAATTTTAAGTAGGTTTAGGATTTATCTTGGTGTAAATTGACGAGGAAATGATAATAGTTTATATTCTCTTAAGCTTGGAGTAATGCTTACCTAGATGTCAGCCTCAAAGAATATGTAAATATTATGGTACCAAGTAAGCAGAAACTACATGGCCTAAGTCACTAACCAACACAGATGACTCACTCTTTAAAGAAAGCTTGGTTTCTGTTGGTTTTATAATTGTAACAATTTTCTCATTTAATACTTGGGTGCTTACAAATAAATGGAAAAATTAAAAAAAACTTTGAAATTTATAAGTTTATGTTCAATCTTCAATATTTTATCAATTCAAAATATATTATAAATAAATGCATTATACATAATAATAAAAAAAGTTTTAAAAAATGTTTATCTCCCTTTATCCATAAATTTAGGTCTACTTCAGTTTTCAATGGAGATGATGGCATCCTTATGATCTGGTTTTATTTTTGTATCCATATATATATATATATATATATATATATATATATATATATATATATATATATATATATATATATATATATATATATATATATATCTTTTCCAGCATCCGCAATAAGTTGAAATAAACTAGTTGAAACATAATACATTTAAAGGTTAAATTCCTGTAGAAACAGCCATGTAAAGTTTTGCAAACACAACAGTATTTGTGTTTTATTTATTTGTCTTACCTATGGTTTGTATTTACCTTTGAAAAAGACTCATTAAGAGTTGAAAGCGCTTAGTCTAGTCTAGTTAGATACTAGTTTTGCACTGTTCATTGTCAGTTTATTGCATTTCCTGTAGAAATAGCCATGTAAAGTTTACAAATAAATTTTGTTTTTTATTTGTCTTGTCTTTGTTTAGTAAATGCCTTTGATAAAGACTCACTAGTCCTGTTATTGAGCTCATACACATAGAGAATATAATTTAGCTATGTCAATCAGGTCAAGCAGAAATGAACTTAATTTTGGACAAGGTCAAGTCCAGCATACAATGTTACATTGCAATAGCATGTAATGAAATATATTACAAAATTAAACTAACAAACAAACAATTAAATTAAAAATACATAACAAAATATACATAACCCTT
Source organism: Unio pictorum (assembly GCA_030141615.1). NCBI lineage: Eukaryota > Metazoa > Mollusca > Bivalvia > Unionida > Unionidae > Unio > Unio pictorum. The sequence goes on along the minus strand of JARLTB010000006.1, from coordinate 4,896,246 downwards.
AACTAATGGTGGGATCTAACACTCGGTTTCAATGTTTGATTTTGAGTCTCAGCCTGAGCTATGTTCAAATAAAATATCTTAGAAGAGTGCTCATTTCAAATTATGTTTAGCCAATGAGTGAATACATTTATAATTTTGTGATATTTTACACTGCTTAGAAAGAGATCAAACTTGTTCAATGAGTTCATTAATTTGGAATCATATCAAATCGAAGAGTTCATTTAGCACCACTCAAAAATAGACTGATTTTATATGAGATTTAATATGATGAAGCTGCAGAAAAATATAGCAAAATTAATCTGAAATACATTCAGACTCCTGATTACACTATTTATCATGTCTTTATCATAATGTTCAGCATATTATAGTGTTGTATTAACACAAATAGTACAATATTCATGTCATAAAGTTTCATTAACCTCAGAACCATGTGTTAGATTTAAGTCGGCAAGAACAAGCTGATGCAATCAACTGTCATAAATAACAATTAAAGTAAGCATATCATTAAGCAGAAATCATAATGTTATGTGTTATCATTGCAATCAAAATATAATTGACTTCCACAAAGAGGATAAAGATAAATGAAAAAAAATATGATCTTATGAAAACAAGTTGACTTAAAAGAAGAGATACAATAACGAAGCAGTGAATCAGTCACAGGTTTTGCTATAAGTCTAATGCAGTTTTTGGTAAAGCAGGGTAAACCTGCACAATTAAGCTCTCGAAATATATTTAAAGTTATTTTTTTAAAAGATAAAAACAACCACAAATATACATGTTTGTTTTACTTTTGATGCATCCCTGGATCACCTGAGACTGCATCCAGGATCCAAAAAATACATATTCCACAAATGAACTTGTCATTTCATCTTCAAAAACAGGGTGACCACAAGAACTTGAAAAAAACTCCACACAGTACACCCAAAAAATGCTAAAAATCGGCAAATTTCAAATTCCAGAAAACACATTAATGGTAGGTTTATCTTTCTTAAGAGGAAATAGTTTTCTCCACATTCTACCCAAGATGAAACACTATTATTTAACATCTAATTATTTAACATCTTATTATTTAACATCTAATTAACATCTTATCATTTAACATCTTATCATTTAACATCTTATCATTTAACATCTTATCATTTAACATCTAATCATTTAACATCTAATTATTTAACATCTTATTATTTAACATCTTATTATTTAACATCTAATTATTTAACATCTTATTATTTAACATCTTATTATTTAACATCTAATTATTTAACATCTAATTATTTAACATCTTATTATTTAACATCTAATTATTTAACATCTTATTATTTAACATCTAATTATTTAACATCTTATTATTTAACATCTTATTATTTAACATCTAATTATTTAACATCTAACTATTTAACATCTTATTATTTAACATCTTATTATTTAACATCTAATTATTTAACATCTTATTATTTAACATCTAATTATTTAACATCTTATTATTTAACATCTAATTATTTAACATCTTATTATTTAACATCTAATTATTTAACATCTTATTATTTAACATCTTATTATTTAACATCTAATTATTTAACATCTTATTATTTAACATCTTATTATTTAACATCTAATTATTTAACATCTTATTATTTAACATCTTATTATTTAACATCTAATTATTTAACATCTAATTATTTAACATCTTATTATTTAACATCTTATTATTTAACATCTAATTATTTAACATCTTATTATTTAACATCTTATTATTTAACATCTAATTATTTAACATCTTATTATTTAACATCTTATTATTTAACATCTAATTATTTAACATCTAACTATTTAACATCTTATTATTTAACATCTTATCATTTAACATCAAAGTTAAATTATGTATTTCATCTTAGGTAGAATGAAGAGAAATTAATTAAATGTCTTGAAACAGAAGGAATATAATAATTAAAATATCTGCACAAATTGCTAATTCTGACACAAATACAAGTACATTTGAAAATCTGCCTTTTGCTAAAAAGTCTATAATTACTCTCACCCTGAAGAAATAACAAACCATAAGTGATGATTGTCCCTTCATACAAAACTACTTCAGGTTACAATGAATACACAAATCATCCTTCATTATCCAAGAACTACTTCAGGTTATAATGAAATACACAAATCATCCTTCATTATCCAAGAATTACTTCAGGTTACAATGAAATACACAAATCATTCTTCATTATCCAAGAATTACTTCAGGTTACAATGGAATACACAAATCATCATTCATCATCCAAGAACTACTTAAGGTTAAAATGAAATACACAAATTATCCTTCATTATCCAAGATATACTTCAGGTTACAATGAAATACACAAATCATCATTCATCATACAAGAACTACTTCAGGTTACAATGAAATACACAAATCATCCTTCATTATCCAAGAATTACTTCAGGTTACAATGAAATACACAAATCATCATTCATTATACAAGATATACTTCAGGTTACAATGAAATGCACAAATCATCATTCATCATACAAGAACTACTTCAGGTTACAATGAAATACACAAATCATCCTTCATTATTCAAGAACTACTTCAGGTTACAATGAAATACACAAATCATCCTTCATCATCCAAGATATACTTCAGGTTACTATGAAATACACAAATCATCCTTCATTATCCAAGAACTACTTCAGGTTACAATGAAATACACAAATCATCCTTCATTATCCATGAACTACTTCAGGTTACAATGAAATACACAAATCATCCTTCATTATCCAAGAACTACTTCAGGTTACAATGAAATACACAAATCATCCTTCATTATCCAAGAATTACTTCAGGTTACAATGAAATACACAAATCATCCTTCATTATAAAAGATATACTTCAGGTTACAATGAAATACACAAATCATCATTCATCATCCAAGATATACTTCAGGTTACAATGAAATACACAAATCATTATTCATTATCCAAGAATTACTTCAGGTTATAATGAAATACACAAATCATCATTCATCATCCAAGAACTACTTAAGGTTAAAATTAGATACACAAATTATCCTTCATTATCCAAGATATACTTCAGGTTACAATGAAATACACAAATCAACCTTCATTATCCAAGAATTACTTCAGGATACAATGAAATACACAAATCATCCTTCATTATACAAGATATACTTCAGGTTACAATGAAATACACAAACCATCATTCATCTTCCAAGAACTACTTCAGGTTACAATGAAATACACAAATCATCCTTCATTATCCATGAACTACTTCAGGTTACAATGAAATACACAAATCATCCTTCATTATCCAAGAACTACTTCAGGTTACAATGAAATACACAAATCATCCTTCATTATCCAAGAATTACTTCAGGTTACAATGAAATACACAAATCATCATTCATCATCCAAGAACTATTTAAGGTTAAAATGAAATACACAAATTATCCTTCATTATCCAAGATATACTTCAGGTTACAATGAAATACACAAATCAACCTTCATTATCCAAGAATTACTTCAGGATACAATGAAATACACAAATCATCCTTCATTATACAAGATATACTTCAGGTTACAATGAAATACACAAACCATCATTCATCTTCCAAGAACTACTTCAGGTTACAATGAAATACACAAATCATCCTTCATTATCCATGAACTACTTCAGGTTACAATGAAATACACAAATCATCCTTCATTATCCAAGAACTACTTCAGGTTACAATGAAATACACAAATCATCCTTCATTATAAAAGATATACTTCAGGTTACAATGAAATACACAAATCATCATTCATCATCCAAGATATACTTCAGGTTACAATGAAATACACAAATCATCCTTCATTATCCAAGAATTACTTCAGGTTACAATGAAATACACAAATCATCATTCATCATCCAAGAACTACTTAAGGTTAAAATGAAATACACAAATTATCCTTCATTATCCAAGATATACTTCAGGTTACAATGAAATACATAAATCAACCTTCATTATCCAAGAATTACTTCAGGTTACAATGAAATACACAAATCATCCTTCATTATACAAGATATACTTCAGGTTACAATGAAATACACAAACCATCATTCATCTTCCAAGAACTACTTCAAGTTACAATGAAATACACAAATCATCCTTCATTATCCATGAACTACTTCAGGTTACAATGAAATACACAAATCATCCTTCATTATCTAAGATATACTACAGATTACAAGGAAGTACACAAATGATCCATCATTATCCACAAAAATGACATAATGATGACTCTTTCCCAAATTTTCAGATAACACAATTCCTCCACTGGGAATGGTTACCTGACATTCATAGCTACTTATCTAATATACATGTAGAAACAAATTCTGATGTCCCTTCGCATTATTTTCTGTACCTATTTCATTGCCATTTACCAGTATCTCACTTAACCAGCAAAAATCCAATATTGCCTTCCTTAAGCTGGCTGGTAACAAGATAGTTTTTAGTACCACATTTGCTTCTGCAGTGTTCAGGCAAAGATTATATATGCAAGGTCTTAATTACCTATCAGTTTAATAAAAGGCAGTCATAATCTCATTCATCTGTGATACCACGAAACAGTTAAAAATGCATGAATACACTTAATGCTGAATCAGGTTACTATGTATTAACAGCATTATCTGCAGCATCTCAACTTTAGTCCAGACTTATCTGAATTTAAAAATTAAATTTTTTTTTTTTTTTTTTTTTAGGGTTTAATGCCATTTCTCAGCACACAATAGGCTATACATGGCGGCCAGTATTATTGGTGGAGGAAGAACCCGGGAAAACCCCCGGAAAGAACTATGACCCACGAGAAGCTACTGGCAAGCTTTCTCACATAACTACATTAGCCGAGTCTTAGACTCGAACCCACACAGAGGTGAGACGGCAGTGATCCGTAACGGACAGTGCTTTAGACCACTTGAACACTCGAGGCCCCCAATTAGATTTTTATAACTACCTGGTAAACAAATAAAAAGAAAAAGTCTTCACAGTTGCTACCATTATTGCTAAGAATATTAGTTGCAATGTAAGGGGGGGGGGGGTCATTTTAAAGATGTATGCTTATCTTATGCTATTGCACAGCTGAGTCTGACGTTATGTCAAGAATTCATCCTAACATACGAGTGAACCTAAAGATCCCAGAAAAACCCCATGGACATAATGCCTGTGTACAGCCCTTTATGAACATCACTGTAGGATTGGAGGAAGCATTCTGGTAACAGCAACAGGTTAAGTATTACATCAATAAAATTAGTTTACTCCCCACATCACATACCTTTTTATATCAGTAACACCATACTGGTTGTTATTGCATGACTGAATTTGTCAGTATGGTGGGAGAATAATGATATTACAACTGGTCAATAAACAACTAACACAAGGAATACTCACAGCAAAGAGTAGAATAGTACTACAGGATAGAATTTGCCTGTATACTTTCTGAGCAACGAATTTTGGGAGAAAATATCTTCTCCTGAGTGAGCTAACAAGAGTAGAAAGCAATATGAGAATGACAAAATGTGGCTTTTATCACATCCTCCAAAGACAAAATAGATGTGCCCATAAATCAGCAGTGACTTAAACCTCATGGGCTTTAATATTCATAAAAGAATGGCCCCCTATTGGTAAAGGACAGGTAAGCTCTATTGCTAGTTAATTGAGTCAACCTGGAAAAGGTGGAAACTGAAAAATCAGTGAAACCTTTAATAGTGAGGAAAAGACACTTCCTGCACTTTTTCTTCTTTTACAGGCTGCTAAAAGATCCAGAAAGCAAGAAAGACACAAAAGTTTAGCTTGATCATCCCCAGCACAGATACAGCCAAGACTGGAGATTTCAACTGGGAGTGGAAATGGATGGAAGCTAAAAAATTGTTTGGCACATGGAGAGAAGTTGATTACCAGATACATACCAGCTCTATGGTTAGTATTGTGATATTTATACTGTGTGTGTGTGTGTGTGTGTGTGTGTGTGTGTGTGTGTTGTGTGTGTGTGTGTTGTGTGTGTGTGTGTGTGTGTGTGATTTGGATTTTTAACATAGCATTAACAATTTTTCAGTCATATTGCTATGATGTCTGTAGTGTGGCAGTTTATAGTGATGTTTAGCACTGGGGCATCACGCTGCAGACATGTAGCATGATGTCCCACCCAGTCACATTATCCTGACACCAGGCCAACCAGTCCTAACACTGATCTTGTAGTGCTGAGCACCAAGCAAGGCAGCTCTTAGTACCATAGCTGTAAGTTTCTGGTATGACTTAAACTGGGATCGACCCCATGACCTCCCATATCCAAGGCAGATGCTCTAATTACTAGGCCAGAGTGGTCTACTGTGTGCTGAATTTTCGCACATGACTGAGAGTTGTAGAATTAATCCCTGCCTGATTTTGTCACAATTGTAAGAAGTAAACATTGCTGTAAATGTCTCTTAAAACGTCACTTTGTAGGTTAGGGAATTCAATTATTTGTTGATTGTATTCTACTTTTTGGTTTTCCTTCATTCTGTAATGTAGTTTAAGACAAGAGAGTCATAACAAAATAGAATTAAGCAGATGCTAAGGTGAACAAAGGAATCCTCTTGATGGAAAGGTTCTCAAAGAACCTTCATCCAAATGATTGTTGGGGGTTGGGGTATTATGAGATCACAAGACACAAGAGTCCATGTAGGTACATGTATTAGACAGTGACAGAATGGTTTTGCTGTTGAAAATATCTAATCAAGTTTTGCCAAGGAAATATTTATGCCAATGACTGGGCCTTTAGAAAATGTCTGAGTGCTGAAAAGGGCCGCTCGATAGTAGAAACCAACCAGTTTCTCTTGGAAAAAAAAAACAGAAGAAAATCAGCCACAGCACACATTATGGTGTAACTAGGATTGAAGCGTTTCTATTGCACCAATCACAAAATATTCTTCATTTTGCAATTTGAATGATGCATGTCACAGCTTTGATCAAATACATGTACTTTTATTGTGGAGAGATCATTTGAGATGTGCCAAGCATGAAGGTGGAGAATCTGTGAGCTGTTGTGTAGGTGACAGCCCCTGTGCTGTGACATGAGGTTCTATTCTCAGGTAAAGTCCTGGGATGGTCCACCAGCAGATCAAGAAGATTGCTGAACCACAATCACTGGGGCCACAGAGGGGCAATCAAAATGAGCTGATCAGTGGAGTACATGACTGTCTAGAATCTGTGGATCATCCTGAAGGGTGGGAAAGCATCAGCATGCAGATAACCAATTCAAATTTGAAGGACTCTAGTTGGCTATTGTTGATCAGCCTATCATTGAAATATTGGAATATCTAGTAACCTTAAATGGGATGCAACTATTGCTATGACCCTGGTAAAAGCTCAAAATTTGAAGATTTCTCTATCCGAGTCAAGCAAGAAGTACTTCATTTGTAAAGGAAAGATAGGAATGTGAAGTTACATATCCTGAAGATCGATGGAGACTGACCAATTGTCAGGTCTTATGGCATCCCTGACTGAAGATCAATGGAAACAGCCCGATTGCCAAGTATTATTGCATTCCTGACTGAAGACTGATGGAGACAGCCCAACTGCCAAGTATTATGGCATTCCTGACTGAAGATTGATGGAAACACCCCAATTGCCAAGTCTTATGACACTCCTGAATGAAGACTGATAGAAACAGCCCAATTGCCAAGTATTATGGCATTCCTGACTGAAGATTGATGGAGACAGCCCAATTGCCAAGTCTTATGACACTCCTGAAGGAAGACTGATAGAAACAGCCCAATTGCAAAGTCTTATGGCATTCCTGACTGAAGCTGTGGTCTCCATCTTGAATGGTTTCTCCAGCAGAAAAAGAATGAATACCCAAGGACAACATATCTATGGGGAGACACAAGGGCAATCCAGTGTAATGTAATCTTCTGGAACAACAAAACTGGACAATTTCTTGTAATGTGGTTGGGGTATTTGCACCTGGAAAATAGCAACAGGTGTGGTATTACTGTTAATAGTTTTAATACAAACATTCATGCTACATGTCCAAATCTGATTTATCAAGAAAGTGTGTGACTAACTGCACAAAGTAAACCCAGCCAAAAAAGAAACATAATACTTAATACGTGGGTAACATCTTTCATATAAACCTATTTTGATAAAAGTAGTTTTGTTTCATACAAATTTGCATAGTCAAGGCATAAGACTGATTTCTAAATTATATTGCAGAGCAATCTGCATAATGAAGAAAATAAATTGTTAGAATAAACCAATCTCACTTGGATCTTCATTAATGTTGATGAACACTTAAATGGTAATAAATTTTAATTGCAGGAAATTCCATCAAACACTGCCAAAACGTTTGATTGCTCTGATGATAGAAATTGCATATGACTTTATTATAAATCACTAGGACCCATCTGGATAATGGAAACGGAAATAAATTAGAGCAGGAATGGCATTGCACCTGGCCACTGTACAGAAACAGTAAAATGTATAGATAAAAGCATGATGTTACACTGTGCTGGCAGATTCAAGTCAAAACAATGCCAGATCTACTGCTTAATTAAGCAAATGTACACATGGTTGACAACAAATGTTATATATCCAGGAATTTGTTGTTCTTCTTATATCGTATGCCACAAAAATGTCTAAAAATTACAAAAATAGTTTTTAAAAAATCTTCAAACAAAAACCCATATCATAAAAGTAGTGCTGAGGTTGTAACAGTGCAATTGTAGCAGATTGAATTAGAAACTTTGAGTATTAGAATTATGTAAAACAGGAAGAAGACTTGTGTAAATTCATGAACACCAAAACTAACAGCAGGTCTTGCAGTGCATACTTTTCAATGTTAGCAATTAGATAACAGTGTTAAATATGGTCATCTGATTCTTTGAAGCAAAATGAGAACCTTACCTTTTGTATCAACTTCGTTTTCTGGAAGTTCAAAAATATATTTTGGCGCATACTCTTCTATGCTACATATATGTGCTATTAGTAATATTACATCAGGAAATGTGTCCCGAGACTGCCCACCTGGCTGACAATTGCCTAACTGTACTGGCTTTGTCTTCTGGACATTCAAAGATGTGCTTACTGTACTTTGATACATACATGTACTATTAGTAATAAATTTATAGATTTACCTGGAAAAATATGGAACCAGGTAACAAGGAGCCTGACAGACAACAACCAAGAAAGATTTGGTCAACGTTCGTCCAATGTTATTGATTGCATACTGTAATATAATTTACATTTTGTGGGTCTTTACTTTTTTTTCATGGGTACTTAAAATCTGGTTTTGTCTGTCAATGTTTTGAAGTATTTGATTCCATAGATTAACCTCAATAAATATCTTAAATAAACCATACATATGAACAAATATATGCAGAAAACAAACAATGGTCATGACAATGATTAAAAATGTACTAAACAAACAATGGTCATGACAATGATTAAAAATGTACTACCACCTGTGTAAGTACAATTCAAACACCTGTCAAGATCAATCACTCAACATCAAAGGGAGCTGACAGCGCCAACAACACTAAGCTACTAATTGATTATTAAGTACATTTGAAAGAACTCTTCCTTAAAATCTGTCCATAAATCTGCACCGTGAAGTTACTTTCAAAATGACTCTGGTATTAGCACAGTGCCTAGAAATGATAAAAGTCGACTGAGATCCCCTTTGGTTTGGATAATGACATTATTCCACATGTGAACCAGATACATTTGTTCAGAGCCCATCAAAGAAAGAAGATGCTAACGAAAATGAAAAACAATGTAATCACTTTTATGTTTGAGCCTGTCCCCTGCACAAAACAACTTTAACTGCTAGAATCTACTTAAGTTATTGTCACTGATGCCAAATGATGCTGACTGGATAATTGAATCATTATTTATTATCTGTAGCCTAGAGATTACTGGACTAGTTTAATTCAACAATTCCTGCATTTTTACCCAATAAACATTTGTGTTTACCAGCCAAGATGAAAGAATCCAATGCAGATTCAGTGGTCTTGTCCATAATTGGTCAAGTGAAAGCTTCAGTAGTATGTTGTAATTTGTATACAGTTTTATTAGTAACAATGCCTTAAACTATAGTTTTAATATTATGTAGTCATGTTGTTCACTGGGATCAAGTATACATGGAAACAATAAGACATGCAGAAGGAATTATTTTTCAATGAGTTTCAGTTAGGTATTAAATCTAATTTTCATTTATAGTATACTTTACAATTCTTTCTTCAGTTAAGCCAGTGTATGAATAGCTTATGATATTTCTCATTCTCTCTCGTCTTACTTATCTCACAGCAAAGGGAGTGGAAATCATGGATACCATATACATGTGTTCATTAAAACAATGTAAAATGATTTCTACTTATTTTTTTAAAAGGGTGGGAAAAAACAGATTAGTACAAGCTTAAATCTTTAACCATATTACAGAAATGATGCTGATTAATCCAATAACTTTACTGATTTCTAAGAGTGAAACAGTTCAAATGAGACAGGCTTCTTTTTATTACACATGGCTATTTTTTCATTGGGTCTTTAAATCTGTGGCTCTGGGCAACAACAAAATACACAAAGCTTTATACCCCATGAAAATGAGTATGCTATAAAAATGGCTCAAGATCTTATTTTTTTGAGTATCTTTGTCTAATTTAGTTAAATTCTAGTCATCATATCTCAAGTATCTTCATCTAATTTAGTAAAATTCTAGTCATCATATCTGATGGTGGATCAGCAATGTTCATACAAATTTGAAGTTCTGAATGCCCCAATGCCCTGTGCAAAATAAGGTTGAAAACTTGTATGATTTGTTTTCTACAACGAGTTTAGAATAGTTAACTTTGATAAACACAATCATGGACAATGTCCAAGTGACAGGTGAGCTCAACACTAAAGGAAAAAGCAAGTTATAACCAACATACAAACCATCAATAATCAAGTTTGCTTTATTGTTTCATGTAATTTCCTAAAATTAGTCAAACCTGTCTACAGAGGCCACTCATAAGAAAAGGACAAACAGGCCTTTGTAGGCAGGTGACCTCTATGGACAGGTTCAACTATCAAACTTGGTTTGTGACAAATGCATGTACTATGCACTGAATAGGATTAGCATTAGCAGAAGTAGTACTATCATTGTTATTATTAATTGGCATGTATTATTAGAAGTAGTAGTATACTATCAGGATATCTATATTTAGTAGAGTTATTTAGCAAAAATAAAAATAACAAAATAATAAGAAAGTTCCAACAAGATCACTGTATCCTTCTTAATCTCTCATGTTTTTGCAGATTCTTCAATTTGCACCCAAACTTCACCTATGGATGGAAAAAAGGGCTGACTTTTTGTTTGAGCAGTTGATATATTTGGCATGAAAAGGTGTTGACCCTTCAAACAATGGATGGATGAAGCAGGTGCTCAAACTCACTGAGATAAAAAGACAGCTTTTATGAGAGACCTTTGGTAATTAGGGACTGAGAAGAAGATTCTAAGTACAGTGGAGCCTCGTTAATCCAGACTCTATTTATCCGGAAACCTCGCTATCCAGACATAATTCAACGGGAACGGAATTCCTAAAAGTTAATTTGCTCCGTTAATCCAGAAATCTGTGTTCCAGATCCGGAAATCAAGATTGGGGACCAAAGTGTAAAATTACATTAAAACTTGTCTCGATAATCCGGAAATAACATGTCCAAAAATAAGAAAATTTGAAAAATCGTATATGAAAATACATTCAGTAAAATAATACATAAAACACAATAGTGAAGCCCTTGAGAATCTATGGCTACTATCAATAACTAAGTAGCGTAACCATATTTTAACCAGCGATTGTATAAACAATGTCTGTTTTTGCTAGTCGGCGACGGGGGTGTTAATAATTATATAAACACACCAGGATCAAATCGTAAATAGATTAAAAGTGTCATTTAGCCTCTTTGTTGTTTACCAATTGTATGTAACAAAATCACAGATTATTGATGGCTGTTCAAAGTTGAATGATTTAAGGTGTGGACAGTATAGGGCTTCATTTCCGAATCAAAAACATTGTTGGCCATGAATCGTGACTTTAAATATTGAGCTCCACTTTGAATACACGTGTCCATTAAGTTAAATATCAAAATCACGGTAGCAGTGTTCAAATTCCATACATAGGCTTCCATTGAATCAAGGACTGGTATTATGATGACCTTATTACAATCAAGCAGGACAAACCAAGTGCTATAAATAGCTACATAACAAAAAAAAAAACCACCAAAACATGTATTACTACGCTCAATTAAGATTAATGTTTCTTACTGATGGAAACAAAATAACATAGCGAACAATTGAAATTTCAATTCTAAAAGTTTAATGTTGTTTTTTCTGCGTTTATCATGGTATAAACTGCCAGTTGCCGACTCACACAGCTTACATAATGCCCTTCAGGCATAATTTGCGGTGCAAGTCGGCAACTGACAGTTTATACCACAATAAACGCAGAAAAAAACGTTAAACTCTTCATTGTAACAGCTGTAAAATACGACTTATAATTACATATATACAGTGTGATGATATCGTAAAATAAAATAAAATACGCATGATTCAATTATCCAGAAAACTCGTTATTCCAGACATATCCACTGGGAACAAATGTGTCTGGATTAATGAGGCTCCACTGTATATCAATATACATAATATACCTTTATACCTTCCATGCACTGCCCATCAAACAAATGAAATTGAATCTAAAAACTTGGAGTGGTCACTGTTGATATGCTCCATTAGAAGGCAGGGTGAAACAAGTGATTGGTTAAGCAACACATGACCATTGACTGCAGAAGACAGAGTGAAACCACTGCTTGGATAAGAAACACATGGCCATTCACTGCAGAAGACAGCGTGAAACTTCTGCAAGTTTAATAAACACAATGCCACTGACTTCAGAAGACATGTAACGATTCATTACTTGACATTTTATAAAGGAATGTTGCTGGCAGGTAAATTAGAATGGCCCTTGTGGCCAGGTGACCATTAGGCCATGTTTGATTGTACATACTTGTAGTAACCAAGGAATGCAATCATTATTTTCTCATTAAATCATTATGACCAAGACCTTTACACAACAGAATCTACAGGTTTCTTTCTAAGCTACAAGTGCAATTGATTCACGCAGTTTGGTCAAAGCACATACTCAAGAACAATTGCTTCTTATCTTAAATGCGAGTTCTTCGCAAACTTTGGTACTTTTAACTCCCAATCATGAAGATTCTTTCTTACCCAGAGTCAAGTGCCATCCATTCATAAGCTTTGGTAAACGTATGTTTGCAAGATCAGCTTCTAGTGCAGATACCATTATTTATATCAGCCTCAGTAACCCTGAACTCTGACTCTAAAATCATTAGCTTTTTTCTTTACTCCAAGTACATGTTATCCACAAAGTATAATCCAGGTCTGTGATGCAGAAGCAATTTGTCTTCTTTCAATCTTAGACCTTTGTACCCCAAATTCAGTAGGTTTGTTCCTTACCACAAGTGCAAACTTTCAACAAGTTTGATCTATGTCTATAACGCTGAACTAATGCTAGAGTGCAGAAACCATTTTTTTCTCCTTCAACCACAGCAACCTTGACCCTGGACCTTTTGACCCTAAAGTCAACAGGCTTCTCTAACAAAAGCATTAGCCATCCACAAAGTTTGGTAAAAGAAAATAATGCAAAAGTAAGGTTAATGTGCAGAAACAAAACAAGCAATAGACATAGCTGGGTATAGAAAATGTCATAACACTGTATATGTATTTACAAGTTAATAGAAAGAGCATAAAACAGACCTTCTCTCTGTGTCAATGTCAGCCATTTTCATGTTTGCTTCTGAGTAATTTTTTGAAAATGGCAAGTTGTGGTTAACTTATAAAAGGTCAGCTGTCAACATGCCCTCCAAACAGGTTATTTTGTTCAACTCATTTTCTGAACCAATACTTTTAACACTTTGCTATTTTCCAGAAGACAACAATGATGAGAAATAAAGTGGCTGACCTATGGTAATTATCCTTTGAGTCCATTTTACCGTTTCGGGAAAAACACATACTATTTTTCAGTCCATATTTTACTGGTTTATGACAGGTTTCCTGTCACTTGCTCACTGAAACTAGAGACAAGTAGGGAACTCTTTATGAAATAATGATTGGCTAAATAATAATTTTCTAACAAGAGCTGTAAGTAGATGTAAGATTAATGGGTGTATCTGCCATCTTGCCTGGTTTTTAGAATAGGATGTATGTAGCTCAATTGCATTTATCAGATGGTTGCAAAAATGACCAAATAATAACTAAAAGTGACAAACGTTCTGGGTCATACTAACCAAAATGCATCACAACATGGCACTTGCCCATTAAAAATCTCCAAATAATTCAAAATAAAAAAAAAATTAATAAATATCCTAAAATACTTTTTGAATAATGATTTCATTGGTATGTATGTTACAAATCACAAATTCTCAGTATAAAACCATGCTTGAAGATATATCCATCCAGAACATTGACAAAACTTTGGCCAGTTGTTATATGTGACAGCTGTTTCTAATGACAAGACCATTCCAAGTCTCTCTGAAAATTGTTAAAGATAACCTCCCTTGGCTTATTATTAGATATATAATGTAATCTTGGATTACTTACACTTTGAGCATTTTTCTGGGGGGAGACAGAATGGCGTTCACTACCCTGCCCTAGGACACCGCCCTTTTTGACCTGGTGTAATGCTTCTGCCAACAGCTTCTGATTAATCCCACATAGGTTTGGCATGAACTTCTGACACTTCTTGTGACAGTTTATACCACAAACTGAAAATGCAAGAGTCTTGTATTTGTTTTTGATAAATAACATGACACTGATACTATCTTGACAGTCACAATGCAAAAGAAATTCTGCTGACACAACTATAAATAAAATAATTCCTCTGCTAACTTTCTGTGTAAAGGATATAACAGTCAAAAATTACTTCTTAACAAAGTGCTGTAGACATCAATTCCATTTTGCCAAACAAAGTAGAAAACTAGCAAAATGTCATCAATAGCAAAGAACCAGGATGTATATACATGTATGCAGCATAGCGTCTGCCCAAACAACCCCTGCAAGGCACCCAAAAGAACCAGAATGTATTCATGTATCATTGGGATTTTTTTTTATCGAGAGAGGATCCAGTCTTAGTTTTATGGGGGGGGGGGGATTTACAGAATTTCTTGATATGCCACTGGTACGTATGTACGTATATATGACCATCATCATAATAATTGCTATAAGTTACTATTTACAGTTCAAGTTCAAAACAAATTTAATACGAAGTATCATTAAAAAAAAAAAAATAATAAAATACACATAAAGTACTGTGATATAAACAAAATCAACCAATATTTATTTCACAACCTAACACCGTCATTTAAAGCAAATTCATATCTTTCTGATTTCATATGGACACTAACTTAACTGCTTTCATAAGAATGCATGAGTACAAGACTAAATTAGATGCTAGACTAATATCTAGGGCATAACCGACTTTTGATCCGGAAATCGGATTCCACCAGATAGTATGAACTTCCGATTAATCGGAGTCGGACAAGGCAGAAACGACCGATTCGGATAATAAAAATAATAAAGTTGAATTTCTATAGCACCGTGTCTAACACTGCGTGTCATTCGATAGTGCGTTAATAAAGTTAAATAAGAAGTCAGAAAAGTCCAATATGGTCAACACAACCACGCTGTGAGACAATCTATTTGAACCGACGGGTGAAAACCGGAAATGAAGCCGGATATGGTAAAGTACTAAGTAACATGCTAGACACGGCAAAACCAGATACCAGAAACCCAGAAACGGAAGATGAAATTTTTTAGAAAAAAAATACGGATTTAGCATTTCCGATTAATCGAATCGTATCCAGAATCGGAAAAATTTCATGCCCAAAATCCGGTATCGGAAATCGGTAGAAAAATGCTAATCGGTTATGCCCTACTAATATCATCAGTAAAGACACTGTAAGGACTTCTACCATAGAAACTGGCAAGTCCAAAATTACTGGAGAAGTCCATAAATCTGTAGTTTTACCAAAAATTGCTGCCCCCAACTAGATGCAGGACTTTAATGATTGTTTCATTCATAAATCAACTGCAAGTTTTCTTTTTTCCAATGAAAAATATTATGGCCTTGTATGGAAAATCTGTGTCATCCAAAATTGTATGACAGACCCTGGGCTCACTTTGTGAACAGATTTTCAACAAATCACAATTTATTAATCATTTGTAGAATCTACCTATTGTTCTTCTGTACATGCTTCTTTTCACTTGTTCTGTCATTATTCATCCTCTACAGTGAGTAATGTTTAAAAACATGAAATAAAATGCTTAAAGACAAACTCACCCTGACATTTGAGACCCTGTCTAAATAGGCCATACAGTAATGTACCACAGTGATTGCAGAATGTTGGAGACATGTAGTTGTTGACTTTGAAGGTGTGTGGAACATTAATGTTGAATCTCTCTGACATCATCTGAAAAGAGTTAGGTAAAATAAAAATTCCCAATATATATATATATATATATATATATATATATATATATATATATATATATAAAACAAGGAATGTATGTCAGACTTAAATCATGATGTTTTTGGCCCCTAACTATTTTTCAAAATGGCTAAAGAGGGAAAAAAGAATGACAGAGAGGAAAAGTAGAAGGAAATGTATGGACAGAAAGTCAATTAAGGAAGCATCCAGTCACATGTAAGCACACACATACACACAATATCAGAAAAACAACAACTTCTGTGTAACATAGTTAACAAGTTGCTGTACTCAGAGAAGCATTTTCTGTTCAATCTTGCTTTCATTTTAGTTGAGTTTAACTTCAACTTCTTTTTAAAAATAATTCTCCCCTTTACAACTGTTTTACAATTGTATATATTTAATATTTAGTTGAATGCTAAACTATGCATTTTGAAAAAGCTATTTTATTTATGTCATCAACATGACCTGAAAAATATGTAGCAGTTGGCACTGAATTTCAGCAGCAGAAATGTTAGAAGCAAGCATACAAAACAGGTCAATACTGGAAAGTTTTCATCACCAAACTTGTTGTTTATGACACAAAATATCACACATCTGGTTGTCTTGTACCCAACAGCCAAATGCTGGACAAAAGCTGGAACAATAGGATACTTTTTGTTCAGTGGTGAAGCAACTGCCAACTGGGGGAGGGGGACACACCTCTCATCAAACAACTCTTATTTCAATTGAAAGAAGCCCCCCCCCCATCTGAATTAATTATTACGGTAGCAGAAAGTGGGCAGAATATTTTGCTACAGTACTGTTTCTGTTGAAATACATTCCAATGCTCTTAACTGCATAGGTTATAAAAACAACTGTTTCAAGGTTTCTCTTGTTTTATCTCTTCATCCATACTGGAAGACAGTCCAGCTTTGTATGTGCGATACTATAAGGCCACAGTGCCATGACAGTTTCTGTCCAAGGCAGTCTAATTCATTGAAGTAGTTTTTTAGTTAATAAAGTTGTGAAATCTTTATCTGTTTCGAGTAACATCAGGCATAATTTATGGCAGATTGGCATCAAGGCTTTCAAGTTAGGATGCTGTCACATTTACTCAACTTCTATTCATTACTGTTTTGAAAGTTTTTCTATGTTTAGTAAAATCAGCTGCCATACTGGATTGCAGATTGGCATCATTTGTCTACATCCAAACCCTTCATGCCAGGATGCTTTTGTCAAATATGGTCAAATTCTTTTCTACTTTTTGTAATGGTAGCCATGTCTGATGGTGGATACAAACCATTTCTATAAATCTGAAAGCCAAAATGTTCAGTTAAATTTGGTCAAATTTTGCTGAGTAGTTTCCAATAATTTTAGTAATGGTGGCCATAATTAAAATGGCAGATAATATCATTTGCAATTATTTGATTGCAAATTAACAATACACTGAACCGAAAGCCTAATGCAGTCATTCTTTCTGTCAAATTCTATTAAAAAGTTTTATATAAATTGAAAACCACAGGTGTCAGGTTGCTGTCTATGAAATTTAGTCATGCTTTTGAGAAACATTTAAAAAGTAATATTTTAAAGGTTTTTTTCCCTATTTTTTTAGTAATGTTGACATATTTAACAGCATACTGGCATGATCTGAACAAATCTGAAAGACCTTAATGCCATAATGCTTTCTGTCAAAACTGGTCAAGTTCTACTTATCAGCTTTTGAGAAGACACTAGTTTTAAGGTTCTTATATACTGAGCTGTGTATTATTGGTAGGGCGAGAATGGACTGATGTAGTACACTTAACAACTATTTATTATAAACTCATTTATTAGTACATGGATGATCTGACACTTTATACATATGCTCAGTCTATATTTCCGTACATCCAGAATGGAACTCCTGCAGTATTTTCACTGCCATCCATCAATCAATATTCTCATATGCAACTAAATGACTTTTTTAAATACCAAACTGCTGAACATTCCATTTACATTGCTTGTCCAGAAATATTTTAACTTTAAATAAGGCCTTCAAAAAATAAATGTCACATTTGTTCAATGAACTCGTTTGATGTGGCATAGGAATCCATCAAGGTAATCTCTATTCCATATTGAACTCATTCTTACTGGGAACAAAACACCCGTACCTTTGTGCATATACTATACATACTCACTTAAATGACGAGTCCAACTGCAAAATGCACAGACTCAGGTCTGCTATTGCATAATGCTGAGGAAGAGCTAGGGTTGTATAGTTTGTTTGGAATAACAACAACATAGACCATGATTTGCATGTGCATTATGCTATGGCAGATCAGGATCTTTATTGTTTGCAGTTTCACTAGACTTATCAGCAAGTACAAATGGTATTCCGTACCTTGGTCTCCCTGCTATCTTTGGCACTACCAGGACATTTGCCTAGTATCTTGTCATGGCACTTTTTATGAACAGTGCAATTGCATGCTGAAAACATATAAAAAATAGTGATGATGTCACTCTAAGAATAATCACTAAACAAAATGAGCAAAAGAACAGTTTCATTGACAAAGGCAGAGTATCTCCAACATCTTGCTTATCAAAAATCAAATTCATTTGACTTTTAACTGCAAAATTTTTCACTCATTAAAAGTTTTTCAATCTCAGATACATATACTGACATAAATCTGCAACAACAACAAAGTACTTAATTTGTTTTACTCTTTACAGCTAAATGATTTTTTCCCAATATTTTAACTCACTACCACATATATTCTCATAAAAATTGACTCCAACAATTGATTCCAAACATTTGACTCAACCAATCTGCCATTGCATATATCACTGAGAAATCAGGATTTATACTTTGTTTTACAGATTAGTCTTATAAATAAACCTGCATGACACAGATCTACCAGTACAATATATAATGACAGATTATGCAATTGGCAACTGAATGTAACTTAAACATGATTATACAAAGTGATGCACAAATAAATACAGCAAACTTATTTATAACCAAACAATTCTGCAATGTTAATATAAAGTTAACTATTATATATGATGACAAATTAAACATTAAATTCATACATGAAATTCAAAATTTATGAACAATACAGTGTATATATCAAATTATAATCCCATGCCTGATGACAAGCCTGTACCTTTAGTGCTGA
Organism: Unio pictorum; assembly: GCA_030141615.1. Classification (NCBI taxonomy): domain Eukaryota; kingdom Metazoa; phylum Mollusca; class Bivalvia; order Unionida; family Unionidae; genus Unio; species Unio pictorum. Next base: position 4,876,544 of record JARLTB010000006.1, on the reverse strand, counting down.
TACTTACTATATAGATCACTGGCTATTTATAAGCCCATTCCATACTATCGGATAAATTATTTGGCTGACACCCAAACTCTCCCACCCCCAATGGGCTGATCACTTTTAGTTCAAATTAGATTTTTAATTTCACACCACCAGGACCCAAAAAATACATAAAACTTGTTAAACACTATTATACTTACATGTACACTGGTAGCCTTGTTTGTTCAAACCCCTGAAAAAAACATTGAAAACTATTCCTAATATATGGCAGTCATCAAATGATTCTTTCTGTCCAAGAGTTTCTGCAATTCCTCTATATAGCCATAACATTCACACAGGGATTTAACCAATCATAGCATCTTTCCTTGTGTTGATGCAAGCAAGAAAGGAAACTAAAGTATATATAATACTGTTATGATCCTATGATCTTAATCGATGTCAGAAATAAGGGAAAAAAGTCCAGAAGCATAGAATGTTCCAAATGAATTCCATGTCTTGAATGTCTTGATGCATTATAATGACATAATCAAAAATGTCTTTGAATAAGTCCTCAAAAATCCAAAAGTAGTACCTTAGTCTGAAATATCAATGTGCCCTATAGCTCTTCTAAAATTATAACTGAAACTACTATAAACTCTGATCACAGATTCCCAAAGAATGATATTAAAACAAGATCAAGCAATTTGTTTATCTAGTCCTTGATATACAGGCTGACCTTTGACACAACAAAATGCAGTGGATGTGGGTCATTTCCCATGGAAAATTCCATCAAATATTTTCAACAAGTTCTCTTCCAAACCAAGGCTAGGTCCTGAACTTTAGTAAACATTTTTAAAAAAACATGACAATAGTCAGATAGGCCAAAAACTCAATAATGGACAATGGACAAGCACACAATATAAATTAAATCTACATAAGAATATTAACATACAAATTGCCAAATAACTTAAATACAGAACATTTTTAATTACTGCTGCTGCAAGTACAGAAGTAAAAACTTTAGGCATATACTACTAGTGCTAAAGTTTCATGTGACTACAGTAATTACACTGTCATAAGCCATGGGTTACAATCCACTACACAACTTTATCACCATTGGTTATCTGTTCCAAGAGTTCCTCAATTCACATAAATATAAATATACCTGTTAGACCAATCATTGTGAGCACAAATAATATTTTCTTGCAGAATGACTAACCATAACCTTTCATCAGGTCTAAATGAGGCAATCAAAGTTTCTCTTTCCAACATAGTAACTTATTGTTCCATAAAATGGGTACTTCTGCTTAGGTGTAATAGTCTGCTACATTGTTTTATTGATGGCAATTTTTTGTTTTAACATTCTCATGAAAAATTAAAAAATCTAACCACATGCAGTCGTGTGTTAAAAAAGAGCATAGCAGATGCTGTTCATAGCTTGTGACAATGCAGAAACTGATAGAGATAAAGGTCATTAGTACCAAAAAAGTATCAAATTTATTTATTATTTACTGATTATTTGATGGCACAATAAGAATAAATATGCTTTTATTTTTATTCCAAAACCATTTTCATCAAGGCAGTTCTATATTTCATTGTTTTCATACTTGTCAATAAGATATTTACTTTGAATTAAATGATGAGGTCATATTTTATGTCATCAGTTTGTTTACACCTAATTTAGCCAGATCAAACTTTACAATGGGCAGCACAGTTATGACTTTTAAAAAAACCACCAATCTTCAGGTTGGCAAAGATACCATCATTAATGCTGAAATGAAAGTAAAATTGTGGATACTGGATGAATGAACAAATGAAGAAAAAAAACACACATTACAAACATTGAAATATTAAAAAACTAGGAATAGCAAAAGACACGACTTTCACAAACACAACAGTATTAAAATAGATGGAACTTATTTTACTTATGGTGACCCGACAAAAAAGCGCATGACAAAAGCTCGCTGACAAAAGAGAGCCGACAAATGAGTGTAATACCAAAAGAGCGCCGATTAAATTATACTAACAAGTAGAGTAGAGATCAAGTAGAGAAGTTTTCAAACATTATTGAGCAAAAGAAATATGTTGGCAACTATACTATCAAGCATAAGAGATCAAACAGTTATATAGATAAGTTTTCAAACGATGGAAGCTTTGATCTATATACATGACAAATTCCTATTTAAGTTCACCATGTTCTGCAGTTTTATAACATTTACAAAATTACAAAATAATAGTAATACAAAAAATTTCATGGAAGCAATCAAGTCACAGAAGGGGAAGATAGTGTTATTAATTCCTTTTAAGTCATTTTAAGTAATGATTATAATTTAGTAAATCATTTACCTAATTTATGCTTGCACTCTTTCGTCGTTTTTTTTTGTATTGATCTCTTTTGTCTTGCGCTCATTTGTTGGCGCTCTTTTGTCAGTGCTTTTTTGTTGTGCACTCTTTTGTCGGGGTGCCTTTTCCCATTACACAAGTCTAATAAGTGTACCAAGTTTTACATATCTTTAATAGTTTTTGAGTATGCAACAAAAATTAAAATCGTGATGGATGAATGGATAACAATGTTAGCAATACTGAAGAATTGTGATTAACAAAATGAATATGGACAATTTTAGAGAGATATATTAAATGACTTTTAGAAGCTTTGCTCTGGAAACAAAAACATGGATAATAGATAAACAGAAAAATTATCAAAAACATTAAAAAAGAATTTTAAATAGCAAAAGGTACATCTGAATATGTAGTTTAATATGTGTATCAAGTTTCCTAATGACTGGTTTGAAAACTACATGCCAGAAACAAAACCGAAATAGTAAAAACTTAAGCCTTAAAATGCAAGCTTTACTTATTTGCATGACTCAAAATAATTGCAACTTATACTGCTTACCATCAGACAGTTCTGCAGTTAACTTGTCAAGACAAACACATACCGACAGGAGTGATGTTTTCCAGTGCAGACGACAAATTAACATATTATCATTATACATGAATCATGATTTTCAGAGCTGCTTCTAGTAGTGGGATAATTAACCCATTACTATTTATCCCAAGATTTTCTGAGATAATTTTGAAAAACTTATTGTGTCATCTGAAAGTTTTTAGGATGAAATAAATAACATAACAAATGGTCAAAGGCACACTTTCATAAACACAACAGTATTAAAATTGATGGAACACATTTTTCCAATGCACAACATGAGAGAACATGACCAATAAAGCAAAAGACTCACCAGAGAAATTCATTACAGAATGAGCAGTAAGTTGGCTGTCGGAAGAACTTTGCAATGAACTGATGTCCCTGAACTTGATGAACTTTTTGTTGTTTTATTGCTCCTCTTCTACGTGTAATACCTCCTCCAGTCATGAATTTTTCACTTTCATCAGGATGAAAAGGTACTTGTTCTGTGCAGACAAAAATCACGCTTATCAGTAAATTAAAGTTCAAAAGAAGGAGAATTATGTCCAACATTCATAAGCAATGAACACTTTATAAATTCAATCAAGGGAAAACAATATTCTATCTGACTATTAATCAATCAATCAATCAATCAAGCAGTCAATCAGCTGAATCAATACTTCCATCAATCAATCAATCAATCAATCAATCAATCAATCAATCAATCAATGTTCCTTGAAATACCTTGGGATACTGAGTTGTTCACGGAGATTATCATATACCAAATTGCATTCTTACATTTGATGAACATCATTTTTATTTCTATAACAGTAGTATACTAAAGTCATTAAATTGCCTGAAGGTGCTACTTTCTATACACAAACCACCTTTAATTGAAAGTAAATGTGTACTGTTTTCCAGATATACAGAGGGAAAACCTAATTTTTGGGACTTGTTTGTTTTTTCACCTATAATTTGCCCATAATCGAAATCCAATTTTGTGTCCAGGTTATAGACTTTTTGGCCTCAGATCTAAGGCAGAGCTGTATCAACTGCAGCCAGACAGGTGACCCTGTGCAAAAAGGAGGGTAAGGTGGGCATTTTTAATAAAGAGTGGTCTCCATATAAAATTATAGTCCGTTAAGCAAAAAAAAGGAAAAAAAGAACTCCAACTTTTCACCTTCTGCTCATGCACAAGATAAATAACCCATGGAAAACATTGTTTTTAACAAAACTAGGCATTAGACCAATGGAAAATTGCTTGGAAGTTGATGTATTAGGATGTATTCAGAAATAGTCTCCAAAATGTGTTTCCTACTCAAATTTCATGTGAAAACTGCAAAAACATTCAGGGTTAATGTGTTCATATAAAACATTAACATTGCCATTGATCTAGAATGTGGAATGAAAGACATGGACAAATGGATAAACACACAAGCATGACAATATTTTAATATTTATGATATAATGAGTTGAACTGTCAAAAAGAAAATCAAAGTTCCTGGAATAAAGGTAAAAAGTACTTTAAAATATTTGCTATTAATGAAGATATTATGCCAAAAAAAATTAAGGTTTTTTCTCAATGATCTTCCATGTATGACATTTGACAGGCATCACATTTTGGCAGTTTCTTCTGTACAATGCATCAACTCGTATGCATATTCTATCAGCAATGACTATTTCATTAAAAAAAAGTGGTTCAAAATCACCACACAGAGTAAAGATAGCACAAGACATTTAATGAACTGATCAAAGAAAATTTTTAAATCTTGATACATACAAAAGGGAAAGTCTATTCAGGGGTATGTTTAAAACTTGATACATACAAAAGGGAAAGTCTATTCAGGGGTATGTTTAAAACTTGATACATACAAAAGGGAAAGTCTATTCAGGGGTATGTTTAAAACTTGATACATACAAAAGGGAAAGTCTATTCAGGGGTATGTTTAAAACTTGATACATACAAAAGGGAAAGTCTATTCAGGGGTATGTTTAAAACTTGATACATACAAAAGGGAAAGTCTATTCAGGGGTATGTTTAAAACTTGATACATACAAAAGGGAAAGTCTATTCAGGGGTATGTTTAAAACTTGATACATACAAAAGGGAAAGTCTATTCAGGGGTATGTTTAAAACTTGATACATACAAAAGGGAAAGTCTATTCAGGGGTATGTTTAAAACTTGATACATACAAAAGGGAAAGTCTATTCAGGGGTATGTTTAAAACTTGATACATACAAAAGAGAAAGTCTATTCAGGGGTATGTTTAAAACTTGATACATACAAAAGGGAAAGTCTATTCAGGGGTATGTTTAAAACTTGATACATACAAAAGGGAAAGTCTATTCAGGGGTATGCAACCTACTTTACGTAGTGTGCCACTTTTTTTCTGGATTAATTACAAAATAAACAAATGCGTGTCACCAGTATGGGAGTAATACTCTTAGAATCAAGATTTTTTAGCTGCCCTTCATGTGCAACACAAAATCTCTTGATGTGCAACCTTGTGGCCGATCCGTGGTCTTTTTCTCTTGACAAGTCACTATTTTGTCTGCACTTGTCATTTTCTGCAGTAGTAAAAGGTCCATCTCAAAATCTAGTTAACAAAGCATTACAAAATAAATGAGAAAAATTGGTGACCATGTAAATGTAGTTATTCATAATTTATCATGACAATGGCTCCAATGGTTAATACCCAGTCCAACCTCTCATAATCATCAACTTCATAACACAGCCCCATTTTGTATTAATCCATGTTAAAAATAATTTACCTTCTCTCAACTGCCTCTTGCCTTATATGGCAAAATATTGCTCTATGTCATGGCAAATGAAGGTTACACTGCTCTATGTCATGGCAAATGAAGGTTACACTGCTCTATGTCATGGCAAATGAAGGTTACACTGCTCTATGTCATGGCAAATGAAGGTTACACTGCTCTATGTCATGGCAAATGAAGGTTTGGCAAATGAAGGTTACACTGCTCTATGTCATGGCAAATGAAGGTTACACTGCTCTATGTCATGGCAAATGAAGGTTACACTGCTCTATGTCATGGCAAATGAAGGTTACACTGTTTACATATGCTACAACACCTACCTTCATTTTCACTGAAGTAGCGAATCTGGATTTGAAGTCGACCCGAGGGCTTAAAGTCGAGCTGAAAAAGGATATTTTCAAATTAAATCAGCTGTAATAAGTAATAAAGACAATATTTACTACAATCAACGTTGTGAGTTTTCTAATGCTGTGGAGCACCTAAAATAATACTAATTTACAAAACAGGAACATAATTCCCAAGATATTGCTATACATAGACATCATAAATGTAATGCTGTAAATAATATGTATATATTTTTCTAAATTTCATTGTCTGTATATGTCACCAGAAAATTTACATTTGCAGCCAAAATTTTATTTTGATAAACTAATTATTTAAAAAGTATTATCTAATGTTGCTTTAGGGGAAAGAACTACTATATGGCTAATAATTTATCTAAACTTGAATTGCCTCCCTTGATATAAAAAAAAATATTGCTAATGGCTGATAGATTAATTAGAACTGTAGCCAAACTTTAATGTTGGTTACCATCTTAAGTAACAAATTATCTTTGAAAACAATGAAAGGATACCATGCAGTTTAGCTGCATAATAAAATTATATTTATCCTCCTAAAATGTTTGGACTTTTCATTGCAAATACTGGTAACTTGAAGTGTTTTCTCCAGGTTGCACCATTGTACTTGTCAAGACAGTACAATTCAAAGGAGTGAATATAAACATCAGCAATAAACCATAAAAGGCACACTAATAATAACAGTCTATACAGTGCAAATTTGTGTTATGTATATGAAATGATAATTAAGCCTGTCAAACAAAATAATCAAAAACATTTAACTCTCATGCCATGCAGCAAGCCTCTCAATACCATATTCTTTCTTGCACACAGCAAGTGATTTGTTGTTGTCATAGGACTTAATGCCATTTTTTAGCACAAGATATGCTATACATGGCCATAAGTATTAATGGTGGATGAAGAACCTGGGAAAACCCCGGAAAGAAACAATGACCAATAAGAAGCCACCAGCAAGCTTTCTAACTTACCCATATTGGTTGAGCCCTAGACTAGAACCCCCACAGATGGAGTTGAGATGGCATTGATCCATAACTGCTGGAGAAAGAACCCAGGAAAATCCTAGTAAGAACCAAAACCCTTCAAGTGCTACACATTTTAATTGAATTTGTTCCTTGTTGAAGTTTAAGTCCTAGTTTCCACCTCCAATGCCTAGTGTTGTTCCGATTATCGATTATAATCGATCATCAGTTGGTTGAGCAAATCAATAAGATAATCGATTGTGAAACTCCATAATCGATTTTGTGTAAAGGGAGACTACTTATTAAGCGTATGCAAAGCACAAAGGTTAGTAAAACTCCCAGCCACTAAAGTTGACCTGAAATTTTTTAATCACTTCACAATTACAAATAAAAAACCTTATGATTTATAATTAGGAACATATTTGTCATGATTACATAGTCAAGTTCTAAAATTGTTGAGTTAATAAATTTAAACAGATTTTGTTGATTTGTTTCAGTTAAATTGCAACATATTTTGTAGTATTTATAAACAATGACAAACAAGAAAATCATGTCCATCTATACTTTAAATTATAGACACATCACATATGAACGAAAGAATGTAGCAGTATTTCAGTTACATATGACTGATCATCCATAAAATGTTGCTTTCATTTAACAAAATTGTAGAACGAAAGTAACACACAATGTACATTCATGTAGGTTACTTGGTGTAAATTCAGTTTCAAAGTTTTCATCCAGCCCAAACAACACTTTTCAATTGGAAATAAGGTTTTGGAAAAGAAGCCAGAAGATCCTGCACTGCCAATATTGTAACAAAGACTACTTTTGGCTAAAATGAAGAAGAACTTGTCAAGACTTGTCCACTCACAAGTTTCACAATTCATATAACATGCCTAAAACTCATATGGTTATGAGCTAAATTGAGGTAATGGGGATCGGGTGCCTTATCTCTTCTAGTTACTCATTGTGCCTCATGATCCTCAACAGACCATGATTTTGCAAAGATCTTCCTAAGTAGCTAATTCAGAGTATAATCTAACATGATGCCTAATGACAAATGATTATCAATAATCAACAGTGGGAGAAAATGCCAAAACCTTTATGTATAGCATTCAGCAATATCCAGTGCATATTTAACAAAAAGCTCCTGCTATGTAAATAAACTTTACCTTGGCTCAACAAAAAAAAAAAAGCACACACTTTGTTATGTTCAAATATAACTGCAGATACTGCTGGACTTTTTGACCTCCCTCTACTGAAACAAATAGCATTATGCATTATATACCCCATCCTTTAAAAAAATTCAATTTAATTGATATCTCATAATAATTAAGGAAATGTATTGAAAGAAATAACATTCTGATAAAGAATATCATACAAATTTGGAATGTAATGTGTCCAAAAGTAAAGATGTTATCCTTGTATTTATTTAAAAGAGGTTTGGACATGTGATTTTGTTTCTTAAGTCTATTATTTTTAGCTTTAAATGCCTGGATCATTTCATGGAACTTTCCCAGCCAATATAATTGAGAAATTGTTCTATATTGTGTCATAAAGAGTTGCTGGTTCAGGACCATAAGATTTTCTAATAAAGACAAAATATTTTTGTAATTAGTTCATTGCTTGGGGATAATGTTTTCTATTGGTCTGGGTTCTCGTTTCATTTCAGAAAGTCACCTTAGGGCATTTCTCATATCTCTTGCCATTTGCTACTTTGATATTTTCTTTTTCTGTCTTTCAATGAACTCATCAAAATTATTTTTTCCCCAGGACCATCCCTGTTTGAGGTCTTATTTGTAATACTGTCCACAGAGCTGACCCAATGTATGTGTCGAAGATTAGACTGTTATCAGGGGAATAGGTTTAATGTGCAAAATGGCCTGATAAAAAACACCCTGTAAAATGTTAAATCTGATAACAAGTCTATTAAATAATAGTCGACAAGCAATTTCACAGCATCTACATTCGACTTGATCACTTTTTTAAAGGACTTTTAATAGTAGTTCCACAACATGGCTGAACATTAATTACTACACATCAACAAACAGACTGGGTCTTATGTGTGCATGATAACAGCAGACAAATGTTTGACAACATCTGGAAAAATTGTATCGTATCATCCATTGCAGTGCAAATGTATCAGAAGTCATAATCTGGATATACAATGATACAATATATCAAGTTCCATTAAGCTAGGTTGACTAGTTTTGCTGCCTATTTATGTAAGACATATGGTCAAAATAATCCTTCTAATTATAGGATTTAGAGTAAATTTGATTTTTAGAACACGAGTTCGGACATTTTTATAATGTCTGCCTTATCTGAAAGACTCAGGATCACTTTATACAAATTTTTATACAATACTGATAATATCCAAGAGACTGACCAGTCTCCAAATGAGACGGATACAAACTAACATTCATTTCAATCCATTTTTAAAACAAAAATGTAGTTTTGCATAACTGCCTTCTAAATTTAAAAAGAATTTACAGAAAAATTTTCAGAAGTGCATTGTGTTCGTTGTTCATTTTTAAATAAATGAATAAGTAACATATTATGTATATAAACAACATAAATTATTCTGAGATCTACCTGTTTGGGAAAATCTTAAATCATATATATATATATATATATATATATATATATATATATATATATATATATATATATATATATATATATATATAAAACATGAACCCTGACCTGCCATTACATCCTACACTAACAAATCAGGATCTATGTTGTTTTTTCTTCAATTAAATTTTTCCCAACAAACTGCAGTACACAGATCTGCTAGCATATATTGCAACAGCAGAACAGGGTCTGTTTGCTGTGAGACCCAACTTGTACAGAATATGTATGGTACCTTTGGCTGTTAATGAGCATAGTGAGACCCAACATGTACAGAATATGTATGGTACCTTTGGCTGTTAATGAGCATATCTACCATACATACTTTCTTATCAGTTGAAATCCTGATCTACCATAACATGGCATGCCTGCAGATGAGGGTTTACATTGTTTACTGTACTGATTATTCCTAACAAACAAACAGATCTTCTGGTACATTATATGATGCCAGATCTGGGTCTGTACAGTTTGGACTTGTAAGCGAATATATAGGCACTTTGACTAGAACTGCATTGCAAGAAAAAGTATTATGGAATGGAGATAATGCATATTTGCAAACAGAATTATATTTGATACAAAAACTCCAATGAAGCAGCATGATTACATGGTCTGGTCAAAATTGGACATGTGCAAGATCATGTTGACCATAAAATTGTAGGATACATTTATTGTTCTATCATAATTGTCTTACAATGCAGCAACAAGGGAGGGTGTGAATTAAAAGAGGACAACAACATAATATATATAATCACCAATATGTTGGGTGCAAACAACACAGACCCTGATCTGATGTTGCATATTGCAATCACAATGTTCTTAATTCTACTTATTTTCACCAACAAAGACCCTGAACTGCCAGCACACTATGCAACTGCAGATCTGGGTTTATACAATTTGCAGTTGGATCTAAATTATATAATATAACCAATAAAATTTTATAAGAGGTCGCTTTTTGTTGAGACTGCCTATTTTATGGGAATGTAAAAATGTTAACATGGAGATTTATTCTAGTAGGTCTCTGGATGTCCAACTGGACAGATTTGAAAATAGGCATCTAAGATGGACATATATGGATACAGACACCTAAGCTGGACAGATATGCACAAAGACACATAAGCTGGATAGATATGCATACAGACATCTTGCTGGACAGATATGCAAGCAGACACTTAAGCTGGACATGTGAACACACATATACCTAAGCTGGACAGACATGCACATAGACACCTAAGCTGGACAGATATGTACCGACACCAATGCTAGGTAGTTTTGCACACAGATACATAAGCTGGATTGATATGCACACCGCCACCAATGCTGGACAGACATGCACAAGGATACCTAAGCTGCATAGTTTTGCACACATACAAAAGCTGGATAGATATGCACACATACACCTAAACTGGCCAGACATGCACAGAGACACCTTAGCTGGCCAGACATGCACAAAGACACCTAAGCTGGACAGATATGCATACAGACACCTAAGCTGTAAAGACATGCACAGAGACACCTAAGCTGGACAGAGATGCACAAAGACACCTTAGCTGGACAGATATGCAAACAGACACCTACGCTGTACAGACATGTGCACAGACACCTAAGCTGGACAGAGATGCACAAAGACACCTTAGCTGGACAGATATGCATACAGCCACCTAAGCTGTACAGACATGTGCACAGACACCTAAGCTGGACAGAGATGCACAAAGACACCTTAGCTGGACAGATATGCATACAGACACCTAAGCTGTACAGACATGTGCACAGACACCTAAGCTGGACAGAGATGCACAAAGACACCTTAGCTGGACAGATATGCATACAGACACCTAAGCTGTACAGACATGCAGAGAGACACCTAAGCTGGACAGAGATGCACAAAGATACCTAAGCTGGAGAGTTTTGCACACAGATACATAAGTTGTATAGATATGCATACAAAGACCTAAGCTTGACAGACATGCACAAAGACATCTATGCTGGCCAGATATGCATACAAACACCTAAGCTGGACAGATATGCACACAGACACCGAAGATGGACATACATGCACACAGATACCTAAGCTGGACAGATATGAACACAGGCACCAAAATGCAAAGTAGTTGCAATGTTGAGTTCACAGAAAGGCATGTGAAGATGATGAGAGAAAAAGCCCGCAAACACTCGAGATCTTGCAGAGAGGAAGCTACATGCATGCACATAATAATAATACAAAACTGTGTGCAAGGTAACCCAATAATTCAAAATTTCAGCCCCTAGAATCTGCCAAGAATAGTACTGTGAATGGAACATTACATGCCCACCCTGTATTAACAGTCCTCCATGTAGTCACTAGTAGAGCATGGTTAACCCTGGAGATTATTGACCAACAAGTCTCAATGACCTGAACATTATGTCTAGGTATACAGTCCTGAATTAAATTTGCTGTGCAGAAACTATATTTCCTTTTTACACTTTATTGTAAAATCTGACCTTTAGAACCAAGAACTGGGGGCCCCGAGTGGCCGAGTGGTCTAAAGCGCTGTCCGTTACGGACCACTGCCATCTCACCTCTGTCTGCGTGGGTTCGAGTCTAAGATTCGGCTAATGTAGTTAAGTGAGAAAGCTTGCCAGTAGCTTCTCGTGGGTCGGTGGTTCTTTCCAGGTTTTTTCCGGTTTCTTCCTCCACCACTAATACTGGCCGCCATGTATAGCCTATATATTGTGCTGAAAAATGGCGTTAAACCATAAAAAACAAACAAAACAAACAGAACCAAGAACTGAAAGGTTTCTTTATAACCCTAACCTTCCACAAACTTTTATTACTGTAGGTAGTTCAGAACTAGTACCATGGTCTTGAAGTAAATTTATTATTAAAAAACATTCTTTCAATTTGTGACCTTGACCTTTGGACCCTGAAATCAATAGGCTTTTTCTTGTTCAACATTATTCACCCACAACATCAGTGAAGATACAATGTCAAGAAATGAAAGTTTTGTGCAGAAACCATTTTCTTCTTTCAGTCAGTGACATTGGCTTTTGACCTTTAGAAATTAATAAATTAACATGAAAGTAGGATAAAGATAGATGCAGTAAAACTAAAATTATTATGTGAAGAGGAACTGTTCTGGACAGTTGAATGAACCTTCAGACAGATAGGGTCATAGCTAAATTATGCTCCACCAAAAGGTGGGCACATAAAAATAATCATTTCACTATTAAACTGTTTGAAGATCAATTAATCAGAGTCAAATGCAACAGAGAGAAAAAATAAAGACACAACAGATGGATGGACTAATGGCTAAAAGAAACGAGAGACACAGAAATCAAAACCATATAAACTATCTTGAAAGACTACTGCCCCCCACCCAAAAAAATCAGTAAATCGGTACAGTATAATCTAGTCTGTTTCATCATAGGCACTGATCCTTCAAATTATTAACTACTTTCTCTCCAACATCCCATTAATCTGAACATGCTGCAGTCTACCGTCTGCACGCATCCTGTAGAACAGAATGTTTGCAAGCATTACATTTGGCTTATGCAATAAAAAAAACTTCTCTTCCACAATATGAAAAGCATTATAATTTTCCAATTTTAATAATTGTGCTCAGCTTTAAATTGATGCATGTGTTCCCTTTTCAAAGCAATTAATTAACCAGTCAAAATGGTTACTTAAGGTCAAGGATGCAAGTGTCATTGATGATGATTTAAAACTGCAAACAGCAAAAACCATAAACTTTCATTTTGTAATGTACTGATAGATAAGGGTCTGCGGCCGCTTTGGTGCCCTAGCGATTACAGCACCCACCTTATAAAAATGTTAATAACATCTGCCTTTCCTGGCACGCAGCATTAAGAGGTTAGTGTTAGGATGATGTGACTACATGTCTGTGGCATAATGCCCCAGTGCTATAAAACACACACACACACACACACACGGGTCTGTACTCATTACATTGAATCTTACATACTCATGAACAACTACATAATTTGCTGGTAGATCTGAGTCTATGCAGTCAGGACTAATCTGTAGAAGACACACACACCCTGATCTACTCATGCATTATATGATGGCAGACCTGGATCAATTTATGTGAGGATTAATCAGTAGAATATAGACCCTGATCTACTGGTGCATTATCTGATGTCAGACATGGATCAATGTATGTTAGGATTATCCAGTAGAATATAGACCCTGATGTACTGGTGCCTCATGTGCTGGTAAATCTGGGTCAGTGCTGTAGGGTTAATCAGTAAAACAAACACACTCATATATGCTAAAACATTATGTGATGTCAGATCTGGGTCTATGATGTTTGTAATAAGTACAATTAACACAGACCTAAATCTACTGATCCATTACATACTGTAAAATCTGGGTCTAGTCAGTTAGGACTAATCAGCTAATCATAACCCTGATCTAATTGTGCATTATATGATGGTAGATCAGGTTTGTCTTGTTTGCTAGGACAAATTAGTAAACATACAAGAGACCAAAATCTGTTGGTATATCATGCAATAGCCAAGCTGGGTCTGATTTGCATTACAAGTGACTATAAACATTACCAACACTGATCTCTTATGACAATGAACTTGCTGCTGTTGGCTGTGCAATGTGACACAGATATATCAGTTCCTATTAATTTCCTCATAAGAATGCCTTTCAGATATATGTCATCAAGTCTAATAGCTGGTTTTTCTTTAGCTTCATAAATATGGCGATTGTATTAAGTGAAACATCATTCGGTTTAAACAATCAAAACATAGTGTACTGATCAGGTATGAAAACTAATGTATTGTATATTTGGTGATTAATACTTTATCATAGTTTTTTTATCATAGTTTTCATTTCATATTTTAATACAACCGTGTAAGTTATTTCATTAGTAATTGTTATGGTATTTATAAAGAGTATTTGCTGACCTAAATGAAGTTAATCAAAAGAAAAATAAAACAAATAAAGTTGAAAATTAAAAATGCCACAAAATGTTCTGAATGGTTTAACCCCACATAAAAACATTCTTGCTGAATAACAAAGCTCTAATATAACTCTCCTGAGAGAGATAAAGTTCCATCTCTGATCATGTTTTATTGATTTGGACTGGTATTTTATGACAAAGCAGCACATGAATGTTATTTAGTAACAAAGCTATTGGAGTAAGGTACCTTGTCCAGAATTACATGATGGTAACCCATAGTGGCTGATTCAAAAGTAGAACTTTAACCACGACCTTGAACAGCTGTAATAACTCCCTCCTAATAATGCTTCATTAACTGCAAAATTTTCTTCTTTTTCAACTGGGAGCTATCTGAATTTAAGCAATTATTTTTCTGCTCCTTATACAACTCCTGTATCACTAAAACTTACAAGAAATGTGTTCATGCAATAAAAATGCCCCTCCACTACGACCTCAACTCAGAAAAGAACTGGATGGATGGATGGATGTACAGACAAATACACAGAAGAATGATAACAATACTATATGCTTCTACGACATTCACGAAACTGAAAAATCTATAGTATACACTTTTCTTCTTCAGTTTCCATCTTTAAAAGGGAAATAGAATAAAGTACATTTTTAAAATTGAAGTTCTTACTTTCCCTTACTTTAAGGCTCAAGCAACTGTTCACCTTAATTTTGCAAAAGTAAATTTGATAAATTTCTCAAGAAAATAATTCACTGGCAGCTGACACAATAAATAAATAATACAGAACTCAGGAAACAGCAGCAGTGCTCCAGATAGCTTTCAACAATTTTCGGACACAAAGTCCTATTAATTTGGTCACATCAGAAAGTGTCAGCATAATTCAAATGAGTGTAAAATTAATAATGACAAAAACTGGTCTTAACAATGCTGAATATCAACAAAAGTAATTTTTAACACCATACCTAGCTCTGCATGACAACAGTCATCATCTACTTCAACCTCAGATCAACCCTTGAAAATTCATTGTTTAAAGTACTCTAAGTAACTGCCAAGTGTCAAATTTAAACCCTTGAAAATTCACTATTTCAAGTATTCTAAGTAATTGCCAAGTATCAAATTCAAAGAGCCTTAACTTTCATTTTTTTCTGATGATAAATTATAGTAAGAAAGCATTTGTGGTGGTTTTTGAAAGAAAAAGCTTTTACTGCTGAATAAATTTTTCATACAAGTTTCCATTTCTGCATTGTCCAGATCTGTACCATTAGCCATGTTTGACTGTTCAGGAAATGTATTAGACTTATTCCAAGCCAAAGTAGTCACATATAAAGATGGTGACTTATATGCTGGAACCCAAGAGGAATCCTTTGTGTCTTTTCTATAAAATTCCATCTAGGAAATAGTTTGATGGAGTGAAATAATTTGATGGAGTGATTTAGCACAAATGGAGGAAATTGCAATAAAACATGGCACAAAATTTGGTCACACAGTATAGCACAACCGATAAGATAGAACCATGACAAAGTATGATGCATTTACAGAATTGTCTGAACAAGTTCAGTAAAAGGAAGCTCTCAAGTGAGCTAGTTCATGCATGAAAAAAACTGGGAATATCTGTCATCTCAGTCAAGCTACCAAAATGAATGCAATGAAAATATGTGATATGTTAATGTATATGCACTAGTGGCTTCCATACAATTTATGCATCTCCAAGGTGTGCATGAACTGGCAGACTCACAATCAGAGAGGTGGTTTTGAAGTGAAACAAACTGCATGACACAATTGTATTTAGTGTTAAACACAGTAATACCTGAAATTTTCATTTTCTATCTGCTGCATTAGGCTTCTAAAGGTCACTAGAGGACAACCAATTGACTTGCATATCTGAAGTTTTCATTGCATATTCAAATGGGTTTTTTTTGTGTAGCATTGAGGTATGAATAAGAGACATTTGGGTTTTTTCTTTATTACGTCACCAACACCTCTATGCACTAACCATGAACTCAATGACCAACACAACATAATATTATGTAAAACTGTTGTTGTTGTTGTTGTTGGGTTTAACACCATTTTTCAGCACAAGATAGGCTATATATAGCAGCCAGTATAAATGGTGGATGAAAAAAACGGGGAAAATTCTGGAAAGAACTACCAGTACTAATCCTCGAGAAGCTACTGGCAAGCTTTCTCACACACCCTCATTTGCCGAACCCGTGACTTGAACTCACACAGACAGAGGTGAGATGGCAGCGATCCATAACTGATCTCTCTAGATCACTTAAGGCCACTCACGACCCCACTAAGTTAAGTAATATTCTGTGTAAAGCTTCAACTAGACTTTATCTTAAGTCAAACCACAATCATGATTATTTTTAAATATGTTAACTAATCTTATCTTACCTATACATAAACAAACAACAGATCAAGAAATCAAAGAATTGAGAATACTGATGAAAGAATAAAGACTGTTTAATATAGTAGCGAGGATCAATGGGATGAACACAAAGTGAGATCCAGATCATCATGTTCCTTGTTATGACCATATGCACATTTTTTTTATTCCTCTTTATTAGGCATGACTGGATTTTTAAGGTTAAAAGTTCAAATAAAGCAACATACTATAACTGCTTAATTTATTAGAATCAATTTATTTTAATAACAGAACGGTAGACAGAATGACATAGGCTTGTGGATGGAAATCCCTGCAAGCGAAACTGGCTGGCTTATAAGGTACCAAAAATTGTAGAGTCAAATAATAACCAGCAATATTTTATGAGTCAATTATCATTGCATCTTTACATATCATTCCCAATACAAAAACTTCAAGAAACAGAAACACATTAAATCTGATGTTTTAAACCTCTATGAGTGACAAAACAAATCTTAAGAGTAGTACACTACAAAAAATAAAAATCCTTCTCTATCAATGTGCAATCTCACACAAATTAATTTTTTTTTACATGCATTACTTATGGGGGGGGGGGCCGTGTGGCTGAGTAGTCTAAAGCGCTCTCTGTTATGGATCACTGCCATCTCACCTCTCTCTGCATGGGTTCGAGTCTAAGATTCAGCTAATGTAGTTATGTGAGAAAGCTTGCCACTAGCTTCTCGTGGGTCAGTGGTTCTTTCTGGGGGTTTTCCTGGGTTCTTCCTCCACCAATAATACTGGCCGCCATGTATAGCCTATCATGTGCTGAAAAATGGTGTTAAACCCTACAACAACAACAACATTACATACAGGAAAGGAAATAGAGTTGCAATTGATTTACAGCTCAGTCTGATACAGAAAACAAATTTTGATTACGCAGTTTTATTCATTCTTGGCATATTCATTTCAATTAAAGTGATCTGTTACAAAAAATTTAATTTAACATGAAAATATTGTACTCTCTGTAAAAACAAATGTGCAAAGTTTATCTTTCTTGGAATTCAAATAAATTAGATTGCAATAAAATTTAATTACCCATATTGTAGCAATATTTGAGTCTGTGCATTTCTCTGCTAAGGACCTCGCTCTGATTGAGACATCTCCAAGGAAACGATTGGGCCGCTCCATGCATACCATTTGGATGACCCTGCCATCGTATAGATGAGCATCAAAGCAGGTGTTCCATTCTGGATAGATTGTCTTCTTTTTTTGTATTAGCTGCACGCCACGACCTGGAAAGAAGTGGATAACAAAACATTAAAATAACGTATGAACAGAATGCAAGAAAGGTACAGAATTTCATTGCACATAAACAACCCGAGATACAAAAGAATATTGCTCATCAAAACTGAATTATACAAAACATGCTTAACAAAGCTAAGGCTGATAAGCTGGTGTACCATTTCAGTTAATTAAAAAAAATACTACATTGGAATGAAGTTTGCACAAGAAAGCAAAGTGAACATAATTATATGGAAATAGCTCAGGACTGACTACCTTTATACTGACAAACTTCCTGGTGCTGAATTTTTTCTGCATTTCAGTTCTCTATGGACATGTAGACTGAACAATAGTGCAGCAGAATGACTTGTCTCAACTTTTTCAGAGTTATGGGCTTGCAAAATACTTTCATACCGAGTTGGTGACAGCACCACCACTACCATCATTTTCATTATGTATTGAATTTTCTCCAAAGCTGATTGGAAACAATTTACTCGCATGTCTATTCTAGATATCAACTTGTCTATATTTTTCCAAATGTCCATACTTTGATTTGAGAGCAAGAAATCTGTACACGCTTCAAGATACACTCAGTCACTACTGGATTCTTCAATGCTTGATATGTACGAATCAATTCATTGGTTCAAACATCAAATTCCTCAAAAATTATTACTACTTTAACCAATGAAACTTGCTGAGTGTAGCATGCCAAATAAAATCTGTATAAAGTTTAACTATTTTTATCCGGTTTTGTTCTCAATCTGTACCTGACTTTTCTGTCTAAAAACGTATGTGAAGTGCAAATCATATGCCTGCCATGTGACATGGCATTATTACACTTTATTTATATAAAACTCTATCATTCATTGTCACTGTGATTAAACTGAATGTGGCTTTCAAATACTAAATGACATGTGCCACTTAAACAAGCAGATGTATTCTTGTCTCAAATTCAAGCAATCAAGGTCAAGGTAAAAGACAGAACACAAATTATTTTGCAAAACTGTTATTCTTCCTTTAGTCTCCATAACTCTAACCTTTGACCTATTCAGTCCAAAATGGGTATGTGCCTTTCTTGGCTTAAATGCAAACCATCAACAATGGATTATTACATTTTGTGGTAAAGTACTTGTTGTGTTGTGCATCTTGCAATCCAAAATATTAATCCTTGGCAAATAAATACTGATATCAACATATTTCCTGGTTTTAACTTGGAGCCATCTACAAACTTTAGTCAAAACATTTAGTACAGAACTGAACTTGCTTTATTAAAATCATTTTCTTTATCAGTCCCTGTGACTTTTATTTTTTACCTTTTCAGCCCAAAATAAATACTGATCTTTCTTATATGAAATTTAATCCATCCTCGATATCTGGTCAAAGTAAGTGATAACAAACTGAAGGTCATGTGTACAAACCAATGTTTCTTCTTTAAGATACTCTAACCTCAATCTTTTGTTTGACCTAAAAATCAATAAATACCAATCTTATCTCAAATGAAACTCATTTACAAAACTTGGTCTAGTTATCTAGTACACAAGCCAAATGATGTTTGTATGAAAACAGTTTTATTCTTTTGCTCCCTGTCAACTTGACCATTTTGATGTTTGTATGGAAAGTTTTTATTCTTTTACTCCCTGTAACCTTGACCTTTGTGATGTTTGTATGGAAAGTTTTTTTTTAAATCCTTGCAACCTTGACCTTTGTGATGTTTGATTGGAAAGTTTTATTCTCTTACTCCCTGTAACCTTGACCTTGTGATGTTTGTATGGAAAGTGTTTTTATTATTTTCCTCCATGTAACCTTGATCCTTGTGATGTTTGTAAGGAAACAAGTTTTCATTCCTTTACTCCCAGAAACCTTGACCTTTGTGATGTTTGTATGGAAAGTTTTTATTATTTTCCTCCATGTAACCTTGATCCTTGTGATGTTTGTATGGAAACAAGTTTTCATTCCTTTACTCCCTGAAACCTTGACCTTTGTGATGTTTGTATTGTAATATTTTTTATTCTTTTACTCCCTGTAACTTAGACCTTTGTCATGTTTGTATGGTAACAGTTTTTATTCTTTTACTCCCTGTAACCATAAATTTTGCTCATTGGATCTGAAATCAATGTCTGAAATCAATTGTTTCCTCATTGCCCCATATGTAAGCTATATAAATAGTTTGGTAATTGCAGACTGTGGAGAACTTGAGATACTGTGCAACATGGACAGCTGTACAGATGGGCAGATGGAGCAACAACTCAACAACATCATAGTTTGATATAATCCATCTTATATATAAAATATGTACTAGGGCCTATTTAGTTGATAATTTTTGCCTAGTACCAAATCCGAGTATTTGGATGAACTATATTTGCCAGATCCAGTAGTAGGTTTGACTCCGGAGAGTAACGTTTGTTTCATTATTGTATGTGAAGCTTAAACTTTTCGTATAACGCATACCATATATATCGCCTATAAGATGAAAATTTTAACTAAAATTATTATGTATTAAAAACTTTTTTTTATAAAAAGTTTGATATTTATTGAATTATTTTACTTGTAACCATTTGTGCGTGTATTATTTGCTGAGGTGAATACTTCTGAATAGTACCAAAAAATGGGATATTTGGCTGAAGCGAATGTCCGAGGCGATTTCCGGTTAGGCCCTAATATGTACCAGGACTGTACATCAAGCTGGTGTTGTAGGGCATATATTGATGGATATTAGTCAAGATATATTGTGTTGTGTACCTGCAATGACAAGTTGCTCTTTTGTTTTGTTTTTAAGAATGACCAAATATACATTTGTCCTTGCACAAGTAGCCTGCTAAAATAAGCTTGCCCAAAATTACAAACATCCAACCTGAAACAACAGATTTCAACACCCTTACTTTATCCCATCTGTTCCACAATTTTAAATAATTTATGTTAATTCATTCAATTTTTTTTGGTTAAAAGTTTCTTTGAACCTTAAATAAAATTCAAATTAATTCAAGTTAATCAGACACATACTAAGAGCATATAAATTAATTCTAGTTAATCAAACACATACTAAGATTGTACAAATTAATTCAAGTTAATCAGACACATACGTGTACTAAGATTGTACAAATTAATTCAAGTTAATCAGGCACATACTAAGATTGTACAAATTAATTCAAGTTAATCAAACACATACTAAGAGCATACAAAATTATTTTTTGGATAAAGGTTCTGACAAATAAAAGTGCAGTGATGCCAAGATGTACTTTCGTAATCAATTTTGGAACTAATATGTCTTGCAGACGATCTGCTGAAACCTATTTCAAACAACTGTATATATTCTAGTACAAGACAAGTCCAACTGCAAACTGCAGTGACCCAGAATAATCAGATCATGGTCTGTGTAGTTTGTTATAAGCAATTATTAAAACAAACAACACAAACCCTGATCTGCAGGAGAATTATGCTACACTGCTGTTTGCAGTTTGATACTGCTTATAAGCAACTATATATGGCACCTGAATAAGTAGTTAAAGGTTCCACCTTGAATATCTTACAGTAAACCAACATAGTGCACTCCACTCCTCATTCCTTGCTTTGTCTTGAAATTACCATAATGCCAGACTACAACCCAACACAAAACACCTTCCAGACAGTAACCATGGGGTAATAACCAAACTATCTTATGTATATGTCCTCCTGTTACAGATAAATGTATAAAGTTGACTTAGCAAATGTATGAGTATCTAACCTTTGACCTCACAGACCTGATACAGACTGCCCTAGGTTTAAACTGTTTCTGCCAATGAGTAGTAGATTCAGATTGCTGACTGCCTGCTATTTTTCATATGCTTGTAGTTACTGCTATTATGTGTATTTAATTTACATTATTTGCAAGTTTTTTAAAATACTTTTTATTTCGTTATATGCTACGGGTTATTTAAAATTTTAATTTTGCTGCTGACCTTGTCCAAAATTAAGTTGATTGTAAACAACTAATATATAGCAAATATTCACTCTATAAGTATGGGTTTATAATTAACGTGTGTGGGTGTGTGATTAGGATTTTGAAGACTTAAAAATGGAATTAACAGCTGCTTCGCTTGGTGTTTAGCATTAAAGAGATTAGTGTTAGGACTGGTCGGCCTGGTGTCAGGATCATGTGACTGGGTGGGACATCATGCTACATGTCTGCAACATCATGCCTCAGTGCTAGATATCACTATAAAACTGTCACTGCAGACCTCGTAGCGATATGACTGAAAAACTGTTAAAGCTACATAATAATCCAAATCACACAAACACACACACCAATAGTAATGTAACAAATATGGAGTATGTGCATTTGGTTAGCCCTGGCTAGTAACAAGAAAATTTTTGGTGGCACTGGTGTGATATGTCAACAGTTTTGTGATAGTGTTGCAAGTGATTTGATTTTATTAGAAAAGACCATTCCTTCGCAATTTGGAAAGAAAGAATACTTCTATAAAATTTAAAAATAAATAAATAATCAGTAACACAGCACCATTAAAATTTTCATTTTGGTTTCACGACATTTAGTCTCTAAAAGTAGATACATTTATTTGCTCTTAAGAAATTTATTAAAATTTGAATGCTTATGTTCAGTTAAGGCTGAATATTTTATCTAGGACAATACAACAATCACACAGAGAGAGTGTATACATAGAAAGCGCAGTAATTCACATTGGTGAGTGAGAAGCAGGGGGTTTACCGTGGTAGCTAGAACTGGGCCAAATGATCGATAATAATCTAATAAGCTCAAATGAACTAAAAAATATCAGTTACTATTGGCCATGAAATGAACTAAAAAATATCAGTTACTACTGGCTATGCACAGGTTTGTTATCTTGTGTAAAAAAAACAACAAATATGTAAAGGGAGTAAGTGTTGTCAAAAGTTTTCCTTTTTTAAAAACAAAAAGAGTGCATGTGGGCGATGCAGATGTTTTGCATACGAAGGAATTAAAATGAGAGATTTTGTAGTTAATCATCCCCCCCCCCATCACACAGCCAGACTTGTTGTAGATGAGATTTTCCTTGCACAAGAAAATTGCACTTTTTCTTCTGCTTTGCAGATAGCACTGTACTGTCTTCAAGATTATGGGACCCCCACAATTGGTAACATGATATTTTTAAGGTACTCATGCACAACAAAACAAAGGGTGTAGTCGGCCAACTGATGAGTCCTGTATCTATCAAATGGAGCAGCCAGGATTGGCCTAAAAGATTGAATTAAATCACTGAATACTAACTGTCTGAAAGTATTTTTGTTATCTTATCATGGATGAGAATGGTATATAAATATATGCTGCCTATCCAGGATTGCCTTTAATTTGCAGCCAGGAAATACAACCAGTATGTCAACACATAAAAGGCCACCACCTAACACTGACAGACCTTCTAATCATGAAAAGATCATGGAAAGATCATGAAGCTGATATGTGTATCAAGAATGTATTGTATCCTAGGCTGCCTATCTTGAATCCTATTGATACCTGGTACAGGTGTATAATTTCATCCTTAATTGATAATCCTACTTCTTCTCTGAGATGCCATATTAACTTAGGATTTTCCACATGGTGCTTATATCCACCAAGTCATTATGAGTTCCTGATGTTAATATACTCCAAATGACATAATGCTGATCAGGTTTTTCTGATTTGGATTTTCTCTTAAAATCATGAAATATGCAAAAATATCTGACCAGCAACATCAAGTTAACAATAACAGTAATTGTTCTGCACAAACTTTGTCATTGGCATTTTTTTATGATTACAAAAATGATAAAGCTGAAAAATGTGCATGCACTGTAATATGTTTAGACAGAGTTTAGTATTATTTCATTGCTTTCATTGATCTAAGTATTGAATGAATACCATGATTTATTTATTCAGCAATTTACATGGGTATAATTTACCTTGATACCAGACTGAGGTGTGCATTGGCATCACTGAGTACAACTACTCTTAAACACTGCTGAATTTAAAGTTCATAATAATTAATATCATGGTTTGACATAAAAACTGCTACCATGACATATCCTTAGCTAATTAAGACAAAATAATTTAATTTAATCTTAAGCTCACTATCTGAGGACATAATGAAAGCAATTAAAAACATAAAACGGAGTAAATTATGTTGCAAGTGATGATCATATTAACAAGATTGTAGATTTCAAATTTTACCACTAAATAAAATCGTTTTTTAAAAACAAAATATATGCTTAATATATAACATTCTGACCTTACTTTTAAGGATTTTATGTTTTTTACCTCTCAATGTTGGAATGTTTTATCATACTAAAGTATTCTACTTTTTATTATCTTGACATTTCTTGGAACTTTGTAATATTTAGTCAGGATTCTGCCGACATGCCATTAAATCCTTTCAGTGATGCTTAAAATAGGAATACGTGCAAATCTGGAATGAATGTGTTATTCCACAGTGTCTGCAAGCGAGTCCATGCCAAGCAAGTTTCAGACCTTTAATTTCAATTCAATTAAATTTTCATTCAGGGCTTTTAAAAAAAATGATTTGATAATAAAAAAGATTCGTACATAGGAATAAATTCTGATACAAATACTCAACAGCAGAGGAGGCGAATCCAACAACTTTTTACAGGCGTCAATTTGGCCTGTAAAAAGTTGTCGGATTCGCCTCATCTGCTGCTTACTCCATCTTTTAAATTTGCTGAAACTGAAAAGTAGAGGGGCAATAACCATAAAACAATGTGCAACCACACTGATATACATCAACAAAAACAAATGACTAAACTAGAAAGGAAGACAGCAATTTAGCTGGCAATCAGCTGATAATGAGAAAGTTGAAAATCACAAAAAAGTTTGGTTTTAAAATAAATTTAATTTCAAGTGCCATATGACGGCATGAACAAGTTCAGTGAAATAACAATTCAACAGTTTCCTGCAGATGTTGATAATATGCATTGCAAAAAGTGAGAAAAAAATCTGAATGCCCTGGAATGCAGTTATTATTCCCAAACTGCTAAGAAAATATCTTGCATTTGAAGTTAGAACATACTTATACTTCCACTACACTGTTGATATTGATTAGCACAGTACCATAGCACTGTACCTTGAGAATTAATATCTCATTCCACTTTTTCTCCATGTGCCACCATATAAAAAAAATGTTTCAGTGTTATATATTAAGCACAGCTATTTTTATAAATGGGTGTTGTTTTTTTATAAATCAGACTTGACTTTACTTTCAAGTATGTAAAGGGACATATCTGAAAAGTGAAACAATCTCAAAGCTTCTATTTTATACCAATTAAACAATTTCAATCAACATTCTAAGTAGTACTCTAATTAGTAAGCTAGAAATATTTTCTTGGAACAGCAACAACA
Organism: Unio pictorum; assembly: GCA_030141615.1. Lineage (NCBI taxonomy): Eukaryota > Metazoa > Mollusca > Bivalvia > Unionida > Unionidae > Unio > Unio pictorum. The sequence goes on along the minus strand of JARLTB010000006.1, from coordinate 4,851,027 downwards.
TTAATTAACAAAGTGCCTAAAACCATTCCAAAACATCAAATTTAACCAAACGTGAATGTTAACATATGTGCTGATATACATGTAATAAATTACCAAATCAACATACTTTACATGTACCATTATTTTGCATGTATACTGCTTGTTCCAACTGAAGAAAACTGTGAAAAATGTCAAAAGCATTGTATCTAAGGTGAATTTTATTGAGTCATTCAGCATCTTTTACTTTATCAGTAAAGTTTTTTTTAAAACATTTTTCACAGTTTAACTTATTTATCATGCTCATTGCTCTTCTCTCCTCGTGAAAGTAACTAATGCCACTTTGAATAAGAAAGTAACTAATGGCACTTTGAATAAGAAGTAACTAATGGCACTTTGAATAAGAAAGAAACTAATGGCACTTTGAATAAGAAGTAACTAATGGCACTTTGAATAAGAAAGTAACTAATGGCACATTGAATAAGAAGTAACTAATGGCACTTTGAATAAGAAGTAACTAATGGCACTTTGAATAAGAAAGAAACTAATGGCACTTTGAATAAGAAGTAACTAATGGCACTTTGAATAAGAAGTAACTAATGGCACTTTGAATAAGAAGTAACTAATGGCACTTTGAATAAGAAAGAAACTAATGGCACTTTGAATAAGAAGTAACTAATGGCACTTTGAATAAGAAGTAACTAATGGCACTTTGAATAAGAAGTAACTAATGGCACTTTGAATAAGAAGTAACTAATGGCTCTTTGAATAAGAAAGTAACTAATGGCACTTTGAATAAGAAGTAACTAATGGCACTTTGAATAAGAAGTAACTAATGGCACTTTGAATAAGAAGTAACTAATGGCACTTTGAATAAGAAAGTAACTAATGGCATTTTGAATAAGAAGTAACTAATGGCACTTTGAATAAGAAAGTAACTAATGGCACTTTGAATAAGAAAGTAACTAATGCCACTTTGAATAAGAAGTAACTAATGGCACTTTGAATAAGAAGTAACTAATGGCTCTTTGAATAAGAAAGTAACTAATGGCACTTTGAATAAGAAAGTAACTAATGGCACTTTGAATAAGAAGTAACTAATGGCACTTTGAATAAGAAGTAACTAATGGCACTTTGAATAAGAAAGTAACTAATGGCACTTTGAATAAGAAGTAACTAATGGCACTTTGAAAAAGAAGTAACTAATGGCACTTTGAATAAGAAAGTAACTAATGGCACTTTGAATAAGAAGTAACTAATGGCGCATTGAATAAGAAAGTAACTAATGGCACATTGAATAAGAAAGTAACTAATGCCACTTTGAATAGCAAAGAAACTAATGGCACTTTGAATAAGAAGTAACTAATGCCACTTTGAATAAGAAAGTAACTAATGGCACTTTGAATAAGAAGTAACTAATGGCACTTTGAATAAGAAGTAACTAATGCCACTTTGAATAAGAAAGTAACTAATGGCTCTTTGAATAAGAAAGTAACTAATGGCACTTTGAATAAGAAGTACCTAATGGCACATTGAATAAGAAGTAACTAATGGCACTTTGAATAAGAAGTAACTAATGGTACTTTGAATAAGAAGTACCTAATGGCACATTGAATAAGAAGTAACTAATGGCACTTTGAATAAGAAAGAAACTAATGGCACTTTGAATAAGAAGTAACTAATGGCATTTTGAATAAGAAGTAACTAATGCCACTTTGAATAAGAAAGAAACTAATGCCACTTTGAATAAGAAAGAAACTAATGGCACTTTGAATAAGAAGTACCTAATGGCACTTTGAATAAGAAGTACCTAATGGCACTTTGAATAAGAAGTACCTAATGGCACATTGAATAAGAAGTAACTAATGGCACTTTGAATAAGAAGTAACTAATGGCACTTTGAATAAGAAGTACCTAATGGCACATTGAATAAGAAGTAACTAATGGCTCTTTGAATAAGAAAGAAACTAATGGCACTTTGAATAAGAAGTAACTAATGGCAGTTTGAATAAGAAGTAACTAATGCCACTTTGAATAACAAAGAAACTAATGCCACTTTGAAAAAGAAAGAAACTAATGGCACTTTGAATAAGAAGTAACTAATGCCACTTTGAATAAGAAAGAAACTAATGCCACTTTGAATAAGAAGTAACTAATGGCACTTTGAATAAGAAATAACTAATGCCACTTTGAATAAGAAAGTAACTAATGGCACTTTGAATAAGAAAGAAACTAATGGCACTTTGAAAAAGAAAGTAACTAATGCCACTTTGAATAAGAAGTAACTAATGGCACTTTGAATAAGAAGTAACTAATGGCACATTGAATAAGAAAGTAACTAATGGCACTTTGAATAAGAAAGAAACTAATGGCACTTTGAATAAGAAGTAACTAATGACACTTTGAAAAAGAAGTAACTAATGCCACTTTGAATAAGAAAGTATCTAATGGCACTTTGAATAAGAAAGAAACTAATGGCACTTTGAATAAGAAGTAACTAATGACATTTGAAATAAGTAAGTAATTAATGGTAAAAATGGTTTAACGCCATTTTTTAGCACAATATAGGCTATACAAGGCAGCCAGTATTAATGGTGGAGGAAGAACCCAGAAAATTCCCCAGAAAGAACCACCGACCCACGAGAAGCTACTGGCAAGCTTTCTCACATAACTAGATAAGCCAAATTTTAGACTTAAACCCATGCAGACAGAGGTGAGATGGCAGTGATCCGTAACTGAAAGCGTGTTAGACCAGTCGGCCACTTGGGCCCCCCAATGAGAGTATAACAATGCACATTATATGAAGACAGCAATAATTACTGTTTATTTTAACAAGTTTTAGTATTAAAATACTAAATTCCGTTATCTATATAGAAACATAGAAAGTCCTGAAGATACTCTGGTGCAGTTCTTTGTAGACATTTATATAAAAGAACTGCCATGTTAAAATCTGAGTTCTGTAAATAATGCTTTTGAGGGATGATCAATAGATGCGTCTAAAATTATCCATGCTGCTCATTTCTGAAGTTTATGAATCCTCTCAAGCTCAGATTTAGCAGTATCCCCATACATCTGAACAATAATCCATTGTTGGAAGAATATATGGAGATTGCGCGCTTACATAGGTAAATATTTGTTGAGTCTGCTGTGTAGGGCAATTTTGGATGACTGTTTTGCAAAGCATATCAATATGGTCATTCCATAAACTATGATCTACGGAAACACCTAAAAGATTTTTATGTTTGATATTTCTAATGGATGATTATTTACTGCAAGAGACAGGCACTTATGAAGCATTTGTGATGTCCCCAAAATCATACATTTTGTTTTTCCTTCATTAATTACCACCCTATTTTGTTGTGCCCAGTTTTGGACTCTAATAAGATCTGAGTTTAATCTTGTTTGGATAACTTCAGTATCAGAACTAGATGTATACAAGGTTGCATCATCTGCAAACAATTCTGTATTGGTGGATTCATTATTTAATGGTAGATCATTGTTATAGATAAGGAAGAGGCGAGGGCCCAAAACTGAGCCTTGAGGGACCCCTGAATGAACAGTGAGAGTTATAGAGCTAAAATTGCCATTCATTATGCATATTTGTTGAGACTTCTGGTTTATGATCTAAAGGATTGTCGAACCTGTAACAGTTCAACTTTTGCAGCACAATTTCATGATTAACAAGATCAATGACTTTCTTGAAGTCAAGGAAAACAATCCCAGTCACATGTCCATTATCCATTTCATACAGCCAAAGATCAATTAATTTGGAAGTTCTGTTTGGCACAAGTGGTTCTTTCTAAATCCTGATTGTGCTTTATGAAATATAGAGAATGTTTCAAACAATGAATAGATGTGAATGGCTACATACTTTTAAAATAATTTTGACAATACATGTACAGGCAGAATCGATATTAATCTGTAATTTCCTGGATCCTCTTTTTCTCCTTTCATAAAGATAGGTGTAACCTTTGCAGATTTCATTGTTTCTGGAAAATTACCACTCATTATACTTAAGATTATGACATAACATTGTTATTCCGAATGCAGCAATTTTAAGAATTCGTAGACCAATACCATCAAATCAAAAGGATTTATTAATATTTACCTTAATTAGCATATCAAAAACATCAGCTTCACTAACATTAACTACTAAAACATAATTATCATCAGGAATTTTAGCTCTTATAAATAATAGATGAGCATCAAGTTCAAATGGGATGTTAGTCTGGCCCTGAATACTCTTACAGGAGATGCTTATGAAAAAATTGTCTTGGCACTTTTACTTTCATCAATAGTCTGTTTACAGAAGTTGACATCAGTTATATTGCAGACTGATTAGAAAGGTTTGCAAACTAAATTATTTAATACATTACACCCTGGAGGTTTTTGCTATTTTCACATGAAATGTGAGTAGGAAACACATTTTGGGGACTATTTCTGAATACATCCTAATACATAGATTTCCAAGCAATTTTCCATTAGCCTAGTTGCATTAAAAACAATGTTTTTCATTGATTATTTTGCTCGCGCATGAGCAGAACAAGAAAAGTTAGTTCTTTTTATTTTATTTTTTTGCTTAACGGATCATTTTCATGGAGACCACTATATATTAAAAATGCCAACTATATCCTGCTTTTTGCACTGGTTCATCTGTCTGTGTGCACTTCAGACAGGCCTGCCTTAGATCAGAGGCCAAAAAGTCTTAAACCTGGATATAAAATTGGATTCTGACCATGTGCGAATTTTGGCTGAGAGAAAGAAAAAAAAGTAGTAGGTTTTTTCTCCCTATCTTTGTAGTGCAACTAAAATGTCCAGATTATTTGCTATCATTGTAAAGCTAAATCTGTCTACCTTTCTATAATACCACCCACTTTAGTGCATCATACATGACCTTCAAGCTACAGAACTTGGCAGTAGGCTACTACCTCCCGCCCGTAAATGCGGCGCCAGTGATTAATGTGTTAAGAACATTTCCTCATCAAACTGGTGGAAGTCCCTGTATTGTATTTCAAATGTGATGACCAGTTTTATATGATTTTGGAACATGTCTAGTTATACAGACTGGGTAGTGGTTACTCATTGCAAACACTGGCACATTTATTTCACTTATGTTTTCAGGTTTGTTAGTATAGACATGATCAATGATTGTAGCACTTTTATCTGTTACTGTAGTTGGGGTTTTAATTAACTAAGTAAGTGCTGTACCGGTAAGTTTCAAAGTTACTTATCCATGTTAATGGTGGAGTTTTCATGTAGTTAATGTTAAAATCATCTAATATGATAGTTTCTAAATCTTCCTTTAGTAATGCTTTTTTAATTTGCACCTTAAATCTATCAATCCAGTCAGCTGTGGAATTTTAGGTGGCCTGTAAACTGTTCATAAGAGTATTGGCTTTGATTGAGCAAGGGTTACTTCAATTCATTTACTCTCAACCCCAATAGTCTCTAGATCAACATGTCTGTTATAACTAATAGAACTGTCTGAAAGAGATTGGGAAACAAGTTAATTCCAACTCTGTTTCACATGGGTTGTTATTGTTGTTATGGGTTTAATGTCATTTTTCAGCACAAGATAGGCTATACATGGCAGCCAGTATTAATGGTGGCAAGAAGAACCCGAGAAAACCTCAGAAAGAACCACCAACCCACGAGAAGTTACCAGCAAAGGTTCTGACATACCCACAATGGCTCTGTGACTTGAACCCACACAGACAGATTTGAGATGGCAGTGATCTGTAGCGGCGAGCACTTTTGACCACTTGGCCACTCGGGGTCCTATTTCACATAGGAATCGTTACCATTATTTAATTATTGTCTATGGCCTGTTTGGTCATAGATGAGTTAATTATACCTGGTTCCAAACAAAGAATGGTATGTTTAGTGATCCACAATATAAGCATAACTAGAACCAAACAAATAATGAGATGTTTGGTGAAATACAATTTAATTACACCTATTCTCAAACAAAGAATGGTATGTTTAGTGATAAATTTGTGAAGAAAGAAAAATCATCATTGACAAAAGAATAAAATGTATTCTAGCCCAAAGCAAATAGAATTATCTTCAAATATGTTCCCACTTTCTAAGAATTTATGTTAAAAACAAACGCCATTTTCAACGGAATCCTGCAAAAGCACCTTTAGTACAGAAATATTGTATCCATCTGCATATACCAGAATCTGAGTTGCTGAGCTGGATCCAATTAACACTAATGAGAGCAAATTTCACAATTACTGAGTAAATAGTTGGTCAGTATGACCACTTTTGTTCTGTTCTGAAAATTGCCTTTGGACTAATTGCCAATTTGTGAATTTCCTTCGTAATGATCCTATTGATCAGCTTTCCTCAAGACATCAACCTCATGCAATAATATCTTCACCTTTAGGTCCTTCTCACAAGTTTCCCATTTTAATTATCCAGATCCAAGTTTTTTCCACCAGGATTCTTAATGAAGATTTGGAGACCATGAATTAACTAACCTATTTTCTTTGTCTTTAAAACAGTATATCTACCAACACCAAAAGGTTCTAGCAAAATAACACTTTCATGTTCATTGGTAATTTCAGACATCATTTAAAAAGAATTTGTATTCACTAACATAATTTGAGAAGCCAAAGTCTTACAATAAAAAGACAAGATGCACAGCCCTTCAGAAAGTGGAGTAATGGCTTACTAATATCATTGGTAAAAGATTGCTATCTACATGCATATTTCAAATTGTCCAAGATTCGGAGAACTACATGTTCTTATTCACAAGACTGTTGACAATGATACAATGAATAACATTTGTTTAAAATTATACTCATCACTTGTAATGAACAAAACATGTCGCAAAAGCATTAGAATCATATCACAGCCATTCTTCTAAGAGAAAACAGTTCAAGTAAAAACTCCATTATCTACCTCAAAATTGTTAACTCATTGTCATCCTCCAAATGCCTCCTTTTTGTGTTACAAGGGCAGTACGTCTGTTCAATCAGGTCTGTGTCATAACCACATTTCATGACAGGCTGAAGAAGATGTCATTTCATAAAGGAGTGAAAATGTAGTGACTTGGGCATTCTACTCAATAAAAAATGCAGCAAAAAAGTGGAATTTTAGAGATCAAGATCAGATACGAATTTTGTGTCCTGATCTTCAATTTTGTTCTTCCAGTCATCTTGAGTTAAAGTAGACCATTCCAAAATGACACTCATACAGAAGAACCCCCTGTGCATAATGTAGGGTTGGTATGAAATTTGGAGAAAAAGGGGCCTGAGATTAAAGTCACAAGTCGAATATAAAGAAGAAAATACCAATTTTCATCCAACTAATCCTGCCTGAGCAAATCAGCCAATCAAAAACTGCTCTTTATCTCTCTGAATGAGAAGATTGAAAATTTAAACAAATCGAATTGGTGTTTTTTTAAACAAAAATTTAAGTTCATCAGAAGCAATAAGAATACTTTATACTGTACCCCAACTTTTAGTGAAAAGGAAAATAACTTGTACTTGGGTACAGTGGGTTGACAACACTTCCACATTTGAACTTTCCTAGTCACATATATAGAAATTGGATTCAGTGGATAATCACATACAAACAAAAATTCTTAGAAAGAAAAAAAATTCTTATTTCAAGCGTTCCGGGGTTTTCCCAGGTTCTTTCTCCACCATTTATACTGACTAAGAGATTACAACAAAAGTTAATTATTTTGTAGATGGCAGTAAGAGATTACAACGTAGGCTAATTCTTTTGTAGATGGTGGTAAGAGATTACAACATAGCTATTTCTTTTTTAGATAGTGGTAAGAGATTACAACATAGCAAATTCTTTTGTAGATGGTGGTAAGAGATTACAGCATAGCTATTTCTTTTTTAGACAGTGGTAAGAGATTACATGTACAACATAGCAAATTCTTTTATAGATGGTGGTAAGAGATTACAACATAGCTAATTCTTTTGTAGATAGTGGTAAGAGACTACAGCATAGCTAATTCTTTTGTAGTAGGTGGCAAGAGATTACAGCATAGCAAATTCTTTTGTAGTAGGTATAGCTAATTCTTTTGTAGTAGGTGGCAAGAGATTACAGCATAGCAAATTCTTTTGTAGATAGTGGTAAGAGACTACAGCATAGCTAATTCTTTTGTAGATAGTGGTAAGAGATTACAGCATAGCTAATTCTTTTGTAGATAGTGGTAAGAGACTACAGCATAGCTAATTCTTTTGTAGATAGTGGTAAGAGATTACAGCATAGCTAATTCTTTTGTAGAAAGTGGTAAGAGATTACAGCATAGCTAATTCTTTTGTAGATAGTGGTAAGAGACTACAGCATAGCTAATTCTTTTGTAGATAGTGGTAAGAGATTACAGCATAGCTAATTCTTTTGTAGATAGTGGTAAGAGACTACAGCATAGCTAATTCTTTTGTAGATAGTGGTAAGAGATTACAGCATAGCTAATTCTTTTGTAGAAAGTGGTAAGAGATTACAGCATAGCTAATTCTAATCTTTTGATTCACATCCTAGGGTGTGCTTAGGCTTGCATTTTTACAGTGGAATGAAACTGATTTTAAACTGACTTTAATGGCATTTCTAGTGATTCTACTCATTCTTTTAAAGTTGTATTAAGGACACAACAATTTTCTTTCTATAACACTTTGCAAGATTTAGACAAAGCCAGAATAAGCATGCGCAATACCTTAATGGCTTACAAGTCAAGTCCTGATCTACCTTAGCATAATGTGCCTGCAACTCAGGGTCTATATTGTATCTGTTCTACTGATTACATCTAACAAACTGCACAGACCTTGATCTGCCAGCACATTATGCAATGGCAGATCTGGGTCTGTGCAGTTTGCAGTTGGACTCATCGTATAAGCGAGTATATTCAGTACTGATTACAGTTGTGGTTGTACGGCTTAACGCCATTTTTCAGCACACGATATGATATAAATGGTGACCAGTATTAATGTTGGAAGAAGGACCCAGGAAACCCCCCGTAGCGAACCGGTGACTGACCCACGAGAAGCTACTGGCAAGCTTTCTGGCTGAATTAATCCAAGACTCGAAAGCATGCAGACAGAGTTGAGATGGCAGTGATCCGTAATGGAGAATGCTTTAGACCACTCTGCCACTCAGGGCCCCCCACTGATTAATGTCTGGGACTGTATTAACAGCAACCCCACTACCCCCAGTCTTAAGGATGAAGAATTGGCCTGATAATTGCCATACTGCAAATCCTAAGAAGCCATGATTGGATCTAGTAGCCACAGAGGCTCAGTGGTTAGTGTGCATGATTTGTAATCGGAAGGTTCGAGTTCAAATCCTTTTACTGGATCAGCCTGGTCAGCTTCCTGTGGTGTGTCCATTGTCAAAGCTATCAACTCAGAATAACACTGACACAAAGCAACCTATGTTAGTGTAAAACACAAAACTAAGCCAAATCTAACCAACATTCTGTGCAACTTAAGTATTAAATAGACAAAACTTAAATACAAAAGTAAAGCTGAATCTTGCATATATGTCTGTGGACTACCATTGGGAATTCATTAGCAGCAAGCAACTTTTCCCTTTATTAATAAACAAACAGCAAAGTCCAGCTGCTACCAATTAAATTCCATACCAATAAATCACAAAGAAGTAATTCTATCAAACCAAAAGAGACTTGAATAAATAGCAAATTTTACTCTTGGTTATTGCAAAGAATTTATCCTCCTTATAAAAGATTTCCAGGTCAAGCCTTGGAAAAAACTAAGATGAACAAATTGGTACAAATTTTCAAGAATAAGCTTACAACAATGAAAAGGAACCATTTTGTGTAGAACATTCATTACATCTGCATGCTGAAATTTTAAGGTTTCTATTTTCTGATTGCCAGCTTAACTGATGTTTTCAGTATTAATATTATCATGGAATAAGGGCCAATTTTAGACAAAAATATTTTAAAGTCACGACACAACCATGTTATATCTGAACTTTATTTTTATTGAAACATGTTGCAGCGGGATTCCCTTGTACAAGTAGTTACCTGGAAACTACATTTTTTTTTTCTTTACATGTATTAACCTCGCTACTACCTTTGTGTGATTTCCCTTTACACGTATTAACCTGCACTACCTTTGTGTGATTTCCCTTTACACGTATTAACCTGCACTACCTTTGTGGGATTTCCCTTTACATGTATTAATCTTGCTACTACCTTTGTAGGATATTCCTTTACATGTATTCACCTGGCTGCAACATCTGGTGGAAATCATTAATGGGAAATAATGAACAAAATGATAAATGGTACTTAAGTCTGAGAAAACTAAACTATCTGTTGAAACCTCTTGAACAAGTATGCAGATAGTTATTTAGTATTTTAGAGCAAAGACAGTTTGTATAGGTTTATGTTATGCTTTAAGACAAAAATTGAGCGGGGGCATATTTTGTTTCAGGGCACCTTATACAGAGCCAATAAAAGTATGTGCCTTACCCAAGAACACACCATGGAAAAACTTGTATGTTTGGGTAATTTTATGTTTTAGGGTGAAAACAGTTTGTGGGTGTTGTCAAAGTCTCCCTCTTTAAGTAAGAGGGATGGTTAAATGGTTTTAGTTACATTATCTAGGGAATGACCTCCCTTGATATAATGACTCGGTGTGAGTGAAAAGATCGAATATCAACAGAGAACTGGGCAAGATTATTGGGAAGAAAAAATAAATGCATAACAAATTTAACCAAACAAGTTAATGGTGGTAATTTCAATTCAAATTAAATGATATCCATAGGATATAATAGCAGCATCTACTTTCAATTTATTGCATCATCATAACGCATGGTGAAAAGATCGCAATGTCCATGATGGATTGCATCAGCTTCCTCTCAATCATGTTCCAAGATTTCCTATTTCCTCAAGTCTTCCTATTCCAAATGCCTTGTCCTTCTCGGACTTCCAAGATTTTAATCTGAACTCGTCAAATCCCCCTTTCGAACTTCGCTTGTCACTTCTCCCTTTTTCCAGACTTCACTCCTCACTTCTCTTTATTTTTGAGACTCCATCTTCGAACTGTCAAGTCTCCCTCTCCCTTGCAAAACTGTAAGTTCCTTAATGCTGTTAACTTTAGAACTTGTGTGTCCAGCACTATGACCCGTCTTTCTCACAAGACAGACACCTGGTCCCTTCCTTGTTTAACGAGGAAAGCATTATTCTATTCCAACACCAAACTTCTCTCAAATACTTTTGGAGTAAAGAACTTTGATCAAGGTTGTCACTTTAAATTCACATTACTTCCAAGGTGTACGCCTTAATTTCACTTACCCAATCATATGCAGCAGTTTCTAAAAAAAATTCCTAAGACAATCCTTTGTTTCATCAGCCAGAATCTCTGAACTAAATTATATAACTTTTTCCTCTGAAGAATTACTATCTGACATGGATCGGAAGTTTAGCTGTCTCTTTCTCAAAACTATATTAAGATATCCAGTTAATATATATTTCATCAAAATGGAACACTCACTGGCCCTTGTCAAGTTTTAACACTGATATGAGGTGGTTATTTTGTGTTTCAGGGCAAAGATTGTTGGACGGGGTGTATTTTGTATTTTAGGGCATGTGTATATTGCACCAAGGAAAGTTAAAAATGCCTTGCCCATTAACCCACTATGGTAGCCAATACAGGCTATTTCAATGGTGGCAATTTAAACTGCACCCTTCTTGACCAACACCCATGGTTATTAAAGTCCCAGACTGCCATTTTTCAATAACTTAAAATTCCAACACCCATGGTTTGTACAGCTCCAGACTGTCATTTTTCAATGACTTTTCAAGAGGTTTTCAAGGAATTACCAAAAATTTAAAGGAGAAATTTTTCTTACAGTAAATGAGTTTTCTCCATACTATTTTTTCCACTGTACACAGCAAGAAGAAAAAAAACATGCTAAATTAATACAGCAAAGGAGCAATAATCCATAACAGCAAAATGACATTGACCCATATATAACTACCTATCCCCTACATCATTTGATGCATCAAATTGTATCCCATTTCAAATAATTTATTTGTTCAATATTTTTTTGAAAATACATAAATACATGTATTCTGAATATACATTAGATAATAGTTTATTCAGTTTTAGTGTTTCCACATAAATTTAAGACATTTTCTATAAAAATTTAAGACGTTTTCTGGAATTAAAGATGCTGTTTGGCAAGTTCAAGGTCATTTAAAGAATAAAAGCAACTATTTCACTATTTATGAGTTTTCAATGGTAACCATCAATTCAATGATTTCATGGTTGTATAAACTATGCACCTAAACCAATGAGCTAGACTGGTTTTAAATACTCTGACAAGTCTTGTCATAAATTTCATTGAAACTTAATAATCCAAACAACTCTTCATGTTATCAGGGAATGCTGGGAAGTGGGGGATTTTTTTGTGTGTGTTAACAGGCACATACTTATTGTACAATGACATAGACTGGTTAATTGTTTTCTTGTTATTTAAAATATATCTTTTCCCACATCACACACAAATACAGTATATATTTACAAAACAGCCAGCAACAAAAATCTGCATTTTCTGTCATTTAATGTGCTATCAGATCACGGTTGATCCTGATCATTGTTATTTTCCCATATTCAGTGCATAAATATAACTTTAACCCCTGGTGCCATGTTTACAGGGCATGAGGTAGTAGCCTACTTCCAAGCTCTGTAACATCAAGGTCATGTATGATACACTAAAGTGGGTGTTATTATAGAAAGGTAGACATATTTAGCTCTACAATGATACCAAATTATCTGGACATTTTAGCTGCACTACAAAATACAGAGGGAAAACCTATTTTTCTTACCCGTTTTGTTTTCATCCAAAAATTTGCACATGGTTTGAATCCAATTTTGTGTTAAACGTTTAGACTTTTTGGCCTAAGATCTAAGGCAGATCGGTCTGCACAGCACACAGACAGATGAACATATGCAAAAAGTAGGATAAGGTGGCAATTGGAATAAAGAGTTGTCTCCATTTGAAAAATGATGGGTATGTTAAGCAAAAAGAAAAAGAAAAAAGAACTCAAACTTTTCCCCTTTTGCTCATGTGCGAGCAAATTAACCAATGAACAACAATGTTTCTAACACAACTAGGTGTGCCTAACACCTAGTTGTGTTAGAAATATTGTTGTCCATTGGTTAATTTTGTTGTCCATTGGTTAACATTGTTGTCCATTGGTTAATGGAAAATCGCTTGGAAGTCTATGTACTAGGATGTATTCAGAAATAGCACCGAAATTGTGTTTCCTATTCACACTTCATGCAAAAACAACAAAACCCTCTAGGGGTAAATGTGTTAAACAGTTCAACATTTTTGTTAATATCTCACACCCTGCCTTCATTAGCAACTAATGCTGATCACATGACTTGCAATGGTCACGTGATATGAGTAGGCTTGTTTAGATGGATAGTAATTCAAGCCCCTAATCTATGTTTAGTGTTGGCCTCTACTGCTTCATTCCCTTTCCTTTTCTATGTGATGTCATCAGATGGGATGACCTTTGTCTAATTGGGTACCATGCAATATCCCATATTGCAACCATTCATGTGTGAGAGAATTTACTGATGTGTTCCTTATTTCTAACACTGTTTCACCAATGTAGTCATTCTCAAAATCAGTACATTTGGTATGTTAAGCCACACATTTTTCTTTGTCCTTCACATATGTCTAAGTTGTTCTTGTAAAAGGTTGTATGATTTGTTTTCTGAACACTCTAGCTTGGGCTTCTGATATACTGACAAAATGTTCCTCATATCACACAAGTCACTTCATCAACATTAGTCGCTGATGAAGGCAGACAAAAACTTTGAACTTTTCAAATATTTATGCTACGAGTGTGGGAATTGCCAATGATCATCAATTATTCAGAGCAAGGAAGCAAACCTTTCCAGTTTTAAGGTTCATCCCGTTCACTCGCAATTAAAACAAACATTTCAATCAAAATTACAATTAAAACAAACATTTCAAGCAAAATTACAATTAAATTGTTCACTCAAAAATAAAATTAAAACCTCGCATTGTTCACTCAAAATTACAACTAAAAGAAACAACAGACTCTGATCTGTCTAATCATTATGTGAAGACAGTTTGTGTGTGATGCTGTTTACACTGAGTTATACAACAATAGCAAATACAGTACACAGGAGTTGAAAAAAAAAAGATTATACATATGAATTATGACATTCATAATCCAGGAAATATCCTTATGTGAATTGACCTTTATTGGATAATGCTTAGCATCTGTACCAAAGTCTGGCATTTAAATGGTATCCCCAGGTTAACACCAAATCCATTTATCAGCTGATTCCGAGGACAAATAAAGACTTACACAGCAAAACATGTAATCAGTCATAATCTTCAATCAAGTTTCCAACTTAGAAAAAATTTCAGTAACCAGTCACCCTTGGGCAGCCAGCAGAAAACAATTACATATTTCTAACAGGTTCAGCCACATTACTCTAAGTAACCCCAGCACCATTACAAGTCACTATTATCAAAGTCTCTGGAGATAAAGGTGTTTCTATAATGCCACCATGGAATTTGCTGTCATTATGTACTAAACAGTGCAACTGTATTATTTGGAAAATATGAACAAATTTGGCTGCTGTATATGCATTTTCCATCCAATCAAAACAAGCTCTTTTGTTTTTTAATGAGGGTATTATTGTGGCCAGATACTATTAAACAATCGCTGTAACCAAATTTGGGAAGTACATGTATCATTATGACTTCCTCCAAGTCTCATTCTGATATACAACGTTCATCAGTGAGAGAAAACAACTGATAATCCATTTTGTCTCAAGAATCTCTTTAGATCGATGTCCTCAGGGGTCCTAAAACAGGCTACATTCACAATGCAACGTATTTCAAACCCACTGAAACTTTCAATATGTTTTATACATGTAATTAACCCCTAAAAGTGCTACTTTTCCGACTGATCACAATTTATCTCAGAAAATGATAAAGTGAAGTCAAATTTCTGATCATGACATATCCCTGTCTCCTTTATTGTCACCATTAAGAAATTTCCTTAACTCCAAAAACAGAACACAATTAAACTTAAATGAACTGTAATGAATTATAGCATGTTTAAACAGATTATTGGATTGAAAAAAGTTAACTGAACAAAGTTAGATTATGCACCATTTATTGATTATTTTGGAGACAATAATCAAATGTAAATTTAAAGATGGTTTCAACCACAAAAAAAACCCCACAAAATACAAATTTCGCTGCAAAAATGATGAAATTTGTCCATTTTTGCATCGAATTGCCATTTATAACTCTAATACCTCGTTAGAGAAAGTACTGAACACTGCCCCAGAATCATCCCTGCATAATGTTTTTCATTACAAAATCTATGAACAGTGTTACTTGTGTAATTCAACAGACACTCTAAATGCAAGTCTGAAAAAACTGAGCTGAACACACAATTAATATTTTCCCAGCAATTTCACAACACGTTTAATGGACTTCCGAAAAAGCTGCAGTATTTAAAGAGTTAATTTCAATTTTGATCATGGCTTTGTGACATGACAATTCAACTTTATTTCCATTTTAAAAAAACTTGTAGAATGGATATATATTACATTGAAAACATATTAATGTAAAAGCAGAAGGAAAAGTAAAAGTAGAAACACTGAAGTTGAAAACTTTGTAACTGCATGTCTTGATCTGATTTTTCCTCAATGCCACCATTTTTTAAATAAATTTCACCATTCTTCCAATATACCTTAAGTTTGGAAGGAAGAAAATGATTTGTCAAAAAGCTATCTGACAAACCATTCTCTGAAATAATAAAATGAAAGGTTTAAATGGCATTCAAATATTCAGTTCAGAATTAAAAAATGCCACCCCTTAAATTCAGTCACAAATTCACTGGTAATTCTGTTCTTTTTCAGGAGTGAACCAAAGGAAGTTATTTGATACATTCAAGAGAAGAAGGCTTGCTTTTTTTTAAAGCGGATCTGAGAAGAAAAAGCCTCCATTAGATAAAAATAAGATTTTGGTGAATATTGACTATCAGCTATGGCGGGGCCCTGAGTGACCGAGTGGTCTGAAGTGCTCTCCATTACAGATCACTGCCATCTCACCTGTCTGCGTGGGTTCGAGTCTCAGATTCGGCCAATGTGGACAGGTGGGAAAGCTTGCCAGTAGCTTCTCGTGGGTCGGTGGTTCTTTCCAGGTGTTTTCTAGGTTCTTCCTCCACCATTAATATTGGCTGCCATGTTTAGCCTATATTGTGCTGAAAAATGGTGTTAAACCCTAATAACAACAACAAATCAGCTGTGGCAACAGAATACTTTGAAGACAAACCTTGGTGATGTAGATTTCCATTTTAATTTGTAAGCAAACAATATAAACTTGTATAAAAAAAACAATGTACTTTGGCTATGCTTTTATACAAGAAAATACTCATACAGCTCTGCTTCATATTAAATGCAAGACGATAACAGCATTTCAAATAAGGATTACCTACCATTATCAGACATAGCATCATGCTGACATCTTATGTTTACATTGGTGACATCATCAAATCCTGTGTTCAACTTTTCAAATGAAATCAGCTGACCAATGGTTCTTGCCAATCAAAATCGGATTATTTTATATACATGTGAACAATGTCAGGTTTCTCAGATTGAAGGAGAAATTAATGGCTCATAATCTGATCAAAAACTGATATCATATGGATTAAAATGAAACCCAATAATGTTTAGAATCAATGCCTTTTAAGATTCAGTATTATTCCGATAATTTGGCATACATGCATGTAACTGGCATTAGGGCTTAAACATACAGTTGTAGTTACACTCATAAAAACTACACAAATTCAACACTATGCTGATGCATGTTAGAGGCCGAGTGTTTTAATAAAGAATTAAACAAATACTGGCTATACCATGCTAAATCGTAATTTTACCATGGCCTGAGTAAGCAGGTATCAAACCAACGACCATTACTTGTGAGACTGATGTTCTTACCACCTAAGCAACTTCCCTCATTTGCCTTTGTTTACCGTACGAGACCATAAAGTCAAGCATAATAAATTTTCCATACATTTGGAAGCAGGTCTATTATCCAACAAAACTATCCTTAGTAAATATTTGCTAACATTTTGAAAAATGGAGGTAGGTTTACTATCAAGGGTCTTATTATTCCATTAATATGGTTGTTATTGTTGTTGGGTTTAATGCCATTAATATGGTTGTTATTGTTGTTGGGTTTAATGCCATTAATATGGTAATTGCACAACTGTGAGACCAGAGATTTGCACATACTGCTACATACTGCACTGATAAATCAGCATCTATTCCATGTCTTCTATTTTATGCTGATTTCAAGCAAAATTGTAAGTGGGCCACTATGTTTACTGTATTTATCATTTCAAACATTGCAGATATGGACCTAATGCAGTTTGTGATATCACATGTAAGTTATTCACAGCTATACAAATGTATACATGTTGAGTTTGTGTTCGGTTAAATATGGAAAATCTGTGTTATTTCACACTGTATAACAGTAAGCATGCAGTCCACCGGTCTTATTGCTTTATTTTGGTGATCACTTCATTATTTACTCCTCCATGCAGGCTCCATCATGTAGAATAATATGCATGTCAAAACAATCAACTAATGAAGGCAATGTTTTCCATCACACCCATTACACCATAAAGTTAAAAGTGGGATCTTGAACTTGTCTAAAGCGTAGTATATATGGAAAAATGTGGATCTTGTGTCTTAACAATTTTATCCTTTGATTCCTTTATATTTGTATTGTAAAAAAATTGTATAAATTAGATTTTGAAACAATTTTACCTTTTATTTTAACCTCTTTGTATCAAACATAACTTAGTTTTAATCAATTTCTAAACCTGTCCTAGAACAAATGCGTGTTCAGCAGTAAATAATTATACAATATTTTCAAATAAATGCATAAATTCATGTTTTAACCACTAGCTGCAACATTTGAGCTCTCTATACATGAAAGCAGATGTAGTCGATTACACCTATGATGCAGCCATGATTAGCTGTGGAATTCTGCATGGTTATTGCTACATAAATATATTTTTAAAAAGTCTGCAGACTTTTGTCTGGAAACAATTTTTTTAAATTTTAATAACTGATCATTCACCTGGATTTATTTACTAAGAACAATTTCTGCACATTAATTGCATCGCAAATAATTTTATATTTATTTCATCTTAAAAGGTGTCAAATTTTAACATTGTATAGAAATAACATAAATTGAAGAATTTCATCACATAGATTTTCTCTAATCAAGAAGGACCATTTCACTCAAAATAATTATGGCTTATTTCATAATGATTATTTTATCATTTAAAATCTTTCTAGTATTTTATCGAGTAACAGGAGAGAAAACTACAAGAACTGTTGCTCATAATATATTTTGCCTTGTAATTGGGCCTGCTAAATTACATAGTAATAATCTCCTTTTGATCTTGTACAAACTTTATACCCCTGAATTTGTGATTTAGGTAAGAATCAATCCTTCTTAAATGCACTTTTTTAGCATTGTGCATGTAAACTCTACATTTTAAAGAAATTCTTGACAGATTTGTTTTCCTTCAACTTCTGTGTTGCTTGAATTATAAATTCATCAGCTGATTACAGAATCTATCTTTAGCTTTTTAAATGGAAATCCAACATAGTTCCAGATGCTGGCAAATTAGAACAATAATGCTGTAAATTATATATGAACGAAGGCTACATCCCAATGATAGATTTCCACTTGCTTTTTGATGTATATTGTTGCTTATACAGTAAATTGTGAATCATCTGCCATTATAGTGGCAGTGACAAGCTAGAAGATAATAATGCAGACAGTAACTTGATTGTGTTTTGGAGCAGTTGAGAAATAAATCAAAGCCCAGTGATAAGAACATGTCAAATTTCCCTAGGCAACATAACAGACTTGATATCTTTAATGAACACCTTGATACCCAAACAGACTCTTCTGGTGTTGAAATTGATATTGCTCTATGTGCTTTGTAATTAACAGGACTGTCCTGAAAACACTGGCAATGAAATAGCTTGATGGCATAACTGCACTGTATCCATTTCAGCTGATGGGCAAAATGTACATGTATGATGTCAATTTCATCTATTCAAGACAAATCAAATTATGTTTGTTTGTGTCGTCTTTACATTCTAAGGCCCTTGGGCGATTCCTGCCTCCACACAAGACATGAAAGTAATAATGAGAACATATCCTATCTGTCTTTATGTCATATGTGTACACAAATTAGTCTCAATTCCAAAAATACGAAATGAGTAAGAAAAATAGCTGGATTTACTAGCCCACTCACCACCTGAACCCATCTATCTCATTCTCCCTGTACACATGCTGGTCATAGTGTTAATTAAAAATGTATCAATCACTTGGCTCCATGACTGGATAATTACATGTTAGTTATAATGATTATCTAAATTCAAAGGAATGGATCTCCATTGTTTAAGTGATGGATCCATTGAGACATAACTGCACATTAGTTCTAATTAATATCCAAAATGGAGCTATTATTTTGCTCATTAACTAGAACCAATTTTACAAATGTGATGCCTCAGGCTTTCATTTACTGATAGGACATCTTGCATACAATGGGTATACATGTAGGTTAACCATTATGCAAGCTATTTTTGCACAGTAATGACACTGCAAATTACATCCACATTTTATTGCAAAATTGATCTTAAAAAAATTGTGAATGAAATCTTTTAAATGCCCTTGGAAAGATTTCTTGCAATTATTATTTCCATCATTATTAATAAAACAAGCAATCAATTTACCACTGCACTATAATCCAGCAATCTTCTGTAAAGAATGTTCACAAAATTTCACAGATTCATGTAGCTAGATACACATGCACAATTCAGACAAAGCAATATGCCAGTTTATAAATATTAAGATGACCTCACTCACACTCCACAGTTTTTGTGTGTAAATCATAAATTTTCTAGAGTTACACCCCTGACAAATATAGGAATCACAATCGTTTGATTTGAACAAACATTTGCTGCAGCATGAGGAAGACTTCAAACCTCAGAGATTAAAGTCATTCCTGAGTGATCTGGCAAGCATTTGCACATGACAAACCACATATGATTGGCATTATTACATGCTCAGTATTCCAGAACAGTAACATTCAACAAGTACCACAAAAAGAGTCCATCAGGGTGAAACTTATGCACTACAGTACCATTCAAACGAAAGCTGCTTAAAAAGACTTGACTTAAATAGTTGAAAAGAATTTCCAGGAATTCCAGTCAAGACCAACCTTTTTAATCATCTCTGATATTTTTCAACAATAAAAAGATTTTCCAATTAGCTCCTGTGGATGTCAGATTAGCACCATTTTTAATACAGACTAAAAAAGCATCATAAAGAATCCATGAGACATTGTTAAGTCGTCTGGTGGAAACCTATAGATTTTATAAATCCTGGTGCATGATTTATATCTAATTTTTGTAATTTTTATTCATGGATGTTAATTGTACACATTTCTTTAGTTAGATTTTGCTTACATGGCAGGTTCTGTTAAGAAAGAAAAATTATACTGGATCTAACAATAGATGTTTATGTATGTGTTGACAATTACTAATAATCTTCATGATAAAAGGACCTAATAATGTCTTTGGATTAATTTCTCACTGGCTGATGGGGTTTGGACAGTTCTGGCAGAATTCGGTAACTTCCCATGTTAGGACTGGTCAGCCTGATGTCAGGATAATGTGACTGGGTGAGACTTCATGCAACATGTCTGCGGCATATAATGCCCCAGTGCTAGACATCACAATAAAATGCCACACTGCAGACATCATTGTGATATGACTGAAAAATAATTAAAGCTATGATAAAAATTCAAATCACACACACACACACACACACACACACACACACACCAATTGGTTGGGCTAGGTCACAAAGTTTGAGGTAAACTAAGTAGTCAGACCCATCATGTGGGGTATGTTGTGAAATACAGTTGTTATATAAGGTATATATTTAGGAAAGAACTGTACAATCTGTTTCATTCTGATATTAGAGTCATCCTTATTTTGTTGCACTTAAATATTATTTCAAGATGGACTGTTCAGTAAAAACAGAATGTGCTCATAATTTGGACTATAACATTATTCTGGAAATATAGTAAATTATTCAAATGAGTTATGGACAACATCATCTTGATCACATGATTCTTGGTGGCCATGAACATTTCTGGTCATGAAATTTATACAAAACTTTTAATTTTTTTACATTTTCATAATTTTCAGGGTTACTGTAGTAGGGCCAATTAGATGTAACTGGCTATGGAGAATTTGTAAGAAGCAAGAGGGTTTTTCTTTTCTGTATTAAATGGATCTCTGATAGCTCTAATTCTTCATGCTGACTCCCTGCACTATGTTTGACCTGGCTTTTCAAACAATCCTAGCAGACTTCAGAAAGAGCATTTCCCTGAACACCTTTTCTATAACTAAACATCTGGTCTGATTGTGTTAGGTGCAGACCCTTTAATTACCTTTAATCTACAAACAAAAATGCACAAAATATAAATAATGTAATCCAAAATAAAGTCAGATATCTACTCTCCGTACACACTCTTTTCCCACTGATACCATATGTTAAAATGTCAAAATATTATATTAAGTAGAAAATTACTTGTAAACTCTATCCTTAGGAGCAAATTAATTTAAAATTAAACAATAACAACCCAACTCTATTTTAAGCAATGTATACCTACAACAAGAGGTTCAAACTTCCCTACCGCTCCGGTGGCCTAGTGGTTAGAGCGTCCACCCCGGAAGCGGGAGGTCGTCGGTTCGATCCCCGGCCGAGTCATACCAAAGACTTACAAAAATGGTACTAACAGCTGCCTCGCTTGACGCTCAGCATAAAGAGGTTAGTGTTAGGACTGGTCGGCCTGGTGTCAGGATAATGTGACTGGGTGAGACATCATGCTACATGTCTGTGGCATGATGTCTCAGTGCTAGACATCACTATAAACTACCTCACTGCAGACATCGTAGCGATATAACTGAAAAATTGTTAAAGCTACGTTAAAAATCCAAATCAAACAAACAAAAAATCAAACTTCCCTACAACTGGTCACTAATTGGAATGTTTAAATATTAAGACAAACATGTTAAAGCTACGTTAAAAATCCTAATCAAACAAACAAAAAATCAAACTTCCCTACAACTGGTCACTAATTGGAATGTTTAAATATTAAGACAAACATGTAATACCAGTAATTGATTTTATCTAGCATTACAAACATAATCCAACTGTCATACTGACTTCTTTGTTTCAATTACTCAGTTAGCACTGTAACTCGACACCATTGCATATGAAAAGCATCAGACATCTAGCAGAAGTAACCATAGCAATATTTTCTAGATGGCCCATGTAGTGACCATACTGGAAGTCAGTTTCACACCACTTTCATTTACAACCAACTAGACATAAGAAATCTTTCAGTGAAAACCCAATGCTACTGTGATCATTTAAGACCATTTATGAGTAATGATAATAAAATGTTCAAGATGGCCACTGTGACAGTCATATTGGATGCCTGAGTAGTACCATTTTCATATAGGACCACTTGGATGACATAAGAAGTCATTTGGTAACAAAATTAACATGCTATGTTGATACAACCATCCTTTCAGGAGGAATTATTTTAAAACAATAAAACTGCTGGGAAGGCCATAGTACCATTTTCATTTGCAACCAGCTAAACATCATAAGAAGTCTTCTTGCAAAAACCTTGGGGCAATATTACTGGATGTCAGATTGGTATAATTTTAATTTAGGACCAATCTGACATCATACATTCCATTAGTGAAAACCCCAGGCTGATATCACCCTCCATTTAGAAGAAGTAGCAATAAAGATTTTCAAGATGGTCACTGAAGGACAAAGCATACCAAGGGGTGAATTTATTTCTAAAATTTCATGGCAATCCTGCAAGTCATTTTAGTGTGGAGTAGTCACAACAAACTTATGCTAATAGTCAAATGAATCATATAAGTAATGCTGGATACCAAAAAAACCAAACTGACAGAATTTCTGAACTCTGCATAATTTTTGTACCATGGTATAAAGCAATTATATTTGGGACATGCAATTTAATTATCTGGAGCAGAGTCCTAGAGCATTTTATATTTCTGATTCATTCACTGTAAAAGAAACATTTTGTTCAGATTTTTACCTGATTAACATCATATTAAATCCATTATTTTATTTTGAATCTTGAGATAAAAAAAAATATTTCTGCTCACAAGAAATTACATTCCAAACATCTTAGATGATTTGCTATGTGTATGCTAATTGCTGTATTCCAAAAGCTTTAAGAAAATTGGGATAATTAAGGGTATACTATTGCAGACACAGTATTTAAGACATTGTACTAACATCAGTCAGCTTGCTGATACAAGCAATTAGTGTTGACACAATGACTAATTTACTTGCTACACTGTTGTAATGATAGCCAGGGAAATTTTGAATGAGATGCCAACAATGAACAGATGGGTAAGGTATTTATCAGACAGGGCCATTCAAAATAAAACACTCTTACCTAAGAAACAAGAAAATATTTAATGTTTTTGAGATATTAAGAAATTCAATTGGAAAACATTTGCTCTTGCTAAGGAGTATATGTACTAAATAAATGCAAGTAAATAACTGAAAAATGACATTTTGGGGGTTTGTTCTTCTATTAATTTTTGGGTCGGAACTATTCTCCAGTTGGATTTGGTCTAAATATCTTTCACAACATCCCATTCTGTCACAAGGTTGGAACCAGAAGAATAAAAACACTGGAAAACCACTGTACTGGTAATTACTTGCACAACTGTACAGACAACAGATCATTCCATAAATTTGTCTGGTCCATGAGAAATAGAGCTAAAAATTGCTAGACAAGACCGATGTCCTATGTCTACACAACTCATACATGGAAACCTCTCTGGAGGAACACACAATGCTGTCTTTTATATACAAGAGTCTTTTAAAAAGAAATTAACAATGGTATTTGAAAGATATTTATGATTTTTGTGATAAGTTACCTTACTATACCAAAAATATCAAATGACAAGCCCATTGTTAATAAGCCCATTGCCCATGTTTATAACTAGACAAATATTTACTTAGGATTGTACCTATGTAGGATAATGTTACCAGTCTACTTTGTGAGCGATTTTTTAAAATTTTTTTAATGTCGTGTCCAATGAGGTAGGTTTCTTTTTCTCTCTATTATGAGCTTGAGGAAGTAGAATAGACCTGATGCTCCCTCATACATGTCACAAGAGCTGATTAAGGGAGGTGACCTTTTTGATATGGGATGCATCCTATGATAATGCTGATGCTGAGAAAGTCTTGAACCTTTGAACAGTGTTAGATTTATATCTTGACGATCACTTTTTTTATTGGAAAGTTTTCTTTGCCTTACTTTTTCTTTTGTATGCCATTGTAGGGATGCCTAAGCTTACTTGCTACTATATAGATATCACTGTGTTGATGTACTATTAAGTACTATATAGATATCACTGTGTTGATGTACTATTAAGTACTATATAGATATCACTGTGTTGATGTACTATTAAGTACTATATAGATATCACTGTGTTGATGTACTATTAAGTACTATATAGATATCACTGTGTTGATGTACTATTAAGTACTATATAGATATCACTGTGTTGATGTACTATTAAGTACTATATAGATATCACTGTGTTGATGTACTATTAAGTACTATATAGATATCACTGTGTTGATGTACTATTAAGTACTATATAGATATCACTGTGTTGATGTACTATTAAGTACTATACATGCATACCAAGGAATAGTGGTATAGTTACAAAGATCTCGACTGGGAAAGGAGAAGTGTTTTTTCTTGCAAACAGACCAAGTTTACAAAAGAAAGAAGCAAACTCCTAATTACTATAAGTCATGAAACAATTCTATGCAGATCAAAATACGTAATAAGACTGGAGAAATGAAGATTGAAGCCATTGGCTTGAGCCTTTGAAAACTTAAGCAAGACAGGGCTGGCTTATAGCCATTAATAACAGACTAAACTTTCTATACCAGGAAGAGAAAAAGTCCACTACTGTACGAAGAAATCACAAGGACCAATGCAGTTCCTACTACAGCAATCACAAAAGATTATCCACCCTGCATCATAGATGCCATCTTTATTCTTAGCATGGATGTAATTGGCAACATGGCTGAAAATCCAGTCCTAGCAGTCATGTCGCTAAGATATCTGCAGTGTAGCAGTTTATAATGGTCTAGCAACTGGGGCATCATGCCGCAGACATTTAGCATGATGTCCCACTCAGTCACATTATCCTTACACCGGGCCTACCAGTCCAAACACTAACCTCTTAATGCTGAATGCCTAGCAAGGCTGCTGTTAGTACCATTTTTAAGTCTTTGGTATGATTCAGCTGGGGTTCAAACCTATGACCTCTTGCATCCAAAGGGGATGCTCTAACCACTAGCCACCAGAGCAGTCCCCTAGGAGGGTTGGTAAAGGTGAGGTATTTCCTGTGAGAAGGAAAGATGGAATGTGAAGATACATTTTATGAAAGTCTATGGTGGCTAATCAGTCAAGCCATACTTATAATATTCCTGACTGAGATACTGCTTCCTCCTTAAGAAACATTTAAAGCAGAGTGATTGATAACAAGCCTGAAGTTTCTGCTTCCTTTAACGCAGACTGCTAAATCATAATCACTGGGGTCGCAGAGAAGCTATCAGACTCAGCTGAGCAGTGTACATTCTTACATGTTTAAAGTAGAATGACTGATAATAAGCCTGAATTTTCTGCTTCCTTTTAAATGCCATGAAATAATGGGAGCAGAAGGCTGGACACTAGTTTTTTCTCACCACATCTACTGTGCCCAAACACAGTTTAGACTTGTGAAAAAGGATGGGAGTCCACGACGGCAGAGGTAAGTCTTGAAAACAATCCTGGAAGCCCTTCCGCAGAATTGAAAGGACCCATGAATCTTCCTTGAAGTTGATGCCCAACAAAACGTATAAAAATAGGTCTAGCTATGCATCCATATGGATCTCAGGAAAACAGATGCATGACAGAAGAGGCAAGTCTCTTGAGCCTGCCTCTCACCCCTTATTAGGAAAGATGGAGGGACCTGAAACTTCCCCCTTTAAGCCCCTATGGACACCTCATCCATGTAAAGATGGGTGAGAACAACGATTGAAACGGGATTGTGTTAGATAGCAGTGACTCACGTGTGATACGACCCCCACCTATATGGTGCTTTGGTTGTTATTGTCTAGGAGAAAAAACCTTTCTCAGATCAAGCAAACAATAAAATGTAATATGAAATTAATGGTTCGAGTAATAGAGATCTGAACAATAGTGAATAGAACAACACAAACAACAATTTAATAAATTACATAAATAAATGAAATTGAATAAAATGTATGGATAATACACGTTCTCTTTAGATTACTTAAAACATTGCATTTTATCTGGGAACACATATCCTCGTTTAGTTAAACCAATCGGGATTAACTTTCTCTAAACACCTCATCACTCCTATTAAAGTCAGAATAATTATCTCTAGTGTGCCTTGATTAAAAAATATTCCAGAAAACATGATTTTATGACACTTATTTAAAAAATAGCCCCAAAATTTCCCAAGATTTGTCTCCGGCATGTCTCTACTTTGTCATTTCATCCACTTAACCTTACACGGACATATCTATCAAACCATCATCTTAGTGGGTCCTAATTAAAATCCATTCTTGCTTCCAAACAAGAGATGTAACCATTGCAAGCTACCAATTTATGATGAGTCTAGCCCGCACACTAATCTTAATGGTTACATGTCACACTTCCTCCCTTTATACATGCACTGATTTGTGGCAAGGCCTCAAACTTTGTCAGACCATGGGTAACAAAACAGACATCCAAGCATGAATGTACAGTTCATACACAAAAGACAGGTGGAATCAGGGAGGGTCATTATGCAAATACTTCCTCATGCTCTGTAACATATTAATTTTCCTGCAAAGGTATAAAGTTCCCGAAACTGAAATCAAGAATAAAAACATTGATAAGAAAAGTGTTGTGAGACCTCAAAGGAGCATCTTAAATTAAATATTATATTACCAAATGTACCAAATAATAGGACTAACTCTACCATATATTAAGAAATGTACATATATATACACTGCTAGGAGGCCACAGTAATTCTGGATGAAATGGGGAAGGTAACACATACTCTATAAACATCCAATTAATAAATTATATTGATCATATGGATATCATAAAATTGGATGCCAACAGGAAAAGATGTTACTTATCACCAAAGAAGAGGAAGGGTATAATAGGATTAAGCTTTGCTAGATAAGACAGCACAAAAAAATACGTCAGACTTGACAAGAGTGCTGTACAAACAAGCAATGTACAAGGACTGAGGGAGTTACTTTAATAATACAGAAAAAAAACTGATCAGAATACCAGAAGCATTTTAGGAATATTAGAAAAAGTCAATTTTTCAAGAGCTATTTAAGCAAAAATGATGTGATTGATGGCTTCCAAGAAATGAGAATAATTGCTGTGCTAATTGGCGTACTAGGTGAAGGTCAGAGTGGGTGCATGTTCTTTCTGTTCTAGAAATTATGGAAATTTCTGTCTAATGGGAGAATGGAATTTTCTAATCTGTATTAGGGTAATTTTGTCCAAGAAAATGCAAGCAATGTAAAGCTATTAAAGATATGCTTTTGTGGTATCACTCTCAATGTACTCGTATAACACATCCATCTATGACCAGTATAAAGTCACATTTGTCTGTATGTAATGTACAATATATATAGTGTGACTACATTCATATCGAAGTCTATAAAATGTCTCATACAAACGATCCCAATGGGGTCATAGCTACTCAAACAACACACGCACACATACATGACCAGTATAAACTCAGATCTGCTTGTATACAATGTCCCACTACATACTACCCCAAACGAGTCAGAGTTACTCAAATACCACAAATCCAAACCCATCTGGGACCAGTATAAACTCAGATCTGCTTGTATAAAATATCACAGGCTGCTCCAGTGGTGGGCCTCAAGTGGCCGAGTGGTCTAAAGCACAGTCCAATGCGGATCACTGCCATCTCACCTCTGAGTGGGTTCGAGCCTCAGATTAGGCCAATGTGGGTATGTGAGAAAGCTTGCCAGTAGCTTCTCATGGGTTGGTGGTTCTTTCCAGGTTCTTCCTCCACCATTAATACTGACCGCCATGTATAGCCTATCTTGTGCTGAAAAATGGTGTCAAACAATAAAAAAAAAAACAAAAAAAAAAACAAACAATGATAATTGTGGTTTTCACAGCTGATCGCACATGATAAGTCAGGTATTATATCTATGGCTGAAATAGCATTCATTTTGCAAGGAAGTACCCATCAATGACTGCAAACCTTGTTAGATATTCTGGACAAAGTCCTGTCAATCTAAAACACCTTACTATGCAATGCTTATTTCGCTATGGCATGCTGATCAATCAATGTTGTAACTTCTGTATGACAGCAAACCTGAAAATCTGTTGTTAGTATTGTTGTTATATTTGTTTTTGTTAGAATAAGCTTAAGTCTCCATACAATTTATCATGCCTGAAATTCTATGTAAACTGTAGGTCTCCAGCAGCCTAATCACGCAAATTATAAAACTACTTCTAAAGGATTTCAAACTGTTCTGAGATTCAGTTTAAATAATATGTGTGATCTAAACTTATTTTAATGTACAGTGAATACATTTTACTTTTAAAAATATGTATTAACACATATGGATATGGAGGAAATATATCAATACTTCTGTAACAATATTGTCAAGTGCCAAATTTTTCGTCAGGGAAATCCATTAATTAATTCTTAGTCTAGCCGACAATTAACTATCTTGGAGTGGAGTTTGGACGAAGGAATGTTTACCTAACTGGGTCACATTGGTACTATGTTTATAGTAAAACTGAACTAAGTGTATGACAGGCTTAAAAAGAGGGAATTTCTCACATATAGCTGTCAAAGTGATTTGAAACAAATGGTAGGATGTTATTTCGACCCCAGGTGGCATTTTTGGCATCTTGATAGGCAGTTTCTAAATGTCTGTAGGAATAGCATTTATTCCGATTGGTCAAATCTGAAATCAAAGGGGTGGGTCAATCCTTAATAGTGAAGGGAATATATACTCCGAACCACATGAATTTTAGCAGTATAGGAATTACCTCTGCAAGGGAGGGTCAGGATCATTAATTCTGAAAAATATGCAGTAGAAGACTCCGAGCGCACTTTAGGAAAAGAGATGTTCATAAAATTGGGTTCCAGGAAATAAAACTGAATTTGGAACGTTTGTAAGACGCCAAAAACACAAGGAAAATAGTTTGTTTGAAGAGAGAGAAATAGTGAGGAAGTCGGGATTCAAAAGGAGGGAAAAGAAGTCAGAAGTCAGAGTTGTGGAATCCCACGTTCAACCAAAGGGCAAGTTAAAGTCGTGACGCACGCAGAAGGAAAAACCAGTCGAGCAGGTCATTCTGAATTTCCCAAGCAGTCCAATGTTAATGAACACTCGATTTCGTGATGAAATTTGCTATCAGCTAT
Organism: Unio pictorum; assembly: GCA_030141615.1. NCBI lineage: Eukaryota > Metazoa > Mollusca > Bivalvia > Unionida > Unionidae > Unio > Unio pictorum. Next base: position 4,821,391 of record JARLTB010000006.1, on the reverse strand, counting down.
TAACGGCTAAATTTGTCTATTTTTATTAATGTGTGAAATTTAATTAATGTATCTAGTGTTTAAACTTCGATTTTAAAGTACTTCTGAACTAAGAATATTCAGAAGGAAAGAAAATTGTAATTTACTGTGTCGTGCTTCTCTATTGTATTTTAATTAAATTCTTAATTTATCTTTACGGGGGCTCGTGTGTTGTCTTTGTTTAAGACACCGTCTCAGATTACCATATCCATTCTAACCGGGCAAATCACACCGTAGAGGTCATTCCTTAGACAAACGAGTATTAGCGGGAGGCGGTTTCAAGTGTTGTTTTCCAAGTTGCGCAATACCTCTGACCAGGGACATGTGCAATATTGTACTAATAGCGCTTGATACCGAACGCCCTGTTACAAATATGTATCCAATACTCTGGAACAGTTGTGTGGAACAAACTTCCATTACATATAAAATCTGCTGAAAATATTAGAGTAGTTAAGAAGAGATATCATGAGCATGTATGTGTTTCAAATAGATAATGGAATTTAATATTTTAATACTAAACATGTTAAAATAAACAGTAATTATTGCTATCTTCATATAATGTGCATTGTTATACTCTCCTTAAGAGGGCCTCAAGGGAGAATAGTCCTTGACTAACGAGTCACACTCTATAAATAATGCAATATTATTATTATTATTATTATTATTATTATTATTATTATTATTATTTGTCCTATGTCAATTAGGCAGATAATGATTTCTTCTTGTATTAGTCTACTGAACATAGAAATAACTCTAAAAATATGCCTATTTTAGCAAAACATCCATGAAAACATCAGCAGAACAAGGTGATAAAATGAACCTTTGCAGGTCTGTTCATCTGTCTGTCTGGGTCTATTATCTATCTATTCTGGTATGTATATATAAGTTAGTCAATTGAATTTTGAATATTTTGAGTCAATACAATATCTCAAGCTCATATATTAAATTTTGCAAGTGAGACATCAGGCATCCATTTAAATCCTAGCTAAAGTTGATGCCATATAAATAAAGTATGACCATCATGATGGAGCCATGATAGCTCAGATGGTAAAGCATTTGGACTCGTATTGAAAAAGTCACACGTTCAATACCCTTGCTGTCCAGCCCAGGTCAACTGCCACAATTTCACTGAGAAAGGCACTTAGTTCCCACTTCCTCTGTATTATTCAGCCAATGTATTATGCAAATAAATCAGTTATGGTGCGTGGAAAAGTACCATAAAGTGTCAATGCAGAATACGGTTGGTCTCAAAAGCCGTAAAGTCGAAATAAAAAAAGGCTTAGAGATCTACTAGCTGGTCTACTGTCGGAGATGACCCATCAATGTCTGACGGCAGTTTTCGAATAACAAGCGATCTATAGAATTTATTCAAATTCGCTATAATTCCTTGATTCATTGGTTGAATCAGTGAAAGTGTGTTCGGATGAAGGAAAACAAGCTTAACAGTTAAGTAAAAGTAGAAAGAGTTGATTCTAATCCTTGTTTAAATTTATCCTTCAAATATATTCGTGCGTGCTGATTTAAAGCTGTACTGTACCGTACTTCGGTTAACTGCACACTCAGGTTAACTGCACAGTCTCATGACGGGCCCGAGGGTGTGCAGTTAACCGGAGTCGACTGTACCTGCATGGCAAGGACTCTGCATCTGACATCTTCAGGGGAAAGCTGACACTTTTCCTGCCATGGACTTGCATTTTAACCACATTACCATATATACATGCTTATAAGTCAAGTCCAAATACAAACAACCAAGATTTGATCTGACATAAAATAATGCACCTGCAGATTAGATCTACCTTGTTTGTTCTACTGATTATTCCTAACAAACAACACAGACCCAGATCGGTCATTGCATTATGCATGAGCAGATCTTGGATTATGCAGTTTTCCTTGGGACTTGTATTACAAGCCAGTATATATATATAGTACCTTGAAAAATGTCTTTCGGAGAATGCTATGGTGCCATTCAAACATGCAATATTGAACACTTACCAGGAGTGTTGATTGATTCTTTGACATTAACAGCAATATAGGGATCAAATGTCTCCTCCACTGAATCCATTGTTTCTCCACGCTCCACCTGGAGCAACTTCACTCGCACAAATCCAACGCCAGGCATTATGATTGTCACTACTCAAAACACACTACCAATGATTTGCTGAAATGAAGAAAGAATATATTTTAATACACTTCAAACTTCACCTAAATTTATGAAATTAGTATTATCAGGGAGTTCATCCCATGAAACAATTCAATACATATTAATCCAAACATCAAGCCTCAAATGTTGTCTTCTCCAGTTTTATAAATGCACCAAATCCACAGCCAATGTGCATTTAAATTAACAGTTTCCAACCTAGGTCATTACCCAAATAAGGGTCACATGGGGTCCTCTAAAAGGCATGATAGGTCATCAAAACACATTGTTTTTTTGCTTATTCAATGCTGAAAAGTGCCCTGAGGGTCAGGAGGTCCTGATGGTGGCTAATTTTGGGTCACATTAAAACAAAGACTGGGAACCACTGATTTACATACTTGCTTCTTAATCAAAGTACATATACAGATTGCATACAAATGTAAACAATATTGACATAAAAACCTAACACTACCCCTTCCAACCACTCACCCACACCACCAACTGACATCCAAGTTTCCACTTAACCAATCACTGCAGCCTCCCATTCACTTGTTTCCAACCAATCAAAGATATCTTCAAGTTGCTTGCTTTTCTTTAACTTTAATTTTTTTTTTAATTTAACTTTAATCTGCACTACAAAGCCAGTATGGTGCTGATGTGCTGACAAGCCTACTGTGTGTTCAAGTATGAACACACACACACACACACACACACACACACACACACACCTACAGAGTGGATGTCAGATACATATTGGTACATGTACCTGTAAAAACCCTGTGTAGCAACTAATGGAACTCTTAGAAACATTATTGCATACCTGCTTGCTGCAAATACATTTTGAAAGCGGTGTATATATATATATATATATATATATATATATATATATATATATATATATATATATATATATATATATATATATATATAACCCATTCTTCATACATCAAGAAGATTAAATCATTGTACCATATGTACTGGCATATAAGTTGCATCCAACTGTAAACTGCACAGACATATCTACTTCCACAAACAGCACCAGTAGATCTGGGTCTATGCAATTTATGCAATAGTGAACAGAGACTCTGATCTCCCAGTGCATTGTACAATGACAGAAATGGCCGATCCAAGTCTATCTTTTTTGTAGTTATACCTAGTATGTAGATAATTTTATATTTCAAAAGATCCAATGACTTTCCAAGAATGAAATCAATTTTGGGGAAAATTTACAGAATTTCAATTCAACCCCACAAATTCAAGAACTTTGCAGGGTAGTTTGAGCCATGTATATGCTAAAACAAGAGTCCCTTGATGGGTCTGATGCTCAAATGGCTGAAAAGAATTTCTCTGAATTCAAGATAAGACCATTTCTTACTTTTAACTGCTGAGTGTTGAAAATTTCTTTAATTTTTTCAGGAATACCAAGACTTTCAACTTAACTGCTGTGGTGGACATTGTTGTTGTCAGACTGACACCAATTTTCATTTGTAACTAAGGCAACTCTGCAGTTAGTATGCCAGATGTAGGGCAGAAAGAGTGCAGGCTGAAATTAAATGACCAGCTTGTGTCAGCTATCAATGTATAAACATAAGAAACACACTTTACTCAAATTAACTCAGCAGTAAATAATCTATTTACCAGTATACTGCTGTGCCCTAATGCACCAAACTTTTTATTTTGGACAAAGTAGACATCTGTAAAAATCTTTTGGTGAAAACCTCATGTCTTAATTGTCATTGGGGTTTAAGCAAGTTTATATAATATTGGATTCATAATATATGACTCACTACATTTTCATTGAAGACCAACTAGATGTCACAAGTCTACTGGTGAAAACTCAATGATAATATTAAAGCCATTCATTTAGGAGTAGAGATAATATTGAGAGTTAGTCATTTTCATTCAGGAACAAATGGACATCATTAGAACTCTTCTGATAAAACTGACTTTCAAAATCACAGTCTATTTCCAGTAATAAAAACAAGAATTTTCAAGGTGGACATGTATTGGACTTTGGATCAGTGCCTATTTAATTTAAGATCAACAAAACAAAACAGTTAGTCTTTTAGTGCAAATTCCATTCTTATATAACCATTCATTCATGATTAAGTTGTGATAACAAGATTTTTAAGTGGCCATGGTGGCAACCCTATCAGACATGACATTTCACAATCTTCATTCAGAGCTAATGAAATGTCATACAAATTATTCTTGTGAAAACACCATGAAAAAATGAATTTCCATTCTAACGAGTAGTGACAATAAAACTTTTAAGATAGACAGTGCTCTGGCCATACTGTACATCAGATTGACACCATCTTCTTTAGGACCAACTTGAAGTCTTTTGGTGAAAACCTCATGTCAGAACAAGATTGTGTTCAAGATAGCTTCTGTTGTGGCCATACAGTATTAGATGTCTGACCAGCACCATTTGCATATTTGACCAACTAAATACCATGTAAAGTCTTTTTGCAAAACCTCATGATTATATGACCATCTATTCAAGAGAAATAGTGACTGCAATATAAGATCTTAAAAATGGCTGTTACAGCAGTCACATTAGACATCAGATGGGCACTATTTGCAATTATGACCAACTACACATTACCAGGTGTCTTTTAGTGAAAATCGCATTTGAATATGACTTTCCATTCAGTAAGGCTTCTGTGGCTGCAGTACAGAATGTCCAAGCAGCATTTCAGCCAAACAAGACTGAAGTATCAAATTTTTACTAAGCATTGAACCTTAAAGTTAAATGCACTGAGCATTAAGATTTTATCAAATATAGACCAAGAGAATCTTTGAGAAGGGTCATTTTGACCTTTATTCTTAAATTCTTCCATATCAGTGTTAAAACTTTAAATCGGCCAGTGTTCCAATTCAAAATTGAGGGGCCCAGAGTGGCCGAGTGGCCTAAAGCGCTCTCCATTACGGATCACTGCCATCTCACCTCTGTCTATGTAGGTTCAAGTCAAAGATTCAGCTAATGTAATTATGTGAGAAAGCTTGCCAGTAGCTTCTCGTGGGTCTGTGGTATTTTTGGGGGGTAGGGGGTTCCTGGGTTCTTCCTCCAACAATAATACTGGCCACCATGTATAGCCTAGCGTGTGCTGAAAAATGGCATTAAACCCTACAACAACAACAACAACAACAACAACAACAATGAAACTGACCAGATATCTTAACATGATTTTGAGAAAGAGGCATCTGAACTTCTGATCCATGTCAAATAGTCATTCTTTAAATAGAAAAGATTTATAACATAGTTCAGAGATTCTCACTGACAAAACAAATGATTGTCTTAGGAATTTATTTAAGAAACAACTGTTTATGATTGGCTGATCGAAAATAAGAAATCCATCTTGCAAGAAATGTTAAATTAAAGTGACATCCTTGATCAAAATTCTTTGGTCTAAATTTTCTGAGAGTGAGAATGTTGGCTCCGAGGAAGTCTAGGAAAAGATAAAACTGAAGCGTTGGAACACAATCAAGAGGAAGGTGATGCAATCCATCACAGACCTTGTGCTCTTTTCACTACTCGTTATGATGAAGAAGTAATACCACATTCTCTAGACACTGATATTAAATCCTGTTGGTATCACTGAAGTTGAATTAAATTACCATTATTAATTTGCTTGATTAACGTAGCTAAATCCAACTAACTACCCCTCTTACTAAGAGGGAGATGTCACAGAGACCATGGGAAGAGTGTCTGTTTCATGTTTCATGACAATCTTCCAAGTAAATTTGCAGTAGTAATATGGACAATGAACAATGAATGAAATATCATCTATGACCAACTAAAATCCACAACATACCAAATGTGCAATCAATATTTTTTTTAAAAAAACATCACTTCCTGATATCTGAGTATTTTCTAAATTTGTTTAAAGTAAATGCTGGTTGGTTTCCACTTCAATGCAACAGAATATTAATGCTGAAAACTGAATGCTCATTTTTTAAGTTGAAAATCATGCCTCTGCACCCTACCGTTACTCTATAATAAACTAATTTTCTTGTTTGCTTCTTTAAGTCCAACAGTTCTGCTAATAAATATAGTTTAGCTACCCAAGTTTAAACTTAACTGAAATGTTTCCTACATGTAAGTACATGAGTATTCAAAAGTCAAATTATTTTGAGCCACTCGAAGTGTCACATTTGTTACTTAAGCCATTAATCACATTCAAGCACAATAAAAAAATTAAAATGTTTTATCTAGATAATCCTCAAATTAATTTCAAGATTATAGTATGTCCTTTTAACACCTGCATAATGGATACACAGAAAATGGGTTTTTATTACATTAAAAATCAAAAGATTTCTGTTTCATTTTGGGTGTTGGGTGTTGTTTTCATTTTGGGTGATGGGTGTTGTTTTCATTTTGGGTGTTGGGTGTTGTTTTCATTTTGGGTGTTGGGTGGGGTTTTCAGTACTTTAAACACTTTATTGGCTATATCATCATGAGGAAATGACAGCTATGTGCCTTTCCCAAGGATACATCATGGCAACTGACCAGGGCTGGCATGTATGAGAATCAAACCCATGACCCTTTGTTTACAAGTTTGACACGCTGTCAACTGAGCTTAGAGGTGCACATTATTTGCACACTATTTGTGGTATGTATCACACTCACAGTACATTTTAGACTGTACCAATAATTAGTATTTTCCATTCAAATGGAAATGTATGTAACTACCCCAGTAATCTTGTCATGCAATGATATTAACAGCATATTTTCAGTTTTCATAAAAAAATAACTAAAAAAAATTTAATGATTTATGAGTAGAAAAGTTGTTTTTTGTATTCTGATGCAATTTTTCAAATTCACAAAGCATTTTATTTCTTGTGGAGTGTTTTATGTCTACATTGTGAGATCAAGATTTTTAAGAGCAGTTGTTTCTGTTTGAATTTGGATATAATTTCTCAAGTCCCAAAAACATTATTTTTTTGTAGAGTAAAAGCCATTTTATTGTTGCGGGCCCTCTCTGATAAATATCTTGCAGAGGGGGCAGGGCATGTTGGCATCCTACTCGATAATGTAGCAAGTGAGTTGTAGGTCTCAATGTAAAAACTTATTTTTTATGAACATGATCTAAAATGCATGCACAATGTCGTTTACAGGATGTCGACTACAGTGTAACCCTGATATCCCATTTTAGTTTTAGATTACATCTTGTACAATAATTAACATTAACAAAGCAAGGATGTGCCCATTTAATTTTGGGGGGAGGGACTGAAATTTTCATTTGAGCAGACATATTTTCTTGTCTTCTATACCAAGATAATTACTTTTTTTTCTTTAGATTATAAATTGGATTTAATATGTAGTTAATTTGTATAATTTAATATGTAGTTAATTTGTATAATTTTAATATGTAGTTAATATGTATAATATAATATGTAGTTAATATAATTTAATATGTAGTTAATATGTAGTTAATTTGCTATAAATTATAGGAATATATTTTTGCAGCTATTAATGGATATAAAAAAACATTAAATTGTCCAACCCGGGTTGCCTCTGAACCATTAAACTGTGTGGGGCCCCGAGTGGCCGAGTGGTCTAAAGCGCTGTCCATTACGGACCACTGCCATCTCACCTCTGTCTGCATGTGTTCGAGTCTAAGATTCGGCAAATGTAGTTATGTGAGAAAGCTTGCCAGTAGCTTCTCGTGGGTCGGTGGTTCTTTCCGGGGTTTGTCCGGTTTATTCCTCCACCATTAATACTGGCCGCCATGTATAGCCTATATTGTGCTAAAAAATGGCATTACACCATAAAAAAAAAAAAAAAAAAAATTAAACTGTGTGTCCATAATATAATTGTGATTCAGAAACAGAAACATAAACATTTGGTACAAAATGTTTCATGCAAATCAAAAGAAAAGCAGGAAGTGTAAACAACTTGTTTCATATACAATATCACAATACTCATGAACCTTCTAAAATGAAATTAAGTTTCTCAAAGAAAATTGTAAAACCTCTTTTCAGGACACATTTGCTGATTTTAAAGAATTTACATTAAAAACTTTGATCCCAAATGTAACGATATCAAATTATATTCTGCTCTTTTTTTACTATGGATTTTTCATTAATATGTCTCTGAATGATAAACAAAACCAACAAAAGTTTTAATAAACTGTGTCAGTCTCCATCACAGATTTTTAACAATATTAAGATGCTCCTTTTTACACTTATAAAGTCACCATTCCTCACTACCACCTCTGCAGCAGAACATGACATTATATCTATGTACACACTATTTGCTAAGACAAAATCCAATTTTTATATTATAAACAACATCCCTATTCATCATCTGTACAACAGAATATGTTGATCTATATACAGTGAACCTTTCAAGACAAAATACAATTCCACACAGATATAAACAAACTAACTACTAGTTATAAATTGTACCTAACTGCTGGTTCAAGTCACACATCAATAGGTAAGCCTGTCAAAAATGTAATTTTAAATCAAGAAGATATTATTTCCATAGAATAGCTTCCAGCCTTTTAGGTGGCTCCTGGGATATTTGATCATCTGGGCAAAATAGTAAAGTGTCACTATTGGTAAGATAAAAATCTGACAGGCCTTCTTCTTGACCCAGTTTAATGTTGACTGTCATTGCAAAAGTCCACCATAAGATTTTTTGCAATAACTAATAATAACTAATAAATAATAATAACTTATCATTCATAAACCAGGAATTAACTGACTGGTAAAACTAAATTATAATTAAATTTTAGAACAACAGTTAATACATGTAATATATATACTTTTTTTATAGTTTCACAAAATTGTTTTCTCAATGCACATTATGATATCATAACTTGAGTGATGTCAATATTTGCTTAAGAGATGAGATCAAAATGTATCTGCTTAATGTAATGAATACTGTATGTCCCTAACTTGTGTGTGTTAAGTATCTATACTGATGCAGTCTAGGCAGGTCAATGGCTGGTGTAATAATAATAATAATAATAATAATAACTTCATTTAAAGAAATATACATTTCAGACCCATAGTATATAATCCTAAAGTTTCACTTGATATTGAAGATACTGTATATATTTACATATAAGTGAGTAAACACAGCATCCGCAGATCTGGAGCTGTTGTGTACATCATTTGGAATTTTTAAAATAGCTTTAACAAATTTTCAGTCATATTGCTACAACGTCTGCAGTGTGGCAGTTTGTAGTGATGTCTAGCACTGGGACATTAAACCACAAACATGTAGTATGATATCCCATATATATAGCGTATTCTAAACTCTGAAGGTATCAAACAATGAAAGAGATGCGCCACCTTCAAAAAGTTAAACATAACTTAAGTATTGTACATTATGATGTCAGAAGCTTTCTGCTCAAGAAGTTGATACCGGCAAGACAGCAACACCTGGCAATACATTCATCTCATGGCATAAACTTTAAATCTATAGTGCTAATACCATTTTAATGCTTCTAAGCTAAATAAAACTGCAAACAACAAAGATCATGATCTACCACCACAAAATGCACCTGCAGATAAGGGTCTAGGATGTTGGTTATATTGATTACTCCTCAAAAACTGCACAGACCCAGATATGTCAGCACATTATGCAACAGCAGTTATGGGTCTATGCAGTTGACAGCTGGGCAAGCATATATATTACATGTATCAAAAAGAGTCATCTGGATTAAAGAAAAGTGGTTACTTGATGTCATAATCATTACAAATACAATACATGTACAACAAAGTACAGATGCCACTCTTCCCAACTTCTCTATCTAAAGCACCACAGCTTTGCAATCTCGATAATATTCCAAATGAAGAATAAAGATAAATACATGTACCAACTGATCTGTTTGGCTTACAAGATGACACTGCATTATCTTTTTGTCACAATGAATAAATTAATCTCTCTTCCTCAGTGAGTTTAATCATATTAACTGGCAAAGGACAAGTTACTGTACTGCTTCATTCTGGGCATAAAAAAAATCTTACTGAAGCCTAATTTAACTCAAAGCATTATTTGAATTGCACAGAGAGGTGTGTCTCTTTCAATTCATAAAATAGGTTATAATCAATTGTGTCTTGAGCTATTTAAAGTACTAAAAAATGACACAATTAAACGTGGGTAACTCAAGCTTAACTCAAAACATCAGACACACAGAAGGGGCAATGGAGTATGAAGAAATAAACGAGCATATCAGAAAAAAAACTTGAAGAAAGCAAAAGAAGATTGAATTGGACAAAAGTGCACATAACTAGACAGCAGTCTGATAAAGAATACCAGCAAAAAGTCATTCCAAATTGTGAAGAACCTCACCAGACAGAAACAATCAAGAGTCAGTACCATTCAAGCTGAAAATGGAAAATGCCTCACAGAAGCAAGTGAAATTGCAGAAAGATGGACTGAGTATTGCAAAGAACTCTACAACCATAAGTCCACAGGAGACTCAGGAGTGCTTGAAGTTCCAAATGATGATGATTTCCCCATTCTCCAAAAATAGGTGGAATCAGCAATAAGAGCACTGAGGAATGGGAACTCAGCTGGAGTAGACAACATCCCAGCTGAACTTATAAAGAATGGGGAGAATTAGTGTTAGAGCTACATTCAAAAATCTGCAACAAGATCAGCAGACAGGTGAATAGCCAACACAGTGGACCCAATCACTGATTATAACACTCCCCAAAAAGGCAATCTCCAGCTGTGACAAAATTACAGAACTATCAGTTTGATCAGCCATGCTAGTAAGGTGATGCTGAAGATCATCTTGAGCAAACTGAAACCACAAGCTGAAGAAATAATCGCTGAAGAACTGGTAGGGTCATGAAGTGGAAGAAGTACAACAGAACAAATATTCAATCTTATGGTTCTGTGTGAAAAGTACTTGCAACATCAGCGAGACATCTATCATGTGCTTCAAAAAAGGCCTTTGATAGAGTATGGCATGAGGCATAATTTGTGGGCCACAATGAAGAAGTACAATATGGGTCAAAAGTTGACAAATTACATCAAGCAGCTAGCAGCTATACGCAAAAGCTACCAGTACAGTAATTGCCCAAGGTTCTGCGGGGGACTGGTTCCAGACAACATTTGGAGAACAGTCTCATGTCACCCAATCTTTTCAGCATCTACTTAGAATGCATCCTATGCAAAGCCCTGGAAAACCACTGTGGGACAGTCAGCATTGGAGGGTGTAACATCACCAACCTTTGCTTAGCAGATGACATTGATGGTCTGGCAGGCAATGAAGATGAGCTTGCTACCTTAGTGAACAATCTGCATGAAACATCTTCCAGATTTGACATGGAGATAAGCGCTGAGAAAACAAAGTTGATGACAATAGTGGCAAACAAATCTCAGCTAAGATTAAAGTCAGACGACAAAAACTGGAAACAGTGGGCTAGTTCAATTATCTTAGTTACATAATCACCGAAGAGGGATCAAGAGCAGAAATCTTGTCACGAGCAGCACAAACAACATAAGCTATGTCAAAACTAAGACCCATCTGGAGAGACAAGAATATCTGTCTGAAAACTAAATCAGACTACTGACAGCACTAAGTCATCTCAATCTTTCTTTGTGTATTCATGTGAGGCCTGGACCCTAACAGCAAAATTACAATGAAGAATCCAGGCACTTGAAGTGAGTTGCTACAGAACCATCATTGGCATCTCTCTAACATGGACCACATCACAAATGAAGCGTGTAACACCAACAGGCAAAAAGCAGGCCAATATGAAGACCTCCTCACCACTGTCTAAAAAAGAAAGCTGATGCTGTTATGTTGTTATAGGGTTTAATGCCATTTTTCAGCACAAGACAAGCCATACATGGCGGCCAATATTAATGGTGGAGGAAGATCCCGGGAAAACACCCGGAAAGAACTACTGACCCACGAGAAGCTAATGGCAAGATTTCTCACATACCAACATTGGCTGTGCCCAAGACTCAAACCCACGCAGACTGAGGTGAGATGGCAGTGATCCATAACAGTGAATGCTTTTGACCACTCGGCCACTCAGGGCCCCATGAAAAAGCTGAAATGGTATAGCCATGTCACTAGAGCCATCAGTCAATCCACAACAGTCCTGCAAGGCAGTGTCCAGGGTGGCAAAAGGAGAGGTAGACTGAGAAAAAAGTGGATTGACAACATAACAGAATGGATCAGGAAAAGTTTTGCCAAGACAAAGGCATTGGCACATGATTGAGAGAACTGGACGGAACTGGTCAGATGTTCAGCAGCACAACGCCTCGACGACCACACTAGGTCAAGAGACTGATGATGATGATGAACTCCAACATAAATCATTCAAACACTTGACAGAATTAAATGATCATAAACAAAATGCTAATCCCACACCTCTTCTAGTTTCAGATGCACACATTTTCTCTCATATGGGGGGTGTGGGTGTGTGTGTGTGTGACAGATATTGTCAAACCTAATTTTAACACCATATCACAGACACATAAAATTAAACAATTATACTGTAAGTATCCAAAATATGGGTTGTAAGAAGACAACATGATGCTTATTTTATATCTTTGTTTTCAAATTATTTGACAAAACGTCATTAAGATAAGATATATATTTATTTAATAACAGCTTGAATTTTCCTGTACATTTTACTGATGTTTTGATACTAAATTCTGAATACACTAAAAACATAAAAAAAATAAAACCTTTTCAAGGATGTTAATTCCATGACAAGTGTAATCATTTTCAAGAACCTAATTTATGACCTATCTTAAGATATACACATCTGAAGCAACAAATTGTGGATTATTTTGGTTAGATCTCCACTACATTCAAATTCGAACATGTTATCTTTAGAATTGTAATGGAATATGTCTCAAAAAGTGTGAAATGATCAACACAATTTCAACTGTTTCAGAAAGATGTCACTCTTGACTTTCTTTAAAAAAATTAAAGGACTTTCAAGCACATTTCAATTAGCATGTTAATGTTCAAGCACTTTATAAGTATCTTCATTTTACCACTTAAAATTTAATCACTTCAAATCCTTTCAATGGCATGTGTAAATCATGCAATATTCCAACAAAAATCGAGATTTCTCTTGGGAACTAGATTATCAAAGTTTTACTGTAGTTTATACTGTTGATAACATAACAGAACAAGTGAAGATGTTCCTAATACATTCATCAATAACCCTTGCCATGCTTTGGGATGTCTCCAATTACATCCACAATTAATATCATTATTTTACTTGACATTGAATAAATTTGTGCTGCATCATTGACTCTGTGGTGTTATTATATGTGTATGAAATGTTTACTCCTATGACATTAATTATATTGATCCAATCAGCAACTGTTCCTTAAGTGTATATAATCAATATATTCAACTGTAAAGTTCAAGCCACAGTAGTTTAGATAATGTCAGTCTGTATTAACCCTTAATCCCTGTTGCAAGTTGGACACTCTAACAAGGAACTTGTGTCCCTGACAAAGTACCCAGAGCTTCCACATATTCTCGATGAAATTATCAATAGTATTTTTTAAATAACTTCAAAATCAACCAACCAACTTTAAAGTATAACAATGTGTCACATGGTGTTTAATGGGTCAAAACAATACCTTTTTAAAAAAATATTGTGACTGTAACCTGGAGGCACACATAAATGAATATTTACAGCTTTGGTAACTAACTTTCCCTTTTGTTGTTCTAACTCTGATTCTCCCAATACATGCAAATAAGATATATAACAAAAACAATTCCCTATATCACCTTTAATATAGCTAGAGTTGTGGAAAACCTTCAGCACTTCACTTCATGCCTACTTTTTACAATAATTACCCCACAATTACCTTCTCAATTTCTCACTTCTATCTAGCCTTATTTCTATGTGGACAACATGGATCATAAGCCTGAATCTATTCACTTTTGGGGCTTTAAATAAACTGGTACCACATGACCTATCACATTACCCAACAGCTCGGTTCATTCTTAGTACGGTGATATTTATCAAAATGGTCAACCTACTATGCTGGAGAAAGTTTCTATAATATTGATGAACCAATAGAATTACACTTAAGAAAAACTTGGAATGTCAGCGTATCAAGCTTCAACCCTTTACTTACACAGCTGCTAAGTTAGCAAGCAGAAGGGCAAATGTGACTAACCAAAATGACTGACCTATGACCTTGACAAAAGGACCTAGCTGTCCCCAATATGATACATGACACACCATCTTTTGAAAATGTACAACTTAGCCTAGAGGGGCCCCGAGTGGCCGAGTGGTCTAAAGCACTGTCTATTATGGACCACTGCCATCTCACCTCTGTGTGAGTTCCAGTCTAAGATTCGGCTAATGTAGATATGTGAGAAAGCTTGCCAGTAGCTTCTCATGGGTCAGTGGTTCTTTCCGGGGGTATTCCGGGTTCTTCCTCCACCATTAATACTGGCTGCCATATATATGTATGTAGTAGTTCACAATCTCATAATGCCTAAATAGAAGTGATCAGTTTTCAAAACAAAAAAAACAGAACTTGCTGAGTTTGTGGCCATTTTATTTGACCAAATTGTCATCATCTTCAAATTTAAAATCAAAGAAGTGTTTTAACGAAAACTCTTCTGTCAAGATGACCATACATTTGTGAGGAGAATCAGAAACAAGATGGACATGACGGCTTCCATGAATCAACCATTTTCATCTTGGATTTTAATTTTGTCATGTTAATAACATTTTTCAACACATTACAGACTACAAATACCCACCTGTATATTTAGCAATAATAACCCAGGACAATCCACCTTCACATGGGAAGCTAGACACTGGCAAGCTTTCTTACATACCAACACTGACTGAGGCAAAAATCAAACCCATGCAGACAGATAGATGTGACTGATGTGTGAAGAGGAGTGCTTTAAACCACCAGCCATGGACCAAGCCCCATTTTCTTTAAGGTCCAACAGCTAGATATTATAAGAAATCTTTAACATATTAACCACTAGCGCAGTGTTTACGTGGCAGGAGGTAGTAGCTTACTTTCAAGCTCTGTAGCATCAAGGTCATGTATGATACACTAAAGTGGATGGTGGTATAGAAAGGTAGACAGATTTAGCTCTACAATGATACCAAATAATCTGGACGATTTAGTTGCATTAAAAAATACAGAGGGAAAAACCTAATTTTTGTGTTTCCTACTTGCATTTCATGTGAAAACAACAAAAACAGTCAAGGGGTTAATGTGTTAAGTGAATTCCTTCCATCAATATGATCATTCATATAAAAGGAGTAGCAATAAAGCTTGTGACTGTGTCCAGGAAAACAGTTTTGTTTATATCTTAATAAAACTTTAAGTGAAAACCCTATGTTAATAAAACTTTTCATTCAGGAGGAAAAGACTTAACAATTTCAAGTCACCAGTCCAGTGATAAAAAGTAACTTTTTATGGAGATGATGAAAGATGCACCAAGGCATATGTTCTACTCTGGTCTTTGGCAAGCAGAGCTAAAACTCTGGGAATCCTGCAGATTCAAGTTACTGATTTATTCTTGTCATACCCAAGATAATCCAAGTCTCACAAAGAAATTCCTTCAAACTGTACTTATCTTTGATATTTTCTGAATTATTCCTGGCAGGATTGAAACACATACCGAATCTATCCATATATCATATTTTCAGTACATTGATTATACATCTGTATACAGGATTTATAATCTTTGGACTTAAAGAACAGATACTCATTACAAAATACAAATGTGCAAACAAACAAAAAAGTTTGAAAATGAAAAGAATCAGAGTGCAGGTAATTGTAGACAAGACAGCTGTACAAGATCAAGGTGTGCCAAATGAAATACTTGTCTCATCATATCTGATGGCAGATTTCAATCCCATCGAAATAAAATACATGCACCACACTAACGAAAGCTATCAATTCTAAGATTTCAAATTAAATGTACACATCAAATACCTGACCTAAATTATAGGGAAAAGCTGGATAGCCCAGAAGGTAAGTGTTTGGATAACCCAGAAGGTAAGTGTTTGGCGTTTACAGTTTTACAGTCAGCAACATAACTAGCCTTTAAGTGTCAAGGCCATTTAGTCAACTGTGTCTTGTCCAATGGCAATGAATGAAATAGAACAGTTCTAAGTAATATAAGTGAATAATGCTCGTCTCTTCTTATACATTTTTTTTGTTCACAGATTAATTTTACAAAATGATTGTGAGCCCACCTCTACTTATGCATATGTTCTGACTTTAATGATTTTCAGAAAAAAAACGTATTTTTGTATCAAGCCAAATTTATCGCATGCTGTACATACTGTACGTAACTGAAGGCCTTAAGGCAGATTAATTTCTGTAATTAATCGAGTTACTTTCTCAAAATAAAGTTTGTATTTTTACAAGCAATGCTGTGTAAAAATTCACTAAACTGGTTCTCCAGTTTTCATATATCTCATAGAGATAAGACAATCTGTTATCAACTGTCAATACAAACAGGAAATGTATTACATCAATTACGATTTTAGTAAGAACATGACAAATTGCATTAACGACTGTAACTGTAGCTGTAATTACTGTCTAAATATTAACTCCATTTAAATTTAGCAACCAGTTTAATTTTTCACTTGGAATTTTTAAATTATTAATCTTATAAACAATACTAATGCAAAGACCATCTTATTATTGTGCCTTGAAACAATTATCAGCCTGTTTATATGCATCATTATGCCCTGTACTGCTGGTATCATTATATCCCATACAACTAGACTTTTGTGGATTGGATGTCCTTTCACCAAACCAAACACTGGTTATTTTAGCATAATAAATCATGAACAATTCATCTTTTTACCATCCAGTGCTATAACTCCAAGAATAATAATAATAATAATAATAATAATAATAATAATAATAATAATAATAATAATAATAATGACAATAACATTAAATACTTAATTTGATGAAGGTAACTCAGTATATTCTACTATTCTCCAATGAGACCCTGAAAATGAACAAACTATTGAAAATACAAAAGAAAAAATTCATTTAGTATCATACCTTTTGTCAATGAAATGCATTAAAACCATTAATCAATGTACGTAAGAGTGTGTATGATTTGGATTTTTTACATAGCTTTAAGTTTTCAGTCATATCGCTATGATATCTGCAGTGTGGTAGTTTTTAGTGATGTCTAGCACTGGGGCATCATGTGTCAGACATACTGCACGATATCACACCTAGTCACATTATCCTGACACCCGGCCAACCAGTTCTTACACTAACCACTTAATGCTGAGCACCAGGCAGCTGTTAGTACCATTTTTATTAGTCTTTGATATGACTCAACTGGGGATCAAACCGACAACCTCCCACATCTAAGGCAGATGCTCTAACTACAAGGCCACTGGAGTGGTTAGTACACAATAAGACATTATTTACAACGTCAGCTACCATTCGAGATAGTAGTCGCATGTTTTGTTTTGAACACGTTTAGATTTGTTACTGATCTAATTGCTATAAGGAGTTCATTCCACAGTACAGCAATGGACAGCAAATGATTTTTTGAAAATATGTTTTTGTGAATAGTGCATTATGAGCATTATCAATTCAAATTGATCTCAATTTAAGCTATTGGTACTTAAAATGAAACATGCCATTCAAATATTCTTCATTCTTTTGCTTTTTAAATTAATGTGGAATTTTGGTAAGCTGATCTGTATTAAAAATTTCAGACATTCAATCTTGAGAAAGATTTCTGGATGGTGTGCAGATGTTAAATTATGAATAATTCTTGTTGCCCTTTTTATTTCTGGATTGTTGTGTATTAGTATCAGCTGTATTTCCCCCAAAGTATGTAGCAGTAGTCCAAATGAGGAAGAATGAATGCATTGGAAAGAACAAATACACTGAATACAGATCTTTCCACTGCTGAAATATTTTTTCCAACACATTACTGTTATTATACCTTTAAACTTTTAAACTTTAAACTTTTGCCCCACACAAGCATCAATAATACACCATATATACTAATAAGATAAGATAAGCAGCAAACTGCACTGACCCAGATCTGTCAGCACATTATGCACTGGCAGATCCTCGTCTGTGCAGTTTGTTAGAAGCAATCAGAGCAACAAAAAACATATCCTGATCTGCATTTGCAAGAATAAAATAAAAATAGAAAGTTGTTTACTCCACTGAGCCAGTTGACTTGCATTTGCTATAGCAGATCAGGATCTTTGTAGTTTGACCTGTCAGTTATAAGTGAGTACATATAGAATGATAGTATTTGCTTTACTATTACTGGTATTTTTGTCTTTTTATCATCTTGCAGACATGGGTAATGAGAAAATTCTGCTTCATGTTCTTGTTTATTTAGTCTTGGCTTCTTTTATCCTTGAACAGACATCTCTAAAGTTGCACAACTTGATTTGGACCTCTCTAGTGGCCATAGTAAAGTTACAGCATCCTTCTCAGATGCAGGTAGTCACAGGTTCAAATAACAGTAGTCATAAAAAGGACATATTTTTATAGTACTAGCATGTAGCATCTGCCTCAACTGATGCTCAGCATTGGGAGATTATTGTTTGGACTTAAAGTCGGCCTGGTGTCAGTATAGTCATCATGTGACTGGGTGGGACATGATCCTAAATGTACGACTCAACTGGCTATTTAGTGAAGCAAAAAACTTTCTATTTTTATTTTATTCTTGGAGAAAAATTATTGGTTTTTGTCAGGGTCATCTTGGCAGTATGTGACTTCAAGATGTAAAAATGATCACATGACACCATATTTTGCAATTCAGGTTTTCCCAAAATTGCGCAGAGGTTTGATTTCACATACTGATATTTTGTGAAATGATTCTAGTTTGAGCTTTGTTGCTTGGAACTTGAAAAGCTGATTAGTCTAACTTTTATTTTTTGAGATAATAATTATTTTTCCTGGAAATATTTGAGTACTCATGCAGAATTCTGGTACAAAGATATTTCTTTAAATTTTATTCAGAATTCAAACACCAAAGAGCTATATTTCTGTAGTTCTATAAAGAACTTTAGACATCAGTACTATACAGGCTACAGCATACGTCATTGCCTTCCATTTTGATTTTTCGTCACGACTTGAACTCAAATTCATTAGAATGTTTCATTACTAGGACTTTTAAAATTTAATTAATGGATTATTTTTTTTAATTATTTTCGGATATGACTTCTGAAAATTATTTTTAAAAATTTATATTTACAATGCTTTTTTAGGTAAATATTTGTTAACTTTTTCAAAGAAGTCAAAAGCTGTACAAAATATCTTGCTCTGAAACAGTAAAATAACGTCATATCCATTATATGATTTGATAAATAGTAGAACATATCAATCTCAAAAGAAAAGTGCAACACCATCTCCTCTCAAATTTAAACATGCAGTAATTTACGGTAGAAAATTTGCTACTTGTAAGTTTACTTTTTGTAAAAGTTGTAATATAACGACTAACTGAAGGGAGTTGATTTAACTTACACTACAGATGACACCCAGTAAAGACACTACAGATGACACCCAGTAAAGACTATGAGATGACTGACATTAGAAAGATTGTTGATTAAAATAGGAAGTGCTGATGCCAATAACTACAATATTTTATCAGAGAAGGCCAGTGAATTTACAACACACCAATCCAACAAATTAATTTTTTTTAATGGACTTGAGAAATTAAAAAAAATTTAAACAGAACTGTTGCTCTTCTCAAAATCTTTGGATTGTACTAAAAATAATTTTTACTTTTGATTGTTAATTAGAAATGTTTCCAAAACTGAATTTGAACCGAATGTCTTGAAATACTAAAAATTAATCTGTGACACAGTTGTTTTGTAGAAAAAAATCATTAATAACTTTGTTTTAACATTTTATTTTCTTGGGTAAAATGAAAACATACTGTTAGTAGCATTAAATATGTAACATGATTACTTTGGAATTTCCATATATTCCTTATTGATTAGTACCCATATACAGAAATGTACCATGGTACATACCACTGGGAAAAAATACCATAGTAAGCCCTTGTACTGGTAGTACCATGAAACTGTACTGCAAATAGCACTAAGCTGACATATTTAAATAGAGTTTTGCTAAATGATGTGCTGTAATCGCAATTTTCTTTGCATGTACAGAATGATGCATGGGCATGAAATCTCATTTCCACAATTCAAACGCTTTTTGGGAGATTGGGAGCATTAAATTCAAGCCTTGATACTGTATTTGAAGCGATCAATAAATGATTCAATCAACCAAGGCTTAAGTAATTGGCATTTTTTTTACTCCATATTACCTAAGAACCAATTACTTAATTTTGTAATGGGGAGGGCGGCATCAGGGATTTTTGACCCCAAAACACCTTGAAACAAATAGCCATGCTCAGGTTTGTGTTACCAAAAACCTAATTACATGTATATCAATTAGTTGAAAAAATACATAATTCTGAGGTACATAAAATAAGCATCCTGGCTCAAAGAAGATCCCAACCCAACCCCCATCTAAATAAAATAATCTGACCCCTATATGAGGAATGTTCACAACATGCTACTGTGTACAATCATAAGAAATGTGATCCAAGCAATAAAGAATGTGAAGTTGTAACTGAATTTGGAACCTCTAATGGGACTACAAAAGCTTCCAACATATAGTCCCAAGCATTAAAAAGCCTCAATGGAGAAAGCCAGTGCTTTATTGTAGTCTATCCTATCTATTCCTGTCACAATACACTTTCATGACACATTTATCTTCTACATGAAGACCAGTCAGCACTCATGTAATGGTTTTTCAGTATGTCAGTACATGTATATGCATGAAGTATGCAGTTTCCCCACTTGCAAGTGTTAAGTAATTAAAACTGTGCTTGTGATTTCTACCACTCTTTCATTATATACACTGCTTGATTATGCAACTTTTCGTTATTGCCTGATTATGCTTCATTATGTGATTTTTCATTATTCTATGATTCTGTGACTTTTCACTATGGCTTGATTTTGTGACTTTTCATTATGGCTTTATTATGCAACATTTCATTATTGTTTGATTATGTGACATTTCATTGTGGAATGTGTGTGTGTGTGTGTGTGTGTGTGTGTGTGTGTGAGAGAGAGAGAGAGAGAGAGAGAGAGAGAGAGAGAGAGAGAGAGAGAGAGAGATTTGGATTTTTAATGTAGCTTTAAAAAAAAATTAAGTCCTATAGCTACGATTTAGTCTGCAGTGTGGCAGTTAATAGTGATGTCTAGCACTGGCACATCATGCTTCAGACATGTAGCACAATATCTCACCCAGTCACACTATCCTGACACCAGGTCAACCAATCCTAACACTAATCTCTTAATGCTGAGTGCCTAGCATGGTGGCTGTTAGTACACTTTTCACAAGTCTTAGGTATGACTTAATTGGCTTGATGACAACACTTATGACATTTCATTAGGGCTTACGGTATGCATCTTTCATTGTGGGGGAAAAAAACAAAGTTAAAAAGTAACAATTATCAGTACATGCACTATCACCATAAATAATATTGTAATCAAAAGATCAAACGGGTCTGACTAGGGACAAGGATGAACCATTCATATATACATTTATACCCATTTGGATAAATTCTCTTGAGCAATATTTGAAAATTTATTCGTTAAAGGATTTTCTATCATTTTATCATTGCAGGCATTTCATATTTGCATGATTTGTGTAAATCTGAAAAGCCAGGATGCTTTTTGTCAAATATAGTCATCATCCATTTCGCACATTTTGAGAAGTTGTTTAAACAAAATTGAACCTTAGGTAACAACCATTGTACATACATATCTCTAATAGTCGATAGGCATCTGATTCTGTTCAAACATAAAATGCTTTCATGCCAGTGTTATATCCAATATAATTCTAAACATTAAATTTTGGAAGTTGGGTTTTTTCTTCTATAAAACAATATTTGACGAGAGATTATCATCATTTGTATAAACTGTAAAATCCTTCAAAACTTAAAAATGGGATGCTGTGAATCTCGTTACATTTAAAAAATGCATTTTTTAAGGAAATGTTATTTAAAAGTTCTATCTTTAGTAACTACAGCCATAGATAATGATACATGGATATCTTTTGTATGAATTAAAGTGTATTTCAGGACAGGACCTTTGCAATGTTTAATCTAGTCAAATTCCATAAATAATGGTTCTTTTTAGATGTCATTAAAAGGTTTCCTACTTTAGGTGGCAGGGTCCAGTTTCGTAAATTGGCCCCTGGCAAATTTCTTAACTTAAGGGTATGGTGTGAGTTTTTGAGCTACTATTGTGTAATAATTAAAGATATGGATAAATTTGTGAACTAGGTGTTTCAGGCTTGTGTTGTTCTTGAAATTGATGTCAGACATGTACATTTTCCATAGTTACTCTGCAGTATGTTGATTGTGAAATACCAATAGTCGGCTAGGAAGAAGAGCTAGCCTCCCATAGCAGTAGACACGTGGGTTCAAGGTAAGTAGAATATCTCAAAAACGGCTTGGATGACAACTATTATGAATTGCATCAAGCTATTTAGTAGACAATGTTTTTCAAAATTTTCATCTAGGAAAAGGCCTTGCGTTTGCACTGTGAGCACCACATGCTGTCAAAAATGGCCTTCGGATGTGAAAAATGAATGAATAAAATAGGGGTTGGGGTACATAAACATTTTATTCTAAGAACTTCAGTAGACTTGTCAGGTCAAGTGTGTGATATGATTATGTTGCGCTACATAATACCTATCCAGAAATATGTACCTTTTTGACCTCACTCGCGTATTATATTTTTAATGAATTTTTATATTAGGCAGGTGCATGCGACATTAAAGTTGTACATAAAAACTGGACCCTGCCCCCTTAGAATGTTGGCCTCATTAAAAATGGCTGATCAGCATCTTTTGCAAAACCTTCAAAATCTTCATGTCATGGTGATTCCATCAAAGTTAGTCAAACTTTGTTCAGCAGTTTAATCTGACACAATCTGAACCAAACATCAAAATACCTTCATGCCAGAATATGTTCAGTGAAAATTGGTCTAATTCTGTTCAGTGATTTTTAGAAGTCATTAGACGTCTGATGTTTTTAGTAATAGCAACCATATTTTGTGATCGGTCAGCAGCATCATACATACAAACTTTAAAGTGATTTTGGAGATGTTGAAAATATAAATTGTTAATGGAAAACACTAAATGAATGACAATGCATGACATACAAAACCATACCAAATGATGGCATAATTCACCTACACATATATAAAATGTATAAAGATGCACCAAATTCAAGGGTTTTTGCAATTCAAAAAATGTGTTTTGTGGTCACAAGGTGGGGGAGGATCTGTGTGTCCGACTCATAAAACGCAACATTAAGTAACAGAAAAAAGTTATCTTATAAAAGCTTAGAAATATTGACTGGAAATTAAAATCAGATTAACAGAAAACAACATATCAGTTTTCTATGATTAGAAACAAAAAAAAATAGTTTGTAGACTTTGTATTGTCAAAAATCATCATCATGCACATCACCAAATCACAACCACGCAAACATTAAATAAAAAACTGTGCGTTTATGTTTTGAAAAATCACTGAAGAATGTAAAAAATTGTTAATAGTATGTAGTCTTTGTAGTTCTCAATAATTCAAAAAGGGATTTGAAGGCATGCAAACATCAATTTTGTTCATCTTTACACTCGTTAGGAACTGACAATTCAAGGAAGAAGGAGAAACTGGAGAACAAAATTCCAGTTTTATATAGCTTGGAAAAAATATTCCTGTCCTGATTTACAGAAAAACATGCTACCTACCATTTTGTTCAAGGTGTTAGCACTTATATGAGGAGGGACACATTTTATAACTGTGCTTTGTTGGGGGTCTACTAACTTTTCAATTGGCTCTTCCTTCTCTGAATCACAGATGCTTTAAATCATAAATCATACTTGCACACTTTTCTAACAAGCAAAAATATCATGTTGGGGGTTATTTATTAATCTTCCTACTGCACCTGAGCTGATGATCTGCACCTTCCAAGCAGCTTTAGCCATCTGCCTTCACAGACTGGAAATGAGCTTATGGGTTTGGCTCTGATTCCCCAGAAGGGACTTTCCCTAGGGAACCAGATTAACTGTCCATTCTATATCAACATTCACCCAGAATGAACCACCGACCCAGGAGAAGCTACTGGCAAGCTTTCTCACATACCCACATTGGCTGAATCTTGGGCTCAAACCCACATAGACAGAGGTGAGATGGCATGGAGCGCTTTAGACCACTCTGCCACTCAGGGCCCCAAGCCCATAAGTAATCTATGAAATGGTGGTTGTTTATCTCTGACTACATTTCTATTTAATTACCTACCACCATTTATAATTTTTAACAGAAGGAATGTCAACTGTTTAAGTTACTGGCATATATCATGTTGGTACAGATAACTCTACAGGTAAATGTAGATCCAGATCTGGCATCACTTAACAAATTACTTCAAGAAAACAGCACAAACCTTATTCAGCTAGTGTATTATGCAATGGCAGATCTAGGTCTTTGCTGTCTGAAGGTAAACATTTGTTACACATGGGTATCTATTTATTTACGTACTAATTACTGCCCTAACAGCTCGCTAAGTAGGTGCTCAGCATTAAGAGGTTGGTGTTAGGACTGGTTGCCCTGGTGTCAGGATAATGTGACTTGGTGGGACACAATTTTACATATCTGCAGCATGATGCCCCAGTGCTACCCATCACTATAAACTGCACCACTACAGATACTGCAGCAATAAAAACTGAAAAACTTCAAAAGCTACATTAAAATCTCCACATCACACACAGAAATAGACACACACACACACACACACACACCAATTACTGTCACACAATTGTATATAAAGTATTATTGGCAAATGTGCTGACGCATGTTCTGGGATGCTAATAGAACTTCCATGACAGCAACATGCATCTTGTTTTTCAAATACCATGGGTAGGCACAGGATATTATGCCACCTTAACTGTGACCCAAGCACAGGGTACGACTCTTAGGTTCACTGTGATCCAGGCACAGGGTATTACTCAACCTTCACTGGGACCCAGACACAGGGTATTACTCAACCTTCACTGGGACCCAGACACAGGGTATTACTCAACCTCCACTGGGACCCAGACACAGGGTATTACTCAACCTTCACTGGGACCCAGACACAGGGTATTACTCAACCTTCACTGGGACCCAGACACAGGGTATTACTCAACCTTCATTGGGACCTAGACACAGGGTATTACTCAACCTTCATTGGGACCCAGACACAGGATATTACTCCACCTTCATTGGGACCCAGACTTTAATTTCACCATTGTATTGACAGTATGCTCTTTAGAATCATAGATGACAATGAGGGGTCCCAAGTGTCTGACTTTACTGATCACTGCCATCTTGCCTCTGTCTGCATGGGATTGAGTCTTGGGTTCAACCAATGTGGACACATGAGAAAGCAGCCATAATGTTCATGTGGGTTAGAGGGTTTTTACTAAGGTTTTCCCGGGTTCTTCCTCTACCCCTTATACTGGACAACACACATTGCCTATCTTCAGCCAAGAATTATCATTTAACCCCAAAACAACAACTTGACATTGATGTTTAGAAAACAGTTTCTTTCCCCACCAGAATTCAAACATAGCCAGTTTCAAGCCAGTGTGCCAATCAAAATGCCACAATCTGCAGATAAATACAGTATGTACATGTCTAGATTAGACTTTATTAATCATTACATACATACATACATACATACATACATACATACATACATACATACATACATACATACATACATACATACATACATACATACATACATACATACATACATACATACATACATACATACATACATACATACATACATACATACATACATACATACATACATGTTTAAATCAAGGCTGAAATGTCAACCTGGGTCTTGTAAAGCATTATCTGAATGACGGATATCTAAGATTCTTAATAATATAGACTTGACACATGCATCATAATTAAACATATAGACTATAAAAGTAGATTTAAGTTGAGTCTATTGCAAAATCTAAAAAATCTGAAGCCTTTCCAAGAAAGACTAAATTGGATGAAATCCAAGTACAATTATTAGGTCCAAAAAGAATCTTCATAAGAAAATCACAAAAAACCAATATTCTTGGCAAGCAATATTGCATTGGGGAATAACACAAAACTATTGACTGATGTTCTTGATACATGTCAAAAAAAGCAATGCTAATTTGCACTCTTGATATTCAATATGCACTAATTAAAGCTAAAATAACAATTCAGCTTTAAATTGTGCCAGAGATACACTGATATTGATAAGAAATAAATGATACACATTCATCTGGAAAGTAGCTATTTCAGGCAATGGAGTGAATTTTCCAATTACTCACCTGATCTGTCACAGGCTTGTGCGTTTTCAGGACTGAGCAGTTTTTCTCTCTTTATCAAATAAATGTTCTCTCTAGAATATTGCTGATTTTCTATTCAGCAAGTCTATGCTTTCAACTGGAAGTTTATCTCCATTTGTTTTACCAGCATTTTCTTCTCCCTCTTCAACACCAATAACACAGACTGGTCTCTGTAATTACTTACAACTTCTGTTAGAAAGGTCGAAGAATAATTTCATGAAAACAACCTTTCAGAATCCAATTTCTCTTGTCAGTTTCATCAATTTATATAGTTTGATAGCAGCCTGAAAGGTACAATAGTTTGTTCTCAGTGACTAAACATGTTTCGTACTTGCTGACTGAGCAAGTGGATTTTGTAGATTTTTCAAACCCTATTTATTCATTCTTGTCATAAAATGTACCAAACTGAAAAGCTGCAGAGACCCAGATATGCAGTCACATCATGTACTGGCTAATCAGGGTCTAAACTAATCATTTAACATGTTAAGTAGTTGGTCATTTTACAGGTGCTTCAATAATGCTAATAAAGATCTCTCTCCATCTCTATAATTTAAGTTTCTAAATGATTGGAAATCTTTTCAGTCTTTAAAGATATTTATCTTTCATCTATTTACATTTTTTGGGAAGGATTACATTCTCTTGGTGGGGGGTGCAATTTACATTTACATTGTTAAAACTGAATTTAAAATTGGTACGATATAGCCAATATTGTGCTAATTAATATGACATTCAATCCACACACACACAAACACACATGATCACACAACACAACACATACACAGAAACACACACACACACACACTAATGATTACTTGCAGAAAAATATGACCAGCAAATATTATTGTTCTGAAAAGAGTGTAGCAACAGCTGCCACATCTAAAACTTGAAAATGACAGTTTACTTATTCTGGAGTATTACGTTTCATTATTGTATCTCTTTGTTGCAATGAACTCACGCCAGACAGTGCTTTGTTTGAATTCATTATAATATGCACTTTCCCTTATTAAGAATGCATTAAATGTGCCTAGTCATCTGTAGAACTGGTCATGGACAAGAGACTGGTGCTGAAACAAAACATTCTTTCTAACAAGTCAACATGATTTAGCAGCACAGTGAAAACATTGATAATCTCCAAGTCAATTATCTATAGTCATCAATCATTAATGACATGATACACAAGCTACAGTGTTTAAAATTACCAGTTGTCTTGACATGATCAATGTCTTCTAAAGGATATGGATGATTGGTTAACTGTATGAATCTACTCACATAAGTGGTACTGAAATAATACTGTACATACAGTATAAGGGGACATGAAACCCAATTTAATATTTCATACTGAAATAATACTATACAGACAGTATAAGGGGACATGAAGCCCAATTTAATATTTCATACTGAAATAATACTGTACAGACAGTATAAAGGGACATGAAGCCCAATTTAATATTTCATACTGAAATAATACTGTACAGACAGTATAAGGGGACATGAAGCCCAATTTAATATTTCATACTGAAATAATACTGTACAGACAATATAAGGGGACATGAAGCCCAATTTAATATTTCGAAATTCTGATATGCTCTTGAGAGATGCATTACATCACATGACTTTGTAGGAATGGGGGAATGCAGATATGTTTCCAAATTACAGTATATTGTTTGACCAACTTGCATGTACATGTACATTGTTTTCAGTTGACAACAGCCATAAAAAAAATTTATCTTACATTATTGCAAAGATTTAATTCTCCATATTTATTTGTTGTTGTTATGGGTTTAAAACCATTTTTCAGCACCTGAAGGCTATACATGGAAGCCAGTATAACTGGTAGCAGAAGAACCAATGAAAACAAAATGGTCAGAAACACCATCCCACAGTAAGCTACTTGCAAGCTGTTTCACATACCCACATTGACCATTATGTCCTACATTTTATTTATTTGTCCATGAGTATCTTCATGGTATTGCTGACATCATTTGGTATTTGCTTAGGAAGGGCAATGCATCTCTAGCTATAGACAGGACAATGTTTGCCTTCACTAAACAGTGAATAGGTGTAACTATATTTCATAGGCCGTGGTCCAAGGTTGACATTGCCGGGGTGGGAGTGGGAGTGGGAGACAAGCTCCCCACTCCTCCAAAAATGCCCCATAGGGCTTGCGACTCTGATCGCCTCTGTCAACTAAAATCCAGCTCCTGGCCTTCGCGAGTGGCTTAGCTTCTAAGTCCGGCAGACCATGTTTTCACTGACTGAAGAAGGGGTGAAGGTGGCCACTGGCGCCTTAAAACCAGTCGCTTCGGGTAGATGGGGCTCGTAAACCTTGGATGGTAGCTCATCTAGGAGAAGGAAAACTCTGATCCCAAGCCTCCGCCGCCTTGCGACTATACCCACTCATGGGAAGGCTAAGGGAGTAAATCCCGACAGAAAATCTGGAGACGGAGTCCCTAAGGCGGTCTGACGTTGACTTCAACGTCATTCCGGCAACTCCTGCAACCCCGTTGGTGCCAAGCTGTAGCGACATTTGTCGTTCCCTTGGGTCCCCCAGCTGCGTGGAGAGGGGGGATCTGCTGCATGGGCAACAGCTGATTCTCCATTCTAGACTGCCCAGGCTTTGTAGCTCCACTGGAGAGGACACTCCAGCGTCGTCTTAAGGCATCTGCACAACACGGGAAGCAGCAGTCTACCGGTTATAAGCCATAGCTCGATTGGCATAGAACTTGGTGCCAGGGGCTGCTTTCGACGGTGGGAGAGATCGCCATGTCTCATTAGAAGCTACCGCCCGCCTCAAGCTGGGCAGCCCCCAGTCAATAAGGTGCTTCCCGCCATGGCCTGCCTTCTTCACTGGGTGCGTAGAGCTTAGAGAACCATCTCGACAAGCAGGCCAAAAAACTCTGCACCAAGCAAGATACAAAGAGGAAACAAGAAGACTCCAGCTCTTTGTTTCGCAAGCAGGAACATCAGAACCTTGTGCCCTGGACTCACCACTGATATGCAGAAGATCAACGACGCACGGAAGACTGCCGTCATTGACAGAGAACTCTCCCAACTGAATGTCGACATTGCCTGTCTTCAAGAGACTCGACTGGCCGACAGCGGCACCATCAGGGAAGCCAATTACACCTTCTTCTGGCAAGGAAAACCATCAGACGAACCCAGGCAGCATGGTGTCAGCTTCGCTGTAATGAACACCCTCATCGCCTTCAATGAGCCTCCATCATCAGGCACTGAGAGGATCCTTGCCCTCCGGCTATCAACATCCTCAGGCCCAGCCAACATCTTCAGTGTGTGTATGTCCCAACCCTCTACTCAAACCCAGAAGAAAAAGACCAGTTCTACGAGGCTCTGGATCAAGCAATATCAAACATCCCCAGTACCGAGGGCCTCTACCTACTAGGAGACTTCAATGCGCAAGTGGGAGCTAACTACGAGGCATGGCCCACCTGTCTCGGCCCGCACGGAAGAGGCAAAATCAACAAGAATGGCCAGCGACTGCTGGAGATGTGCTGCACTCACAGCTTGTGTGTGACCAACACCTTCTTCAAATGCAAGGAGATCCACCAGGTATCATGGAGACACCCACGTTCCCGCCACTGGCACCAGCTAGATCTAGTCATCACCAGGCGCGCGGAACTAGCCAGCGTCCTTCTCACCCGCAGCTACCACAGTGCCGACTGCGACACGGACCACTCCCTTGTGGCCAGCAAGGTGCGAATAATACCCAAGAAACTGCACCACGCCAAGAAGAATGGTCGCCCCGCATCAACACCTGCTGTGCAAGCAATCCAAAAGACACAGCAGTTCATCTGCAAACTTCATGAGGCTCTCACCAAAGAGACACCTGATGACACCATCGACTCCAAGTGGTCCCACCTCCAAGACGCTGTGTACAACTCAGCCATTACTGCCTATGGGAAGAAAGAGCACAAAAACACAGACTGGTATGAGGCCAGCTGGGAGGAGATGGAACCCGTGACTGAGGCAAAGAGGAAAGCCCTCCTGGCTTACAAGGCTGCGCCTAGCCTTGGTACATTACAGACCCTCAGGACTGCCAGGAAAAATGCCCAGCAGACCGCCCGTCACTGTGCTAACACCTACTGGCTGAACCTCTGCACCAGCATACAGATAGCTGCCGAAACCGGGGATGCAAGGGGCATGTACGAGGGTATCAAGAAGGCAACAGGCCCACCCACCTCCAAGATCGCCCCACTCAAGTCCAAGACTGGCGAAGTCATCAAAGACCAGGGCAAACAGCTGCAGTGCTGGGTTGAGCACTATCTTGAGCTGTATGCAACCCAAAACGTCGTCAAGGACACCGCCCTAGATGCCATCCCAGACCTGCCAGTCTTGGAGGAACTAGACACACCACCCATACTGGAAAAGCTTAGCAAAGCCATCGACTGCCTTGCTTGTGGGAAGGCCCCTGGGAGTGACGGCATTCCGCCTGAAGTCCTAAAGATAGGGAAACGAGCACTAATCCAGCCTCTGCACGATTTCCTCTGCCTCTTCTGGGGACAAGGACACATCCCCCAGGACATGTGAGATGCAAACATGGTCACTCTATCAAGAACAAAGGAGACCGCAGTGACTGCAACAACTACCGGGGCATCTCTCTTCTCAGTATTGTTGGAAAGGCATTCGCCCGTGTCGTCCTGGCGCTCTTGCAGACCCTAGCATCCCGAGCCTACCCAGAGTCCCAGTGTGGTTTCCGAGCAGGCAGGTCAACTGTAGACATGATCTTCTCACTATGACAGCTGCAGGAGAAGTGTCATGAGTAGCAGATGCCCCTCTACATTGCCTTCATAGACCTGACCAAGGCAATTTCGTCTTCCGTTTCCGGGTTTCTGGTATCTGGTTTTGCCGTGTCTAGCATGTTACTTAGTACTTTACCATATCCGGCTTCATTTCCGGTTTTCACCCGCTGGTTCAAATAGATTGTCTCACAACGTGGTTGTGTCGACCATATTGGACTTTTCTGACTTCTTATTTAACTTTATTAACGCACTATCGAATGACACGCAGTGTTAGACACGGTGCTATAGAAATTAAACTTTATTATTTTTATTATCCGAATCGGTCGTTCCTGCCTTGTCCGACTCCGATTAATCGGACGTTCATACTATCCGGTGGAATCCGATTTCCGGATCAAAAGTCGGTTATGTCCTAATAATTATTCTGGACATTGTGTCAATTCATTGAAGAAAGAGGATTTATTATTTATTTGGAGGAGAAAACATGTGCTCATAATTCATGTGGATGATAAATTAAACAAGAACTGCATCACGTGACATTGTCAGCCATTTTGGATTACATCGTCAAGATTCGAACCTGGAACTATTAGAACATTTATTTATCAGGACTTGCAATTCCATTAGTGGATTATTTTTGTGAATTCTATATTTGTTGGATTTGATTCTCTAAAACCGTAAGTTTATTTATTTTATGAAAATAATTGTACTAAATAAATCATTGTTAAAGTTTTACAAGCTTGTTATTTTTCACTCTTTCTGTGTTGCTGCTTATTCGAGCCTAAGCACGTAACAACGCAGACTCCTCTCCCACCATCGCCATTGATGGGTACAGCCTGGAAGTTGTTGAGGACTACACATACCTTGGGTCCACCATCTCCAACTCGCTCTCCGTTGATACTGATGTAAATGGCTGGATTGCCAAGGCATCAGCAGTTATGGCGAGACTGAACCAGAGGGTCTGGGACAATCACAACCTCACCGAGAAGACCAAACTGCGCGTCTACCAGGCATGCGTGCTCAACACACTCCTTTACAGCAGCGAGGCATGGACCACCTATGCGAGTCACGTGAGGAAACTCAACAGCTTCCACCTGAGATGCTTGTGGCGCATTCTGCGTATCCAGTGACAGGAAAAAGTTCCCAACACAGAGGTTCTGAAACACACCGGCATGAACAGCATGTTCTCCATTCTCAGCGAGAGGCGCCTTCGCTGGCTAGGCCATGTTAGGAGATTGGACCCAGGCTGCATACCCAAGGACCTGCTGTACAGCGAGCTAGTAGAAGGTGCACGAACGACTGGAAGGCCACGTCTGCGATACAAAGAAGTCTGCAAAAAGGACATGAAGACAGCCAACATCAACATAAACAATTGGGAGAGCTGTGCTGACGACCGCTCCGCGTGGCGTCTTGCTGTCAGACAGGGCACTCAGAAAGCTGAGGAGATGAGAAACACAAATCTCGCTGCAAAGAGAGCCAGGAGGAAGGCGAACCAAAAACATCCTCAGCAAGCATCAGCATACACCTGCAGCAAGTGCAACAGAGACTGTCACTCAAGGGTCGGACTCTTCAGCCACTCGCGAAGGTGCAGATAGGACACCCAAATTGGAAGCTACACCATCGTCTCTCGAAGACGGACGGATGCCGATGATTTCATAGGCCACAATTCCAAATGATCTGCTTTTGGAGTGAATAACTTCTTGCTTGACTGCTGTAACATACTTCTGTATGTCTGGCCTAATCTCAATGACAATCCTTATCCAAACAAGTTTCTTTACAACCAGGTCTGAAAGCATTGTGAACAATGTGGACTATGGTTGTTGTTGTTGTTGTAGGGTTTACCGCCATTTTTCAGCACACGATAGGCTATACGTGGTGGTCAGTATTATTGGTCGAGGAAGAACCCAGGAAAACCCCCGGAAAGAACCAAAGACCCACGAGAAGCTACTGGAAAGCTTTCTCACATAACTACATTAGCCGAAATCTTAGACTCGAACCCACACAGACAGAGGTGAGATGGCAGTGATCCGTAATGGAAAGCGCTTTAGGCCACTCTGCCACTCGGGGCCCCTGTGGAGTATGGTATGTGAAAATAAACTTGCAACTGGAACGATTAAGACCTCCTTGCTACAACAAGACTCTCAGAAGCTGCATCTCCTCTGTTTGAAATGACAAACATCTTTTGACAAGCTGCACATCTTGCTCTCTTACTCAAGGAAGGAATTCTGGCAACCAATGCCTGAATTTCTCATGATCCAACCACTTATTTGATAGTGTACACATTTCCCAATCATCTAATGTCTGTGTAAACCACATACGTTTTGCAGAATACAATAAATTCTTGCTATAACATCACAAGGCGATGCATATCAACATGACTTAAAATATTATCCACCAGTCACAAATGGGTAATAGGCTATGTATGTCTTTCCAACTAGACTGAACCAGTATGCACCAACTGATCAGCCAAGTCCATGAAGATAAAATTCAACTCAACAGATTGAACAATTTCAAGAACACAGCAAAAGTTAAACACACCAAACTGAAACTCCATAATTTTCCTCGAGCTTTGGGCAGTTCTTTATTTTCCATACTTTTTCCAAGTTTGGTAAAAGCAATTCTGTACCCCCAGTCTTTTTTCTCCATACTTTACAAACTTTGTATGAATGCTGTCTTGGCATTTTACTGCTATACGGCATGTCAACACTGTCAAGGTTATATCACCCTGGCTACTGAGCCTAGTCCAAAGATGGAGCTTCTGGTTGTGTGTTAATCTCCTTTTCTGGGGTAGGTTATAACAGCAGCAGTCATACTATCAAAGCAGAGAAGTATCCCAATACACCAAATGTTGATACCATCAACAATAATCCAATCAGTAATCTGCCTCTCTTTTGAAC
Source organism: Unio pictorum (assembly GCA_030141615.1). NCBI lineage: Eukaryota > Metazoa > Mollusca > Bivalvia > Unionida > Unionidae > Unio > Unio pictorum. Next base: position 4,787,186 of record JARLTB010000006.1, on the reverse strand, counting down.
TAAAGTTTCAGGCTCTTTATGACAACACAGAAGATGAATATGGCTTTTATGTATGGGTCATGATTGACATTTTAAGCTCTGCTGACATTTCCTTTTGTTTCTGTCAGCAAATTTCATGAAGTGATTTCTTATACTACACAGCTAACTTTTTTATGGCAATTTAAGGCTTCTTTCATACTGTATCAGCTTCCAACAGTTACTGACCTGCTTCCTGGTATGTACACACACTAAGTAGTATATTAGGTATGAATGGGATCTTCCGTAACTTGAATACAAATTGAAACAAAACATTTTAGGAATTATACCATTTATGCTGGATACATCTCTTTACTAAAGAATAACTTCAGAAAGTTGTGGAGTCGAACCCCATGGCAAGTCATACCAAATATTTATAAAAATAGTACTAGCAGCAAGAGGTCATTGTTAGGACTGGTCAGCTTATTGTTAGCATAATGTGACTTAGTGGGAGGGACATAATGCAACACATCTGTGCCATGGTGTCCCAGTACTAGACATTACTATAAACTGCCACACTGCAGGCATCATAGCTATATGACTGAATTTTTTTAAAGTTATTTTAAAATCCAAATCACATACATAGACCAAAATGCAAAGTAAAGCATGGAACAGAACAGAATATTATTGTCACTGACACAAAATGAGACTATAATTAAAAGATGCAAAAATACATTTGACAGACTGAAGAGACTGATTGAAGACTACTATACAGAAATAATATTACATTAAAAATTGACTAAAAAATAATAATAATATTAATTATTATTATTATTATTATTATTATTATTATTATTATTATTATTATTATTAATATTATTAAAAGAGAATTGTGTGAAACAAATGCAGGATGTAGTTGCTCTGTATCTAAAGAATTGCTTTTTTATATAATACTGGTGATAAGGTTACATTTATAAGATAAGATTTATATTAAATTTATTTGTTCATGGATTTGAATGGATATTTTATTCTTACAGGTGTACACAAGAAACTTTTTCAATAATTTAGTTGCTTCTGAAGGTGGTTATTACATATTTTCCTATTTCGATGATTCAATGTAAATGCAGTCTCACATATTCATTTTACAAGTCAAGACTTCATGTTACAAATCTTTTTCTTCATTATGGATTGTGATTTTTAAAATGACACTACAAGTTTTACAAAATACATTTAAGTTCTGACAAACATTAAACATAGAGCATCAAAATCCTCTGACTCTGAACAGAAAATACAAATTCAGCTTCCAGTTGGTAACATAGCTCCATCCTTAAAAACAAAATTTTTAAAAAAAAATTCTACAGGAATAAACAACACAGTAGTGTATAACAATGACTATAAACCTGTTCTGTGAAGAATGACAATCATTCCATTAATGCCAATGAGAAATATGGTCAACCAAACTTGGTGGGTGTGTATAGATAAAGGCTGATTCAAGTTTTGTTTACACTGTCGTGGACTAATGGAAAAATGATTGAGATAGGCCAAAAATAAACAGCACATCTCCTCATGTCAGTGCCTGCATGAATGTCAAATGATATTCATAGTAGTGTTCCAGCCACAAAGATACATGTCTATGTTAAGACTTGGTAATAAACATCTAATCAGGCTATTTATTTCAGCAATCTTGCTTTTACTTCTCCCTGGTCAAATTTTACCAGATCTTGTTTCAAACAACCTTCCTTGGAATAGTTTTATTACAGAAAACATGTACTTTTTACCTGTTTGATTTGCTACTGCTAATTTAGTAGCCATATTTAACCTCATGGCCTTCAAGAACCTTTAGATCATGTCTGAGCTTACAGATTAGGTTTAACACTAGTGTTAAACAGGATGAAAATAGTCTTCTGATTATGTTTTAATAGGATGAATTCAGTTTGACAAAAGTTCTCAAGTTTGAGTTAATATATTCCACTTAAAATAAAATCTATTTGAGACATATACCACCTCGCCCTCTGTACTCAGTCTGCAATCTCTACCCTTTCAATACAACATCACCATCTTTAAACTGCAAACTTTAGTATCTTTATAAACAATCTCATTTTCCTAATGCTTATACATTTATTTGGTCATGTTAATTGCTTTTCAAACTTAAATTGATTGCAAAATACATTCAATCAGATTAAACACCAAGTGTGAAAGGTCTCATCTATACAAGCCTTCAGGTCATTATTCCACTTTGTTCCTCACCTGCTGTAGGCATATGCACTTAAGCAATCAGTTGTGTTAACAAATAAACGGTCACTTAACACATTAAACCCTTAAGATTTATGTTTTCACATGAAATGCAAGTAGGAAACACATTTTTGGGACTATTTCTGAATACATCCTAATACATCGACTTCCAAGTAATATTCCATTAGACAAATGGCTAGTTGTGCTAAAGAAAATGTTTTTCATCGGTTAGTTTACTGGTGCACAAGCAGAAGGTGAAAAGTTGGACTTTTTTCTATTTTTGCTTAACGGACCCATCATTTTTGTATGGAGAAGACACTTTATTTAAAATGTCCACCTTACTTATCTTACTTTTTGCACAGGTTCACTTGTCTGTGTGTGCTTCAGACCAGTCTGCCATAGATCTGAGGTCATAAAGTCTAAAATCTGGACACAAATTCGAATTGTGACAATGGGCAAAATAATTTTGAATGGAAAAAAACAGGTCCAAAAAATGATGTTTTTCCCTCTGTATTTTGTAGTGCAACACAAATGTCCAGATTATTTGGTATCATTGTAGAGCTAAATCTGTCTACCTTTCTATAATACCACCCATTTTAGTATATCATGCATTACTTTGATGCTACACACCTTGGAAGTAGGCTACTACCTCATGCCCCATGAACTCGTTGCTAGGGGTTAATGTGTTAAAGGTCAGGATGAAACATAGTTACTGCCCTTCACAAGCAAAATCAGCTGACCTGAGGAAAAGGTGCTCATTACACATGTAAAGTTAAAGTGTTCAATATGGCTACTTCCATTGTGTCAACATGCAATTTAAAATAAACCATTATCCATAATTGACCTTAATTCGAAAACTTGCATGCAACATGCAAAGTTTTCTATACAGGCCTCAGTGATTATTCCCATCTGTCTTCCAAGGTAAATGTATGAGCAATCTAACTGGATCAATGTCTTTGAACTGCATCCAATCAGATATGTAAGCAGTATATACATGTACTAATTCAGCTAGCTACATGTGGCAAAGGTAAAAGAGGAGGATCAAAGGGGATGATCCTTGGCTGATAAAGATGGGCATGTCCATATGTTAACAATAAGTGGATTTTCACTGATCCTAATAGTCTATTCCTTGCTGCCTCTCGTAATGGTCAACGACTGTCTGTTCTAATTGCTCCACAATACTCTTGAAATCAAATTAAATACACTAATACTAATAAAGATGTGCTGAATTATTTTAGTCGTTGGTTCCATGTAGTGTTGTTCCGATTATCGATTATAATCGATCATCAGTTGGTTGAGCAAACCAATAAGATAATCGATTGTGAAACTCCATAATCGAGTGTGTGTAATGGGAGACTACTTTTAGGTGTATGCAAAGCACAAAGGTTAGTAAAATTCTCAGCCACTAAAGTTGACCTGAAATTTATTAATCTCTTCACAACTACAAATAAAAACCTTATGATTCATAATTAGGAACATATAGTCATTATTACATGGTCAAGTTGTTAAATTGTTGAGTTAATAAATTTAAACACATTTTGTTGATTTGTTGCAGTTAAATTGCAACATCTTTTGTAGTATTTATAAACAATGACAAACAAGAAAATCATGTCCTTCAATACTTTAAAGTATAAACACATCACATATAAACAAAATAATTTCAAGAGATTGTAGCAGTATTTCAGTTACATATAAATGATCAGCCATAAAAAGTTGCGTTCATTTAACAAAGTTGAAGAACAAAAGTAATACACGATGTAATATTATTGTCATTTTAAAGTATACATGTCATTAAAAGAGATTACTCCTGTACATTTATAAACATATTGAACTCTTGATTAAAGATACAACTGTAACAAAAATTAAAATTTGTTCTTAGTAACCGATTATAATCGATGATCAGTTGGTTAAGGGGAACCGATTATCGATTATGAATTTCTGACCGATTCCCATCACTAGTTCCATGGTCATTTTTTAACAGAACTTTTTTTTCTGGCTATGGATGGTGGGCAAAAAGTTCCTTTCCAAAGGACACAGACAATATGTTCTCTAATTGCTTTTGTATTATAGTCGTTACTTAAAAGCAAGATCCCAAACCTGGTTATTTCATGAAAGATAATGACCGAGATTTCACCTCAGCTGAATGGAGTTTACCTCAAAATACATTGCTTTAAAACTGTTCAAGAAGATTAAATACATTACCACATGCAGTCCAACTGGTAAACAGATTTATCAATCAAGTTCACTAACCCGAAAGATCACTTTGTTCATAGTCCCATTAAATAACAAAGATTTTATGTTTCAAGTATAATCCAAATGTTTCATAAAAGCCCAAAATGCAACTCTAAACCTTACAATTATTCAACATTTATCTGAGGAATTTACTGGTATATCCATGTGCATACTCTTTGTAACTTAAGAAATTGAGACAAGATTCTTCAGATGTAATTTCAGTGGTTTTTTTTACAGACGTGACTTCTTAATATTGAAAGTGGCACTCAACTGCTTTATGTGTGGGAGGGAAAATTCATGTTTCATACACATATTGTTCTAAAAATTGATGTGAAACTTGCATCAGGGATGGGTATATCACAACTATTAAGAAATTAAAAGTTTTTGATATTATGGGGTTAGGTTTACTATAGAAGTTGAACTGGAATGACCCCTGAATCCTATAGAGAACAGCCTTTCTGTGCTTTAACTGAGTTACTGTATATGCTATATTCTGTGTGTGGATAACCAGCAAAATAAATACCTTGGTCTGTCTTGGAAATATTTCCAGTGGGAAATTAAACATGCTTTCAGACAATCTGCTGTCATGGGGAGGGGCAGCATTTTGAATGGGGTGTTTTGTACACTGATTATTATCAAAACAAAATAAACAAAATTTATAGACTTAACCATTTAAAGAGTAATTTTTGTCATGATACTTCTCATCTGTGGTTTGAAACCATATGCTTCAGACTGAATCACTTAGGTCTCTACTTCACACACTTAACCCTTTGAACCCTAATCTCCCCCATATTTCGGCACAATAACCCGAGCCTCCCCGGCAATTTTTGACAATTTTATAAAAAGTAAAATTTTGCAAAATAAAAGTAATATTATGCCTTAGAATGGTAATCCACTATGATATAACAGCAAATATCAAATTGTCTCTTTTCAAACATGCTTATAAAAATTAAAATGCTTTTTATTACTATGACTATGTAATAAACTGTCTCGAAATTTCTTCATATTTCATATTTTTCATATTTTTTCTATATTTCACTGACCATCTAGCGAATAACATAACACAGGCCAGTATACCGGCCTTTCGGGTTATGACGGTAGATAGCAAGGCCGGTATACCGGCCTTTCGGGTTATGATGGTAGATAGCTAGGCCGGTATACCGGCCTTTCGGGTATATACACCGTTACAACAGGCCAGTAAACCGGCCTGTCGGGTTCAAAGGGTTAATAATGATGACTCCAAATGATTTTGTGTCCCTCATATTTCATCCAGTGACTCTTTTGTAAAGTTGTATTTTTCCTTGACATTGGCTTATGCCTACCTTAATCTAATTTTCAATAATACCCATTTTGGAAGAATTGTAAGTAAATTTTGACATTTGAAATCCTTTTCTTAAGAAATGCATACAAATAAAGTCAGTGACCTTGACTTTTTGATTCATTAAATTTATGATACAACATGTCTGTTGACATATTTCAGTCTTAAGCTGAAAAAATCATAATAGACAAAAGGAAAGAAGGAACTGTAACTAAATATTTTTTAATAGACTGTCAGATATTCTGAAATGAAAATTAAGTACTTAAATGTTGCATTAAATGCAGCAATGCTAATTTTGGTATACAGAGACATCCGATAGGTTTTAATATTTAAAGTACTCTTTGATAAATAGAGCTGTTTACTTCTACACTCAACTTTGATACAAGGTTCTATCCACTCATGTAATATAGTCTCAGTATTGAAAATTGAGAACCAGTCTGGTAAATAGCTGAACATAAAACCAAGTATAAGTATATAAAGGTTTATCAGTGGGCCATGATCAGTAAAAAAAAAAAACTTGTTTTTGTAGCTAAGAAAATCCCAGATGCAATGTTCTTTTAATGCAATGTCAGTCTTTTTTACTTGGGAAAACTCAATACCAAAAGGTAGCACATGATTCATTAAATGCAGAATTAGCCACAAATTTCATACATCAGTAGATTAAAAAATGCTAAAGCTCATATGGGTCCTGACCTGCTGCAATGTACTTACTGTACATGTATACATGAGAGTGCTAGACCAAGCTACCTCCTACCATATGTCCTAGCATAAACACACTGCATGAATTCCATCAGACTTGTATTGTATTCTTGATGTGCATATTCTGGACAGTATACCAAACATTTTCAATTATTTCATTCTGTCTTAACTTGTAGGGAGATCGTTGATGTAAGTAAAGTTTTTTCAACAAGTGCCTAACTTGTAAGTCTGATCAAAGGCACAAGTGTCACTATTGCTTAGTAGTGTTAGGTCTATTGCAGCATTACTTCTTGCTTCAGTAATTTTGATTAACAAGAATCAAAATCTCTGTAATATTAAGTCATCTTTGGCATGATGTGAAGTCTGTATAGAATTACTGTCATCATTTGATTATGTGTGCAAAACAAATGGTCCAAAATTTAAACTTGCTCTTTTATTTTTATCATTTCATTATTATAATAATGACATTCTTATCAACTTTGTTAATAGCAGCCACCAGCAAGAGGCAAAACTGGCCTCTGTACTCGGATGACCTCTGTAAGCTTGATCACCATTCAAAATTGTTTTTTTTTTTTAAAACAAATATATTATTATTATGTTTATCATGATTATTAATGTGCACTATTTAAAAGAAATCACAAAAGTTTGTGTATGTTGTAAAATTATGTTCCACACAAGATTACTGTACCCTGCTCATTTTAATCCATTTTATAAAACCGCTGAGGCATATGATCAATAAGGAATCAAATTAAACCATATATGGCTATTCTTTGTGACCCATGACCCAAAACATTGCCTGCCTTTACAGACAAGTTTTAAATAGGGAATGATACAGAATCCTAATGAAAACAAATACAAGTCACATGACTTCTAAAAGAACTTTGTTCATTAGAGATAGATTTAATGCACAAGCAATCAGATGAAGATACAGAAGCATACAAATTACAAGGGTCAAAAGTTGATAAAATTTCTGCTGTAATAACACAACTACTTTACAGATCATCAAGCATGCAAATTGCTCTGTTAGTTTTGCTAGCCTAATAATAAACATGGCTGTATTTTCAAATCTGACATTGACACCTTCTGAGATACACTAGCAATGAAACTGGATTACAAAGAATACAAGCAAGATAAGAAATGTTTGCACATTAATTTACATGACAGACCTCTAGCCAAACAAAACCTTCCACCTGATGGGGAAGTCCAGTTTGTATTGAATGAGGCTAGTTTGCTGTACATGCTCCAGTCATCCCTTAAGGCATGACAAATGAATAGTTGGTCAGGAAGCCATATTACTACAGAGGAAAAAAAAACATACTGGAAATCTGCTTGGGGAAATATTATATGGACAGTGTGATAGGTAAATTCTATGAAAAGGTGACCATCTGAGCAGGTTTAACTGTAAATATATACATTCTACTTGAAAGTTTACAATCTAAAACAAAAATAAAAATGCTATTTTTATATCATTAACATCATTATCTCACAACTAATGACAAAAAACTCTTGATTGAAAAAGTGCCATGACCAGCGCAATATAATATATACAAATTCATATAAGCAAAAACATTTCCACCAATTTTATGAAATTAGGATAATTTTAATGAAATACCCGGTACAACTACAATCAAGCCATGAGATGATTTCATTGATTATACAATGGCAATCAAGCCAAGAGGCGACTTCATTGATTTTACGATTGCAAACAAACAAGATGACATCATTGATAAAACAATTGTTAAAAGCATTTAACTAACTTCACTTTGCTGTTTGACAACATATAATTTTCAGTATTTTTGCTAATGTCTGCAGTTACATTCAATTCTCATTCAATCAACATAGTACCATTGTCATAACATACAACTACTGCTGTTTGGCTGATAATGAGCATAAAGTAATAGAAAGTAAAATCTTTCTTTATTCAAAGTTACTTATCACACAAATTTGTTGAAGCATACAATGCTTCAAGATAAAGATGCCAAATAAAACTGAACATCCCTCCCCATAAAATACCATTGAAGGGAATTCCCCTTGCCAGAAATTACCAATTTGTGAAAATCCTGCAGAAATCACTACAATGAGTAAAACTACTGGCAAGAAGATTGTGGAACTTCTGCAAGTGAGGGGCAAAAGTAGATAGGTTTATATTAACACGGGTAGACCACTCCAGTGACCTAGTGATTAGAGTGTCCGCTGCGGAAGCAGGAGGTTGTGGGTTCAATCTGAGTCATACCAAAGACTTACAAAAATGGTACTAACAGCTGCCTCGCCTGGCGCTCAGCATTAAGCGGTTAGTGTTAGGACTGGTTGACCTGATGTCAAAATAATGTAACTGGGTGGGACATCGTGCTACATGTCTGCGGCATGATGCCCCAGTGCTTAGACATCACTATAAACTGTCTCACTGAAGACATCACAGCGTTATGACTGAAATATTTTTTAAAGCTACATTTAAAATCCTAATCAAACAAACAAACAAACAAATTAACATGGGTACGGTTTTATATGGATTACTGAGTCATCCAAAATTATGACATAAGCCTAAGAAAAAAAAACTACTGAAATGGGTCACACAGTTAAAGCCCCTTAAGCAAAATACAAATTCACCAAGTAGTTAAAACTTTCCATTGAAAATTGGAAACCTCCCATTTTATTGGAATAGTATTTAGTTTCACCATTCACTGCCATTAAAATGCTGCAGACAAAACTGCTGATTACATAAATAGCTTTAATTTGGAATAAATTTAAAAAGACCATTAAAATTAATGTTACTGGTTCCTTCTCTTGGACACAGAATCACACAAAGTTTCTTTAGTCCCAAAATAATCAGAGTGAAGAGTATTATCCAAGGACAAACCACCAATGCTGGTTGATCCAGCTGCAGGATTCAAATCGCTACCTTTCAGCGCACTAATAACTGAGCCATACGTTTGGCATGATGGCTCCTGCCTCCATTACTCATCTCTTATGACAGGCGGGATAGTGCATCAGCCCTATTATACATGTAAAAGTCCAAAGGAAGTATTAGACTGAGTTACAATATTCATACAAACAAAGCAACTAACAGGAACCAGATTTTAGTTTTCAAAGTTATTTTAGATAAATGAACCTGGAAGAGTACATTTTTTTAAATCTCTGATCATCAATTGTCGATATTTTATTCGACTCGATCATTTTACACAGATAGAAGTACCATGCAGAACAAAATATCAGCTTTTCTGTCAAATAGATAAAACATTCATACAATGCCCCCAACCCAGTAGATCTACAAAATTTGTGTCCCATATTTCTGCAAACTTATCTAGGCATCTAACATCTAAAATCTGTTTTAATTTACCTTCCATTACCATTACAATCCAGCTGTTGCATTCAAGTACATGTTATGTATATGCTCGCTTATAATGTGCCAGCAGATCTGGGTCTGTGCACTTTGCTAGGAGTAATCAGTTGCACATACCACATAGACTCTGACCTGCATTATGCTACAACAGATCTTTGTTGTTTGCAGTTTGACTAGACTTGTGAGTACATATGGTACTCCATCTAGAATTTTCTTATTGACTGGAGTGGGTGATAAGAGAGGACCGGATTCCTTAAATATTATTAATGGAGCAAATTTATTCTTGGTGGAGGTTTGGGGCACATCAGAGATTTCAGGAACTGAATGATTTGGCTGTTTAGTACTAAGTAAATGCAGTAAGGCTTAAGAATACAACACTGTTCCCAACCTGGCTGATAGGGATGGTGCAATCTGAATCTGTCCTCTTCTGGTCACAAATCTGGCAAGTTAACCACTGTACCATGGCCATTAATTATCTCCTGATTTGCTGTTGGGCTTTAAGAATTAAGGGGCTTTGTTTGCTAACCCTCAAGATCTCAAATGAACAATTTGAGTGATTCTTCGTAAATAATTATGTTAATATTAAACACATGGCAGTTCATTTCCACTCAGTACCCATTACCTCAAACCATCAAAGCCTCTCCTAAGTCGGACTTCAGCCAATTGTGTTCTTTCTTTTCTATAGGTCACATCACTCTTTATCATCATCTTATTTCTGTAGTTTTGGTGGCAGATATACATGTTGTAAATGGTTCTCCACGTTGCATTGTCTGCACAATATTTTCAATGTTTATTAGCAATACAAATATTAAAAGATTTTTTGTGGAGTCGGTGAACATGATCATTTCTGATTTATCAATGCAAACCTAATATCCTATAAATTTGTTACCACAAGTAATATAGTTGCATCAAAGCAGTACAACAGACATGTTCCATCAGTGTGCAAAGACTTGTGATAATAAGAACAATAATTTACTTTATGTGTAACATCCATCTAACTGCACCACAATCATTATGGTACTTCATCCCATGCATGACGTTGATAGGTATTCAATAAACATAATGAACAGATCAATTAACAAGTAATGGAAATGCCAAATCACAACCACTTCTTTACTTTACTGACAGCTACTGGTGGTAATTTTTACTGCTCCAATTGATTTATGATTGCTTGGTTTAGTGATCCATCAGCAAAATCTCTATCTGTGAGATCATGGATTAGTTTCAATTTTGAGTCCTGATGCTATGAGAAAATTGTATCTATTAGGTCATGTTAGACCACACAGGGGGTTGGGAAGAAGGAGGGGACACGCCACCTCATCTAGCTACTTAATGCATGAACATTTGTTGGAGAACATCATTTATGAGACAATTTTATTATTTCTTGTTTGCACATCATATTACCAAAAATCAATAAATATTTAAAAATCAATAAATATTTGAAAATCAATAAATATTTAAAAATCAATAAATATTTATAAATCAATAAATATTTAAAAATCAATAAATATTTATAAATCAATAAATATTTATAAATCAATAAATATTTATAAATTAATAAATATTTAAAAATCAATAAATATTTAAAAATCAATAAATATTTAAAAATCAATAAATATTCACTAAAGTTAAGTACTGCTCTGATATTTTGCCAACAAAGAACCTAAAAAGATCTAATTAAAAAATGATTTAACAACCATCTTTCTTTTCAATTATTATAACTTTCAAATCACAGTACATGTATATGATTCATGAATAAAAATGATGGATGGTCAGACACCATGACAGACACTATCACACACTGACAGATAATATGATAGACACTATCACACACTGACATAATATGATAGATACTATCACACTGACAGATAATATGATAGATACTGTCACACTAACGGATACTATGACAGACACTATGATCGATACAATGACTGATACTATGAAGACACAATGACAAATACTATCACACACTAACAGATGATGACAGACACTATGACAGATACTATCACACACTAACAGATGATGACAGACACTATGACATCCTATGACTGACACTATCACACACTGAACGACAATATGATAGACACTATCACACACTGACAGATAATATGATAGATACTATCACACACTGACATAATATGATAGATACTGTCACACTAACGGATACTATGACAGACACTATGATCGATACAATGACTGATAAATATGAAGACACAATGACAAATACTATCACACACTAACAGATGATGACAGACACTATGACACACTGACAGATAATATGACATACTATCACACACAAACAGACACTATGATGGATACAATGACAGATAATATGAAAGACTGACATACTATCACACACTGGCAGATACTATGAAAGACACTATAAAAACACTATAACACTATAACAGACACTATTACAGTCTGACAGATACTATTACAGACAGTGCTTGATGTCAAAGCTGAATAATTAGTACCTCCTAAGATAACTGTTAAGACCGATCTAGGCTCTGAGAACATATGAAACTTATTTTGTTATATCCTCATTGCATGCTGGTTATAAATATTTACATGAAGCACATGCCTTTGAAATTCTGTCAAAGTAGTATAAAAAAATCAAAGTAAGCAAGAGAACAAATTTAAAATGGATTTTTCCCATACAGGTATATATAATAATGAAAGGTAGGCAATGACATGTTTATGTGGGTGGGATTACATTACAACTTTCCATCAATTTATTATGCTATTCAAAATAATTTTACAAATCATAATCAATGTCTGCCATGGTAAAGCATGACTGTAAGGACAAATATTTCCAACTAATTAGGAACAAATCATTGTGAATCAAATCCAACATCAGAAAATCAGTGTGACCCCATTTCCAATGTCAAGGTCATGTATCTTATGCCACAGAAGTCTCCCAAAAAGGAGACTGCTATATAAGGCTACATGTCAATAGCAAATTATTCTACATAGGACATGTGACCATGAAATTGGAAATGGTGCCATGCTGAATTTTCTTAAATTAGATTTGCTGTGCTTTGTTTAAAAACTTAATAAATTTAACCCTCTACCCCGAGCAAATGCATTGTCAACTTATCAACTTTGCCTAATACACAGTGTGTGTGTATGTGTGTGAGAGAGAGACAGACACACAGACAGGCCGGCAGACAGGGGAAAAATTTTTACCATTTGTTTCTCAGTTGTTTTAACATTTTTCACTTTCTAACTAAAATCATAAAAATTCAAAGGTCTGAATATGTGTTCACCTACACCTGCCTGCCACGGTGGCCTACTGGTTAGAGTGTCCACCTTGGATGCTGGAGGTCGTGGGTTCAATCCCCGGTTATGTCTTACCAAAGACTACTACTAACAGCTGCCTTGCTTGGCACTCAGCATGAATAGGTTGGCCTGATTTCAGGATAATGTGACAGGGTGGGACATCATGTTACATGTCTGCGTCATGATGCCCCAATGCTAGACATCATTATAAACTTCCACACTTAGACATCGTAACGATATGACTGAAAAATTGTTAAACCTATGTTAAAAATCCAAATCACACATAAACACACCTGCCTGCCTGTTAACAGCTCCATTTAAAATATTGACTACAGTCCAGTATTGGACTAGACTCAAAACTTCAAAATTGCTACTCAACAGACAGCATATATTAATGACCTGACATTAAGTTTTTAACATCCGCATAAATCTCAATCAGGAAGTAAGGTGCTATGAAAACTAAATGCAAGATAAGAGCAAGTGCAATGTAATTCAAAACGAAAGCATTGTACATGCTTAATTTAAGTTACATGAATTAATAATACTAACAAAGAACAGGACAGTGGCTTTATGCTATCCCTACGTAGATACATTTTCATAACATGTTCACAAATACTTCACCACCACCATAACACTCCCCCTGTCTTGCCCCCATCCTATTATTTTTTTCACTCGCACCTGCACGACCTGAGAAAATTGTAACATTAGTTTGTCAAAAGATAAAGCGACAAACGTCTACGAAACTTACATACATACAACATTACCCTTTCATGTGTAGCTCCTTGCTGAAAACTTTTTTCAAATTTTAGAAAATATCCATACAAGTTACGAAACTGTCAGTCACTACAAAACTACACAGTATAGCACATAGGTATGGTGTATATGGCGTCGCGCACGGTAAGTGCGCAAACTCCGCGAATGTGTTCTATTTTTAGATTACTTGAACTTTATTTTCCTCAAAATTACACACGTACATGATGCGTCATTCCTTATTCTAATGCTAAGAAGTACATGCGTGCGTATCAAAACAATAAATAGTAACTTCGTGAGAATGTTGACATCGCGTATTGTTTTCTAGTCACATAAATAGCAATGAGAACTTTCCATACTTCCTAGATGCTTGCGGAGGGGGGGGGGGGTATCCTCAACTTTGTTAAGGCCCATTCCTTGTCTCAAATATATATATCTCAAATCTATATTCAGCTTTTGACTCATACACAGCAGAGCAATAATTTATTCTGAATGACTGATCTGAGAATATTTGTAAACTTATTCAAACAGAATTTTTAAGAATGAAGAATGGTACAGTACAAGTTATAAACAAAAATTATAGTTATAACAAAATATTTATTTTAAAAAATACAAATAAAATACAAAAACAGAATGTAAGTATTCAACAGAAAATAATAATGAACTCCATAACGAAGCTGGCTTATGCCCAATATTCTGAATTCAGCCAGCCTTAAGTCCTTGCCTAGAAAACTACAAGAGACACAAATTTAACAAATCATATAAAATTGAATTACTTAATGTTTTGGGTATTTTCTCTGACCAATATCAGTTCGTATTGGAATATATATATATAGGGGTAGGGGGAATGGCAGAGAACTATTTGTTGGTCTAGGAGTAGATCCATATGGCCTGATGATCACACGTCTTTTTAAACATCGTAACTTTAGTGACTACATTTTCAAGGGATAATAACGATTATGCCCTCCTTTTGTGGCCTGACACTTCAAGTGCGAGGATTTCTACAAATAGAAATTGTTTCATAATGATTTTTGTTGCCATCTCATTGGATCAAGTCCCATCATGACTCGAAGGGCGTCGCTCTTCGAAATCAATGTCTCCCAAGCAAGTATGTTTAAAAAAAAAATTAAAATGACATACCACTTGGTTGGGGAAGACATCTTGGTTTAACAGCGTATTTCATGACGCTTCCGTAGATATTTAGCATGCATATTTTGTCAGTAGTCATACCAGTTGATGTTATTATTATTATTATTATTATTATTATTATTATTATTATTATTATTATTATTATTTTCGTTACCTTGTCGATGTCAGCCATGGATCAAGATCTATCAGTTTAATTGCGGCCTCACTTTCAAAATAAATGGCTCTTAATATAACTATGTTTCAAATTTATGAAAAATGACGAGTCAGATGACAGGGGATATAATATCACAGTTCTCAATCCTGTCTCCTTTTTTTCGGAACCTTTTACATTTTTCTCTCAGTATTTCACCATAATAATCCGATATTCGATAGCAATACCAGAAATTGAAGATTATTTCGAAATGAGAGTGAAAGACAGAAGGGAACAACAACATTGTTTTGTTTGTTTTCTCTTGATGACTGTTATTTTGTATTATATAAAGTTAAAATAAAGCAGCCTCGCATTTTATGAGTAAATTGTGCAAAGCAAATAATTCCCAATTATTGTTCGTACCTAAATGCATTCATAGGTAAGTTGGTACGTATACACACACGCGAATGCTTGTACGTACAATTATCATTGCAGAAAAATCAGGACAACAAACGTATCAGTTCTGTTCCATAATCAACTGAACTGAACTTAATAATTGTAATTTCCGACTAAAATGCAAGTTTTTATCAAATAACATGTACTATTTACTTGAGATCTGGTAGATGTGGCATTATCTAGAATATATGAATTATGCCTCATATAATTTATTAACAAATTAATTACAAGACGGAAAGAAATATTTTCCGTTTTTATGCAATATTTTCATGCTTACAAGCTACAATATGTATTTGACCTCTATTCGTCAGTAAGCTGGTATGTCTAGAAATTATCAGGACATCAGCACCCTCCTAGCTAAATAGTGCCGATTGAGTTTTGTTCTTAAAATATATGGAAAAATATGGAAAATTTCAGAGACAAAATTCTAAAATGAATGAAAATATGAAGTTCTTCAAAATCAAAGACCGTAAATATGTATTTCGCAGAATCACACAATATGCCGACGAATCAGGGTATATGACGTGCTTCCTATGTTCCACCTGAAGTAATGAAGTAAATAATTAGTTTATAAAATAAAAAATAAAAACAACCCGAATATCCCACTCATAAATGTGCCAGTTGATGTTATAGCCAATGTTGTCATTTTCAAGCGAAAAGCGATAAGTCATTACGCGGATGCCGATCTAATTCCATGTTATTATCAGCTGGGTGCGGATTATACGCGTGTAAAGACAGTCGTGCGGTTACACTAATGCTAAAATAACTTCTGTGTCCAAGTTTTAAATTCAAGTACCATAATGATACATTTCAAAGTCATCAGAAAAACGAGTAACCAGGAGTGACATGGCAAAGGAGTCGTTGTTTCCATTTCGTCTGTTGACGTAATAATGTTAAGTACTGTGTACCATCCGGAATGGGAAATTAAACATAAAGGCTATTTATAGACAGGTATATAAAATGTCCATACGTTCTAGAGACAATGTCACGACAGACCTTATACTGGACACAGTGAAAGATTAGCACCTATGTATAGGAACAACCTGAGAAGTTTTCAAGGGAAGGTTATGTATGTATGTATGTATGTATGTATGTATGTATGTATGTATGTATGTATGTATGTATGTATGCATGCATGCATGCATGTATGTATGTATGTAAGATCATGTTCGCTATGTAACTAGTGTCGAAGAATAGATGATGATGATGATGATTATTATTATTATTATTATTATTATTATTATTATTATTATTATTAAAAGCGTGGAGATATTGTTAAAAATTCTTACGTACATATTTTTGCAATGTTTTGTTATCTCCTTCACTTTTCAAGCTAGGGCAATCATGTTCTTATTGATGTGGATCGTGTTGTCACTTTTGGACGAGATTACGTTCATATTGGTTGGATTGGGGAGTGGGAAAGATTTACATTTATTTAAAATAACCCCGGATTGACATTGTGTGTCAGAGAAGTTGTATATGTCTCGGTTCAGCAAATTGCAGATACAGTACAATATATGCAATTAATATTGCCCCTGTGAGTATTCATATTCATATGTATATAGCCCCTGGATTGTACATAGGAAACTTCTGCAATTTCCACACTATAATCATATATATATATATATATATATATATATATATATATATATATATATATATATATATATATATATATATATATATATATATATATATATATAATCTCTACTGGGCACGAAAAGACAGACGCATGCATGGAATTTAAATTGGCCCCGGTCTACATCCTTGAAAAAAGGAACTTAGCCCATGGGCCATAGCTTGGAAATTACTAAAATCCCCAAAGTATAATTTTGAAGGACAATAAAATACAAAATGCTTATGATCATCTGACGTTTGCTCCTGCTGTAATCATTACCCGTGTGGCGAAAATGCCTGAGTTTAGATAAAAATAGGACAACGCGGAGATAACTGTTTTACAAAGCTCAGATTTCTTTTTGATACCTGCAGCTTTCTAAGATCACACAAAAATATTTGAATGCAGAAATAAATAAAATAGAAATCCCAAATCCTTACAAGTAAATTCAGTTATTAAAAAAGTGTTCTTTACTGATGCTACACTCGGGGCAATACAATGTTTCCACTTAACTCGTGCAATATCCAAAACGTATCCTCAATTTATCCCGTTAAGAATGTTAAATATCCGGTGTCCTCAATCGTTCAATCGGACTTGCTTTATGATGAAACTGATTGTTGTAGATTATGTCATCTGAAACTTATTGCTTTCTTAAGTCGCTGATATTTTTTTTTTTTAAATCAACATATTGGGTTGAGATGGGAAAGTAGCCGAACGGAAAGAGTGAGTCAACTTACTGTACCGAAAGGCGAAAGGGGATGGGCATACAAATCTTCAAAACAATTTTTCTTCCTGCATAAATATCTTTCGAAAACCTAGCCAATCGTTCAAATACAGAGCTTTTTTTGGCACCACATGTGCTATTTATAGAGAAAATACAACAATCCTTTATAAAATTTTACACACATCAATGATTACAAACCTACATCATACTAAGACAGCTTTCAGTGCGGTGATAGAGGTATTTCACGAGTCTAAGACAGTGCACTTATTTTAAATAAACTCTTACTGCGAAGCAGCAGATGTAAAGGCGATTAGACCTCGAGATAGAAGTGTCCATTTGCCACTCTGAAGGTAAAAAAAGCTCTATTTTGAAAATAAAACCCCTGGTCGAAAAATTTCGCGACTATACTGCCCTAGATGAGAATCGTCAATGAGATCGTGCCCGTTATGCTGTTCTTTAGGTCTGAGTAATCAAATCATTATTATATCAATAATGGCACCAGCTTTGGAGTCTTATACAGCTAGATTAGCTCCAGAAAGATTGGAGGCAATTAATAAATATCTTCCAGTTTGTGATTCTGTCAGACGGAAATTGCAAGAACGCCAGGAGTATCAGGTTGATTTTGCAGAGAGTTCTCAACAATTATATAAACCTATTACGAAGGTTACCGAGAGAGTTACAGAAGCTCCTGAAAGTCTTGATCTAAAGATGGAACAAACTGCTGTGGCTACTGGAAAAATAGCAGAAAGAACTAAGAAGACACGAAGACTTTTACGAGATTATCTAGGTTGCTGTTGCTCAACCACCTGGCAGAGAGGAATAAATACTTGAAGGAATGAAAGAAGTTCGTGCTGAAATAGGTGAAATAAGGATACAAAGACAAGCAGAAAAAGAAAGAAAAAGAGTTGAACTGATTAATAAATTTAATGAAGGAATTATTAGTGAATTTAAAAGTATTGAAATAAGTAAATTACCTTATAATGTAGCGAGTGTTTTTTTTTAAGAGATAGAAATATTGAATCAGTTCATAAATACGTCGACGTTGCCACAACACTAATAGGTTTAGCGAGATTTTCTGATGATTACATAAGATCAGCTGGTCCATCCATGGTGTTTTCTAAAGATATTAACGACAATGCTGATCATGTTCAATATAGTAAATTAAGGACACCAAGGATGACAACAACTAATCCACAACCAAATGATTTTCAACATGCATATAGACCAGCTGATGCTGATTTTGATGTGAGAATAAGTGTTAATGAAAATTACAATTTAGGATTTGTAACACGCGAATCAATGTTGTTAGGAAGACGTAAACGATTATCATGTCTAATTTGACTGTCTCATATATTTGGATTTTGTAGAAATGTTAGAAAGGTTATTTTCGGTGCTAAACATAAGTAATACTTGTAAGAAAAGGCGTTGACAACGATGCAATCTGGCGGGGCGCTGGTTTTGCTGATGCTAGTAAAGTAAATATAACAAAACTCTCACCGTAGATGCATGTAATAACTTCAACAATTACTCAAGGACAAAACATTTTTGCTTTTATGGATCAAGGTGGTAAATCAATATTGTCACGGTTAATAGTGACCACAGACAGTATTCAAAGCACCGTTTGAAATTTATTTATAGCATATTTTATCACAACAGGGTGATTCTGTGCCACAACATATTTTCATTTTGAACAAACTTGTTGTATTTCAAGATAAACAAGGAAACTTAAAAACGAGTAATGTTTCGATGCAAGATATTATTGTCAACAGTAATGGAGTAACCGAAAACAGCATAACTGTGTTTGATTATAATAAAAAAAATGAAGCCCTGTGTTGCGATGTTAAAGGTATTTGATAATATTCGCAATCGAACACAAAAAAGGGTGATACAATATGCGGTATCATTAATATAACTAATAATAAAATTATTTGTCTTGGAGAACCATAATCAAGCGATGACGCTGCAACGAAGAAATACTTCGACGATACAAACCTCCCAATGGTGAACTCGTTAACATTAATCAGTGGTGAATTAACCAATCCTAGTTCTGAGTATATTGCTCACGTAAACCGTTTTTGAGTAGAAACATAAATAGAAACATTAATGAATTTTTGGAAGTCTAGATTCATTTATACAAAGTTCTCTGAAAAACAAAAGACCACCCACAGTGTAGTAAATACAGTGGCGTCTGGATAAGTATTATAATCGCCACTTAATAAACCGATTCAATATTACGCTGAGGTTACCGGTATATACAGGATCTCAGTTCTCGGCGTTACAACATTTACAATATCTACTACAATTCCACGGCGATATCCACTGACTGGGTCTTCTGGATCTATGTTAGTGATGTTGAAGCAAAACGACGAAGCAACATTTGAAGTAGAACCTGAAACATACTCGTCTTGATCTTTCTCTGGTGTCTTGAATTAGTCTCTAAAGTAACATCTACTTAAATGTTATGATAAATGTGCAACAGTACACATACAGTACAGTATGTGCAACGTGAGTGGCAAACTAAATTATACAGCAAGGTACAAAATATTTCAAACGTGTAGTTAATTTTTGTTATTGCAGAAAACACACACACACATATATATATATATATATATATATATATATATATATATATATATATATATATATATATATATATATATATATATATATATTGCGAAGTGCCAAATTTTCGGTCCAATCTATTAAATAACTCTTAGTTCTAGCCAGCAGCCATTTGTTAGATTTATGGGACATTCTGCACAGAGAGATATTTTTCTAATCGGTTCACCCAGTTAGCTGTGTTTGTTTAAATTATACTGACCGAAAGTGACCTTCTAGAAGGGTCATTCTCTCACGAAACATGTCAGAATTGATTTGAAACAGACAGGGTGGCATTTAAAACCACAGCGTGGCATCTTGACACGCTGACGAAAAGAATTTCAAGGGAAAGCGCGAGAAATTATATTGGTTCTGATTGGTCACTGTGGAATAAGGGGTGTGTTCTACACAAGGAAATCTTAGAATATGTATGTCCACTAGTTAAAAGTTACCTCAGTCTTGGAAGTACCTCTGCAAGAGAGGACAGTGTTGAATTATTCTGAAATAAAGTCTCCGGAGGTTATTTTTAGAGCAGTACCTTCGAAAAAACAATAGGCTCAGAAAGATCGCCAAAATCCAACGGTGAGAAGCGCACCAAAAACACGAGGTATTTGTTTCAAATCCACACTTATTATGATGTAACTGATATAATGTTTCTTCGTTACAGATCTGCATGATTTGTTGATACGTTTGTATGAATAGTTTCATTTGTTACATTAATTTAGTAATGTGCTTTTGAATTATGAATTAAGAATTCTTACCTTAATTCATAGTAAGAATGATGTAGTGTTAATTGATGTTGTAAAAACACTATGTGGCGTTATGATTGGAAAGTATTACGTTAATTCTTGAATTTATCATATGGTTTGAATATTGATTGTGTTCTAAAATTTAATGTCTTATTTTAAGTAATGAATTACGGGAATACACGTGAATTCCCAAAATTTTGATATCGTAGATATTTTAGCGACAGTGTATAATGCATTAGGTAAAAGCAAACCGAAGTAACAAGTGGTTTAGCTGAATTGATCTGAAGACATGTGTAGATGATTACTAGCCGTAAAATTGTTATCACTGATAGTAATATCTGATTGTTAGAACCAGCAAAACGGACAGTCTCAGCTATTAAAGTGTAACAAGAGACTTAGGGCGTTTTACTTTTTCTTTTGAAAGGAAAATAGTTTTTATTTGGAGAGAACAGTAAGGAGATAGATGACGTTCAAGACGGGGAAAAGAAATAGGGAAGTCGGAGTTGCAAGGAGCATAGTTTTAACACAGAGGACAAGTCAGAGTTCAAGGAGTGAGCACAGAAGCAGTTCGACGAAACAGGTCATGAAAAACGAACAACGTGGACGAATTTTATTGAACACTCGATTCTTATGATGAAATTAGCTATCAGCCATAAAACGATTGAATTTGTTTAATTCTATATGCCAGTTATTTGAAATTCGGTTATAGTAAATTCTGAAACCACGTGTATTCAGAAGGAAAGGAAATTTCACTGTGCATGTTTCTTTTTTTCTTTTTTGATTAAATTGTTTATTTATCTTTACGGGGGCTCGTAGTTTCTTTGTTCAAAATATTATCTCAGTTTACCATATACATTCTATACTCGAACCGAGCGATTACACCGTGGGCGGTCATCTCCTAGATAGCGAGTATTAGGGGGAAGTGGTTTAGAGTTTTGTTCTTCCAAGTTGTGCAATACCTCTGACAAGTGGGCTTGTGCAACATTGTACGAATAACGCCCAGGACCCGAGACCCCTGTCACATAAATAATATTTGAAGCGTATTTACAGCGTTATACATATTTTTATTTTAAGGACGGCACAACATATATTAAGCTATTAGCAGCGTTATATATACTCTCATTAATAAGGACGGCACTATATAACTAAGCACTATATATATATATATATATATATATATATATATATATATATATATATATATATATATATATATATATATATATATATATATATATATATATATATATATATATATATATATATAGTAATCTTACCTAACTTAATTCTAAGTGGTCTTCTCTACGTTTAACAGATTCCTGCACACGCACACATCCCATAATCAAGCTTAGGCGAGTGCCAAAAAGCACCCACCACGTGGTGACATGGTGAGAGGGTATATATTGTTCTGTTGAAGTTCGTGCATGGGGTGAACCCCCACTTTGTTAATGAAAATTCATTGACAGTATATTAGTCAAGAGATTCGAACGCCTAAATTCGATTCAGGTGATCAGTGCTTTAGCAATGCGCAACGGACACATTGTGAGTGATATACGTTTTAGACATTGTTATAATTGTATGTATGTTCTGCCGTCCATAAAATAAAAGTATATAATGCTGTATATAACGCTTTTCTCTGCTAGATGAGACCGCCGTAAAGCTGAGAGATTTTGGCTTTCATCAAGATTAACTATTCCTAAGCATATCAGTAATGTTACCATGAAGAACGTTATAAATATAGTCCATGCAGCGAAACCAGCACACACCTGTACTAAGATCATGGAAAGTCCCAGCGCAAGGAGCTCTTCGATATTTCTAACAAGCTAATGTCAAGAACAAATGTACACCACTTCCAACTAACTTCTCTCCAGTAGATCTCCCAGATCTGTTTGCAAATTTCATCGGTGACAAAGTACAAACCATTAGAAATAAGCTTGACAACACAATTTAAACTGACTCGTCGTCACCATATATTTTTTACTTAGATTTTCAGCGGAAACCGTTGTTAGCATTTGAACATGTATCTATGGATTTAGTACGTACAATGAAATCTGAAGAGTGCACCAAACTAATGTTAACTTTATCCAATTCCAGCATCACTGCTGCTTGAGTTCACAGATCCATTATTGCCTTCTCTACCTGATGTTATGAAAACCCCTCTCTCTCTCATCCGGGTAATTCCAAACATTGATCAAAACTGCCATCGTAAAGCCTCTGCTGACGAAACCAACACTAAACCATAACGATCTAAAGAACTACCGTCCAGTGTCTAATCTCCCATTCATATAAAAAATCTTAGAAAAAGTTGTTCTTACCCAACTTGTGTCTCATCTGAATTCAAACAGTCTTTTTAGCAATGTACAGTCTGCATATCGAGCTTGCCACAGTACTGAAACTTCTCTTCTAAAATTAATTAATGACATTATCTCTGCTTTGGATTACAGAACGTTTACATTGCAGTCCTCACCATTCTTGATTTGTCTGGAACATTTGACACAATAGACCATGATATATTACTTCACAATCTCCATTGTATTGTATTTGGCATTCATGCTACAGCCTTACTGTGGTAAAAGTCCTACTTGGTCAACGGGACACAACTTGTGTCTGCAAATGGAACACACTCCAGCCCAGTTGATCTATGTTGTGGTGTTACACAGGGTTTTGTTCTTGGACCTGTTAGCTTCGTTGTGTACACTCAGCCACACTCAAGTATCATATATCATCATGAGTTCTCTCACCAACTGTACGCTGATGACACACAAATATACAATATATCCACCCAACGGAAGTTGATGCTACCATCCAAGGTGTAGAGCGATGCATTTCTGATTTGAACTCATGAATGATATGTATCATGAATGACATGTAACAAGCTGCAGATGAATGATGATAAAACTGAGGCCATTCTGATTACAACACAAAGACGTTCTTATTCACATTCTTTCCCTCAAACAATACATATCAGCAACACCAACATTAACTTTACACAACCAGTATGAAACATAGGTGTAACTCTGGACAGTACTTTCGCATTGCACCCACATGTCATATCGTGAGCTAAGACGCATCATCTCCATTCGCAAATATCTTTCAGTTGATGCAACTAAAACAATTGTGTGTTCATTAATATTGGGAAAGATGGCCGCCATCGCTTAACTGCTCGAGATAGGCTCTTCCGATTTTGTGCTATATTTATGATATTTGTGCTTGTTCTCTATCATCGTCTACATTATTGTGTTTCATCATGCATTGGCTGTTCCGTTCGTATGTGTCAATTCATCTCCTTGTTTTTGAAACGAGAACACTTACAATTTTTCTCAGCGGTTTTGTCCAAATGTTAAGACGTCATTTGTTTTTGAATAAACAGCCGTCATGTGACCGCTTAGAATATGACGGACTCTCATTAATTGGATTAAATGACCACACCTTGGTTCTAGATACTACATTGTGCTCAAAGACTAAACGAACTGGGAATACATTCATCATTTCTTAAATGTAAACGGAAGCGAGAAAAGAAACGTTCTTTCAAAGCTGGCCGGCGTAGAACAGGAAGAAGAATTCCAGTTTCTCCCTTTCGCCCGTAACGGACAACAAATTAAAAATTCTGCCTTTAATTTTAATAACCTGGTTCAAATTCCTCTTAAATCGTCAACCGTTGTGTCAACTGTCCTAGGGATACCACTACGTACTGCATTATTCAACGCTCAATCCGTAGGATCACCGGAAAAGCGCACATAAATTGTTCATTTTATCAACGACCAGAATATTAACGTCTTCTTCCTGACAGAAACTTGGCTACATTCTGCAGGTGATGAATGTAAGTGTGCGGATTTAACACCCAGCGATTACTCCATCAAGTCGTTCCCGCGCAACTCTCGAGGAGGTGGAATTGCTGTAATTACAAATAATTCCATGATCAAATGCCTTAAGTACAACACAACCTTCAATTTCTGCCACACATCGTTTGAACTAGTCCAAACAACCCTCACACTGGAACAAAGGTCAGTCCATTTTTTTGTCTCTACCGTCCTCCTCCTAGTAGAAAAAACAAGCTGACTGAATCTCTCTTTTTGGAGCAGTTTCCAAATCTTCTAGAGTATGGAAATTCGATAGGTGGCAACCTAATTATTCTTGGAGATTTCAACTTTCACTTTGACTGTCCTGGTCAACCATACATGTCAAAACTCCTAGATTCCATTCACGTTTTCAATCTTAAACAGTCCGTTAACCAACCTACCCATAAACTTGGTCACATTTTAGACTGATTTCTTTATACACCTGATGATAATATTCTGCAATCCACCCTTGTATCCCACGAACTTTCATCGGATCACCTCTGCATTGTATGCCATCTCGACGTATCAGTCCCTAACCCTCCACCCCTTTTTGCTACTAAGAGAAACCTCCGTATGATAAATAGAACCAAATTCATGCATGACATCCAAGAAAACCTAACAACTTTCTTACATCCAACAGCGGAACAACTTGATAACTGCCTGCGTTCATTGCTTGAAAAACATGCCCCAGCCACCAAATGCGGAGTATCAATAAAAAAAAATGTGTTCTCCATGGTATAGCAGTGTCAGGGACCAGCTTCGCACTGCTAAAAGACATCGCCGAAAAGCAGAGAGGCTTTGGCTTTCCACCAGACTCACTATTCAGAAACAAATCTACGAAGTCGCTAAGAAGAACGTCACAAATATAGTCCATTTAGCCAAATCATCCCACTACAGTAATAAGATCACGGAGAGTTCCAGCTGCAAAGAGCTCTTCGAGATAACTAACAAACTAATGTCAAGGAACAAATGTACACCACTTCCAACAACCTTCTCTCCACTAGACCTACCAGACCAATTTGCAAATTTCTTTGAGGACAAAGTACAAACCATTAGAGATTCGCTTGACAGCACAATTTCAACTGATTCGTTACCATACAGTTATGATGCAGAATTTCAGCGAGAACCGTTAGGAGCATTTGAACCTGTTTCTATTGATTTAGTACGGACAATCGTGATGAAAAGTGCACCAAAGTCTTGTGAACTTGATCCAATTCCGACATCACTACTGCTTGAGTGCTTAGACTCAATATTGCCTTCACTAACTTATGTTATTAATATCTCTCTCATCAGGGGAATTCCCATAATTTTTCAAAACTGCCATCGTAAAGCCACTGCTGAAGAAACCAAAACTGGACCATAACGATTTAAAGAACTACCGCCCAGTTTCTAATCTCCCATTCATATATATATATATATATATATATATATATATATATATATATATATATATATATATATATATATATATATATATATATATATATATATATATATATATATATATATATATATATATATATATATATATATATACTTTGTCATATCTGTCTAAGCTAACAGAGATCTAAAAGTAACCTAGCTCTATTGTATGTATAAACGAGGGGGCCCAGAGTGGCCGAGTGGTCTAAAGTGCTGTCCGTTACGGATCACTGTCATCTCACCTCTGTCTGCGTGGGTTTGAGTCTCGGATTCGGCCAATGTGGGTATGTGAGAAAGCTGGCCAGTAGCTTCTCGCGGGTCGGTGTTTTTTTCCCCCCGGGTTTACCGGGTTCTTCCTCCACCATTAATACTGGTCGCCATGTTTATCCTATCTTGTGCTGGAAAAAATGGCGTTAATCCATAAAAACAAACAAACAAGCATGTATAAACGATGCGTGTGATCACTTTTTTCTTACAAATATCCTTGTACCAATTTGACTTAGTACAAAATATGATACTCAACTAACAAACCTGCAGTACGGATAGTTGAATTTGCTCTATAATAGTTACGAGAATATCAAAAGAAAACGTTCGTAGTAACAAGCGAGATAACTCATTAATCACTTTCTCAAGAAGAAAGACAAATGACAGAGGTTTCTCCCCAAAACAATATTTGAAAATTATTTTTTTAAAAACATATTTATTCGAAAAAATTGATATATTATAATTTTATCTGAAACACGTTTTACTAAAGTCGAGCAAATATCGAAATATTTGGTAGCTGCATATGTCTATGTCTATTTCTTCGCCGGTCTCTACATTTACTGATACTACTGATTTATTCTTCATGTGTTCCAATTTTATGGGTTTTGTGTTTTGCTTTTCTCTCTGTAGTCATATCATCATAGATATTCTAAAGTGCTTAGAGCTTCTAAAGATATGGCGCTATACAAAGTCCTCATTATTATTATTATTATTATTATTATTATTATTATTATTATTATTATTATTATTATTATTATTATTATTATTATTATTATTATTATTAACTAGCTCTTATTATTACATCCAGTCATGCCGAAGTTGCAATTCAGACTTTGTGTGACATCTCGTAAATTACCCCGATTATTATCGAGTTTTAAACCGATATTATGATCCGATCACAAAACCTTTTCCGATTAATCCATGATGAAATTCATATATAAATTTACGACAAAGATAATTTTTCTTTCTCACAGCACAGACTGCTATACAACCAGTATAAATGCTATAACCGAACTTTTTTTCAGTTGATGGTGCCTGAGGGTAACATCACGAGATAATTCTTGATGATGCGATGTCGTACGAACTCATTTTCCATTTTTATAAAAATATTATTCAAAATGATGATTTTGACAATCTAGCGAGATAGTCTTCAGCGCTTTTTATGGCCACATTGTACACACAACCGAGTGTCTCTAATTCCTACACCACACATCAAACACGATTTTGGATTTCAGAGAAAGAAAAATTATATTTGTTTTTTTTGTGAACAGTGGTGAGTTTATTGTGTCAAGGAACAAATGCACACCACTTCCAGATATCCTCTCTCCAGTAGACCTTCCGGACCTATTTGCAAATTGCTTCCTTGACAAAGTACAAGCCATTAGAGATTCGCTTGACAATACAAGTTCAATTAACTCTTCACCATACAGTTTTGATACAGAATTTCAGCGATAATCATTAGGATCAATTGAACCTGTCTCTATGGATTTAATATAGACAATCGTGATGAAGAGTTCACCAAAGTCTTGTGAACTTGATCCAATTCTAAAATCACGGCTGCTTGAGTGCTTAGACCAAATATTGCCTTCCCTGAGTTGATTAAAACCTTTTTCTCTCAACCGGGGAATTCCCAACATTGTTCAAAACTGCCATTGTAAAGCCTCTGCTGAAGAAACCAACACTTGACCATAACGATTCAAAGAACTACCGCCCAGTTTATAATCTCCCATTCATATAAAAAATCCTAGAAAAAGTTGTTCCAACCCAACTTGTATCTCATTTGAATTAAAAGTCTTTTTAGCAATGTACAGTCTGAAAGTCTTTTTAGCAATGTACAATCTGCATATTGTCATTGCCACAAAGCTGAAACTACTCTTTTGAAAGTATTTAACGATATTCTCTCTTCTTTGGATAGTAAAAAGATTACAGTCTTCACCACCCTTGATTTGTCTGCAGCATTTGACACAATAGATCATGGTATATTACTTCACCGTCTTCAGCATGTATTTGGCATTCAGAATATAGCCTTACAGTGGTCGAAGTCCTACTTAGTCAACAGGAAACAAATTGTATCTGCAAATGGAATACATTCCAGCCCAGTTAATCTATGTTGTGGTGTTCCACAGGGGTCTGTTGTTGGACCTGTTCGCTTAATTCTATACACTCAGCCGCTCTCAAGTGTCATAGATCATCACCCAGTGTCTCACCAATTGTACGCTGATGACTCCCAAATATACAAGTCTAGCCATCCAACTAAAGTTGATGCTACCATCCGTGGAATAGAGAGGTGCATTTCTGTGAAATCATGGCTAGCATGTAACAGGCTGCCGATGAATGATGATAAAACTGAAGACATTCTGATCACAAAACAAACACTTTCTCATTCAAATCCTTTGCCTCAGGCAATAAATATCAGCAACACCAACATAAAATTCATACAGTCAGTACGAAAACTATGTGTTACTATAGATAGTACTCTCACATTGCACCAACATGTCATGAACATATGCAAGGCTACATATCTTGAACTGAGACGCATCAGTTCCATTCGCAAATATCTTTCAGTTGATGCCACTAAAACAATGTTTTCATGAGTACTTTCAAGACTGGACTATTGTAACTCAATTCTTTCCGGTTCGTCTTAATATCTACTCCAGAAACTTCAAAAAGTTTAAAACACAGCTATACGGATCATCTTTAGAGTATCTCGATCATAGCACACCTCCACACTGCTCTGTACCCTACACTGGCCATCAATTCGATACAGAATCAAACACAAAATTTGTTCATTGTGCTATGTTTCACTGACAGACTCCAGTCCAACATACCTATCCGGCCTCACCTATGTATATACACCAGCAAGATACTTATGCTCCTCTTCTGACAATCGTATACTCATTGTTCCCACGATGAAAACGAAGTTATATGGACAACCTTCTTTTGCATATCAGGGTCCGGCGATGTGAGACAAATTGCCCATTGAAAGTTGACACTGAGACACAGTGGTCCCTTTTAAGGGTACTCTTAAAACTCACCTTTTTCGACTGCAAGAACAAACTTAGAGACCTAATAATGTTTTGTATTTTATATGCTTTCAGCATGTTTTTATGTTGTCCAATTTCATGGTTTTTGTTATTTGTTTTTCTGTAGTGTATTCATATCATTATAGATGTTGTAAAGCGCTTAGAAGTTCTAAAGATTAGGCGCTATACAAAGTCCTCATTATTATTATTATTATTATTATTATTATTATTATTATTATTATTATTATTATTATTAATGGTGATATTTATTGTTCAGAATCCCTCTACAAAGAAATGAAAAATCTTGCGCATAATGTTTCATAGCAGACTGACAATATTGAACATTTTCTAAATAATTGTTTTACCGTTACGCCACTTGCTGCTCACTTTGCAAGAGAAAAAGTCATGGAAACCATCACTATTTGATTTTTTGAGGATATACGACGTAATTGTATCGAATATGGACATGGCGGATTGTGAAATACTAAGTATAATTATAAAGTTGTTACTTCAGTTGGTATGGCAGCGTGCTATCTAGAAGTTTTCTTGGAATGAGAATGTCCGGATTATTTTAAAAGATTTGGACTTCCAACACACGAGCTAATCAGGTTTGTGATAAACGGACCATTACCGGATTTTGACCTGACTTCATTCGCCTGTACCGAGTCATTCGAGTTTGCTAAAGGCCTTGATCCGAATTGTTATCTTGGATAATGTCATGGTTATTTTAAAAGATTTGGACTTTCAACACCTGAGATAACCAGGGTTGTGATAAATGGACCATTATCGGATTTTGACCTGACTTTATTTGCTTGTATCGAGTCATTCAAGTTTGCTGAAGACTTTCATCAGATTTGTTATGTCTAGTTTGGTAGACACCTTTCAGAAAAGAGGTTGGTACCGATTGAATTGTTCAGATATGTGATCGATGCAAATATAATAATATTTCAGACAGTGAGTGGAGCAATTATATCATGCCGTCTGCAGAAAACGTTTGATTACCCCAGCAAATAAATATTCCGATGATGATAATCCTCAAATAACTGATTTTGAAAACAAAACCGCAAAATGATCTTGGGAGAAGAATAAGCGGTAAATATACGCAAGGAAGATGATGTGATCATAACCTACAATATACAAAATTAATTACTGACGATGCTGAAGTTTATCTTATAATTACTCACGCAACTAACATTAATATATTTGTAAGTCGAGAAAACGATTACTTGTCTAACGAAACTAAATTAGGAAAATTTGTTGGTTATATTGACGCAGAGTCACCGCAGTTTCTCATTTAAGAACGTCAATACTTTGATAAATTTATTATCGATGATAAACATATATCCTAAAACCATGATTAGAGTCGCTAATGATTCCTTCGATCTCGAAAGAAATGTTCAGAATTGCTGAATGAATTTTATATAAGCACCGCTTTCGATTTATCATAAGGCAACTGGAGAATAAACATAATTATTCTGAATCTGTCGACGTTAAAATCAAGGATATTAATTACAGCAATAATCAAATATTAAAACTGTCACCTGCGTTGCCAGTGTATGATCGTATGACTGGACATGTTAATAGGTCTGAAGCGTCAGGTAAAACAAACATTTCGTGTGAACGAATGATTTCGAAATTTTGATATGATCGTTTAACCCCTACACACAGACATACCAGGGGGATGAAGGAATCATGCACTTGTCATAAATTATTTCGGTGGAATGGAGATAAATAGACTCCTCACTCAACGAATTAATGCGAAAGAAATTACAAGGATAATTATTTGGGGGTGAAATATGCACAATATCTGAAGAAATATCAAAAGTATTTCTTGCTTGGTTATTGACAATACTACTGTTGTTGTAATGTGCAGTAATCATGTTCAACCACACCATGTTTTGGATTGTCTTAATACGAATGGCTAAAAATCTACGTAGATTATTATGAAGAAAAAAAATTAGGATCATAAAGCGCTTGATCCAGAATTAAAGGAGTTTAAGAATTTAATCAGACTGCAACTGAATAAAGTTCAGTGTGAAATAATGCGGGATATAATTTCAGAAATTCCATATGAGACGTTCATGAAATCATGGAATCCAGATGATTTGATAGTTGCAAGAAGGAAGATAGTGATATACTTCAGAACATTTTCCTTTGTTACATAAAGAAAAAAATTCAAAATCTACCCGTACGATTGTGTTTCGCCCAGCATATACTAGACGGCACAATATTGAAGATCATATATCAGGACCCTTGACAGAGTAAAGGAGGAACTAAATCTTAGAGAATTAAGAAGTAAACAACTTTTTTTATTCTTAAAATAAAGTGATTGGTTCTCGCCAGCGTCATGCTAGGAGTACATAATATGAACTCAATCCCGTGACCCTTGTCCTCTTTTATTTCTTGATTGCGGAATTTGGGGATTTTTTCAAAACTGCATATTAGAATGTGATACAATCTTTATTTTTGTGAAATATTTTCAGTTTTGGGGATTTTGCATCTGACATTAATTCATTTTGTTTTATTATAACCAGTTGTTTTGAATCCATGTTAACTATTCTTCAGTTCAGTTAGATATTAAAGGATGAATTCATATCTCTGGAAATATTTGATGTGCTCTTATATAATTCGTACACAAAGACAGTTTATAAAAATATTATTGGGATTTCCAACACAGGAGTGTTACATTAGAATGTCACATCTCGTGGTTGTACAAGGAACTGTAGATAAACAGTAGCGACTGCAGCATACGTCATCGACATCCATCTTGGATTTTCCTACCGGACTCAAACTTGAGTCTATTATAACATTTTATTACTGTACTGGGACTTTTGTAATTTAATTCGTGGATTATTCTTCGATTAATTTTTCACTGGAATTTTGGAACTGTACGTTCTTTTCCATCTTTACGATATTTTTCCAGGGAAATAAAATTATTTGTTTATTTTTACAAAACTTGTTGTTTTTAATCATTCTTTCCTTTGAATATTGTCTAAAATATTTCAGAAAACCTTGTGCTTTTCTTTTTTTAATTTGTATTTGAATTTCTCTTGTTTTTAAATGTTTCTTTAGTGAGATCAACAATTTTTAAAATGTCATCTTTCTTTCAAATCCTACCAGGAACAATTAGACGTTTTGAGAAAAGATGAATTAATTCAACTTGTCAGAAAGTACGATCTTTCTGAAGCGAAAGCTTCTTTAACGAAACAAGAAAAAAATATTTTGGTTTAGTATTTGGTAGAAAAGAAAAGAATGTTTTGGTTGACAGTGCTTCGATTTCGATCTTTTAGTGTGGATCACACTCTGATCTAAAAGCAAAAGAATTAAAATTAAATGATAAAATGAAACTGGAGTTAAGTAAGTTCGAACTTCAGGGAAGAAAGGAAGAAAAACAAAAGCAAGCATTGGAAAAAGAGAAAGAAAGACAAATGTAAATGGTTTTACAACAAAAAAATAATAGCAAATGCAAATGCAGTTAGATAAGGAAGTATAACTAATTTAGTTAGGTAAAGAAGAAAAACAAATGAAATTTTAGAGAGAGGAGAAAGAGAGACAGATGTGGATGGAAAGTGAGAACGAAGAGAGTAAATATCAATGTAGAATTAAAAAATGGAAGACTTCTACTCAACAGCCTTTTGGAAATAACATTTTCAGCCCAATATAAACCCTACTAAAAATCAAATTTGAGAAAAGCTTAATTCTAGACCCTTGACGTTTACTACGTCTTCCTATTGCTAGAAAAAGGACACGTTATTTCTGATTGATACAAATTGAAAAATAAACATTATAATGTAGACATGCGTTTTCCGATTGGTCTTATTTTAAAGAAGTCAAGGTTAAGGCCATGTATTGAAAATAACACATTTATTGGGTTTAATAAACCCCAGTCTGATTTTGTTATGGAGAATTATAAACCATTTTATATCGAAGGGTTTTATATCACACTTGGGTGATTCTGCCAATTCCACGCCATTAAAATTTTAAGGGTCACATCTAATGAGAGTGTTCTTATTCAGGGAGCAGAGTGCGGCTTTGTTAAGTCTCTTCTCCATAGTGTAATTGTGACCCGTGATGGTCGGAACAGTGTATGTTTTACCCGTTGAGGGCATTCATTTATTACTAGACAACGACCTGGCTGGATACAAGTTTGTGGTTAATCCACTTGTAACTGATAAGGCTCGCTTGGATCAGATAGTTGCTAAAATTTAAAAAGAATTCTGATTTATTTCGAACTTGTGCAGTTACCAGAGCTATAGCAATGAAAGCTCTTGAAAATGATGATGATAATGAAAGTATACCTTTAGCTGACACGTGTATTGGACAGGCGTTTGATAAGGTCACTTTTACTCCTTGTTTGTATCAGTCAGAAGGTAGGTATAGGACATGAAAATTGAAATACCAGTTTTTGCAAGTAAATCAAGCTATTTTTCAGTGGAGATGCATCCAAGAATGATAAAAATTTAGTATCAACTGTCTATGTGATGCAGCGTGGTGTACTTTTGTGACATGAAAGGAGTGGGGGGGGGGGGACAATTCTCAAAATGCAATTTTGTCAATTTTTAGAAAACCATGGTCCTACTTAATTTCAAGAAAATGAACAGAGTCTACAACTCTGGATTGTGCCAGAAAACATGTTTATAGCTTCAGTTTTAATTAGGACAAACAATGAAAGCTGTACCAGATCACATGTGTCGTCAGCCTGCTGAGGAATGTGTGTATCCTTTTCCTGAACCCATATTTATTTTCATGAAATCTATCACAACTGTTGGATATTCGTGACAACTGTTTCATGTTTGTATAAATTATTTCAACAGAATATTACCATGCTTAATAAATACTAAAAAATTGGAAATTTGTGAACAACCCCATATCATTGTTTACATCATTCTTTGTCATTATTTTGAATATAGCTTTCTAGGACTAAACTCACACAGATATAATCTTGCCATGACACCGTTCATTTAAACAAGTTTGGTATATAGTTTGAAAAGAAAATATAAACACTATTTTTGCTTATCTGAATGAAAATCAATATAGATATATTTATGAAATAACTTCAAGAAGTTATTAAATCGAGTTTTGTACACTAACGCCGTTGACCGACAATGGGGTCAATGCGCTAAATATTTGAGGGATAATTTAGCCGGCTTAGGGACAACTCGGACCAAAGACAATTCGGCCCAACTTTAAAATACAACTGACAAGCAGTCCCGGATTACCCATTAGGCAGAGTAGGCAACTGCCTATGGGCCCCGCGACTTTTATGGGCCTCATCAGAGGCCCCCATGAGACCGTGACCGTGGGTCTGGGTCCCCAAAAGTTTGACTGCCTATGGGCCTCCACGGTGCTTAATCCGGCGCTGCTGACAAGTATTTATTTGTAACATATATTTTGACAATTCTTATATAATATGTTTTATAATAAAATTTTTAACATTTTGTGAACAAGATAATTGTTAGGTTAGTTATAATTGTTAGGAAAAACCGGAGAAAGAAAGGAGTATAGTAGAGCTGTACGCTTGGTCTCCCAAAATTAATTATCAAGCAAAACATGAGATATTCTCGTATTTGAACGTATTTGTTACAAATAAATATATACAGATAAAATGGTTGAAAACTGCATAATTAGTTATTTTGCGATAATCTGACAAATTTAATTTAATTCAGAACATTATTCCGTTTTGCTGTAATATGTTACGAAAAAGACAGATAAATGTGCACAATGAAAGATGCATCTTTACCAAAATTTTTGTATTTTAAATTTCATTTAATTTGATAATGAGTATTCAAAACACCAGGAACATTTTAAGTTGTCAAATTAATACCATTCTAAATATAACATTTTTCGATTCAAAATATTAGCGCGAAAGTTTACAACGTGTATGCCTTTTTGGTCAATCCAATCATATAACGTATGTATCAGAGACATACGAGAAGAGACTGTTCATTAAATATGTAATCGCTTTCACTCAGTTTTCCCTTTTGATCCTAAAAATATAGCATGAAATTATTACATATCTTTATGTATGTATGTATGTATGCATGCATGCATGCATGCATGCATGCATGCATGCATGTATGTATGTATGTATGTATGTATGTATGTATGTATGTATGTATGTATGTATGTATGTATGTATGAGTTTGTGCGTGCGTGAGTGTGTGTAGATATAAATGTGCATTCAAGCTGAGAGAGAGAGAGAGAGTCGCACACACATACAGACACATTCAGAT
The DNA here is from genome assembly GCA_030141615.1 of Unio pictorum. Lineage (NCBI taxonomy): Eukaryota > Metazoa > Mollusca > Bivalvia > Unionida > Unionidae > Unio > Unio pictorum. The sequence continues at coordinate 4,751,179 of JARLTB010000006.1, read as the reverse complement.
GTAGCAGCTTACAATGGAACAAAGACAATGAATACCATAATTAAGATTAGTAATCAGTTTATTCACAACTAAGCTGGCAAAATGCGCTCTCTCTCTCGCACACACACACACACACACACACACACACACACACACACACACACACACACACAGACCTGATATGCAAATAATGCGACTCAGTTCTTAAACTGCGTGGTCCGTAAATCCTACTGCACATGCGTAAAAGATTGTTCACGCTAATTTCCTTTTGGGCGTACATCGTCCAAAAATTAAAAAGTTTTCCGTGCATGGTACGGATCTGTTTTGTTTGGTGTCTTGTTAGCTTTCCTTCCGATACCATCTTTACTTGAGATGGTATCATCTGAGCTTCGTTATAAAGTAAAGTAATCTTGAGGTAAAACTGCAGATTGCTTTTGCGTGCTTTTCGATTCAAACGACTATGCCACCACTCCACGTCATTGTTTGTCCGTACACTTTTGCCAAAAACACTCCACATGGATACCGGCCAAATTGTGCTAGATATCCACCTGTCAAAAATGTAGTCCATCCATTCTTCTAACGCGTCGATTCTTGCCTTTCTTTTCCATTTTGCGAATACTGAAGGGATATGCTCAGCTGGAAAAAGCCAGAGCAAAAACCTTCCTACACAACTTGAATACAGCATCCCGCTGGGTGTATGCCGTCTACAAATAAACAATATAAACATATTAGATTTCAAATTGATCCAGATAATCAGATCATTCAAAAAATAATTAAAAGTTTAAAAATGAACACCGTGAACCATCTTATCTCTAGGTTAAAACAGTGAATTACTGATAAAAATAGATATAATTATCTTTTTATATGAAGAATAGTTGCTCATTTTACATTTCAAAAAGAAACATAGTGCTTTTAATATGTTTTCTCGATCTTTTAATTAATCTCTTTTTTTCACTTCATATCTACTGAAAAAATGAAAGGTGGTATATTTCATGATGTCTTATAATGCTTGTTATTTTCATTCGAAACTATTTGCTAATATTGTAGCTAACAAACTTATAGTTATTCTCACCTGAGCCACATGTCCGGTGCTGCCATCGATGACAACAGTCACATTCCACAGCATGTTGACGAGGCGTCACCCCCTTAGCACACTGAATACATGGGTAGTGCATTGTTGGAATATACAAAGTACAGACACACGGTATAACACTATAACTCATAAATAATAAATGTGCATTCAATTGGTTCTATAAGTATATATAGGCCTACGCTAAACACAAATTGCTCAAACAACAAATTCGAAGGGGAGAATCAATTAAAAGATGTAATAACAATTACTATAGCCTCTTTGAAGTACATCTATGAAGCCTGGGTGAAACATGTGTCATAGGCACCAAGTGACCATTATTTTCTCATTTATTCGCCGATTAATAAAATAACAGATCGCCTAACAAAACAAGTAAGTATTCATGAAAAGGTAAGAAAGCCTTTGAAGTATCCCTCTCAAAGTAGGATTAGTGTTTTCAAGAGGTATGCATGGCCTCTACTCTTGTTGCTAAATTGTAACAATACATCATTTCTATTTTATAAAGATATGTGCAATCGAGTGTGTCATATATTAAGCAGTGTTACAATCTGAAGCCTAATATCAAATATATTAGTACAATATCTCATGTACGGTGTCGCTACTCTTAGAAAAATGTAAACGTGTTCTATATAATATTATCTGTTAAGTATTATTATTTGAGAAATCAATATAGATATATAATTGTCTTTCGAGTTGGGCCGAATTGTCTTTAAAGTTGGGCCGAATTGTCTAATTTTCCGTAAAAGTTGGGCCGAATTGTCTTTGGGCCGAATTGTCTTTGGGCCGAGTTGTCCAATAGCCACTTTAGCCTACGCACCAGTCATCCCGATATGGTTGAAACGACAAGATAGGACTCCTGAATTGATACTTCGTACGGTAAATAGAGGTTACTCAGAAATATGAAATATACATGGATATATTCCAAATTGTTGGAAGCTTAAGACCTACCGTGTTTATTAGTATTGCCTCCTCTTAAGGTATGAACATAAAACTTTTAAAATTTTCAACGCTTCGCAAAAATACTTATTTTTTCTTCCATGGGCCGCTTAATACTATAAACAAGTATCCGGATATGTATTCTGTTGGGTTCCAATGATTTTACATTCAAACGATCCAAATTTATCTCAAAATATGCCGTAACAGCAGACCACTGTTCTGGAACCAAAGCGGCATCAGAAAACGGGAAGCCAGAAATGGTTATTTCCCCTGTCAGTCCTTTACCTACAGAAGGTATTGATTCGCTTTTAACAACTCATTCTCTTTTCTTCTAATCAGGGTGATAAACGATAATCACCTGTCGCCGAACAGGAAACAGTTCCTGAGATCCCATGTCTGTTTCAAAGGGCCATTGCTGAAACTGAAGCCTCTAAAGTACATATCCCTTATTTAATTAAATAATGGCATTCTTATGAGAAAATGGAGACCTCTCGAGGTACCTGCTGGTGTTGAGTGGTCAAATAACTATCAAATTGTAGTTCCGAAACCTTACAGACAGGAAATATAATATTTATTTTCATTCCGCTCAGTTTTTGTGGTGTTGTTAAACAATACATTTTCGTGGGTACTTACATTCGTGGTTGTGCCTGTCAAAGTTTGTATATTAGTAGGTACTTAATTTCATGGTTTTACCTCTGCAAATACCCAAAATAAAGAATACAAACGAATAAAGCTATGCCAGACGCATACGGCGGTCACATTAATGTTTAAAACAAGAATACCACCTGTATGAGTACAAATCAATGACCTGGCAAGTTCAATACTTACACCTTGCTTTTGATCAAGTGAATAACATCAGTCGAAGCCAATGCAGCCAATAACACTAAAACAATACTTCCATCTCTATGAGCACAAATAAAACACCCGTCAAGATTAATCAGTTTTCGTTTGAGCGTTCAGCATAAAAACAGAAGGCGACGCAGCCAACGAAACCTGACCAGTCAGCTATTAAAGTACATATGAATGATCTCTTACTTAAATCACTGTCCATCAAGTTGCACAGTCAGTACTTTCTGACTATCATGTCGTTAACACAGTGACTTAAGATTGGTAAAATTCAACTTAGACACCCATCGGTTTCTGGACTTCCTTACCCATCAGAAGCGGCGAACCCGGCGCTGGCACTTCCTTACCATGCAGCTAATGACGCAGTAATTTTATTTACTGTTATATTTTTATTATTTTGTCTTTCATTTTTAGTATTACTATTGTTTGAATACCTTATGCTTTTTCTATATTTTCTCTATATCCTTACTGATCTCATATATCGATTTAAGGCAGTGAGTATAAAATTACAGTTATCGGATACAGTCCCCTATCAAACGCGTGCTTTGAAACGCTATAAAAGGATTTATAATTCTTGCTTAAAAAGGTTTTTAAAAATAACAAACACATGTAAACGCTAATATTTAATTACCAAATTACAGTATTGACCTTGATTTTTTTAAATACAAGTAGCTGTGTTAATCTGTAGGAATGAAACACTGTCATAAAACGTGGGGGGTGGGTGGGGGAGATGGGGAGGGGGAAAGAACGAAAACAAACAAAAATTGGTCCCCCCACGAATATTGGTGATGCTACGATACGTAGTCTGGCCCATACAACTTTCTTGGCTGGTCATTCAGAAGATATGTCACAAGATCGTGACTCACTTTTATTGGCCAAAAATCAAACGTGATGTTGCCAAATACTGTAGATCTTGTTATATTTGGCAAACGGTAGGAAACCCTAATCAGAAGATATCTAAGTCTCATTTTCTGCCTATTCCTGAATTTGACGAACCATTTACCAGACTATCGTAGATTTTATTGGCCCTTTATCTAAGACCATTATGTGGGCGTCAACAAGGTTTCTAGAGGCAATTCCTTTGAAGAATATTAAATTTAAAACAAAAGTAAAATCTATGATAATGATTTTAAAAAAAACCCTCAATTTGGCCTTCCCAAATCTGTCCAGTCTGATCATGGCTGAAGATTCATGTTTGGAATTTTCCAGCAGAATATATATGAAATAGCCATTCAAATATTCTGCCTATCAAATTGAGAGAAGAGGGGCGTTAGAGAAAAAATTATCAGACTTTGGGAAATATGATTCGATCATATTATTTTGATACTGGTAAAGATTGGGATGAAGGCAATCATTTACCATTGTTTGCTATTAATGAATCAGTTTTAGAATCTCTAGGTTTTAGTCCTTTTAAACTGTATTTTGAACACACTGTGCGTGGACCATTGAAGTTATTGAAAGAGAAACTTCTTTCTAATGAAGATACGGAAATTAATCTTCTTGACGATGTTTGCAATTGTATGTATACGTTGTCAAAGGCTTGTGAGATCACGAGAGCAAATCTGCACTATACTGAATCGAAAATGAAGTCAAGATATGATAAAAACTCGAAGGAAAGGAGTCCTGGCTCTCTTGGCCGTTCCACAAAATCCTCTTCGGTCCACGTATTATCGTATCTAAACTGTTGACAAAAAAGTAAGTGATTTAAAATTACATCATAAATAATCCTGGAAGGCGAAAAAAGGAAGAAACAACATTGTCACATTAACATGCTAAAAGAGTATATGGAACTAGATAGCCATGTTAAACATGCAATTAATTTAGTTGTATATGTCCTACTCAATGCAGATTTAGGTGAAGGAATAAGGATTCTACTGATATTTTAGTGACAAATGTTCGGAATGTATAAATTATGGAAGACCTGGGCCATAAACTTTCACATTCGCAAGGCAAGAAAGAAATGAATTCAGTTATGAATTGGATATAAGCACTTTTTCCAGATGCTCCCACAATGACAAAAAAAGTGTTCCATGATACTGAAATTGTAAATTCCAAACCAGTGAAAGAACACCCGTACAGAATGAACCCTCTCAAACAGGAATACTTGAAAGAAGAAATTCAGTATTTGCTTGAGAATGATTTCATTGAAGTCGGTAAAAGTGATTGGAGTTCACAATGCATATTTGTTCCAAACACCAGATAAAACGTTCCATATGTCCACTGATTATAATGAACGTGAGTAGTGTGACAAAAACAAATTCATTTCCATTGCTAAGAATCGATGACTGTATTGATAAGATCCGAAATCCCAAGTATGTCACCAAATTTGACCGTCGGAAAGGATTTTGGCAATTTCAAGTAACGGAAAGAGCAAAAATAAAATTTCTGCATTCGTGACTCTCGATTTTATCTACCAATATAAAGCAATGCCGTTTGGGATGAAAACTTCACCAAGCACTTTACAACGTCCAATGAATATGATTACCACTGGTCTAGATAATTGTGATACTTACAGCGATGTCGTCAACATCTACTAGGTCATCTCGAAGGAACATTCAGCAAGCAATTCAAAAATTATTTGACAGACTCACCGATAACAACTTGACAATAAATTTAGCTAACAGTAAGTTCTACCGTGCTAGTGTAACTTTTCTAGGACACATCACCGTATAAATTAAAATTATAGATGCTAAGGTCGAGACTATCTCTGAATTCCGTGCCTGTTAATGAAAAGCAACTAATGCGATTTTTAGGTATGAGTGGCTACTATAGGAAATTATATTCTATTTTTTTCTTCTATAATTGCTGAGCCACTGATAAATTTATTAAGCAAGAAAAAGAAGTTTCTTTAGTCTGAAAATGGCAGGAAGCTTTTGATACGTAAAATGCCATACTTGAAAGCGTACCAGTTCTTGCAGCTCCAAATTTCATCCAATCATTTAAATGATATGTAGATGCAAGTGATTTTGGGGTTGGGGAATTTTTTACTCAAGAAGACGAAAGAAAGTGGTAATTATTATCTTGTGGGTTATTTTTCAAAATAATTAAAGACGCAGCAAAGAAATTATTCGACAATTAAAAATGATTACTTGGCTTTAATAATGGCGTTACAACATTTTGAAGTATACCTTAGTTCCGTTTCTTCCTCGATTACTGTGTATAGAGAATACAACCCTCTTCCTTTCATCGGCAAGATGTAAAATTAAAATCAAAGACTATCAAGGTCGAGTTTGTTGTTACAGGAATATAATCTTTATATCTGGCGCATCAAGGGAAAAGATAATTTAATGGCAGATGCACTTTCCCGTGTGTATAAATGTATTATTTCATGTACACTGTTTGTAATCCATAAGCGTTATTTTTATGTTTTTCTTAAAGCTCATGTATAATTATTATACGTAAAACAAGCTTTATCATATAAACCTTTTATTTCTTTATGTGGGGAAGGGTTAAATTTATCTGATTTAGTATATTTTTTTTTTAATATAATGCTTTGTCAGTTTTAATTTTTTGTTTCATTCCATGCTATTGTAATATAAATTTATTCACTAGAGATGATTTATTTTAAGAAAACCGGTTGAACTGAATTATTTATTGGTGAACAATGATACTGATTCAAGGGTAATGGCTGCCAGGTAAACAGGTTTTATTAATATTTTAAAATGATTGGTTGTTGTCAAGGTCAAGATGGAACTAGTGAATTAAGAAGTAAACAAACAACTTTTTATTCTTAAAGTATACTGATTGTTTCTCGTCAGGGTCATGTTAGGAGTACATGATATATACATGACCACGCGACTCTTCCCCTTTTTTTCCCGTTTTCGCAATTTGGGGATTTATTGGATACTGTATATTACAATACAAAATATTCTCTGTTTTAGTGAGATATTCTCAGTTTTAGGGCTTTTGCTTTTGCTGTTAATTCATTTTCTTTTGTTATAGCCAGTTTTGTAATCCATGTTAACTTTTCTTCAGTTCAGTTGCATTTTAAGTTAATACAAATTGATAAATATATCTAAAAATATTTGATGTGCTCTTATAGAACGCGTGGACAAAGCCAGTAGCAGCAGAGGAGGTGAACAGACCAAGTTTTCAAGCAAAAATAAGGCTTCTACGGAAACCGAAAATATCTAACAAAATGCAGAGAGTGTGAACAGACCAACTCTTTTAGGCGTCAATTTAGTAAACTGAGGCTTCCCAAAATTACTTATATAGGCCTCAATTTGGTAAACTAAAGGCTTCCTTGTAAGGTTCCATTTAGTAAAAAAAAAAGACGCCATTGTCATTAGCGTTCACATTCTCTGCTGCTATGCGCTAACTAAATATTTGATCAAGTCCAATTCGGTATCGTGCCCGTGAATCATGTAATGCTATTGTGATAAATCCGTGTGGGATTGTCTGAGCGCGGCTAAAGAAATTTTTAAATTGATTATGATCCATATCGCCACCGCACCAAGTTTGCCAAATATTTCTAAGAGTATGAGTATCAACTCCGTTAAATACACACAGCATATTGCAGTTATCTCTGATCACTTTTGGTATTTGAGTGTAACGTTGAGTTACATATATCACGTCGGTGTTTTTATGTCTGCCTCGGGAAAATATTCTAGCAGGATTTTTGTGATTATCTAACATGATATCATCATATACAACTAAATTGTTAATACTTCCGTCAATGGAGTCAATGCTAGGTGCCTCTTCGATATCGGTTATAAACTCAATAATATCATCGCCGTTAATTTCTTGCGCGGCTTCGTTAAAATCTTTTAACACTTCATAACATCGCTGATCATCTACACTCGGAGCAATCATATACAACTTATCCCACTTCATCCATCTCGTTATTAAATTAAGTAGCAATTGTGTTTTACCACTTCCAGATGGTCCGATGATAATCGCGCGAATATAATCTGGTAACATTGCATGATGTTTAATAGGTTTTCGTTGTCGAGTAGCTGAATAATCAATTACATTCATAACTGTTATATATAAATTATGGATCTATATTGTGTGAAGTGTAGGACACGTACTGGCACAAATGACTTGACGACGATTACAACGAAAAATAATCGATCAGCGCTTTCTGGTAAATGCGTACAATGTAGTACGAAAAAATTTAGATTTACTTCCCTTGGTGCAACCAAGGCTTTAAAAAAAAACGAGGAGGTGATATTGCAGCCAAATTGACAAAACTCCCAGGAACACCGTGGGCAAAGTATCCAGGAGAAAAGCACCTTCCAGGATATAGCTACTGTGGACCGGGAACACGATTAGATATCAGACTTGATGATCAAAATTTACCCCGACCCGGCGAGTATCCAATAAACGCTATTGATAAGGCGTGTCATGTTCATGATGTCGCTTATAAAAGCAGTAATCTTCAACATAGACATCTTGCAGATGTAAAATTAATTCATGCGTTAAATGCTATTCCTGATAAATCCTTCAAAGAAAAGTTGGCTTCTTGGTTGGTAAAATCTGCTATGAAGGGTAAATTGATGTTAGGTGCTGGATAATTAATAATATGGAATTTATTTATTATTCTCCGAGAGGATACTGGAGAGGTTACGCAGCAATTAATAAACTCGCTAGCGCATCAAAGGTGAAAAAAACTACAGCGGCAAACTGGTTATCCAAACAGGCAATATGGCAAATTTATCTACCAGCGCCTAAACAAATTAACTACTCGCATTTTGATGTTACAACACCTAATGAAGTTCATCAAGCTGATATACTATTTCTGCCGCATGACAACGGTTACAAATACGCGTTAACGTTAGTTGATATTGCGAGTAGATACAAACAAGCAGAACCGTTAAGGACAAAATCATCTACTGAAGTAGCTTCTGCATTTGAGAGGATTTATCGACGAGGTCCTCTGCGCTGGCCAAATCTGTTACAAGTTGATCCTGGCAAGGAATTTCAAGGCGCTGTTTTAACAATGATGAAACATCATAATGTCGCCATCAGACGAGGACACACTGCGCTACATCGCGATCAGGCAATTGTTGAACGGTTTAATCGGACACTTGCTGAGCGGTTATTTGGATATCAATACGCGAAAGAATTCATTCAAGAAAAGCGATCCCGTGAATGGGTCAAGAGATTACCAGGTGTAGTTACCGCAATCAATAATGAGATTACTAGAACAATTAATATGAAACCTGTCAACGCTATTAAAAAGAAGTATATACCCGTACAACCACAAAAAGATTTCTCTAGAAACACAAGTGTTTCCAACGTTAGCGTTTCCCAACCAATTCTTGGTAGTAATGTCATTGTAAGGTACTTATACGAACCAGGAGAGCTTGAGGGTGGTAAAAAAAGAGCTACTGATCCTATTTGGAGTGTCACTACGCATAATATATCCGGCATAACACGATCTACGGGTAGACCTCCAATCTATAGACTGGATTCAACTGCTCCTCAGCGGGGTTTTACACGCGAACAATTACAAGTGATTCCCGAGGATACTCAATTACCACCGCGTGGTCTTAATTAGCACCCAGGGTGCTGTCACCCCGGCGTCTATTACACTCAAGACAGGTCAACATCACATTGTTTCTGACATGACCGAGATTGTTATTTTTTCTGTCTACGGTGAATTGGCGAGGATCTTTATCCGAATACTGCCAACGCATTATACAATTGCAACTCGCGCAGTAATTATTTTGTTGTTGCTTCAAAGTGATTATTAATTCAGCATCAATGTCAAATTCTCGTTTATTTTTTTTATCCTGTTGTTTATAGCCAGAGAGTTTTTTTCTGATTATATCACCAGTGATAAAATCACCAGTGATAATATCGTTACCAATGATTTCATCGTCAACAACAATTCTTCGAAGTTGGTTTATTCGCCGTACTCTCGATACTGCTAGATAAACTAAATTTGACCACTCAATGCGATTATCTACTATCCAAAGAGTTGTATCGGATATAGTCAATCCCTGTGAAGAGTGTATTGTTGCTGCATAACCTAGCGTCCACGGGGATTTATCAGAGTTCCCTAATGCATCTTCGACGACGCTGATATCAACCAACACAATATCATTTAATACTAAATTCTGCTTTTGTTGTTGTCCAGGAATGTCAACGTCGATATTCTGCTTTCGTGTATCCTTAGGTCTATAACAGAGTGGTACTGGAAGCGTTGCAAATTTTTCTTTATGTAGCGCAAACAACTTCATCTGAAGTGCGTCTCTGACTATTTTTCTACTCGCGATTATTAAATCATTTGGCTTCCACATTTCTCAAAAATCATTCATGGGAGTTTCAGAGATTATTTCACGCGCTATTTCACATTGGATTTTATCCGGTTGTAATCTAATTAGCGCTTTGAACTTGCGTAATTGTTCATCAAGTGATCTATGGTCGGTATTAATCTCTTCATAATAGTCTACAAAACCCTTTAACCATTCATGTGGAGATCCACCAACAAATGGCTGCGGTTGGCCGTGATCCCGCACATGACGACTTTTGTGTTTTTTGTCAACAACCATGATAGAAATGTCTGTAATACTGTCAACGATACCGTGCATATTTCATCCCAGATTATTATTTCAGGAATAAATTTATCGCCCATTCGATCAGGAGTCCATGTATCGCCTTTCCATCGAAAGAAGCTGTGATAAGTACAGGCTTTTACTCCCCGCGCTATCATCTCTCTGGCGAGTCTGTGAGTTGGTGTTAGCACAATCATGTTTGTGAAATCCGTAGGATTTTCCCGACGAAATAATTCAATTACCCGAGTTGTCTTTCCTGATCCACCACAGCCGTTTAAATAAACTGTCTTGTATCTACAAATCGGATCTGATACGGGCGGTGCAGTAGAAAATTCTGATTGAATCTCTGAGATATTATGGTTACTTTTCAAGTATTTATCATCCATAGTAACGTCTGCGGATTTACAATACTCATGTAGTGTTTCTTTTTTAAACCTCCAATTTCCCCACGCTTCCTTAGGATCTGTGAATTTAGCTACATCTGATTTGTATTTCTCATGGATATACATCGAATCAGTAGCTACTCTAACCGCGGTATTAGGAAATCTATTTATCATCGAGAATAGATTAATACAAGAATAGGCTAGCATAGAACTTCTCAAATGTGTGTATTGACAACTTTTTCCATCACAGTAGGTAACAACCGTACCTAGTTTCTTACCATTTCGAAGGACATCATCTACCCAAACATTATTAGTTCCACTCGCAGATTTGTAAGCTTCCTCATCTAATTCCCCTGATAGAAAAGCGTTCTTACGGGTTACAAATTTCCCTTTTTTATTAAATCAGATATTATGAAATTGTATTCTTCATCGTCTATGATTAATCTCGAAGAGTATTTTGCATTATCAAATCTTCCACCTTGAGTGAATTTACCGATTATTTTTCGTCCGAGATCTTTAGCCTCTCTATTACTACCTTCGAATAATTTCTTAGACCAATCTATGATTTGTTCCTCGCTGAAATTCTTCGAATTTCCATCTAGAAATTGTTTTCGTTGTTCGTTAATTATTTTTTCTAGATCGGGTTTTGGTAACCAAACATCTTTCTGAGCGTTATAACAAATAATAGCTTCACTGACAATTAACGATTGTAACATCTTACTATCGATCATATACCGCAATAGTACAATTGGCATCCACGCTTTTTCATACATATGTCTACCAAGCCAAAGATAACTACACGGATGTAACCCTGTAGCTAATTCGAATGATATCACACGAGCGAACCCGGTTAAATCAAAATTAGAACTGCTAGCAGTTCCGGGTAATGGACCATTAATCGCAACACGAGTCATTTCATGTGTGGGGTGTCCAAATCGTTTGAAGTACTCAGAGCATTCTCCATACCCGAGAAAACTTCCAGGATAACACGCGGATATATCAATTGAAATCATACCATCACGTGAGTATTTCGTATTCCACAATCCTCCATGACCAAATTCGACGCAACTCAACTTCACGTCCTCCAGAAAATTATTTCGTGTTGGGCGCCATGAATTCTTTTCTCGTGCGAAGTGAGCTACCACTGATGGAATAGTAAAACTATCCGTAAGTAGTTTTTCTACAGTAGAAATGCTAGCATTTCCCTCTAAATACTCATTAGCGATTTTTTTCATTCTAGTATCTAATTCTTCAGTTCGATATAATTCACCATTTGGTTTTACAAACTGATCAAATCCTATTTCCGGATGATCATTACTACTGATTAACCATACTGACACAGGGTCGTCTTTGGTTAACGCGTGAATAGCATCAAATAATTTCTCTTCATAGAAACCATCGTTAGAAAATTCTTTAGATATATATCGAACAGTTCTTTCTCGTGGAAATATATTTACCGCTGGTGTCCACGCGTGTTTGTTATGATCAATAATTTCAATTGGAGCTCCTCGCGATTGATATTTCGGTTCGTATAATACTTCTCCGGTTATCGTTGCTACCGATATTGGAAATTTTAATAATGCTTCTAATTTAGCTATATCGGAAATCCTTGCTCCATGTTGATTCACTGTTAGTTCCCATTCGGTTATTTTTTTTCTTCGTAGATCAGTTAATTTGTTTCCTCGGAGGGAATTTGTAAAGTGTTCTATTACCCGTGTTGCTACACAATTTAAATTCAAATTCAAATTCAAATCACATGGTGATTTTATCGCCGTTTTCATAGGTGCTAGTTTTGCAATATTAGGATTATTATTTATCGGATATAACCCATACACAACGACCGTTACAGGATATGATCTCTCGTAATATGGTCTATCAATTCCTGTTAGAATTCCTGGCCTGGAATTTCTATTCACAGTAAGAGTTTGTTTATCCTTGAGGATTGGTTCAAATTTATCCCTGATAAACCATTCACCTTCTTCTTTGATAATAAATTTTATTCTGAAAAAATAATTCCTTACCAGACGTGAAAGTATCTCAGCTGCTCTTTCATCATTCATGGTAAAATCAACCGTTGGAACACTAGCAATTCGATATGTGAAATAAATATATTCTGCTCCATCACACTTAAACTCTTTAAAACAGTTGTTGATTTTACTCAACAGGGCTTTATCATCTCTTAATGGTTTATCAGAGATTCTATCCGGATTAATTTTCGATAATCTCTTAAACTCCATCGTAAAATCCTTCTTGGAAACTCTTTTTTTATGTATCGGTCTAGAGAGTTTCCTAGATTCTGACATATTATAATTAAAACAAGTATTTAAATAAGAAAATTTTTATATAATGAATCATTGCAAATGGCTTATGATTGGATCAAAGACTCCGTGTAACAAATCATGCAGAAATGAATTCTGTGGGTATCATATGCAGAGTGTAAGAAACGGTTCGGAGGGACCTCTACCATGCTTGCATTGTGGGGTAGGTGTAAGAGGCAAGTCGCAGTTATGTGTAAATTGCGGGGGTAAGCGTTATAGAGAGTTAAAACGTTATTATGACAAGCGAAGAATCAAAAATCCTGACGACGTCAATGACGGCAAAATCATAAAAACGTCTGCTGATTATATGAAAAGATTTGCCAATGTTATAATTCAGCCAATTAACGAATTAGACAAATAGATATATTATATATAAATGAGCCAAGAATTTCAAAGACATCCTGTTATTAAAAATTACGAAGCTTCTCGTGATGGTGTTGTCAGACATTGTAAAAATAGGAAATCTGTTGGATGTGATAATGGTATAGGGTATTTGACGTTTAGTGCTGGAGGGAAAAGGTATCTTAATCACCGTTTCGTTTATGAAGTGTATAATGGATCAATCAAGGATGGCCTTGTTATTGATCATATTGATGGTATTAGGACACATAATTCTTTGAATAATTTACGAGCTGTTACACAAAGTGAGAATACTGCATCTGGAAAAACTGGTACTTGTAAATCAATTGGGAAGAGACCCGTAAAGTCAATTAATACTGACAACACGGAGATAGTATTTCAATCAATGTCAGAAGCTGGTAGGCATTTCGATATTACCTCCTCCTCGGTACAAAAAGTAGCAGAGGGGGTTTATAAGACCGCTTTTTCAAAACGTTTTAAAAACAAAATTCAGTTTATTTATGTGGGGAAATAACTCCGTTAGGTATAACGCGTGTGAAATCCGTAGGATTTCCACCAATGACAGAGTTACGGATCTTAAACATGGAAACGCTAGTGTTTCTAACATGATTTTGATTGGTTGTTATAATTAAATAAATCTGAACAAAACACAATCAATTTTGTCTTTTTTCAAGTATTAACAGAACTGTTTCATATACACGTTGTATTTAAACATTTTTTTAAATGTCTGTTTCAAGTATTATATGTGTTTTCAACGTTGTCAGTTATCGCTAATAAACAAACAAATAATTACAATCACTACACCTCTTTTATATCACCTCGTCGTAATGAGTGTATATATATACAAATTCGTCTTTATTATAATTGGGCATTTAGCCGAAATTCAAGTGTAAACAAAACCACACCGTCACACGTGGTATGAACGTTATTATTGACATTCAAAACCAAAGTTTTGATTTTGCGGTTTTGGTTTACACTTGAATGTAGAATAGCCCGCGTCATCCATTGTCATTGAAAATCAATTCATTCACCTATAATCTATTGTTGTACCGTCCTATGTGTATATAACCGCCTACTACACTAGATCAGGGGTTATTGTGCCGTCGTCATCCATTGTCATTGAAAATCAATTCATTCACCTATAATCTATTGTTGTACCGTCCTATGTGTCTAACTGGTAAATACTATTAATAGTAAAACCAAACCGTATATAACCGCCTACTACACTAGATCAGGGGTTATTGTGCCGTCGTCATCCATTATATTGTATATAATCATAATCACCTATAATCGCATTAAGCTTCTGGGTATACTAAGATGCTCAACACCTTAGTGTATCCAGAATTCATTTTGAACAAATATATTTTTATATATATATGAATCTTGAAAATCTCAAATTGATTATTATTGAAATCAACAAACTTAAGGATCAAAATATAAAATTATGTTCAGGTTTGGATTGTGATCAAATTATGACCGATTTCGAGGATATACAATTTGCAGAACAGACTGGAAAATATGTCCTATCTAAAAAATATTTTTTAATTAAGAATATCCAAAAGCTTATACGTGAGAGCTTAGTCAATACGGAAGATGTTAATGTCTTCGTACCATTATGTAGCATCGTTGAACGTGTACGAAAGCAATTAGGCTTAGAATATGAACAAAAGAGACTTATTAATTGTAAAGTGAGACAATTAAAAATATTGATGGAAAACTCTCAATAAAAATTCGTTAAAAATTCGTTAAAAATTCGTAGAATTTTGGATTTTGGATTTTGGATTTTGAAGGTGATGAGCCCCACGCGTAGAGAGCCTCCTTTGTTTGTATATAACCAGTACGGTATATGACATGTATAATCACTACCTAGGTAAACGAGGAAGTAAAATTATGTGTGTGTGAGTACAACAACAGGGAAGTATAACAGGTTGGTGTATTCTTTTTTTTTTACTTGATGAAATACTTGCAATTCCACTCAACGAGTTTCAAATGCAAAGTATTTCCAATTGAAATTGCAATGAAAATCTTTGAGTGGAAATGCTTGCAATTTAACAATAGTGATACTCTTTTAATAATGATAGGACAATCATTGACCACACGTAACACTAAAGAACGACTTGAAGCTATCCAGAAAATATTACCCCTTCGTGATAGAATCCGTGAAAAACTTCAACAGCGGCAATCACTTCAGACTGACTTTACAGAGGATACAGAGCAACTCTTCAAACCTATTGTTAGTGCAACTGAGGGTGTGAAAACAGCTACTGAACGGGCGATATATGGAGATGTCCCTGAAGAAGGAAAACGAATAGAGAGGCCTCTTCTTGGTGAACTTGAAAAAATAGCAATCGAAACTGGACAAACAAAACAGGCTGTACAAAAACTTTCAGGTGATATGGCAACTCAGATGGAAATACAACGACAAAGTGGTATTGATGTCGGTGATGAATCCGCCGAGGACGAGGGCGCAGTTTCCACTACTCGTGGTGTTCCCTTTATAGACAAATTCACTCCGACGGGTATAATAGAAATAAAAAAATTTCAATTAATAAAACCCAACGATTATATCACCTTTGGTAATTTTGCTGTCCAAAGCTATTATTCAAGAGAACGTTTTTTGAAGGACGAGTATAAAGAGAGTAAAATATCACGACCTGACTGGGTTGATTGGTTGTTTAAAATGAATCAAAATATTGATCGTTTAAAAAGGGGAAAACTGGAGTATAAAATGTTTATGAGAGGAATTGAAGATTATGATTTACAACAACAAGAAGAAAAACAACAAGAAGAAGAAGAAAAGCAACAAGAACAACAAAGAAAAAGAGAAGCAAAAACTAAGAAAAAAACCGGAAAGGGATATTCACCTATGGATTTTCACTCTAGTGTTGGAAATTATAGTGTAACATGTCCTGGCAATATTCTCGGTGATATAGCACGATTAGAAGTACTCGTAGGAGGAAAACGAGCCGGGAATAACTCACTGGAAATAATTAATGAAGCAGCTGATATCTGTAGGCGATTATTTCAAGGTGGTATCATGGATATTGCAACATATCGAGATTTCATTGAAGAGTTAGTGGACGGTTATCATAGCGATTAGATAAATATCAATTTGGAAATGCTTTAGCATTTCTATATAGAGAATGATCATACACTACAACCATGATAAACCAACTAACGTCTACGTGGTAAACTCACGATTGCCAAAATACCGAGCATACTATGGAGATGGTCTCGGTAATACTATAATGGGATTATTTTCAAGAATGGCTCCAAAAGTGGCTCCGCTAGTAAAACAATTATCAATGAAAGCAATTGATGTTATCCGAGATAAGGGTATTAACGCTGTTGGTGATCTTGCCGGGAAGGCATTTTCAGCCGCTAAGGATAAACTAACAGCGCTAGTTCGACGTGGAAAATCTTCTAGATTTTCAACGAAACCAGCGGTGATTTCATCACTGCCATCTACTGAGGTTATGCCTGCGCGAGTTAGTAAAATAATAAATAACGCAGTAGATGAAAAACTACAGTCGTTGATTTCATCATCGTTGACTAACGCCCAGGATAACATAACAGCAAATATGATAGCGGGAAGTGGCTTAAACAAACGACAAAGTCGTCGTCGGTGAAATTGCTTTGCAAATTATTATAAAAAAATAATTATTATAATAAATGAAAAATCTTTAGATTTCGCCTCCAATTTAGACCAACGGGTATATAATAAAAAATGTTCAAACAGAACCCTGATGTTGCATTTGACATGGAAGCCCCAGTGCTCAAAGATACCTCTGTACGTGATTATCAATTTTTTGCTTATCATGCAGTACAACCTGATCTTCGTGGAAGAATTGAACTTCAAGTTCATGATACCAGTAAATACTTTTTACCCGCTGAAGCCTTTATTGAAGTCGAAGGTGAACTCGTAACAAATGTTGCAGCTAATACACCATATGCAAATGACCCAACTATCCGAGTTGGTTTTGTTAACAATGGCATCATGGCGTTATTTGAAAGTGCTAGATATCTCATTGATGGAAGAGAAATAGAATCTATTGAACGCGAGGTTGATGTTGCTACGGGAATAATTGGACTAGCGAGATATTCAGATGACTATACTAGATCAGCTGGTCCATCTATGATGTTTTCTAAGGATATTACTGATAACGCTGAGCACGTCCAGTATTCTAGAGTAAAGGTACCACGAGCTACTGCACTTGATCCAGCACCAGCCGGATATGTAAGACCAGCTGCTGAATTTGATGTCATAAATAATATTACTAATTATAACCTAGGATTTGCAACACGAGTAGCAACGTTGCAAGGAGAGCGTCGACGGTTTTCATGTGCTATTCCGCTCCATCACATATTTGGATTTTGCAGAAACGTCAGAAAAGTTATCTATGGAGTAAAGCATACTGTAGCTCTAATGAGAAGGGGTACTGATGATGCTGCAATCTGGCGCGCTGCTGTCACTCCCGCCGGCGTTGCCATTCCCGATGGTAAAGTCATTTTATCAAAACTAACACTGTGGATGCCGGTGTTGACTCCATCGTTGTCAACAGAACCGCGGTTACTGTCATTTATGGATCAAGGGGGGAAGAGATTATTAAGTTGGTTGTCAACGTCTACAGATACCATGGATTCTAATATTGATGGTACACTTACATGGCACATGGCATCAAAACAGGGTATTTCAGCTCCACGTCACATATTTGTTGCGCTACAGAATACTGCGCGGTTAAATAATCAAGAACGTTCCCACATGATATTTGATCAAATAGGTGTTAATGAAGTCTCGTTGAAAATAAACGGACAGCAAGAACCATCCGAGGATATACAACTTAACTATGAAAACAACCACATTGCACGAGTTTATCATCGGTTGCTGTCGTATATGGGACGCGATCAAAATGTCGATACTGGTCTACAAATATCACAGTTGGATTTTAGAAGTCTGTACCCGATTTATTACTTTTCACTAGAACATCTTGACTTGATGAAACAGTCCGTCGTTGATATACACTTCCGAGCTCGTGTAACCCGTCCTGGTGGTATTATTAATTATAGAGCAGTTGCTGTCATTCTCAGTGATAAATCAATGATACTCGAGGGTGTTGGTGGACGAATGAGACTGGTAGATGCACCAGTAGAAAATCTGTAATTGAATCATTTAGAAATGCTTTGCATTTCCGATTTAGAATCAATCTGTTTTGTATAATGTCGTATAGTAATATCAATGTTACGTTGACACCTGGTCAAATAAAAAAATTACAATCAAAATCAGCTAAGCAATGTGGAACCACAATAACGCTGAAATTTAATCAGATGAATGGCGGAGGGAATAAACTATCGCTAACAAAAACTCAGGTTAATCATTTTAATAAATCACTGAAAGAAAAAAAAGGAGTTCAAGTTACTCTTTCTACAAACGCGATCCGTAACATGGAAAAAACTGGCGGAATATTCCCGCTGTTAGGGTTGATTCCAGGGTTGATTGCCGCAGCAGCTCCAGCAGTGGCGAAGGCGGCAGCGTTAGGAGCCATTGGTACCGCAGCAGGAATGGCGTTGAAAAAGGCAACTGGAAAGGGTTATAAAAAAAAGGGGAAGGGTCTAAGACTACCAGGAACCCCGAGTTCATGGTACAGCGGAAAAGGTCTTCGAATTCCAGGAACGATATAGTTCGGGAATCTGCGATTCCTATGTCCAATTTTGATTTAATTGATACCGCTAAAAAATTAAAAATAAAAAATTTCAGAGGTGTTTTTATGAAAGATCAGTTACCAGCACAACCAAATCACGTTGAAACTGGTATTATTAATTTAGATAACAGCTCTGGACCTGGAACTCACTGGGTTGCATATGCGATTGATCCACGCGGTATTGTTTATTTTGATTCATATGGATTAGCGCCGCCGAAAGAATTTATCAATTATATTAAGAAATTTAAAAACCCTCACAAAGTGAGATGTTGGTATTCCACGTTACCAACACAAACAATGCTTGACCCACCCATATGTGGCAATGAAGTATTAAATGTACTTGATGCTATTTCACGGAAATCTTTGATTCCTAAATCTTTAAAACCACCTCATGTAGTAGTGAATGAGTATACTAGCGGTCAATGGATTAAAAATCCATAGGATTAGAAATCTTTTTTGATTTTAGATGATAAAAATATTTCTATAATAATGATTGATATTTGGGGACGATCTTTATCATCGCTGAAGAAACCTGATGGTGAAGTTGAAACTTTTGATAATAAAGATATTAAAAAAATAATCGAAGATGAAATATCTGAAATATTAAACCTAGCAAATGTTGATCCTGGTGAAATAGTTGTATTTCAAGATCGTCAGGGTAAATTGAAAAGTAGTAATATCTCTCTCGATGATATTTTGGTTAAACGACGAGATGCAGCAGAGGATACTATCGCGTTATTTTCTGATGGGGGTAAACTCAAACCAGGTGCACTTGTTTCAACGATTACGGATAAATTAGCAACATATGATAACACGGCGAATTCATTGAAATCACTCAATGATAAGTATGACGATCATATAGTTGTATTTAACCAGTTTAGTGAAACACAAAGAAATACAATTGACCAGATTGATAAACCCATACTAGAATTTTTTGGAAATCCACCAGTAACGGCACCAAAACTCACCACAATAAAAGATTCTTTGTTGGAACTAACAACTCTTCAATCCGAATATGATAAACACGTGAGACAGTTTTCAATGTTTCGTAAAAACATCGTTGATAAATTTATTGTAACCCCGTTTGATAAAGTTGAAATAACTCTTCCTAATATTAAAAAATCCCTTGATGAGCTTAAAACATTCAATAATGCAATAAGGGATGATGCAACGAGGATGATAAGCGTCATTGAAAAAACAAAAATTCCTCATGATAAATCTATCGTCAACAACGTAGTATACACGATTCAACACGGTTCATTTATGTGGACTCCCACAAATAACATTTTAAACATAACCGCAGCAGTCAAGGGTATTTATCGATTAACAATAGTATCACCGACTCAATTCAATATATCATCAAGTAGTTCATCTGGAGCCAATAATACGATATCAACGATCATCGACAAGGATACAACTGAACAATTCACGATAACGACTACAGATAGAAATCTAGCCAGGGTTTCAGTAACGTGGTACGTAGAATTCGTAGTGGATTTAAGTAAACAATTAAACTGAAAGGAAAATCCTTCGGATTTCGCAATTGAAAATGCTAGCGCTTTTAAAATAAAATGACTCCATCATCGAATCAGTATCGCTATGATCAAGTCAGAGAATTTCAAACTAAACTCAATTCTCTCTGTGAGGAGTATCAAATAAAAAAAAAAAAATACCAACGAAGAATAACCGCAGTTGATGTCACTGTGTATTCAGTGTCGGGAATAATCACTACTGCTGGGATAATACTGTCTTCGGTTACAATGATTGCTCCGGTTGTAGTACCAATAGTTATTTCTTCGATAGCTACAATCGCCGGGATATTAACCGGGATCACAAAAAAACTATCATCGTGTAGCCAGAGTAAACTACATAATTATATAATAAAATTTCATATTGCATCTGCCGGTTACTCGCAATTATCCTCGTTAATATCATCATCACTCGACGACACAACAATATCAGATAGCGAATTCTCAACGATGGCGGAATTGTATAAAACAACAATGCTAAAATTAGAGAGAGATGATAATAATAATGACATCACCGCAAGAACTACTTCAACAAATAGTAGAGAATACAACACCGGTGAAAACAAGCACGATATCAGTAACCTCAACACATCCTAAATTTAGTGTGAATTTCCCGATTCCCGTTCCCGTGAGCGAGATCGCACTAGCAAAACTACGAGTGTATCATAGCTGGCCTAATATTAGATCGGTAGCATTTGGTGGTCAACAACCAAATAATTCCTTGGTGTTCGCGTGGAAAAATCGTGAAGATGGAACCCCAGACTGGAACGTTGTCTCGTTACCAACTGGGTCATACCAAATCGAACAGATCAACGCTGAATTTCAACGCAGAATAAAATCTCTCACTGGAAAAGAATCAAAAATCGCTATAACAGTTCATGAACCAACATTATCATCTGCTATCGAGATTAATTCCCCTGGGTATGTTGTAGATATTTATCAGAGTTCTATAAGATCAGTGTTAGGATGGCCTGAATTACCACCGGATAACTCGCGAGAAAATTCGAAGGATTTTCCACCCGAACCTAAGAAATCCGATTATATCACCAACAAAATAAAACCCGTCAATGAAGTCAAGAGTTATCAAGATTATGCTCCCGATAAGTTCTTAAATAAAAAAATTTTTGAATCAATTTATGTTCCTCTCATTGACGGAAATTTCACAGCAATGAATAATGATTTTTCACTACTGCTAATATCTCTTAAATCCGGCTCTCTCACTAAAGACGAGTTTATCAGCATCGTAGAAACGGGTAATAAAATCATCTATGATATGAAAATATTTCACTCGATAATTATTCAAGAAGTATTAAATGAAGAGATATTACATGATAAGTTTGCGGATCTATACAATATTAATAAAACGGAGATTAAAGATTTTAAAATCCCTGGATATAACCCGGATAAACTAAAGAAACAACTTGACGATGCTATTGATATTGGGTTCAAAAGAATCCACGATAATTGGAAAAAATCGAAGAATCCTACAGCAAATATTCTGAAATTTAATAATGATCCAGAAGGCGGCGGTAGACATATTGCTCCGAACAATGTGAATATTTCAACGGTGATTGCGCTCAATTTAGTATGTGACGTTATCGAAGGAAATTATCAAATAAATCTCGAACAATCAAATCAAGCTCAGCAAGGATATATTTTATACTCATTTGCACCAACGGCTCCTCCAGGATTTCTAATTATTGAAGACCCAACTAATCTAGTCTATATGCGATGTCATAATAATTTGTTAACGAGAATTAATTTCAAACTCACTGACCAATCTAATAATCTGATTGATTTACGAGGTGAGGTTTTACAAATTAGTTTGTTTGTGAAATCCTAAAAGGATTTTGAAGTAAAAAAATTGTTAGTAAAAATCGAAGATTTTCATAGCAGCAGAGAATGTGAACGCTAATGACAATGGCGTCTTTTTTTTTTACTAAATGGAACCTTACAAGGAAGCCTTTAGTTTACCAAATTGAGGCCTATATAAGTAATTTTGGGAAGCCTCAGTTTACTAAATTGACGCCTAAAAGAGTTGGTCTGTTCACACTCTCTGCATTTTGTTAGATATTTTCGGTTTCCGTAGAAGCCTTATTTTTGCTTGAAAACTTGGTCTGTTCACCTCCTCTGCTGCTCCAGTGTATCAAAATGTATTTGGATTTCCAACACCAGAATGCCAATCTTGTGATTCTACAAGAAAATGTAGATAAACAGTAGAGACAGCAACATGCGTCATCATCTTCCATCTTGAATTTTCCAACAGGTGTCGAATTTGAATCTATTAGAACAATTCATTACTGTACTGGTACTTTTGTAATTTAATTCGTGGATTATTCTTGGATTATTTTGGTTTTGATTCTTACAACTGTATATTCTTTTTTAATTTTTGCCATGTTTTTCCATTAAAGAAAATGATTTGTTAAATTGTTCAAAGCTTGTTTTTCCCCACTCATTTTGTTACCGTTTATTAGAGCATATACTCGTAAATCGTCACACTCAAAATAGGATCATTTGTTCTTTTTTACCACCATCAAGTTCAGCAGGTTCACATAAATATTTTATAGTCACATTACCTAATGCTGGTTGTTTTAAAATATTATGTTGTTATATTGGTATATGGTTTTTTTGTGATCGCATCAAAACATTTCAGTGATGTTGAACGAGTAATTTCAATTTTTCATTCAGCTGTCACACTTGGTAGCCTTGCTACCAGTTCACGATATATCACATCTTTTTTTAAAACTTTGTTCATGGATATTTCCTTTTCAAATTGATTTCCGAATAACATCTTAGCAAGTGTTTAGTTAAAAATTCAACGAGTGTCTGATCAGATCACGATGAATTGCGTTATAGTCCGATTTTGACGCTATGTTTTTTTTCTTCATCAGAGATGATACTGCACCAAGAAATGTTTTGCCAGGATCAATCTGTAGCAACTGAGTCCATCACAATAGAACTCGTTCATAAATTCGTTCCAAAGTAGACGAAACGTCAGCCGCTGTTTTAGTTGATAACGTCTCTGCTTCTTTATTTATATTTGTAACGTCAACAACAGTTACGCGCATTTATTTGTATATTGACGTCATCCAATTTTAATGGTATCATGTGGCAAAAACAAAATATCCGCCTGATAACTTCATTAGGAGAACTGACATTAAAATGTGCGTACTGATGTTTTTGGTGGTCTTGCCTGTCGTGTTGATGTATCTCATTATTAAATTGGCCATCTTGCCTGTCGTGCCTAACCAGTTTGCGGCAACCGAAAGTGTAATACTTGCTGCATCAGCGAGTCTACTAATCACTGCTCTACCCATCCAATTTG
This sequence comes from Unio pictorum, assembly GCA_030141615.1. Lineage (NCBI taxonomy): Eukaryota > Metazoa > Mollusca > Bivalvia > Unionida > Unionidae > Unio > Unio pictorum. Next base: position 4,727,212 of record JARLTB010000006.1, on the reverse strand, counting down.
CTCTTGGACTATAATAAATCCATTGAATTACATAAATAGTCGGTTGATTAATTACCAAGCCCTAGCATTACTTTACCTTTCATCGCTGATCTTACCAACCAATTATCTCATGATTCTCTGAATGATTAATTTTTTATGGAATTTAAATGATTGAATCAACTTAACATCTGCAAGATGACGTTGTTTCAAATCTTAATTTTCATGTGCTACATCATGAACGTGACATGCTTGATCAATCGAATTTATTGGATACTCTATAGGTTTTAGTCGATTTTATTCTTCAAGTCGGATATCAAGTCGGGTTCTAGGTCAAGAGAGACACATTTATATCTTTTGTACCACGTTTCATACATTTATATGTAAATGCAAATAGCGATCTTTTGCCATGAAGTTTTTAAAATCCACTTGTGAGGGTGGATACTCTGCATCGAACACAAGTTCATATAATTTCTGTAACTTGGATGTCATTGATTTCTCTGTGACACGAAAGCAAGAACGAGTCAAACATCATCCAGCGCTACCAAATTCCATCAGAGCAATTATCATTGGCACATCTGGGTAAGACAAGACACAATTATCATTTAATTTAATAATGAGATACATCAAGTGTGATACATTATATTTAGTAGCACCATCCGTAGATGATCAGAGATGATACGATGTTCTTGAAGATTGTAATGAAAATGCTAAAATTGTTGGACGAGGATGGCAATAATATCATTGATTTTATGGCTGATATTGATGAGGTCCCATCTGTAGATGATTTAGACGGTTTTGTTAATAATTTTGTTTTTTACGATGATGTAATGCTGGACAATGAATCAACTCCAGCAAGAATATATTATCGAAGAAGTTATACAATACTGATATCATCTATGTTACTTAGAGATATACACAAATACATAAAGTGCTTAGAGATAACTGTAATATTTCATCTGTATTTAATGAAGTTGATGCACATACTCTGCGAAATATTTATCAGATTTGGTGTTCAGTGGATATGGACATAATAAGTTTGAAAACTTGTTTTCACTTGCGTATGCTACCTCACACAAGTTAATAACAATAAATGTACATGATCCTAGGTCACGATATCGTGTAGATCTTGGACAAAATTTTCAGTTAAGAAATATCATCTAGTCTGATATATTAACGGTTTAAATACTCAAACCTAAAGATCAGCAGAAAGGGTGCGACCTAAATGCAGTGTCCAATCAAGGGCAGTATAGTCGCGAACTTTTCGATCCGAGAAGGTTTTATTTTCAAAATGGAGCATTTTTGTTATACCTTTAAATTGGCAAATAGACACTCTATCTCAAGGTATGTTCTCCTTTTCTGCTGCTGCAGGTCACAATTGACACGATCATTACCTCATGTATAAACTTCACTTTCACATACGTATTGTGAACCATGACAGAGATTCGATACAAAATGGCATGCTTGCGACTTCTGTCTTTTCTTAAGCAACACAGATGCAAAATTCTTATATAATTTTAATAATGCCAGCATAGGTGCTCGCAGATAATGTTTGGGGGTGGGTCGGGAAGGGTTGGGGAGAAAGCCAAAATCCAACGAACGAGTTTGCAATGTGACGTCAATAGGGTCAAGAGGTGAGGTAACGAAACATAAGATTTCCCATACAAAGTTAGACGTTGTTAGTCGTGGACGCCCAGTAGCAAGTATATCTTGTTAGCAACCAAGCGAAACAAAAATTACAACAATGGACACAAACACATTTTATCAGTTATATAAATGAAAATTAAAAAGGATATGATATAAACTATAGGCTCGGAGAAATATTCAAGGAATGAAATGCCCGAAAGAAACAGTTTCTCCAAGAAACCGCTGTACACGAAAAAAGTGAAAACTTTTCTGGAAAATGAAGGCGATACATTTCAGTTTACTTAGAACTAGCACCTGTGGTGGAAGGGTCTAACAAATCCGTTAAGACTATAATGTGGAAGGATTTCAATCGAAATGGAACATGAAAACGAGTTGACATTTTAGAAAAGCAATATGATGGTTACATCGACACTCGTGAGGAATGACAGGATTCCAAATGAAGCGAGCAATGAAAAGAGCGTATTGAATTATTAACTAAAAGCATGTCAAGAATAGTGCGAGAAAAGCAAGTCAAATTATTCATAAAAAGCATGAGATATTATTTATCGAAAATGCATGTCTAATTATTGATAAAAAAACATATCAAATTATTGATAAAAAACCATATCAAATTATTGATCAAAACAAGCATGAATAATTGTTGATCAATCTGTTCTATCTGGCTTAAATTGAGAAGTACTCTACGTGGCATTGGTCTCAGATTAATTAATGTACAATGCATTGTTTTGTTTTGTTTTTTCTTACTATTTTTAAAAATATTTATTTCTTATTTTAAAAAAGAATATTTTCAAAGAAGAGAAACTTACTGCAGATTAATTATTGTAAAGTATTTACTTGAGATGAATTTACTTTCCATATACAGTAGTTTACAAACTGTCTTCCCAACTATTCCCAATTCTATATAATTACGTTTCAACATGATCTTATTCCATTGCATGACCATACTACTGTAATAGTGCTGTCAATCTACGTTATACTGCATTCACTGTGAGAGAAACAAAAATCGCCCATGGCTGATGTACAAGCATGCAAAATAAGTTCTAATATTTTCCTCATAGGTTGCTAATTGTAACTGGGTATAACAAAGAACTTGTCTTGGTTATAGCAAAGAATTTTCTTGAAAGCTAAGAGAAATGAAAGTCTTGGTGCTCATAAATTTTTGTTTATTTGTTATTGTTATTGTTATTGTTACATTTGTGGGATGGATGTCAAGTTAACATTAAAATAATCAAGGCAGATCAATTAACTTTCAGAAATGCATAAACTGTACCGCGTGTCATGATTATTATTGCTACTATATCTGATGGAGACTGAATACAGAAACATTTTTGATCACACGACTATCATCTGTCCAGCTTTTCTGTGATTAACAGTAGAAAGCACACATTCAAACATTAAAACGTGATCTTTATAACCCGGAAGATAAATAGAGAATATATGTAGATATACGGAAACATTTCACGTGTGAAGTAGAAATATTGTATAGCCACCTGTGGCGAAGCCAAGAGCAAGAATATAAAATATTTCCACTTAAAAGTTAAATACTTCCTTATATCTTCTAAACAAGCCTAGATTTTCTTTTTATTATATATTTTTAGAAGGTCCCAAACAGTTAATTCATTTCGGTGCCAATTAACAGCTGCATTATTTCATCGATTAAAAGAAGTTCCAAAATTTTACAACATATTTAAGACAGCGATCTTGTACATATTTAATCTGTATGCATTATTCTTTAAATTGTATATTTTTCAAAATTGATGACTGTATTGGAACACATATTAAAAGATTGTTTTGTTAATACATTTTATGAGCGGATTGATACTGTTGGGATGTGGTAATATAGAATAAACGTAAGGTATATATAAATAAATAGAAGAATAAACAGATAAAATTAAATAAAAATCATTAATTTTGTCATGTTTCAAAGAATGATGAACAAGTACAGCTTTTTGAAACTGAATAGTTCGAACAGACACAAACTCACTGTTGTATAGTCGGAAAAATCGATTGAAAAAATATAATAAAACGTCTTTGTCAGTACCAAATTGTTGCTACTATATCTGATAGAGACTGAATAAAAAATATTTTTGATCACACGACTATCATCTGTCCAGCTTTTCTGAGAACAAGATTAAGAGTAGAAAGCACGCATTCAAACATTAAAACGTGATCTTTATAACCCGGAAGATAACTAGAGAATATATGTAGATAGACGGAAACATTTCACTGCTACAAGTATTAAGTCGTTTATATTGTGAAGAAAACAACCAATCATGTTGTTTCTTAGTTTTATGTTCATCCCACGAACTGTTTGTCATTTTGAGATTCATATAATTTTACTGACAATTTATTCAGTGTAAGTTTACTGAATGTATATTATATTCGAAAATAAATAATTTTTTTTTTTTGTAGGGGGGGGGGGGAGCAGCAGAGAGAGTGAACAGACCACACTTTTCCGACAAAATTTAGATTGAATCTTTAAAACGAAAATTGAGCCTTCCTACGAAATCTCATATTTTAACCCCCAAAAAATAAGTCTCCATTTAGCAAACGGAGACTTTACGATTTTTAATCAATTTTGGTCGCAACGATGTGGTCATTCACTCTCTCTGCTGCTACAGGTTAACAAAAAATAACAAATGATTTCAACCAAATATTTGATCGAGTCTTTAGGACTTTACAAACAAACTAATCGCTAACACTTCATCTTGTAGATCAATTAAATTATTTGACTGGTCGGTGAGTCGGAAATTAATTCTCGTTAACGAATTATTATGGCATCGCATGTAGACAGGATTAATTGGGTTTTCAATAATTAGGAATCCTGGAGGAGCTGTTGGTGCAAACGAATAAAGAATATATCCTTGCTGAGCTTGATTTGATTGCTCTAGATTAATTTGATAGCTTCCTTCAATTGCATCACATGTTAAATTGAGCGCAATCACCGTTGAAATATTTACATTGTGCGGGGCAATATGCCTACCATCTGGATCATTATTATACCTGAGGAGGACAGTTGAATCTGGTTTTTGTAGTGCCTTGATATCGGTTCTAACAATTCTTGCTAGTTCATCAGCGTTGTATTTGGGAAACTTGAAATTACGCAGATTGTCTTCTGTGATATTGTAATCGGTTAGGAATCGTTGTTTAGTGTCGTTGTTGTCATTAATTATTGTTTGAATAATTAGTTCATAGATATATTCCATGTCAGATATAAGTTGATTTATTATTTCAACGTGTTTTTGCGATTTTGTTTTCCGTAGTTGTTCTAGTTGTGTTTCATATAATTGTTTAATTTCATTAAAATAACCACGGATGTCAGTTAGCGTAAATGAAATAGTAACAGATGAGTCGGCTGTTCTTTTAATGATAAAATCCCATTGCAATGTGTTTTTGTTGGTAAATATAAATCTATCGGCGATTTTTCCTTTTTTATATCAGATAAATTATCTCGATAACTGGGATTGATTTCATGATATGATTGTACGTCTGTGGTTAAGTCGGTGGTGGATTTTTCCGGTGGTTATTCAGGCCATCCTAACACTGTTCTTAACGAGCTGTTATAGATATCTATAGCGTATCCCTCTGTGCTTATTTCGATCGACGACGAGAGCGTCGGTTCATGAAGTTTAATAGCTATTTTTGATTCTTTTCCCGTGATTGATTTTATTCTACGCTGAATTTCAGCATCGATTTGCTCAATTTCGTACGACCCAGTTGGTAACGAAACAGTTTCCCACGCTGGAGTACCATCGGGTTTATTTTTATACGAGAACACCAGTGCGTTATTGGGTTGCTGACCGCCAAATGCAACAGATCTGATATTAGGCCAGCTATGATATGCTCGTAATTTTGCCAGCGCGATCTCAGGCACTGGAATCGGAGAAGGGAAGTTCACACTAAATTCGGGGTTTGTTGATGTTATTGATATCATGCTTGTTCGTATCGGAGTGGTATTCTCCGCGATTCGTTGAAGCACTTCGAGTGACATTATTGTTAACGCTGTCTTCAATTTCCAATTTCAATATCGTGGAGTTATACAACTGGGTCATCGTGGAAAATTTAACATCGGATATGAACGAATTATTTATCGACAGCGAGATCAACTCGGATAATTTCGAGTACGCGTAAAATACCACCCGGTACCGAGCTGTATAATCACTGAGTTTTTTCTGAGAACACGATGATAATTTTTTAGTTATCGCGGTGGCAACTGCCGCGATTGTTGTTTCCGCGGAGATAGCAATTGGAACTGCAATCGGAGCCATCATGGTCACCGTCGACAAAATAACCCCGGCACTGGCCATCACACCGGACACCGAGTACACGGTGATGTCGATGATTGCTATGCTGCGTCGGTATTTTTTCATTTTTTCACGATAACGCTCAGAAAGTGATTTCAAGTTCGCGGAAAATTCTTTCACGGTATCATATCGATATCGATGCGATTGTGATACCTCTGGGACTATTATCGGTTCAATTGATTTCATCGATGTCATTGTTATTTTAAACCCGCTAGTGTTTTCAATTATTAGCCATCTTCCGGGTAGTAGATCAGGGGGTAGTCTACTTCACCTACAAATTCTAAACACCAGGCTATTTTTTTTCTAATGGTGTTATCAACCGCGACAATCTCAAATTCTTCTTCACCCCCGATAATTACTGTCGCGGTGCCACCAAAGTAGGTTTTACCGCTCACGATGATATCAAATTGCTTGTTAGAGATTAAGGTCATCCTGTAGATACCATGGGGCCACTCCCCGATATTGACTTTCAATTTAGCATTAGAGTTTTTTTTACCCAATCAAAGGTCCCATGATCGACCGTATACACAATATTTTTAACGCATAAGTCTGGATGCGGAATCTTTACCTTTTCAGATTTTTCTTTTAGTTTAAGAATATCGTCGTAAATATCGAGATAGGTTTCATTGATTTCGGTATATTTCATCATCGTTTTATCGCGGCGTTCAAAAAATGAAATCAAAAGGAGGTTAAATTCTAAACCTTTTTGCATGTCATAATGCCCGTTGAGTTGAGAATATGTCGTCGTGATATTGTAACTTTTAGAACTTTCAAATAAATTATTAACTTTAACTTTTAGAACCCTCAAAGAAATTATTAACCATATCGTTGATGAGCTTTTGTACGTCAATAGCTTTTTTAACTTCAGCGAGGGTTGGGCCTGTCAGAGATGTGGTTTCAGACACAGGTGTTCTCCCAAGAAATTTATCCACGATGGTATTAAGTGTTGTTTGTCTCACCATAAACATATTAATATCTTTGAGAGTCATCGTAGATGTAGCTGGGACACCAAAGAAACTATTAGCGACGTGGGCATTGTGAGTATGCTTGCCGATAAACTCGCTAATTTCAGCGAGAGTCATGCCAGCCACAAGCGGGGTTCCAAAAAACTTAACAATGACGTCGTTAGTGGGTTTTTGTACCCTTTCAAGATTTTCTATTAGTTTGGAAATATCATTGTAAATATCGAGATAATTTGCCTTGATTTCATTTTCATTCATTATCCTCCCCGCGTTCTTGTTAAAAAAGAATAAAGATAGAAAGTTTTTAATTTCAGCGAGAGTCATGCCAGCCACAAGCGGGGTTCCAAAAAACTTAACAATGACGTCGTTAGTGGGTTTTTGTACCCTTTCAAGATTTTCTATTAGTTTGGAAATATCATTGTAAATATCGAGATAATTTGCCTTGATTTCATTTTCATTCATTATCCTCCCCGCGTTCTTGTTAAAAAAGAATAAAGATAGAAAGTTTTTAATTTCAGCGAGAGTCATGCCAACCACAAGCGGGGTTCCAAAGAATTTATGTACGACATTTTTGCGAAAATTATTATAACCTCGTATATGATCGTCCAGCTCACGGCCGCGGGTGGCAATCATGCTGTCGTGGGCGTCAATCGCGTCGGTGATCGTAGACACAAGTTCGCCTGGTTTAAGTTGTCCATCGTTGGAATACAGCGCAATAGAGTTTTCAGCGGCATCGCGCTGCCGTATCAAAATGTCACCCGCGGATATATTACTGCTTTTCAATTTACCCTGGCGATCTTGAAATACAACTATTTCGTTCGGGTCAACTCTTGTTAAATTTAACGTCTCAGCGATTTCATCTTCAATTATTTTTTTTACATCTTCGATAGAACCCGCAGATGTTTCCGCGGTGGGTTTCGACATTGACAGAGATTGTCCCCAAATATTAATCATTATTATAAAGACTCTAGTATTTTCAATTTATTGATTCTCTAAAATTACCTTGTAATTTCCCACTCGTGTATTTATTTACAACCAGATGAGGTGGTTTCTGTGACGATGAAATCTCCGCGAGGACATTTAATACTTCACGACCGCATATCGGTGGATCATTTAATTGTTGTGTTGGCAGCGTGGAATAAAAAATCGGAAACTCTTTGAGTTTCATCGAAGAATTTATATACCGCATAAACTCGCTTGGCGGAGCTAACCCATATGAATCAAAATAGACAATCCCACGTGGATCGATCGCGTATGCAACCCAGTGAGTTCCCGATCCGTTACTGTTATCAAAATTGATGATACCGGTTTCAACGCGTTTAGGTTTTCTTGGTAATTGATCTCTCATAAAAACCCCTCTGAAGTTTTTTATCGCTAGTTTTTTAGCAGCATCAATTAAATCAAAATTGGACATAGGGAGAATTGGGCTTTCAACTAATAAACCGTTCCTGGTATTCTTAGACCCTTTCCGATGTACCATGAATACGGGGTTTCTGGTAGTCTTAGACCCTTTCCCTTTTTTTTATATCCTTTCCCAGTTGCCTTTCTCAACGCATCCCTGCCGCGGTCCCAACGGCTCCCAACGCCGCCGCTTTCGCCATCGCTGGGGCAGCCGCTGAAATCAATGCTGGTATTGCAGCTAACAATGGAAATATACCACCTGATTTTATCATGTTGGCGATTGCAGCTTTCGAAAATACAATTTGAATCCCTCGCCGTTTCTTTAGCGCATCATTGAAATGTTTTATTTGACGATCCGTCAGTGATATTTTATGTGTACCGCCGGACATCTGCGCTGGTTTCAACGTTATTGTGGTTCCACATTCTTTAGCGGATTTTGATCGCAATTTCTTGACCTGACCATCAGTCAGCTTGACACTAACAACACTATATATCATAATTTTTTGTAAAACATATTTATGCTTTCAATTGATCTAATTGGAAACTTTTCAAGTTTCATTTACATATTTTCCACTGGTGCATCAATGATTCTCATTCGTCCACCAACACCTTCAAGTAGCATTGATTTGTCGCTGAGAATGACAGCCACCGCTCTATAATTAGCAATAGCGCCACGAAGGACATTGGCTCTGAAGTGTATATCAACGACGGATTGCCTTGTTAAATCAAGATGTTCCAGCGAAAAGTAGTAGAGCGGATACAAGTTCTTGAAATCATATTGCGATATTTGCAAACCAGTATCAACATTTTGATCACGGCCCATATATGACAGCATACGATGGTACACGCGCGCAATATGGTTTTGACCGAAATTAAGTTGTATGTCTTCGGATGGTTCCTGCTGGCCATTTATTCTCAACGAGACCTCAGTAACTCCTAATTGATCAAATATCATATGACTGTGCAATTGTGATTCCACTCTTGTCATATCCTGCAACGCGATAAATATATGACGTGGAGCTGAAACGCCTTGTTGTGATGCCAAGTTCCATGTAAATGTACCATTGATATTTGATTGCTTAACATCCGTTGTTGTTGTTAGCCAACTTAGCAATGATTTGCCACCTGTGTCCATAAATGAAAGTAGCCGCTCTTCCGTGGTAATTGATGGGTTCATTAATGGCATCCACAAGACCAATTTAGTTAAAATGACTTTACCAGCGTCAGCATCTGGATTTGCAGGATCCGCTGAAATTCTCCAGATTGCATCATTGTCACTACCCTTTCGCACGAGTACTACTGTATGCTTCGCTCCATAAATAACTTTTCGTACATTTCTGCAGAATCCAAATATATGATGCAACGGAATCGCACATGAAAACAATTTACGCTGTCCTGCCAACATTGCTATTCGTGTTACAGCTCCTAGATTGTACTGGGGATCAGTATTTATAATCATATTCTCGACATCAACAGCAGCAGTGCCAGCATTATTATTTGGTCGTCGTACAATAAATTGAGTGGGTCCAGCAGTGTTTTTATTTTCTTTTGCAAACATCATAGACGGACCTGCTGATCTTGTATAATCGTCAGAGTATCTTGCTAACCCAATTATAGTTGTAGCCACATCAACATCACGTTCTATAGACTCAATCTCTTTTCCGTCAATGAGATATCTCGCGGATTCAAATAGCGCCATGATACCATTATTGACTAAAGTGACTTGGGCACCATCTGGATACGGTGCGGGTACAGCAGGAGTATCAGTAAGTCGCACAAGTTCTCCTTCTACTTCGATAAACGCTTCACACGGCAAAAGTATTTGCTGGTATCATGGACTTGAAGTTCAATTCGCGATCGAATATCTGCTTGTATTGCATGGTAGGAATAAAATTGATAATCGCGGACGGAATTGTCTTTGGGTACTGGGGCTTCCATATCAAACGCTGGATCAGCTGTTCGTTTAAACATTTATAACATTACTAGTGTTTTCAATTGTGAAACTCTTTGTAATCATCGTCGTTTTTGTTTTCGTTTCAAACCACTTCCTGCTATCATGTTTGCGATATCATCTTGGTTACTGTTCGCCAACGACGCTAATTTTTCTTCCACAGCGCTATTTATTGCTTTGCTGATTTTTGCAGGCATCACTGTAGTTGATGGCAGTACAACTGGTTGCTTTTTTCGTCTTCGCACCAATGATGCTATTTTATCTTTCGCGGCAGAAAATGCCTTTCCGGCAAGATTTCCAACAGCGCTGATTCCCTTCACACGAATAATATCAATGGCCTTCATTGATAATTGTTTAGCTAACGGCGCCACCTTGGGAGCCATTCTTGTAAATAACCCCGCAATGGTATTGCCGAAGCCATCTCAGTAATATGCTCTATAAACAGGCAATCGTGAGTTCACCACGTAGACGCTTACGGGTTTATCATGGTTGTAGTGTATAATCATCTTGTTATAAAACTAGTAGTTTTTCAATTAGTGATCAATCTCTAAAATCCATAGGATTTTCATCATAACCATGAGCGTCTCTGTGATTTTCAACTAATTCAGCAATGAGTTCTCGATATACATTAATGTCCATGATACCACCGGCAAATAACCGCCTCCAAATATCAGCTGCTTCATTAATTATTTCCGGAGAGTTATTTCCGGCTCGTTTTCCGCCCATAAGTACTTCCAACCGTGATATATCACTGAGGATGTTACCAGGACAAGTAACTAGACCACTACCTGAAATTACTGGCAATTTCTGAGATTTAGAAAATCCCTCCCCACTACCATAATCAGGTACTCCCACCAGTTTTTCTAACTCCGTTCTTTGTAAATAACTAGAAGTATCATCATTATCTCGATCAGATGGTCCAGGCGAAAGTCCAAGCGAAGCTAGGGGTGGTAGTTGTTGAGATTTTTCTTGTTTAGCAGGTGAAAAAGATATTTTTTTTGCAGGTTGTTGTCGCTGCAGTTTTTGTGGTTTTCTTCGTAATTTTTGTTCTTCATATTTTTTATACACTGTACTCACTATTTTGAGATATTTAATATATGACACATTTTCGCCCTTAACCCTACCTGTTCCAGTTTTAATTTTGTAAAATATATCAGCCCAATGTTGCATACCTCTTACATACTTGTGCTGTTCTGGTTTTAACATTTTTTTTCTGTTTTCATACGTCGTAACAACAAGTGCAGGAAGCTCTGCATCGTCAGTCTTATCAATTGCTGCTAACCCTTCTTCGTTAAATCGCGCGCGTAATTCATCTACTATTTTATCATTGGTCTTTTTCGGACCAGGTGGGATTTTTTGTAACAACGCTGATGTCTTTTCATTTTCCGCTACTATCTTTTCAAGCACACCAAGAACAGGCACTTCTCGTCGCTTGCCTTCCTCAGGAATATCTCCAAATATTGCTCGTTCAGTTGCTGTTTTCACATCTTTGGTCGCCTTAGTTACAGGGGCGAACAGTTGTTCACTTGACACAGAAAAGTCAGTCTGCGCTTGTTGTCGTTGTTGAAGTTTCTCACGAAGTCTGTCTCGAACCGGTATAAACTTTTTAATTGCTGCTAGCCGCTCTCGGGCTAATAAAGTTGTAAGCGATTCACCTACCATATAGTGTTTGTGAACTGTTTTCCAATGTGAAACTATCACAATTAAAAGCTGAGTTATCAAATAATGTACCATCAAGCTAACGTATCCATCTCGGACAAGGTTAAACTGTACGACGCTATCCGCGAGTGTTTCAGAAATAACATCGCTGGGGGTTTCAGAATTGTAATATCTAAGAACGGCGATGAACGATTTTTGTTAACGACGCGGCAACAACAACAACTACGTGAAAATGGAGGCGTCGCGGTGATTACTTGCTACCACAACCAAATCATCCAGTACGCACATAGCCGCATGAGCAAGCCCAAACTGCTGAGTATCCTTTCAGGAGAAAATCCCATGTGAGTGTTACAAAAAACTCTAAAAAAAACAAAAAAATTTTTTTACTGAAAATTACTGAAGGCCTATTTTTTATAGTAACGCTCACGTGGTTAAGATACTGGTTTTTTCCTCGTTTAATATTTTCCTAATATTACGAACTTTAGAACTAATTTGAGCTCGATTTTGATACTCTTGGCCGAGCTTTTGACGTATTGCTTCAACGGTGCTAAATAGCGTTATAAATACATCAGTATCGTTACCGTACAAACAAGCATAGATGGACTTTTGAATTTCTTTCACGAGTCTGTACATCTTAGGTAAAACATAACGACCCTTACTAGACTGATACTCAATGTCTTCATATTCCGAGGCAATCCTGTCACAGTCAAGATCTTTAGATAATATTATCCCTCGATTCTTTAAAATTGAAATTTCAACAATTATAGAATTTACATCTTTGATATCCATATTTTTATAAAAATATAGATATAATACATTTTACCTCTAATTATTAAAAAAAATTGGGGGGTCGTTTTTGACCCGTTTTTTATGGACAGTACAATGCCATATATCTTCACTCGAGTGTTAGGACAGATTTTAGGCATACATATACTTAATTAAGTTAATTAATGGACGGTACAATGCCGTATATATCTCCGCTCGAGTGTTGCGGCAGATTGTAGGCATACATATACTTAATTAAGTTAATTATTCAATGAAACGATGATGGAATTTGTGATGCGATGGTGGGCGTGCCATGCAAGCCCAAGGGAACACCAAAGCATACATCTCCGAAAGGGAGGTCTAAGGTGACAAACATCATCTTAGACCGCCCAGAAGATATGCTTGGGGGGGGGCATCACAATAAACCCCAAAGCATACATCTCCGAAAGGGAGGCCTAACGTGGCAAACACCATCTTAGACCGCCCAGAAGATATGCTTGGGGGACATCACAACATATACTTAATTAACTTAATTATGGACGGCACAATGCCATATATATCTCCGCTCGAGTGTTGCGGCAGATTGTAGGCATATACATATACTTAATAAACTTAATTAAGGATGGATTATAATTCAATGGAACGATGATGGAATTTGTGATGTAATGATGTGGGGCGGCACAATGCCATATATAATCTCCGCTCGAGTGTTGCGGCAGATTGTAGTCATACATATACTTAATTAACTTAATTAAGGATGGATTATAATTCAATGAAACGATGATGGAATTTGTGATGTAATGATGTGGGGGGCGGCACAATGCCATATATAATCTCCGCTCGAGTGTTGCGCAGATTGTAGTCATACATATACTTAATTAACTTAATTAAGGATGGATTATAATTCAATGAAACGATGATGGAATTGGTGATGTAATGATGTGGGACGGCACAAGACAGCACAAACATGAAACGACGGGGCAGATTTTCTACGGCCAATCCAACCAATCAAAAGCAACCAAACTAAATTAACCCGGTTGCAAGATTGACAAAAGACAACCACACGCCCGTGTTAATGGCGTTGGTTAGTTTTGACTGGTCGATTGGCTTTCGAAAGCCCCAAGCTTATTACGTGTTATAACATATATAAGGTAACTATCACAGCAGCGTTGATTCACGGGTGTGTTATTTTATTTCCTTAAATTACTTATTAATGCTGTTTCACAACATTTAAATGAGACAAAATATTTAAATAAAACACTAAACAAAATAATACAGTTGTTAGATAAAAATTCTCCCTGTTCTAATTCTCTAGACAAAATACATTATCGGATCACAAAGAGCTGTATACAGAGGAATTTTAACCACGCCCACCTACTTCAATGAATGGAAAACACTAGTGCTGCATGCTCGCGTTCCGGCCGAGCGAACATAGGTATTGCGCTGTCTGTACTAAAAGTGTATTATAGATGGTCTAAATAAATACAACTGTTTAAATTGCAGTTTTAGCCAAGCGACAATAAAAGGTTTTAGAAATTGTTAAAGTTGAGAAAAATACAACTCGAACGAAACTATGTATTATACTCCATTCAGTCACGTGGGCGCGCCTAGTCAAGGTGCACAGGTAATAGCAGACGGCACATTTCTTTGACGTCATAATACAAGGGAACTTAGTGAGTAGAGTGAGAGTTGCGGCGGATTTATCCATAAAGGATTTATCTCCCTTGAATCGTTTCAGGTGTATACCAATTTTATTTTATGACCATTTTTTTAGACAGAGTTAATTTAGTTATATTTTCTGCAACAAATCGTATTGAAGACCTACAAATGTCAAAATATCTACCGGCTTCATTTATTTATTGAAATATTTTCTCCTCTTTGGTTTCTAAATCAAACGATTTGACCCCCCTAGTGCGTTTTGAGTGCCTACCAGCGTTGCTTTTTAAAAGGTTATCGCGCTGCGAGATGGATTGAAAATTCTCAAGACAATTATCAGTCTTCACGCCATTTATGTGATCAATCACAAAGCCATCTTTAATCAATCCGTTATGACATTCAAAAATAATTCTATGACAGAGATATTTTTTATTTCTAACACTAAACAGCAAATACCCCATATTATTCAGAAATCCAACCGGTTTTTTTAGTCTGCGGTGCCTGACAACACCATCACTGGAGACTTTGTAATTAACAAGCACTGGATGGGGTCTGAAATCTTGGCTCATTTGTATAATAATACTACTTATCTAATTTATTATCTGCTTTAATTATAAACCTCTGGATATAATCTTGAGGGGTTTTGATGATTTTGTCATCGTTAGGGTCAATGACGGTATTTTTTATTCGTTTGTCATAATAGCGTTTTAGTTCCCTGTATCGTTTGCCGCCGCAATTGAGACATAATTGTGATTTTCCTCTAACGCCCACCCCACATTGGAGGCATGGGAGAGTTCCGAAAGAACCGTTGCGAACGCTTTGTAAATGATACCCACAGAATTCGCTTCTGCATGATTTGTTACACGGGGTTGTTGATCCAATCATTAGCCACTTGCAGTGATTCATTATACTATATTTTTCTATTTAAATACTTGTTTTAATTATAATATGAAGGAGTTCAAGAGATTATCGAAAATTAAGCCTTGGAAAAATACTAAATTCATTGATTATACCATAAAAGAATTCCAAAGATTATCGAAAATTAAGCCCTGGAAAAATGCTAAATTCAATTTCGATAAGGAGTTCAAGAGATTATCGAAAATTAAGCCCTGGAAAAATGCTAAATTCAATTTCGATAAGGAGTTCAAGAGATTATCGAAAATTAAGCCCTGGAAAAATAATAAATTCAATCTCGATAGAGTCTCTGATACACCAAAACGTCTAATCGGTGATAGAACTATACTAAGTAAAATCAGGGAGTGTTTTAATGAATTCTACCGAGACGGTGCAGCATACTGTTGGTCGACATTTCGAATTATTTATAAAGATGTCAATGTACCCAACATCGATGCTACTATGAACGATGAAAGAGCAGCTGAGATAATTTCACACCTTGACCCGCCAAGGGGCTGGAAATCCAAGGGTAAATTGCAAAGCAATTCCCAACAGAAGTATTTTTTCAGAATAATATTCATTATCGAAGTCGAAGGCAAATGGATTATCAGGGATAAATTTGAACCAATCCTCAAGGATAAAAAACTGTCATTGTAAGTAGAGATTCCAAACCAGGAATTCTAACTGGAATTGACAAACCATACTACGAGAGATCTTATCCTGTAACAGCAATTGTTTATGGGATATATCCGTTAAATAATAAACCCGATATTGCAAAACTAACTCCTATGAAATATTCTAGTTCACTGAATTGTGTAGCAACACGGGTATTTGAACACTTCACAAATGCATCCCGAGGAAATAAACTAACTGATCTGCGACGTAGGAAAATAACCGAATGGGAACTGACAGTGAAACAACACGGTGCAAAGATTTCTGATATAGCTAAATTAGAAGCATCATTAAAATTCCCAATATCAGTAACGACAATAACCGGAGAAGTATTATACGAACCGAAATATCAATCGCGAGGAGCTCCAATTAAAATTATTGATCATAACAAACACGCGTGGACACCTGCAGTAACAATGTTTCCACGAGATAGAACCGTGAGATATATCCCTAAGGAGTTCGTCGGGGATGTTTTTTATAATGAGAAATTATTCGATGCTATTCAAAAGGTGTGTAAGGATGATCCTGTGTCAGTGTGGTTACTTAGAAGTGATGAAGATCCCGAAATAGGATTTGATCAATTTGTAAGACCAAATGGTGAATTATATCGCGTTGAAGAATTAGATAACAGAATGAGAAAAATCGCTAGTGATTTTTCACCGGAGAGTTCCCATGAAAAACTGTTAACGGATAGTTTTACTATTCCATCAGTGGTAGCTCACTTCGCAAGAGAAAAAAACTCATGGCGTCCAACACGAAGTGATTTTCTCGAGGACGTTAAATTGAGTTGCGTCAAATTTGGTCATAGAGGACTGTGGAATACGAAATACCATCGTGGCGGTATGATTTCAATTGATATATCCGCGTGTTATCCTGGAAGTTTCCTCGGGTATGGAGAATGTAGTAACTATTTTAAACGATTTGGACACCCCACACATGAAATGACTCGTTTTGCGATTAATGGACCATTACCTGATTTTGATTTAACCGGATTCGCTCGTGTGATATCATTTGAACTCGCTACAGGGTTACATCCGTATAGTTATGTTTGGCTTGGTAGACATATATCTGAAAAGGCCTGGATGCCAATAGTGTTACTACGATATATGATTGATTGTGGTATGCTAATATTGTTGATTGTTTCCGAAGCTATTATATGCTATCGAGCTCAGAAAGAAGTTTGGCTACCACAACCCGATATAGATCGTATAATTAGCGAACAGCGAAAACAGTTTCCAGATTTCAATGAAGAACAAATCATGAATTGGTCTAAAAAGTTATTTGAAATTAAAAAAGAACAAGCAAAAGATTTTGGACGAAGAATAATCGGTAAATTTACCCAGGGTGGAAGATACGACAATGCAAAATATTCTTCGCGGTTGATCATAGACATCGCTGAATACGATTTTATTGTAACGGATTTAACGAAACAGGGAAAACTTGTAAATCGTAAAGACGCTTTCCTATCCGATGGAAGACGATTAGGTACAATTGTTACCTATTGTGATGGATATATTAAACAATATACGCATTTGAGAAGTTCTATGCTAGCTTATGCTTCTATCAATTTATTTTCGATGATAAATAGATTTTCTAATACCGCAGTTAGAGTAGCCACTGATTCTATGTATATCCACGAGAAATACAAATCAGATGTAGCTAAATTCACAGATCCGGAGGCAAATTGGGGATGTTGGAGATTTAAAAAGGAGACGCTACATGAGTATTGTGAATCGGCAGATGTTACCATGGATGAAAAGTACTTAAAGTGTGATGAGATTCAATCCGAATTTTCTAATGCACCACCGGTATCTGATCCAATATGTAGATACAAGACAGTTTATTTAAACGGTTGTGGTGGGTCAGGAAAGACAACTCGTGCAATTGAATTATATCATAGAAACGCTAGCGTTTCAAAATCAAACATGATTGTGTTAACATCAACTCACAGACTTGCAAGAGAGATGAAACAACGAGTGGTAAATGCCTGTACTTATCATAGTTTCTTTCGATGGAAAGGCGATGAATGGACCCCTGATCGAATGGGTGATAAATTCATTCCTGAAATCATAATTTGGGATGAAATATGCACAGTGTCATTAGATGTATTACAAACATTTCTTGAGTGGTTGTTATTGAAAAATACAAAAGTCGTCATGTGCGGTGATCACGGCCAACCACCACCATTTGTCGGTGCATCCCCACATGAATGGCTAAAGGGTTTTGTAGACTATTATGAAGAAATTACCACTGATTATAGATCACTTGATGAACAATTACGCGAGTTCAAAGCGCTAATTAGATTACAACCGGATAAAATCCAATGTGAAATAGCGCGTGAAATAATTTCAGAAACTCCCATGAATGATTTTTGGGAAACGTGGAGACCAAATGATTTGATAGTAGCAAGTAGAAAAATAGTCAGAGACACACTTCAGATGAAGTTATTTGAATTGCATGAAGAAAAATTTGCAACACTTCCAGTACCGTTGTGTTATAGGCCTTCGGATACACGAAAGCAGAATATTGAAGTTGATATTCCAGGGAAGAGTGAAAAGCAGATTCTCGTGTTAAATGATATTGTGCTGGTTGATATCAGCGTCGTCGAAGATGCATTGCGTGCTAATAAATCCCCATGGACGCTAGGATACGCAGCGACGATACATTCTTCACAGGGATTGACTATATCGGATACAATTGTTTGGATGGTGGATAATCACATCGAATGGTCGAATTTAGTCTATCTTGCAGTATCCAGAGTACGAAGAATAAATCAACTTCGAAGAGTTGTCCTGGATGATAATGACACTACAATGGATGATGCTAGCATCGTTGATGTTAAAGTTATTGATAAAAAACTCTCCGGTTACAAACAACAAGACAAAAAAAAACAACGAGAATTTGACATTGATGCTAAATTAATAATTACGTTGAAGCAACAACAAAATAATCACTGCGCGAGTTCCAATTGTATAATGCGTTGGCAGTATTCGGATAAAGATCCTCGCCAATTTACCGTAGACAGAAAAAATAACAGTCTCGGTCATGTCAGAAACAATGTGATGTTGACTTGTTTTGAGTGCAACAGACGCAACGGCGCTAGTTAAGACCCCGCGGTGGTAATTGAGTATCGTCAGGAATCACTTGTAATTGTTCGCGTGTAAAACTCCGCTGAGGGGCAGTTGAATCCAATTTATAGATTGGAGGTCTACCAGTTGATCGTGTTATAGTAGATATCTTGTGTGCAGTAACACTCCAAATAGGATCAGTAGCCCTTTTTTTTACCACCTTCAAGCTCTCCTGGTTCGTATGAATACCTAACAGTGACATTACTACCAAGAATTGGCTGAGAAACGCTATCCCACTGTGGTTGTGGTATATACTTTTTTTATTGCGTTGTTAGGTTTCATATTGATTGCTCTGGTAATCTCATTATTTAGCGCTGCAACTACCCCTGGTAACCTTATGACCCATTAACGGGATCGCTTTTCTTGGATGAATTCTTTTGCTTATTGATATCCAAATAACCGCTCAGCAATCGTCCGATTAAATCGTTCAACAATTGCCTGATCGCGATGTAGTGCAGTATGCCCCCGTCTGATAGTGACATTGTGATCTTTCATCGCAGATAAAACAGCGCCTTGAAATTCCTTGCCAGGATCAACTTGTAACAGATTTGGCCAGCGTAGTGGGCCTCGTCGATAAATCTTTTCAAATGCAGAAGAAACTTCAGGTGATGATTTTGTTTTTAGCGGTTCTGCTTGTTTGTATCGACTCGCAACGTCAGCTACGGTTAGCGCGTATTTGTAACCGTTGTCATGTGGTAAAAACAATAAATCAGCTTGATGAACTTCATTGGGTACAGAAACATCAAAATGCGAGAAATTGATTTGTTTAGGACGCGGTAGATAAATTTGCCATGTAGCCTGTTTGGATAACCAGTTAGCCGCAGTGGCCTTTTTCACTTTTGCGGCGTTGGTGAGTTTATTGATTGCAGCGTTACCCCTCCAGTATCCTCTCGGAGAATAATAAATAGATTCCATATTATTAATTACCAGCACCCATCATCAATTTGCCTTTCATAGCCGATTTTACCAACCACGAAGCCAATTTTTCTTTCAAAGATTTATCAGGAACAGCATTTAACGCATGAATTAATTTCACATCCGCGAGATGCCTGTTTTGCAGATTGCTGCTTTTATACGCAACATCATGAGCATGACACGCCTTATCAATAGCGTTTATCGGATACTCGCCGGGTCGGGGCTGATTTTGATCATCAAGTCTGATATCTAATCGTGTTCCGGGGCCACAGTAGCTATATCCTGGAAGGTGCTTTTCTCCGGCGTACTTTTCCCATGGGGTTCCAGGGAGTTTTGCAAATTTGGCTGCGATATCACCTCCTCGTTTTTTTAAAAACATCTCCGGATTTCATAGAAACAAATCTAAATTTTTTTGTACCACATGTTGCACATCTACCAGTTAGTGCTGATCTGTTATTTTTAGTTGTGATCGTCGTCACATCATTTGTGTTAGTACGCGTTTTACACTTCACACAATATAGATCCATAATTTATGTATAGAGATATGGATATAATTGAATTTTCAGCGACTAAAACAAGAGAACCAGTTAAGCATCATGCAGCGCTACCAAACTCTATCCGCGCAATTATAATCGGGCCATCTGGATCCGGCAAGACGCAATTGTTGCTCAATTTAATAGTGAGATGGATGAAGTGGGATAAGTTGTATTTAGTTGCTCCTAGCGTAGATGATCAGCGATGCTATGAAGTGTTAAAGGATTTTAACGAGAATGCATCAGAAATTAAGGGTGAGAACGCCATTGATTTTATAACTGATATTGACGAGGCGCCATCCGTGGATGACCTTGATGGGAGCATTAACAATTTAGTCGTATACGACGATGTGATGTTAGACAATCAACAAAACCCAGCTAGAATATTTTCCCGAGGCAGGCATAAAAACACCGACGTGATATATGTCACTCAACGCTACACTCAGATTCCAAAAGTGATCAGAGCTAACTGTAATATTCTTGCTGTGTTTAACGGCGTTGATACACATACGCTACGAAATATTTGGCAGACATGGTGCTCTGATATGGACTTCAATCAATTAAAAAATTTCTTTAGTAACGCTCAGTCGACTCCGCACGGATTTATAACAATAAATTTACATGATCCTCGGACACGATATCGTATCGGACTCGATCAAATATTTGGTTGAAATCATTTATTATTTTTTGTTAACCTGTAGCAGCAGAGAGAGTGAATGACCACATCGTTGCGACCAAAATTGATTAAAAAATCGTAAAGTCTCCGTTTGCTAAATGGAGACTTATTTTCTTTGGGTTAAAATATGAGATTTCGTAGGAAGGCTCAATTTTCGTGTTAAAGATTCAATCAAAATTTTGTCATAAAAGTGTGGTCTGTTCACTCTCTCTGCTGCTGGGAGGATGATTTTCCTATTTGTGTAGGGTAACGACATCTTTTTAAAGATCTTAATGGGAGTTCTCGCGATTATTATACGTTTTTCTTTTATCTCTTTCTTGAGGATGGGCTGGGTGGGTGGGAAGAACAACCCACCAATACCGCTTTAGCCAAAGTACGATAACGGATCAGTAAACCATCAGAGAGTAAACCAAGTTTAAATGATGATTTATTATAGGATTAAATTAACATGATTCAGTGTTCATAGATGTAGAAATTGTACCTTATCACGTAAGCTACCTAAAATAAATGTTTTGGTTATGTAATCTGCTGATACGATGACATAAAGAAATTAAACTGGAATACAATGGATTAAATGATCATAGTTGGGTATTTAATGATGCGTACATTTTTTGGTTCTAACACAAACACGCGTTTTAGAATTGATTTTAATCCATTAGTTTTAATTTTTGGTTAAGTTATATGGATAATGAGCCTATGTTGATAAAGCCTCTTTACCAGTTTAACTACTTTAATCTAGTTTTAAAACAAAAATGTCACCATTCACAATTTTGCATAATTTTAGAGAAATGTTAACCAGGCCACCCCTTATACCTGAGTCTACTTTTGTATATTACGTGCAGGTGTCAAAGAATTGACCCCTACCGCATTGCCTCTAGCATTGCTGTGGAGCCACTGATCTTTTAAAATTTTTACTACTCCGTTGGACACCGACGACCATTCTTTAGTTTATTTTTTTCCTTTCAATAAGAGGGCCATCTTAATCACAGATATAAAATAAGACCAACATCTATCCCCATACATAAATAAATAATGGAATCCAGATTTACTACTACTACTACTACTACTACTACTACTACTACTACTACTACTATTACTACTACTACTAGCATTATTATTAGTAATAACATTTTAAGTAATAATACTAATGATAACAACAACACTGCTACTATTACTGCTGCTACTACTAGTACTACTACTACTACTACTACTACTACTACTACTACTACTACTACTATTACTACTAATGAAAGTCAGCATCTCATACTCTTGTCCGGATACCAGTTTATGTCAACAGCTGATAATAATTGGCAGTCAAATTCTCATCCATGGAGTTCCCATCCTCTATTAGTATGGTCTCGCCAACGTACTGGCTGCAACTACACCAGTCACTGTTTTGATGTTAGTAGAAGGTTACTGGATTTCATCACCTTTTAATTAATTAATTAATTGTTTAATTAATTGTCGAAGAGTTGGTAGGCTGGTTCAGCGGACAGCTATTACACGTTAATGGATCATGCTTCTTTTTCTTCTGTTTTAGTAGATGGCCAATGTCCCCTGTGCAGCAGGTTTTACCCTCTCCGTTCCTCCGCTCATGCGATGTAGCTACAGGTGTGCTCCGATCTTCACTCTACAATGTCTGCCGGATGAACTGGTTAGATCATCGTACCAAACTTCAAAAGGTTCATAAGATCATCAAGAAACGCGTGGTCCTAAAAGAAATACTCACTCAGATTTTTACCTACAAACAATTACTACAAACTTACACATTTACATTATTTGACAAGCAACGGAAAGGAAGAGCTTATATACACATTTTGAACAAAATCAAATATATGAAGTGTTCATAGACACAATTCTATTTTTTTACTTAGAGTATTAGGGATAGCCTTGAAAAGGGCTGGTTTTGTGGACGAGGAGTTATGACAATAGTTTATCATCTAAGACTGCGTCCCCGTCTGGCGGCAGGCTTTCCCACAGGATAGGGTCTGCTTCTTCGGAAAGAGAAGAACTCTTTTATGTCGATACGGCAGTCCATACATTAGGTATGGTTTCTGTTGTTGCTGCCACTGTTTTTTATGCTGCTCTCTCTATTCTCTTTGGAGCTTCTGATGTCTGTACCTCTCCATCCATTTTTCATTCTTCTTCTTAATTTCGTCTCTGAAGAAGTCTTCTATCACTTTTAACATTCTGACATTTTTTATCTCTTCGGGTTTCGGTATCAGACTTTGTCTGACACGATGTACGTTCACGTAAGCTTCGTTCAGTTTAATTAGTCTTGAACACATCTTCATAGGAGGATAGTTCAACAGTGGATGGTCAGACTAATGATGATTGATGTTGAATTTGGGCTATCTTGGAGGATGTAGCACTGGTTTACACCAGCACAACTGGCTTTTTAATTGCTCCTGAGGGAAGGAAAGAGTGGCACATTCTTCAGGCTTTTATGTGTTCACAGAATTCTTATTAATTAGGCCTGATGGTCAGACTGGGATTGTTTTACTTTATATGGTTCAAGAGCGGATGCGACATAAAATATCTCTACGATGTTTTGTTGGGTCGGGAAGTTAATTTTAGGATGAGGGATACAGAAGAGTCCAAGGGGATGGATATGGATGAAAATTTGAAGAACAAAATGAAAGACATTTTTTAAAAACATAACGGGTTTTAGTCAAATTAACAAACAACCAATATTTAACAATCAACAAAAAGCAAAACAACTTAAAACAAATAAATTATTTTTGAAAAGGTTGACAACGCTGTGAAATGAAGCCAGATTTCCAGGAATGGAAGGCATTGGGCAAGTTATATACTATACGTAGTTAAAGGCCACATATAACCATAATGGTCACAAAACCATCGATCTACTTAGTCATCGTTTCTAGTAGAATGACGAATAAAAAAGTCACTAAATGTTCTAAAGAATATCCAAGACTGAGTTGATGCAGAAAATATACACGATATTGTCTACACACAATGGGAAATGTGCCTTGTAATTCCATATTATTGAATCGTGCCGTCTAGGCATTTCTTCTCATAAAGTCAATGATGTTGTCTTCGAAAGGTGGAAACCCATACGAATCAAAATATTTCCACACAGCCCTCTTTATGAAAGTTTACGGCTTCCACCTGAGTTCCATGTAGATGGCTGTCGTCCGTATTGATTACATAATCTTGATGATCTTGAGGTTTGCGATGAGGTAGTTTATCTTTAGCACACACAGGATTCCAAGAAGCAGAGTATGAACTGTGGTTAAAAAAATAATAAAGTTCCCAAGTATCCATTTAGTCTTCACAGGTAATGATAATTCATCAATTCAATCCTGGCTTTTTGCTTGAAATTATCTGACAAGTAACCGTTTCTTGGCTTTGTCTCCGCACTCTGAGCCAGGCTTTTTCCAAGATGAGACTCCAAACTTCGTCCAGATACTTGTCCAAGTTTTTTTCTTTTCTCCTCATCAAACATGTATCGTACTGGAATTGACTGGGATGATCGTTTTGAAATCCATAGAAATTTTTCTTGATCATTTTCGTAATTTTATCTGCCACGTGTTTAGCAAAAGAAGAGACTAAATGTTATTCTTGTTATGGTAATCTGGACCCCAGCACTCTCCTCTTTGCCTTTGTCTTGGCTTCTACTTCCATGGTATCCTCCCATTCCATTTTTTAATAGATTCTCCACAATTCAAAGAGGTTTAAGAGTTTTCCATAGTTTCTAATAATCGAGATTAAACATCTCTCAGACTGTTGATTTATATGGCATTTTCGATTTCGGCATACAAAATGATCTTCACCGTATTCCCTCCGTCTAGAGCTTATGCAAACTGAATTTCCACACAAATCCGACCAGATTTTATCGGGCGGAAATGTCCGTCGTCGCTGTTTTGTTCTGGAGTGAACTAATAAGCCCATAATCTTCGTGCGTAATGCCTTGACTGGTGTTGGTCACCAAGCAATTCTCCGCGTCATCAAAGTTGGGTTCGAAAGGTCTGGTACACAAGGTCTTGCTATCGCGACTGACTTCGATCTTCAACACATTATAGTGATTGTTCTAGAAATGATTTTTATTGTAAGCTCCTTTGATGGCTGAATTCTTGACGATGCCATACGCGTTTGGGTAACATTCCTTGGAACATATGATCTTCGTTCATTGATCGCTGTTCAGCGGGAATGGTGCAAGGTTTCACTTCCACGTGTCGTATTGGATACTTTGTCATCGTTCTGCTCAAAGTGTGACTGATGTCGTTTTCCACTTTAGTTAAAACTTCCCCACACAGTACGTAGAGTCGGGCTTCTTGAATGATAGTTTTCTAAAGTGCACAGCCTGCATGCATCAAATGGAAAGCGACACTACTGCAAAACATCCATCAGGTCTAAACTTCGGCTATCAGTAATTTATGCTCGTCGTTCGACAAATGCAGATACATTTTGGCCACCCCCATCAATCGTAATGCTGATGAACTCGGTCGCTGTGTTACGCTACCAAACCTCGCATGCATCCAGATAAGTGTTCTAGCTTCCTTTCCGTACGTCAAGAGATTTTCTAGGCACGCTCTTTAATGGTAAGTAACATTGCTACTGCTGACCAGTACTGTTATTCAAGTACAAATCCACATCACTGAACAAAGGAATGCATGACATTGCTGATGGGAGCCACAGCATCATTGTCGCCTAGGTCGGCTTGGGCGGTTGCATCACGTTCACTTTCACCTACAATCTTCGGACTGTCCATTGATTTCAGTTTCGATGGGAGATGAATTTGTCAAAGAGGAGACGTTGTAAAATTCGACCCTTCAGGATTATTGCAAGGTCATCATAGTATGTGGCATCCGGATCCACTTCTGACATAGAACAGGCGCACGACGCTCGATGCATCATAGTGGGTGGCATCCGAATCCACTTCCACATAGAACAGGCGCACGACACTCGGTGCATCATTTCTTTGCTTCTATGAGGTTTTCAATTAAAAGAAACAAACAAAAAAGACCCCAACTGTCTATCTAGCTCTAGGGGGAGGAAGGACTCTGGACGCTTCTTGTTCGTCCCTTTCTGCCTTGTCATTGTTGTGGCGCTGGGGAAGCAGGAATGCCCGACTCAGTAACTTCTTTGGCATTTATAGGAGTTTTTTCTCGGCCCTAAATCTCTATACCCGTTTGAAGCACGACATTTGTGCTTGCTCACAAGAATGCTTCCTCGATGTTTTGTTTGTCAATGATGACATTTTTAGAGAAATTTGTTGCCCTGCTTCAATGCGGAATCTTTGAAGACGGGAGCCACTAAAGAAAAGGCCGACTTTAACATATCTCCTAAAACATATTATCCTGAGTATACAAAATACATGACTTATGAGTTGTCATAGAATCGTTTTTGAAAATGGAGTTTTACTGTGACTGTCCCTTTAGCAAATGGAATGTTTTGGCCCAGATCTTTTATAGAAATATTGACATTTTTACTCCCACCACGTTGTGCTTCACTACATAGGATTACACAAATATCAAATTCAGTCCTTGGTTTAGTTCTGCCGGGAAACGAAATAACTTGGTAAAAGAATCTGTGTCAGAAATGACTGTTAATTTGTTGTTCCTGAACTGTTATTCCATTCTCCATGTCCCCACCGAAAATGTCAAAACAATTCAGGACGAAATATAGTAAACACTAGTTTGCACTTCGAAAATGTTATCAGTGGGCAACGACCACTTTATGTTACTCAAATGTGATACTTTTTTCTGACACTCTCTAAGGCTTTGTCAAACACGCCACTAAACATAGTAGCAATCGTGGTCACCAAATGTTGACCAATAAAATAATATACTGGGGAGAATTCTAATTCTAGAGGTGATCTGTTTAATTTGTGAGTTATGTGTTTTATTCTCATATTTTACATTGGCACTCAAGTAAGTTTGCAACTTTTCGTCATGAACTTTGACCATCAAATCATTCTGATTTGGAAGGTTATGTAGGACTTGTGTAAGGTGAATGATTCGTGATCTATCTGGATAGCCTGAGGTCATTTGGCAGTCTAAAAACACAGCATATTGACGAGAAACACCTCAATGGAACTGTGACTGGGTAACGTTATGACAAATTGGTTGTTGTTATACGAAATTCTACTCTCAGATGGATCACTGGAAGTCAGAGGAGTGTCTAAAAGAGGATAATAGTTTGAGTGGTGACTGTTGGGAGAATGACTCCCAAAGGCTCCCTTTGTTGTCCCCATTCGAGGAGTAGTTCAGGGAAGAATTGGGAAGTAGGTAACTGATGCAACTGCGTAGTAAAATGGTCAACACTTGTTCGTATTCTTGTTGCAAACTCAAATTGTCAATGTCATTGACACAATACACAACACAGATTTGACATAAAAAGACGTTTTGCGTTTTAGGTACACCTTGTACATACCACAGCCACAATAGTTACTTTTGTAGATCTTGCAGAGAAGAACTGGGTGAAGGAGCGGTCACTGCGGTTGTAGGCGGAGGCTGTGTTGAAGGGCATGATGCCACTTCTTTATAGCGTCAATGACTTGAGAAGCGTCGATCAAAGAATCAAAACTGGGACAATATCCTTTCCAATGTACGTTGACTTCATTTATACGACAATTTCCATTACATATTCTTCGTTCGAGAATGATTTCGATGTCTTATACTTCGGCTTCCTTTATGATCCCACGTTAAATTCGGGCATATAAAACGTTCCATTTAACACTTCCCGGTTCATGTCTTCCAATTTGTAGACGGCAAGATGATGATCACGCATTTGTCTAGTGACAAAAAATAATTGGTTAATCCAGTTGGGTAAGTATCATTTGTTGAAAGTGTATTTGGTTTTGTTAATGCGCAGTCAACCTATGTGGCCAACACTCCACCTTTCTTGGGGACAGATACAGTCAGGGACGTACCAAACAGGCGCCCCAAAACAGTCACTTCGTTGTTGGAAGTTACTTCGGAGGGTGGTGGGTTGGGGCGTCCGATGCTCAGATAGTAAGATTGTTGCATTGAAAACGTTCCACTATGCTTGTTGCAGAATAGAAACCGAGTGGGTTTTGGATTAAATGAAGAAAACAAACACAATGTGTGAAAGATAGAAATTTATGAAATTTATGAAATTAATTAATAAAGAAAAATATATAGTGTATAAATACAATGATTCTCACACGCTCACAACATACGATTGATCCAATCACTCCACACATACATTCACACATTGAAAATAAACCAAAAATATGAATTCAATATGAAATACAGATTCGAGAAACCTCATGGACTGCATATACGTTTCAAATAATATTATGCACTGTAAGAGAGATTCACATAAATTCACGTATGGACTACGATTAAGATTCAAATAATCTCAAGGTATTCAAATGTGTTTCAAATAATGTTATGAACTCTAAGTGAGATTCACATAAATAATCTCCTGGAATACAACTAAGATTCAAAATAATATCATGTAAATGAAAATATAACCAATTGGAACAACTATATTCTTCTTGACCCTTGTACAGCCGTACGATTCATAAACCGATGAACCGCACAGTTTCACTGAGTCCTTGGGTTGGCCCACACTTTTATCGACCTTTCGCACACTTCACGGATCCACCACATGTACGTATACACTCGTACAGACAGCAATCAGCACCCTTCAATTAGCTACGTCTATAGTCGTGGCTCCACGACATACATACATACATACATACATACATACATACATACATACATACATACATACATACATACATACATACATACATACATACATACATACGTACGTACATACATACATACATACATACATACATACATACATACATACATACATACATACATACATACATACATACATACATACATACATATCGACAGCACTAAATACTCTGGAAACTCCAGACAGCTTCAAACAGGTTCCAACCACCTGATACAGCTACAATGAGCCTAAACAGCTCTAATAAAACCAAATTGGTCATGATAATGGGTTCTGAAAAATGTCTAGATATATGTTAATAAAGTTCACAACGTTTAAAATTTGCGTTATAATAAATTAATCATTACACGATATGACATTATAAATTGAATAAGCTTCGCATATCAAATGAAATATAAATTTAAAACTTACCCATATGGCTGGATAACACAATGTAGAATGTACACTACTTGACAAGATCCTAAACGACCAATGTGTCGGTTATAAATTGATCTTCCTTAAATCCAAGGAAAGTGAGAAATAGTCAGGTAAAATACCCGTGCATATCATGCTTTTAATGTCCAACGTTGCAAGTAATTTCTTGCGAGATAAATAATAGTACAGTTGCTTGCATGGAAAAACATTTATTCACACTAGATAACTTTTTACACATGTACAACGAAAAATAGTCAAATAGTTCTAAGGCAAAACCAAGTTATTTGTTTTTGCCTAATTCTGTGACAATGCTTGCTTTGGTTTCGGGATACTCGGTGGTGAATAATTGAACGTCACGTTAATTTAATTCCTTTCGAAAAGCGTGGTTCAAAAAATTTGGTGCCTTGGTCGGTTTGTAATCGAAGATTGTGACGACAATTTAGTTTCAACACCACGCTAGCACTAACTCTCAGCTCAGTTTGGACGTCCATGGCACGACCCAGGCAAATTTGGAAAAGACGTCGATGACATAAAACAAATACTTGTAGCCACGATTGGAGGTAGCCAAATTAGATACATCGGCTAAATCGGCATGCCATTGATAATCGATTCTTTCCATGTGGGTACGACGTCTGGAAAGGTTTCGTCGAACGGGTTAGAGTAAAGTGTACGTGGCTTGTACTTGTCAATATCGTTGCACTCGAGGTAAACGAAGACTTTTTAATCGAGTTTTGCCATGATGATACGATTTCTGAACTCCTCCCTAACATGCAGCATGTGTTGGATCGTAGTAAATGCTGGCTAATACATTCTCAATTTGTAATAAGTCACCCACTCTTCGCTGATGCTACATTGGATTGGGAAAATGGTGGTTGGAAATGGTTTTACGTGTCCGATGTGCCGGAAGAGTAAAATACGAGGGTAGTGGTTATGGCGGTGGAGGTAATCTGATGTCTTTGGTCTTCTGTTCTGTTTCACCTATGGTTTCCCTTCATTGTTTTTAAATTTCGTTGAAGGAGGAGTGGACATAATTTTCATCTCGTTGGGGATTGGGGTCAACAACGACTCTGCAATCTTACTAGGAATGGGAGCTGCGGAGGTTGTTCGAATGACCTCTCGTGCCACTTCTTCCTTGAGATTCATTAATTATTGCAATTCGTGCTGTAATTGAGACATCTCGGTCAAATGAGTACTGGGGGGTAAATGCAGGGTTCGTTGTTATTGCCAAAGATGGTGTTACATACACTGTTTGTAAAGTACTAAAGTCAGTTTTTGTCCTTCCCTTCCAATGGTCACGCCTGAGATCTTTGCACTACAAAGGCCAATTTTATCTTATTATATACTCTAAGGCGGGTGAAACACTTTCAAGGAGTCCCAACATAGGGCCTGCTATTGTTTTGGTAAAAGGTCCTATCACGTGTAAAAATACTCCGTGTTGCACCAACATCTTTGTCTTTTGGAAAATGTTTTTTTTTCTTTCGGAAAATTTGGTGAATAACGTGTCGATGTCTGCCATAATATTTTTGCTGATACGGATACAACGGTATGTGCCTTCAAGACATTTAAACAACATTCGCACACGCTATCGATTACGTGTTTGAGGCAACTTGAGGGATTTGTTTTTGCATGAGTGGAGAGACCTTGGACAGGACGGACAACAAATCGCAAAGTTTAGCTGAACAAATGAAGTAGTCCTTTCAGTTTCTTTCTTTTGGGGAGTGAAGAAAAATGTTTTGTGGAGAATTATATCTTTGTTTGTTGGTTTCAAAAATACACTGACGTCGACGTCGTGGCACATGCGCTTTTTTCTTGTTTTGACTATCTCTTCGTCAAAAAGGTGACGATGTGTTTTCCAAATCGCCAAAGAAACATCTTGGTTTTTTGTTTGGTAGACTAGGTCTTTTCGTGGGTGGCGTCGATGCTTGTCTAAGTGTATTGTCGAATGAAGAACCTGTTTGGTTCCTTTTCCTTTCTGTACAGGAGAAATACGATGGTACTGGTGTGCACGTCTTTGGGGTAACATCTGTGGGTGGTCAGGATCACACACACACACACACACACACACACACACACACACAGAATTCCATGGCTTGAGACGTGTCTTTGATCCTATTGTAATAAATTTGGAGTTGCTAGCCCGAAATAGTTAGCCAGTTAGTAGGAGAAAACATCACAGAGAGGAGTGTTAGTGAATTTGAACCATGCTGGGTTCGTTAGTAGTGATTTTAGGCACAAGCCGAATGACTGTCCCTTTCAGTAACATAGTCCATATTAAAATTCAGTGGTGTATACAAGTATTGTGATTGAAAAGGCGGCATTTATGGTTGGAAATCAGTAAATTATAGAATGGAATCAATAAGTTGGAACTTGGTAGGTACCGTTTATGTGTCCATAGTGGAAAATGGGCGTATGTATATGAGCGTGATACGCCGGAAATTCTGTGGATTGACTGGCCTAGAGGCGCGCAGTTAAATATTTCCCAGTTAGTAATGGAATACTAGTGGAATTTCTATGGCATGACGGGCTTGCGGTACGGAATTCGGATGATAATGAATAAAAACCATGCAAAGGTGCAGTTAATGGACGTTTGGGCAAGTTGTCTCCTCTGGGTCGCCCATTGATTACAGCAAAGATTAATAATTATAGCAGACACGGCTTTCTTTCCATTTTACAACTCAAGTTGTATGGAAGTCTTTGGAAATTTGGGGAAAACTTATGACTTCCAGCGTGACTCGCGCCAGGGTTTTGACACCGCTCGGTCAAGTGAATACCCCTGTGCGTATTACACTATTTTACCTGGAAGGTTTGAAAAATAAAATCTTTCTATTTGTTTGCTCGTTTTTAAACAAAAGCTTCTTCTCAAAGTTTTGTGCAAACTGATTGACCATATGATCTACACCAAAAATTCTTTAGATGACTGTATCTTTCCAGCGGGCGACGTCGATGCCTGCCTAAGAGTTTTGTTTGTATTATGAGACGGACCATGTATTTTTCCTTTTCTGTTTTGAATAGAAGAACGACGATGGTGGCGATCTGTACGTCTTTGAAAGGGCATCTTTGGGTGCACAAGAGCACAGTAACACTTATTCCCATCGTTTACCACAAGTCGTGTTTATTCTGCAACGCCCAGCCACTGATTGTATTTGCATCTTATCAACGTGATGACAAGTAACACGCGTCGTGGAGGGGTTCGTAACAGATTAAATTGTAACAGATTTCTTTGGACAAATCCAGGAATCTGTGTAACATGTACTTTGTGAGCAGCTGCCACTGAAGTTAAAGAGGAGGAGTGTGTTACGTTGGAGGACAAGTTGTGGCTTTTCTTTTTCTGGGGAAATTTTTGCTACCATGTCTTGATACCACTGATCTTTTTCTTTGTGTTCATTTGGGCTTTTTGGGAGTGGCTTTCTTTTTTGGGGGGATTTTGAGAGCATTGGGATTCCATTCTAAGAAGGAGCGAATAATGACACCTCCTGAAAAATCGCTACTTCCAGGTTTTAAAATGATTTGCTTTTATTTTTGAGTGTCGATGAGAGAATCGGCCAGTTGCGTCAATGCTACTTTGTTTATCTAAAAAAAAAGACGTTTGATGTTATGCGGAATGTCAATGATGCCTTACATTAACTGACCTGCTCTCACCGTAAGTCATCGTAAGACTTATATGAGATTGGCTTCTAAGCCGGGACTGATACGCGTACAAGGTACGAATCAATTTGACGGGAAGATGAGACTATAAGACAGTGGCAAGTGTCCGATGATTTTATAGATTTTTTGTCGTTGTTAACTCGACGACGGTGACATGTACACGACAAGCTCTCTGTTTCTGAACCAGTCTTGAAACAGATGGGTACGAAATTGTAAATAATGCGGGAAGTGTGATCTAAATCCACGAGTAAATAGGCGTATGGGGTTTGAGTGGCATCATCGTATGCATGAGTCAGCTAAGGCGTTCCTAACTGTTTCGCTATGACTTGCACTTGCGGCGTTTAAATAAGAGCACGTAATGGGTATTGAGACTAATTGTACAATAGGCTTTACTTTTTTGAAACAAATTGTGTGATGTAAATCACACTGGCATTGCGATGATGTCATTTGCTCCATGGTTTAATTTCTTCTTCGTATTCTCCTAACATGTCGTCGAAAATGAGCAGATGGGTTTGCCTGGGGTCAGACTCGATCCAGTCGTCTTCGCTAGGAATGCCTTCAACAAAATGATGGAATCTCCTTTAGTATCTCGCAAGAGACTGTATACCGATTGCCACTATATGCAACACCGCACGATGCGTTGAGGTGGATGGTCGATCAAATAATGTTTGTTTTCGATCAAATGTTTGACAAATTCTGGTTTGCCTGAACTGCTAGGTCTGGCAAGTAACATGTTGAAATGAAGGCGAAGATACAATGCCCTACAACTAGCACGATCTATGTGTTCGTCGATGACTTTGAAAGTGGAGGAAGAGGGATCAGTCGCGTTTGACACGAAAACAAAGAAAACAAGAGTTTTTATTCTTTATTCAGGACACGTTTATTGCTGAAAATAGAAATAGAACACTAAAGACAAAAATGCATAAAACTTAAATGGTTAAGTACAGCAATAAAATACACTTTATAGCCATCAGAGTGAAATTTAAACAAGTCTATGTACAACTTATGTTTGGTAACAAAGGTGTCCTCGGAACAGTGTATAATGTTCTTACAGTCTCTACATTGAGTAGTCACACAGGTGTCCTCCCGGAATGATCATTCGGGAATCTCCATGACATTCTTGTCCTGATGGGACTGGTTGTCCTAGGTGACGGCTTTTTCTTATGACACTATCACTAACAAAAGTTTAAAAGTTACTTTTTGACTGGAAGGTTGGATTTTAGGATCACAATGTTGAGCATAATTGACCACTTCTTTGGTACAAGCCTCAAAAACTTCACTTTTTCATTGACTTACATCTGTACAAAGAGGGTGTAAGGTACAAGCAACACAACTTGCCGGAAATATCTTTAGTACCTAAACGTTGACGAATCTGTTTTCTGTAGAGAGCAAGAAATGTCCTGCTGAAAACGCAAAGCTTTTATTTTTTATCAGAATGAGTCTCTCGTGGACATTACTTTGGTGGCAAAATTTTGGTTCGTAAAGTGTCCACAAGGAATCTACCGGTAAATGAAATCCCAGAAGGCCAGTCATTCAGACACACCCAAGACGAAGACACAATTTATGGGACACGGTTACCGTAATAAGTGTTAATAATCCAACACCGTTTGAATACACGGATCGATCTTCTTCCATGAAATCTGTTGGATCACGAGTGATAAAGGTTGTGGCGTGGTAGCACGTTTTATACACTCTTTTTAAAAAGCAATAGATGTATTTTCTTCACAGAGATGATCGTTCATCAATATCGAATCTAAATAGTTCAGTCACAAACATACAACATCACACTTCGTTTCGAAGTTTCCTCTTCAACGTTGCTGAGACATGGAGTAACAAGACAATCCCCCCTCGTTTTTGAACCAATACCACTTCCGGAGGCGCCGTGGTTCAAATATGTTTGAATGCGTGTGTAACGCTATCTGATTATTTGCATGGCCTTGTATTTTTTATTAAAAAAATTGTAGCTATCATTTTTTTAACATTGCCAATTAAAAAAACTGAGGGTCACTTAGCCTATGGGTCAGTCATGACCAAATGTATTATCCTCGTTAAAGAATGTTTATTATATAATAATAATTACAATTACATGGAAAAATGATGCGTGAATGATACAAAGCAAACTAGTTCATCTGCAATCAGATTATCATTTTCCTTGAAATGGTAAATGTCATTTTTGTATTCTTGAAACATTAGGCTCCATAATCTGATCATTATGTTTCATTTTCCCATTGAAAGTCTGGGGATGTGATCACTGAATACAATAACAGGAGAAGCAACTGAACTAATAAACACTAAAATGTTGCAAAGTAAATATCATAGCCATACATTACTTCTCCATTGTGTTACGTATATTTAAGTCATTTATTTGTATTTCAATTGTTTGTTTGTCAGATTCAAATTTGACATTTTAAGTTTAAGATTCATTCTTTGGGAGATGACCTGTACTTTACAAATGAACACCAGATATTGACCTCATTTCTGACCTAGCTTCAGAGTTGTAAACAAGCTTTTAAAATGATTGGTTGATTTGAAGGACATTATAGAGCTTTGTTGTAAACAACTTTCTGTTTTTAGTTGGGTCATACGGTGTGCACGAGATTTTTTGAACGTAAATTTGTTCTAAAGATTCTAGAAGATCATGTGACCCCTTCCTTGTTTACGTAAAAACAGGTATATAAACTATGTTTTGGAGCGAACTATTTAGTAGAAGTTGGGCTGTCAGAACACTAAGTTGTGTGTCGTTTTGAGTTATTTTAAATTAGCTTGTACTGGAAATTATTTCAATTCGTTTGGATTAAGAGGATTTATTTTGTTATTTATCTGGAAAATAATTGTACTCATTGGATTTTAAAAGACCAGAACTGACTTCATCACGTGACATCGTCTTCCATCTTGGATGCTTCACTAAGATTCGAACTGGAAATTATTTGGACATTTTATTACCAGGACTTTTGCAATTTCACTAGTGGATTATATTTTGAATTATTTTTGGATTAATTTTGGAATTGATTCTTAAAACCGTAAGTTTATTTTTTCTTTTCTGGAAAATATTTATGCTCAATAAATTGTTTATTAAGTTTTTACAAGCTTGTTATTTTCACTCTTTCTATGTTACTGTTTATTCGAGCCTAAGCACGTAACAATTGGTAAGTACTTACTCTGGTGGTTCTTAAATGTTCACTTTAAACGAATAACACGTTGTAGTAAAATGGTTTAACTGTCTTGAGAGTTGACCCTAACGAATAAGGGTGGGATATAAATTGGGAACTATAGAAAATACGAATTAAGCTTGGTACATGTACTGTATCTAATTTGTCCTGTAGCTTGAGATTGCAGATCTAAACTACTGTCAAGATGAATTCATATTTGCTTTATGTACTTATAATCAACATTGTCACAGAATTAGGAAGAGAAAAAAACTTTTGTTATGCCTGAGAAATATTTGATTATTTGTGTTGTGCATGCGTACAACGCTATCTAGGATGATCAGGTGTTTATCCAGACAAGCGACGGAACCAACATTTGTCGCCGCCGTAAACTACATGCGGCTACGGACATTATAATCACGATATACACGGGTATTTTACCCTGAATGTTTATCACTGTCCTATGAATTTAAGCAAGATTAAGGTATAACCGACACAGATCGCTTTGGATCTGTCGAGCAGAGTATTTGTTTGATTAGGATTTTTAACGTAGCTTTAACAATTTTTCAGTCATATCGCTACGATGTCTGCTGTGAGGCAGTTTATAGTGATGTCTAGCACTGAGGCATCATGCTGTAGACATGTAGCATGATGTCCCACCCAGTCACATTATCCTGACACCATGCCGACCAGTCCTAACACTAACCTCTTAATGCTGAGCGTCAAGCGAGGCAGCTGTTAGTACCATTTTTGTAAGTCTTTGGTATGACTCGGCCGGGGATCGAACCCACGACCTCCCGCTTCCGCGGCGAACGCTCTAATCACTAGGCCACCGGAGCGGTCTCGAGCAGAGTACACGTGGTATTTCTATAAGCCATAGGGGTGAGTATTAAATTTATATTTTATATGATATGCGAAGTTTATTGAGTTTATATTGTCATATCGTGTAATGATGATTCATTTATTACAACGCAGATTTGAAACGTTGTGAACTGTGAATTTCAAGTTGTTTTTAAGAGTTTAATGTATTAGTATTTTCCAGAACTCATTATTATTACCAGTTTGGTTTTATTGTAGCTAACGCGGCTAACGAGGCTAACAGTCTAACAAGTCTAACGGATATAACGAGACTGATGAGTTTAGCTAACGAATAGAGCTATCTACATGTCTATATGTATGTACGTATGTCTGTACATGTGGTGGAACCACGACTGTAGATGTAGCTAATACAAGGGTGCTGTATGCTGTTTGTATGTGTATACGTATGACTGACTGTACATGTAGTGGATCCATGAAGGGTGCGAGCGGCCGATACAAGAAAATGGTCTAACCCAAGGGACGTGGTGAAACTGTACATGTGCGGTTTACCGGTGTATGAATCGGACGACTTACAAGGGTCAAGAAGCATATGTTTATTCCAATTGTTGTTTCAATTGGTATATTTTTTTTACATGAGATTTACTTTGAATCTTAGTTGAATTCAATGAGATTTATGCATCTTACTGACAGTGCAGAACATTTGATACGTATTTGAAAACTTGAGATTGTTTGAGTCCCAAGTCTAGTCTATACGTGATATTGTGTCAATATCATAGTGTGTACTATTATTTGAAACTGAGGTTTCTTGAAGCTGTATATCAGATAGATATAATATTATTGGTTTATTTTCAATGTGTGAATGTTAGTGTAGAGTAATTGGATCAATTGTATGTTGAGAGCGTGTGAGAATCATTGTATCTTTACATCATACATTTTTCTTTACTAATCAAGTTAATACATTTTTCATGTTTCACATATTATGTTTGATTTATTCATTTAACCCAATACACACTCGGTTTCAATTTGCGACAAATATTAGTTTAGTCTTCTTGATTCAAAATTCTACCAAACCCCAACACTACTTTGCATCATTAGCCGTGTTAACTCCGACGGAAAACTAGAGCTGAAAGAACGGGTGAAACGTTATGTACGGCCTTTAGTTTCTCCGAAGCTTCCTGACATTTGACAGACTAATCAATTTTTGCACATATTACTCATCAAACTGGTCAGGGATTCATCAATTATGGACAAAGTTTTGTAAAATGTATGATAATATCGATCCATAAACTGACATTCACACCAGTTGACTTTTATTGATATGCAATGGGAATTCAGAGATAGCTTTGACCTTAATTTGTAAAGGTTTAACTTTACGGTGTCCCACAATATGACCTAAAGGTGTAATACAAGCACGACAAAATTCACTTTTACATAAAATCCAGTTATTGCTACCTCGTATTACTCCGATGGTCAGATCTGCATCAGATTTTCACGAAAAAATTCTTATGTTTGCTAGATTTTGAATGAAAATGGCGATGATTGACGTAAGTTCTGGTCACCATGTCTGTCAACTGGAAAACTTGTATTGGGATTATGTCTCTATTCAGATTGGGTTCCGCCAGAAGATGACCCTATTGTTACGATTTTATAATCTTAATCTAAGCAATATAAAAGAACGTAAACCAACAAATGTTCTAAAATTCAACAATTTTAAAAGGAACTTACACTAGTGTGAATCAAAACCTAAATAGTCACAAATGTTCTATCACAAGTAGAAGCGTATCGTGTTCCGAATGAATTCCAATCTCGCAAGTGCGAATCTGATAGAAGTCTTAAGTGTACTGAGGTGCTAACAAACTTGGTTATCAGAATGATATAATCCAAAATGACATTGAATGAATTCACAGTAATCCTCAAAAACTGATTTAGGCAAAAATTATCAAAGAACACTTTTTATTCCAATAATGAATTAAAATAAATAAATCTTTTCAAATTATGACTGAACAAATCATAAAGGTTGGCTCCACTATAAATGTTAAGATAGGAATGAGTAATTCTGATATAAACAACATTATATACAATCCCACTTGACCAATTCTAAAAACACTCTGCCATTTTCATGGAAACTGACTTCAAATTGTAAACAATGTCAGGGTTGTTTACGTACATATTAACGAATTAACACGACAAATCTCAGGTAGACAACGAATTTCAAAGGCGAAAACCAACGTCTTGAACTCAAATCCAAACAAACATGTTTACAAAAGTTATCTTAAAAAAAACCTTGTCTGCACTCATGGACAAGGGTTAACTACGTAATCAGTTATTTACAAAATGACCCGCACAATCTACAATCATGGACAAAAATGTAAACACATATATAG
Organism: Unio pictorum; assembly: GCA_030141615.1. Classification (NCBI taxonomy): domain Eukaryota; kingdom Metazoa; phylum Mollusca; class Bivalvia; order Unionida; family Unionidae; genus Unio; species Unio pictorum. The sequence continues at coordinate 4,687,967 of JARLTB010000006.1, read as the reverse complement.
AAAACCATAACAAAATGATGTATAGTTTATTAAATCATCAACAATATACTTCAAGCCAAAGAGTTATCGCTTGGAATACTTTGTAGTTATCTCTGAAAATACAATAACATCTTCAATCTCTGCAAAGACACTAACGCAACCAAAATACTCGGCGTTATACTGTACCCAGTACCGGATTTAGACATAGCGAGTCACTAAGCTATGGGAAGCTGTAGAGGCCCTATTTGGTATGAAAACGATTTGAGAGGCCCTTTCAGCCTGTGTGTTTATACGGTGAGGCCCTATTTGGTATGAAAACGATTTGAGAGGCCCTTTCAGCCTGTGTGTTTATACTGTGAGGCCCTATTTGGTATGTAAACGATTTGAGAGGCCCTTTCAGCCTGTGTGTTTATACTGTGAGGCCTAATCTGTAGCTTGTTTAGCTTATGCCTAAATCCGGCACCTCCAGTACCATGTATACAATCGTAAATTACCATTTTTAGAGGAGAAAAAAACGTACCAAGCAGCATATGCGCGAACAAAACAACTAAAAAGAAATTAAAATACATTTTTTTAAAGCAAAAAAGTGTTAAATGTATTGAGAGTTGACCTTAACGAATAAGGACGGGATATAAATTGGGAACTATACAAAGATGAATTAATCTTGGTACATGAACTGTATCAAATGTTCTCACCCATGAAAAAAAGAAATCTAGCTGTTTTGCTAACCTTACTTATCCTATCTCACTCTAGTCATCTTCTGCAGTGCCTGATGTAGTTGTTCTAAAATCAAACAACAACAACAAATATATAACAAAAACATAGTAAGTTAAGGCCAATCCATCTTTGAGAACACACCATACAAAACTTTTCGAGAGAGACAAAGACACACGCATACATTTCGAACCTTTGGTATTATACTAATTCGTTCAACACAGCATGGTCAGTTTTATTCTAAATGCAGACCTAGCTCAGTACATATTCAGGTCAGCGTCATTAAGGTCTCACTGGACAATTATTTTTGCAAATTTGTGTCCGACAATGACCTATAGCAGAAAAGTGATAATAATATTACATGAAATACACAAATTAAAATTAACTAATGAGTTTTGTTGAAATGATGTTTGTCAGATTCTGACTGAGGTATTAAAGTTAATTTCTTATGCAACTAGTGGCTTTTATACTGAACCAACACTGCCCCCAACCCCTCATTTTACATTCGTTTTTTACAGGAAAGAGCTATTTTAAATGTTTTCCTTTGACAAGACAGTTAAAATAATCAGTATGTGTCTTATACATGAATAAAATTCATTAGTACTTTAAACAAATTAGCATACTTTTCATCACCCCTCAACCATCTAGATTTTTTTTATAGATATTTACCTCTTTAGCAGACACATGTAAATACGCAAGCCAAGTTGGCGGCTCATTTGAAGCCCAAGTTACGCATTTGATCTCCAATGCTAGTCTTACTGTGACAGGCAGTCACCAACAAGTCAACCAGTTTACAAGCTTAACTGAAAGTAAATCTAAAACACATTACAGATTTAGCATGAACTGAAAAATGCTACGATAGTGATAATTAGGCTCATGCCTTCTACCTTAAATATTAAGGAGGTGTCAAAATGCGAAACTATCCAGTGAGACCTAAATGTAGTTAAAGCAGCCTAACTAGTTTTAAATACGAAACAAATTATATAATGTTAGCTACTACATTTAATGACGCTGACCTGAAAATTGACTGTGCTACATATAGTATAATATTCTCAATGCTGTGTGAAATGAACTATGACCGAAAACGCTGCTCCATGCACATAGACTATAGACACTTCATAGCCTCCAAACTCTCTAAACAACTACGGAAAACGTAGTACCAGCCAGAGATGCGTTATGTCAAATATGCTTTATTCTAATTTGGTTAAGCATCTCAACTGTGCCGCAGATGAATAAAAAATATACCTTCAATATTAAATGACAAATAATGCACTTACTTGCCAGAAGGAATAAATTATCTGGCAACAGTAATCTAAAAGCAAATTTCACTGTTGCACTTGCCATATTTACAAGACAGAACAAGTTTCAATGAATCCGTGAACTTGAAAGTTTAGCACATGGTAATCTGTTAGGGTCCGTATTTGGAGGGTCTTTTATACACGGGGGTAATTGTACAATTAATGAAAAGAGTAACACATGTATGTCACAAACAGTTTCACATCCTAGAAAGATAATGAGAGTTATATACGATAGTGACAAATAAGTAATTACCAGTAAATAACTCAAGCACGGACACTCCACAACAGAGATGTGGGCCTTGTATCGTTTCAATGTTTACAATATAATTTTCTAAATTGAAACTGATGAAAATGAAACATTTTCTTGTAATACATATTAACAATTTATTGCTAATTTCATATAACATCAATATATTAAATGTAATAATACTTCAGTAGAATGACACGTTTTATGTTGTTATTATGTTGGTTCACGCATAAAATCCGTGTACTTCGGATAACATGGTCACGCCACAGGCCTCGTTAGCATATTTATATTAATGCACCGCATGCAAACGTTTGCGTGTGAACCATATTGTATTAGTGAGAAGTTCCTTTATTACGTTAAAGGAAATTATTGGGTGAGAAAAATAATCTACGTTGGGTTTTTGAAATATACAAAGAAATCTCAGTCGCCGGGGTTACATTATATGTCTCTCCACGAGGATTAAGCTCGTGGGGAGACAATAATGTTAACACATTTTGACTGAGCTTTCCTTGTCTCGGTCCAAACCCCAACATATTGGGGTACTTAGCCATTAGGTACTTATAATCAATGTAATTGAGCTTTAACCAATCTTTTTCCTTTTTGGTGGCATTAGTACCATTTTCATTAGAACGAGGTTTCCACAAAAATTAAAGATCAAACAGAAATTATTATTATTATTATTATTATTATTATTATTATTATTATTATATCACTGATTTGACAATCTTGTCCAGATCAAACAGGAAGCTTTGATCATTTTCATGATTTATATCAGGGGTGGGTAAAATTTATTTACCTGAGATACATGCGGCAAGCGACTTGGTTGTATCCGTTAAGTTACATTATAGGTGTGTTTGTTTGTTTGAGTAGGATTTTTAACGTCGTTTTAACAATTTCTCAGTCATATCGCTACGATGTCTGCAGTGAGGCAGTTAATAGTGATGTCTAGCACTGGGGCATCATGCCGCAGACATGTAGCATGATGTCCCACCCAGTCACATTATCCTGACACCAGGCCGACCAGTCCTAACACTGACCTATTAATGCTGAGCTCCAAGCGAGGCAGCTGTTAGTATAATTTTTGTAAGACTTTGGGATGATTCGGTCGGGGATCGAACCCACGACCTCCCGATTTCGCAGCGGACACTTTAACCACTAGGCCATCTGAGCTTTATATCATAGGTGTGACTTTGAAAGCAAAAATTACTCATCTGACCCGCACAGTGGATGAAGTTGCCCATGACGGATTTATTTATATACACGCCATCCTCAGTTTAATTGAAATAACGTTACAACAAATAAGGCATTGTTTATTTGCAGATGAAACGCAGGCCCTTGCATATACGCTCAACAGAACAACGTTTATTTGAAATAAGTCAGAAAGTCTCTTTTAGATGGGCAGCCCTTCGTTTCCCCAATAAAATTACAAGGGTAATGATTAACTATTGCTGCTGATTTAAGAGTACTTTTGCTTATCGTCCAAAGATTTTCACCCTTTTTGAATGTGCGCTTTTTCGCAATAATTAATTGTATTAGTATTAGTTTCGTTCAGTATCCTCGCAAGCTGCAGGAAGCGGAGCGCTAAAACGTCAGATACTAAACTAGTCGTGGGTGGAGGAGGGATCCCCACGTACTCCACATCAGTACCCTGGGTCCGACGCCTTGTCTGCTTGATCCAGTCATCTGTCCGCTTTATTCCTCGTTCAAGTAGTTCTTTTATTGTGGTGTGACACGTCTATGCCCAGTTGTCTACTTTTTTGGGCGGTACTGATCCAGACGCCGAAAAATGTGGTGGTCGCATTCCGGAGACAAACATTATCGAGTTGTGAATGTCCTTATCAGGTAATTTGTTTTTGTGCACTGATTTTACTCGTTGTTTTCCGAAAAGGAATCAAAGGGGTTGGCTCATGGTATCCTGTGAGTTTAGTCATCTTTATTTGGTTTTGAGGTAGCCGTTATTTTGAAGGATGTTTTGTACTGTTTGCATATGTGTGCTATATTGTATTTTTTAACACTCAGTGTATGCTAGAGATGTAATGTTGTGGGTGCTATTTGTGCTAGGTGTATGTTATACTTTAAGTATTTTGTTGGGGGTTGGTTTGAGTTGTATATATTTTTGCAAGATGTTGTTTATACTTCTAGCTGTTGGACTTGGGTTTGTTTTACTTGCGATCGGGGTAGGGTGGCAATTACTTCCCGTTATAGCCCTAAAAAGAGCTTTTGATTGTTCTTCTTTCTCGTTGGTATCTCTCATGCTGTTGTATCGTTCTTCCTTATTTTTCTGCCTTCTTTCATAATCTTTCCTAGTATTTTCCTTTTTCTTTCTAGTATCTTCTAGAATCTCTGTCTTGGTGATCTCGTGTCTTCAGCTTCTTCCTTGCATATATTCGATATTATTTTTCTCGCCCTCCATGCACAGCGTATGATCTTTTTCCTGCGTTCTTATTAACTATTTTTGGTGTTGCCACCGCCTGATTGCTTACTTGAGTGCCTTTTTAATTTAAAGAATGCATTTTTTATAAGTTGATTGTGTTTTTATTGGTCCCCTCCCAAATCGGATCAGCTTCTTTACTTATGCTTTGTATTATCCAGTCTGTTTTACACGTGTTTGCTTGACATTTGGTCGATCTGTTCGATATATCGAACCTTAGGGATATCAAAGTTGCTGGGTGGTGGGTGGGCTGGTGCCTTGTTATTGAGAACTAGTTCTCACTGTGGCGGGCATAGCATGAACAGTCCCCTCTCCCTCGTCTTTGAGTCGGTTATGTTGTTTCCTCTTTGCTTGTCGGTCTTTTCTACTTTGTAACCTTTTTGGATCCTTATGGACTAATGCAGTGCCTTTATTATTATTATTATTATTATTATTATTATTATTATTATTATTATTATTATTATTATTATTATTATTATTATTATTATTGTTGTTGTTGTTGTTGTTGTTGCTTTCCCACGTTTGATGTCCATAAGTTAACTAAAATTGGGATCATAATGATTTGTTTGTTCTGTTTAGCTATCTAGTTCATTTTCCACTTGTTCGCTTGACTTTCCGTTTGTCTTTTCGACATAATCGATTCTTAGAGTCATTAATGGGTGGGGGAGGTGTATTGGTTGAGAAAAGTTCTAACCGTGGAGGGACTACTATTATAAGCCCATTTCCTCTCTGGTTTGCCTTGTTTAGATCTGGCATTTTTAATATTGTTACTAACACTCCAGTATATTATAATACGTATTCACCTTGTTTAGATCTGGCATTTTTAATATTGTTACTAAAACTCCAGTAATTATGATACGTATTCACCTTGTTTTTGCTTTTAGTGTCATGTAACTCTAAAAATGTGCTTCGTTTTCCAATACTGTTCTGTTTTGTGTCTGTATCACTGCACTGTCCTGACCGTAATAGGGCCCAACGTTTTCTCCATAAACATTCCGAAAAGATCGAAAAATCAGTAGGTATCCTAATTCCTAAACCAGGGAAACTAAACCATAAAGTTAAATCATTTAGGCTTATTTCAGAAACCGATAACTTGTAAATTTTCACCGAAACCATTATCAACAATCAACTCAGATATTTTCTAGAAAACCGGATCCTGATATCCAATACACAGAGAGGGCTCTGTAACAACAGTAACAATATCGATCAACTAATTAGACTGGAATCCGCCATTAAACTAGCATTTGGTCACAAAAAAAGAAACACTCAAGACATTTCACAGCCATCTTCCCTGGCTTGGAGAAGACATGACCTGATGTGGAGGGTTGATATAAAATCCCCAACATTGCAGAATAACGGAAACAAATGGATAGCCAACTTCCTGGTTGATAGGAAGATGTAGTCAGAATCGGAAAAGAATACTCCTAACAATACTTACGAGATAATGGTACGTCACAGGAAATTGTTATCAGCCCGATACTATTTAACAATGTGAAGTAAAATTAGTATTTTCCTGACTATGACGGCGAAAGAAAAGACAGAAAACATCTTCTATTGCATACAACTTTACGTCTTTTTAAGAAGGCAGTCTATGCACAAATTATATACAATTCAATGATTTTGCCGCAATGTGGTCAATGTTTTAAAAGAGTAATACCATTATTATTTTGCATGACATATAATTTCATTCATACCATTAAGTAAGATAATGTCTAAATATGTGATATGTACAGAATGTTTTACAGAAATTATTTTGCACAAAATGCTCAAGGTGACAGGTGCCAGTTTCACATATTGACCTCTGTAAAATTTCTTAAGTTAAGGGCATGGTGTGAACTTTTAGCTATTATTGTGTAATAATTAACGAGATGGATGCATTTGTAAACTAGATGTTTCGAGCTTGTGTTGTTTTTAAAATTAATGTAAGGCATGTCCACCTCCCACTGCACACTATGTAGCCATTTAAATACCAATAGGCGGCTAGGAAGTAAAGCTAGCCACCTTAGCAGTAGACACATGGGTTCAAGGTAAGTAGAGCATCTCAAAACTATTATGAATTGCATCAAGCTATATTTAGCAGATTCTGTTTTACAAAAGTATCGTCCAGGGAAAGGGCTTGCGTTTGCACTTTGTGAGATATGACTATGTTGGGCCTCATAATTCCTATTTAAAAATTGGACCTTTCTTACCCCACTCATGTATTATTTATTTTAATGAATTTTTATATTTGGCAGGTGCATGCAACAATAATTTTGTACATAAAAACTGTCCCTTGTCCCCTTAACGGGACATTTATAAAGTTTGACAAAGCAGGAGACTTTCTTAGGGATGCTACCATATACAGGACACTAATACAAGTTCTGCTTCTACACAGGAAATCCCCATAACAAAAGGAGAATCTCCTCTGGACGTCAGAGACTAAAGACGTAAGAAAATGATGATCAGGTATCAATACCAATACATGAGGCCACCAAACACTTTACGTCACAAACTCTCCAAAATAAAAATGCATCAAGCCATTCAGAAAAAAATGAAGAATAAAATACTAAGCCGGATAATAATGGCCGAAATAAAGATCGAGCTAGAACTCGCACAAATCGTTTCAGATCAGATAAAATACTCCATAGATCCTCCGTTGATCTGCTACACACAACATGTCTTCAACTTCAAAGCAATAAGGGTCGAAATGGACAACCCGATTGGACTATAAAGGCAACAATTCTAACTTTTATACAAAATAAATACGATATATATACTCATATATACACGGACGGGTATTACCAATAATAATAATAATAATAATAATAATAATAATAATAATAATAATAATAAAAATAATGAGGACTTTGTATAGCGCCTAATATTTCGAAGCTCTAAGCGCTTTACACCATCAATAATGATATGAATGCACTACAGAACAACAAATGACAAAAAAAAAAAAAAATTGGAAAACATAACAAACATGCTGAAAACATATAAGATACAAAACATGATTAGGTCGATAAGTTTGTCCCTGCAGTCGAAACAGGTGAGTCTTAAGAGCAATCTTAAAAGGGACCACTGTGTCTGTGTGAGTCACCGGGACCTGATGTGCGAACGAACGTTGTCCATATGACTTTGTTTTCACCTTGGGAACAATGAGTATACGATTATTAGAAGAAGAGTGTAAGGATCTAGCTGGTGTATACACATGGGTTAGGCTGGATAGGTATGTTGGACTGGAGTCTGTCATTGAAACATAGCACAGAGAACAAATTTTGTGTTTGATTCTGTATCGAATTGATAGCCAGAGTAGGGTACAGAGCAGTGGTGAGGTGTGCTCTGATCGAGGTACTCTAAAGATGATCCGTGCAGCTGTGTTTTGAACTTTTTGAAGTTTCTGGAGTAAATATTGTGACGAACCAGACAGAATTGAGTTACAATAGTCCAGTCTTGAAAGTACTAATGAACACACAAGTGTTTTAGTGGCATCAACTGAAAGATATTTACGAATGGAACTGATGCGTCTCAATTCAAGATATGCAGCCTTGCGTATGTTCATGACATGTTGGTGCAGTGTGAGAGTACTGTCTCGAGTAAAGCCTTGGTTCCGTACTGACTGTGAGAATTTAATGTTGGTGTTGCTGATATTTATTTTCTGAGGTAAAGGATGTGAATGAGAAAGTCTTTGTGTTGTGATCAGAATAGCCTCAGTTTTATCATCATTCATTTATTGTTATATATATATATATATATATATATATATATATATATATATATATATATATATATATATATATATATTATAACCAAAGCTATTCCGAGTGCAAATCGATTAGGTATGAAAGCCATCAAAGTTGTTCGTGATAAATGTATTGGCACTGTTGGTAATGTTGCTCGCTAAGCGTTCTAGGCAATCAAAGACAGATTCGCACGATTACTGTGACGAAAACAATAATCAAATGTGAAACATTCAAGAACGAGCATTCCAGTAAAACTACTCAGCAGTGAAGTACGAATTCCTGTAAAAGTGCCCAACACCGATGTGATGAAGATGAGCGGTTGAACTAATTAGCTGGAGTGCCATCTCTGACAAAACAGGTGTTCCACGAGGTAGAAAAAACACATAACCACAAGCTTAATATCGAGTAGTTGTCTCGCTCATTGTCGTCGCTGATCACCAACTTATTGGTCAATGTGGGAACGTCATTTTAGACAGCAGCACATAACATACAAATGTTCAACGTGTGTCTGACAAGTACTCACGGATGAATTATGTGCGTGATTATCAATATTATTCTTATGAAGCACGAGAGCCAAAAGCAAGGTGGGCGAATCGAACAGCAAGTCCAAGATACGTCCTAGTATTTGTCTTGCCCGCCGAAGAATTTATTGGTAGAGATTTGAGAGATAATAATAATCCATACTCTGCATATGACAAATGTGGATTCGTTAACAACAGTGTTATCGGCCTTGCAAGATATTCGAATGATTATTCAAGTTATGCTGCTCCCTCAATGATGTTCTCAAACGATATTACTGACCAACCTAATCACATTATGACATATGACGACCAAAGCACCATGCAGACAACGCTTACGCCAATGTGATCTCGGTTGTCTTAGGCACTGACCCAGAATTTGTAACTTTGGATTTTGTGGCACGACCATCTTAAATTGATACTCAAGGTAGATTTAACTGTGTGATACCGTTTCCCGTATTTATGGATTCTGCAGACATGTTAGAAACATTATCTATGGAGCCAAACATACAGTTGAGCTAGTCGAAATATCCACTGACAACGATGAAATTTGGAGAGATAACACTGGAGCTGCGCAGGTTAAGTAATACTAACAAAACTTGCAATGTGGATGCCAGCTATTACTCCATTGCTTACAGAAGAAGCTCAATTATTATCTTTCATTGGAAATGACGGAAAGTCAACGTTGTCGTGGTTGACAATATTGAAAACCACAGCCGGTAAAACTGCTCAGTACCGAAAATATGCCAACAATGGCCAGTTTAATAATAAATCAAACTGAAAATGAGCGGTTGAAAGAATTAGCTGGTGGGCCATCGTTGTCGGTGATACTGATAGGTTTTAGAATATCGTTTTAGACAACAACGAATATAATACAATGTTCAAGCGTGTATTTGATCCATTATTTGACATGGATGAGCCAGTACTCAAGGATGAGACCGTGAGTGATTATCAATATTATTCTTAAAAAGCACAAGAACCAAACTAACCTAGAATTTTTTTTTTAACTCCAAGTCCTAGATGGATCCAGGTATTTTCTACCGCTGAGGCATTCATTACAGTTCAGGGTAGATGTTTGAGAAATAACAATAACGAATACGTTTAGGATGACAAATGTGGATTTGTTAATAATTGGTATTATAAAGTTATTTTAAAGAGTCGTATATACGATTGTATGTAAACAAATGAGTTTTAGTAGACAAATTGATGTATGTCACAATGATGTTGATGGTACTACGATGATAATCGGTCTTGCAAGATGTTCCAATGAATAGTCAAGCTTTGCTGGTCCATCAATGATATTCTCAAACGATATTACCAACCATCCTAACCATGCATAGTATGACATTTCACAGCCAAGAAACTTCGCCAACACCGCTGACGCCGAATTAGTCCGGTAGGTCATGGTGGCCATCCAGATATTAACCTGGGATATGCAGCAAGACGATCTCAAATTAACGATCAAGGTAGATTAAACTGTGATATGCCGCCGTCACACATCTTCCGCAGACATGTTAGGAAAATTATCTTTGAAGCCAAAAATAATGTTGAGTTAGTTCGAAAATCTATTGACAACGATTCAATCTGGCGAGATAATGCTGCCGCTGTTGGTCATGTGATATTGACAAAACTTGCGATGTGAATGACAACATTAAATCATCAGTAACAAAAGAAGTGCGTTTGGTATCGTTCATGGGTAGTGGTGGTAAGTCAACGTTGCCGTGGCTGACAATGACCACAGACTCGGTTACAAGCACAGACAATTCATTTGCATGAGAGATACCGTCTCAACAGGGAATTTCAGCATCACGACATCTGTCCCTTGCGTTCCAAGGTAACATACGTTTAGAAAATCAAGACAGAAACCCGATGTTTGATAGATTAGCTGTGTCTACAATTTCGCTGAAGATAAAAGGACACCAGGAACCATCCAAAGACATAATATTGCATTTCGAACAAAACAATGTAATACATGCGTATCATAATTGGATGAAATTTATAGATCGTGATCAGAATGTTGATTCTAGTTTGCAGATACATCAGCGTAATTTCTCAACGCTGTATCCAATATTTTATTTCCCACAGGAACATCTGGATTTGTTCGGACAATCTGTCGTTGATTTTCATGGGCAAGCAACTGTTAATGATATGCTGATTGGTCCTGGTGGTTACAGAGCAATCGCTGTTATACTGTCAGACAAAGAAATGCTGCTTGAAGGTGTTAGCGGTCTTAGGAGAGTGATTGATGCGTCCGTGGAAAACATTTTAACGTTTTCCGATCATGCAAATGTTTTCCGAATATGTAAGTGTTTTTCAAACATGTAATTTGATCGCAATTGGTCTGTAGTTTGATCATTCCCGATTTTATAATGTCATATTAAATCAATGTTATTCTGAAACCTGGTCAGGTTGCCGAGTGATCTAATGTGTTCACCGTTCAGGATCACTGTTTGCGTGGGTTCGAGTCTCAGGTTCTGTATAGTAATGACTTATTAAGCCTCTTAGTTCTCATATCACCTTTCTCATTACGTTCGTATTTTCTCTAATACTACATCTTTTATTATTAATCTCTCCTATTTCTATATCCGATATAATCTTTGGAAACCATTAATTTTGAAGGATAATGTGCGGAAACATTTTGGTTATCATTTCATTGCGGTCGAGGATCTGAGGTTCGATCATGCACAATATACAATTTGTCTCAACAAAAATATTTTTTTTAGATGATTTGCCGTAATAAACGCAGTTATCATGTTCGCCAAAGAAACCTTTTACTCCGACCGCCAACGGAATACGTTTATAAACCTCGAAATCCTCATTGTGAAATCTTGTGTCGTATATGCTGGAAACGTCGAGCTGATATCGAGATTAACATCCCTGGTGCTACAATCGGTGACACTGTCAGCCATGAAAACACTTACGGCAGATAGTAATCAAGTAATTTTCATACTCGCCTAGCAAAAGAACATATATTTCAGTAAAAGTTAATCTTATCATCCATAACAATATCTCCGTCCTGGGTGTATCTGAACCTTTGTATGTCATAAATGCGGCTGCAGATGTCGTTCCCCACAATTTTCCTTTTCAAACCACAATCTACAAGTTAGCGAATCTTCAATAGTATAACGAGCCTGCATATCAGGGTCAATGATATTTGTTCTACTGATTACTCGAAGAAACTGCAAATACAAAAATCTGCCTGCGTATTATGCTAGAACAGACGTGGATTTATGCAGTGTGCATGCGGATATGTTTTATAAGCGAGTAAATCGGTAACGTCTCTAGTTCAGATTCAACGATAGTAGTTTCCATGAGTTTTTGTTTTACATTGTATTTGCCAAAAAAACTCTCTTAAGGGCTGATGCTAATCCATCATTTTTATGTTGTTGTTGTTGTTCTTGTTGTTTTATGGTTTAACGCCATTTTTCAGCGCAAGATAGACTATACATGGCGGAAGAACCTAGTTAAAACCCTGGAAAGAACCACTGACCCACGAGAAGCTACTGGCAAGCTTTCGCATATTCCCACATTGGCCGAATATGAGACTCAAACCCACGCACACAGAGGTGAGATGGCAGTGATATTTAACAGAGAGCGCTTTAGACCACTCGGCCACTTAGGGCCCCTTATTTTATGTAATTACAATAATAAGATGTATTATACAACGACTTACGTCACTGAGATAGTCATGCAATACAGTGGGTGTTAGACAAGGCAATACTAATCACATATCGATAGTCATGCAATACAGCGGGTGTTAGACAAGGCAATACTAATCGCATATCGATAGTCATGCAATAAAGTGGGTGTTAGACAATGCAATACTAATCACATATCGATAGTCATGCAATAAAGTGGGTGTTAGACAAGGCAATACTAATCACATATCGATAGTCATGCAATAAAGTGGGTGTTAGACAAGGCAATACTAATCACATATCGATAGTCATACAATAAAGTGGGTGTTAGACAAGGCAATACTAATAGCATATCGAACTTTGGTTCACACTGAAATATAATTAAATCTAATAGAAGCAATTGTACGTGGGCAAGATTGAACCTTGCTGACATTAGAACAGTAGCAAAAATGTTTGACGATGGAATAGTACAAATTAAATATAACCGTGAAATGATACTAAAACATAGTACTTAATGCCTGAGTCGAGACGATTTAGGAGACTTGTTACGCCAATTATATAAACATGTTTTACAGTCATCGGATAGTAAATGATGATGACACTTTTCCGGGACAAAAGAAATGATATCGTGTGCCTTGTACTAAACAAATGATGTAAATAATATTTTATAGTTGTAATCTGGTAGTATAAATAAACTCCGCGTTTCTAGAACACAAATATATGATCTCGATTATGATCACGCTCAGGATGTGTCGCTTACAATGACTACGACTCGGGAGGGTCGTGACTTTAAGTTGACATGAACTGGGTGAACATGATCATAGTCGATATCATTTTCTGTGATAGAACCGGCATTCGCGGATACTACTATTACTTGGGGTTTTTGTTGGCCGATTAATCCACTCTTTATGTTTTTTTTTTTTTTTTTGTTTCAGAATTAACACTGGTGGAAGGTTTGTATATGTATGCTATTAGTCGAATCTCGGATGTGGGTATGTGAGAAAGCTTGCCAGCAGCTTCTCGTAGGTCGGTGGTTCTTTCTGGGGTTTTCCGGGTTCTTCCTCCACCATTATTACTGGCCGCCATGTATAGCATATCTTGTGCTGAAAAATAGCGTTAAACCCTAAAAACAAACAAACAAACATGTCTGCTATTAGCAACTATAAACAGATTAATGATAAATGGGTTTACAGCACCATATACATTGTTGTCTTTGTGGATCATTATGATAGACTGCATGTATTTGTCTCGGTTCTGTTAAATGGGAGGTAACCCAGTGTACACTATACAATATAGGACACTGGAGTTGTTACCCGCTTGCGGCCCGAATGGTTTGAACTAGTTTCTAGGATGGATGCTGTGAAAGGCATTCCCAAATTTCGCACCATCTCACTTCTTATAAAAGTGTAAGTAATTACCTTCTTTTCTTTTGTAAAACCTTGTCCTATGTTTTGATTTTATTTACTATTTCAGCCACCATTGATACAAGTCGAGGAGGAGATGGAAACATATTTTACAGTGGAGCCTGGCCTTAAATACAAGTTCACATTAGCTGAGCCTTATGGCTGTGGTGTATATATACAAATGTACCGTATCAATTTAATTTTATGCGTTTTCAGAGAACAAAATATTTCATAAGACTTTTTCTAAATGATGGTAATAGGATGCAGATACAATAATTTAGATTTTTTTTAAATACTAAATGTCGACATTGTTCCGTATTTATTAATGCCAGATATTTATCTTCAGAAAAGTTAGAAGTGTCGGTTCGATTCTGGTACTGATATTAGTACCCTTACTTCGGGGATGGGGAACTAACCTGAACCAATGTGTATAAACGGAGCAGTCGAATCACCCGACGCTTGTTTTAGCCTACTTTCAAAGCGTTGCAATAATTTTCCTTACATATAGTAAAATAAATTAAATAGTCCTATATTTAATACCAAAATAACAAAATGTGTCGCATAACACATTGAAGAAAACCGCCTGATATATAGTTTACCTTCTTTATCCTATATTTTCATTTGGATCGTCCGCCATATTACTTCAACTGATAACTGCTTACGTTTCCAGCTTTGTTTTTGTTTCTTCTTTCGTGTTGCTTGCAATTGCATTGCTACCGTATTTGGAAACTTAGACAGATCATGGCATATATGGCGTATCAACACATCGTAGAAGAACCAAATATGGCTTATCAAGATTTATCTGGAAAGCGAATTACCATGATAAGCTCGTGTTATCTATCATGGTGGACAAAATACGGTTGGCGTTTACATACCAATATAATTTACCTGATACAGACTTAATAACTTTATCATCAGCCAACCTTTCTGAAATGATTACTCGAAATAGATCGTAGATCTTAACCATGGTCATATTTTGTACTATGACGATTGTTTTTGTTTTGTTGCTCCATTGTAAAATATCGCATCCAATCGTAGCCCCAACGCAGCTGATGGGTTACGAAAGATAGGGTTTGAATGACAATGGATGTAAAGGATGTAACCCAATGAATTTGTTTAATCCAGGAATACGACCAAGGATTTTGGAACTCAACTGACTTATGACTGCACGCAAAGTTACATCTTGGGCATTAGTAGGGAAGGAATGGTGTGAAAACAATGTCGACCTTGCATCTCCAGAAAGGTAAACTCTCCCTCTTGTGCAAGAGTGGAGCTGCATACCTATTTTAAGTCCACGAAAAGGTAACATAGAGGGAGGTGTTTGGGTTGACATGAGCAATCGGTTGCATAAGTCAGGAATCACACCACAATTAATACTTCCAGTTCAGTACCCACGAATGTAGTTCCAGTCTATTTTTAGAACATTTTTTCCTCTCTCATTTTGGTGGTGGTAGAAGAGTTATATTGATGCATATTTGATATGGATTTAAAGGTAATTGTTTATTCTTGAGAATATGAGCAGAGAGAGTGGTTGTCAGTGTGTAATTTGGTGACAGTGCACATGGAGTAATAAGGCCTTGGTGATGATCCGGAAGTGAAATATGTGTTCTGTTTACATGCTGCTCTGTTTACAGTGCAGCAGCTCAAAAAAATGCCGATCAACCCTTGACAAGAATTTCACCGTGAAGTCATATTTGGAGGTATTTTAGATTAACATATGATTTGTATTGATTGTCACACTGTGGTAAGGTCAGTACTGAGAAATATATGTAGAGAACATATAGTAAAATTAATTGTGGTCTATGTCCTGTACAGGCAGTATTGATGAAACTTTAATATGCTATAAAATTTTTAATATTAATGATAAACACATGAAATTTGTAGGTGTTATATATATTAACATTTAAAATAGAAAAATGCCATTAGAATTTAAAAATTAATTTTATTTTTTAAAATTTTAATAATTTTTTTTTTAAAAATTAAAAAATTAAAATTTGCCCCTTAAAATGCACATAGATAATATTTTTGGAAATTATATCAAATGATATCAGCATGTTTATACTTCTACGCCATATACAAGCTACAATGATGGATATTTGTCAAATTTTGTCAGAGAAAATATCTTTGTAAGTCAAAATGAGACATACATTTAAAATGTATGAAAGACAGATTCTATTTTGTATTGATCATTCAAACTATTTATTAGGGGTCCAATCAGATAATTTATGTGTTTATGATGGGGTGACTTCCTGAGTAACACATATATGCTTATATAGCCTTTAGTAATTGTTAACAAATATAGTTACAGGGTGTTTAGTGAGAGGACAGTGATGAAAACTTCATACTAGAACCTACTCAAGTTCTCTACTAAATCAGTTTAAACTTTCTGAGAATGAAATGCAGGCTGAAGGGATAAAATATACTTCCCACATGTATATTTACCCTTGGATGTAAGAAAACAGCAAAATGATGTAAGGTGAACACAAAATGCATTCAATTTTATTGTTCAGTTTGGTTAAGATATTGATTAGTGAAGCGCGGCATTGTGGCCTGTATGATGTTATGTGAATTCTAATGATCTATCTTAATTTATGCATTGTTAATTGCTAATAATATAAACTAACTGACACTCTAAAGATTGCATAAGATATATTCAAACAGATATTTTGAGTTTAACTGTGTACAACTGATCTTAGCATGGTTACATATCCCACATGAACAAATATCCACATATTTTACAATGTTTGGGATCCAAAGTTCACATTCAGTATATCATATAGGCTGACATTGTACCTACAGTGAATCTGTAAGACACATTTTTGGCTGTGTGCACTAAATGTATCCCAAGATGTTATTTTTTTCATTAATATGCCCATGTATGGTAACATATTTCAATTCAGTACTTGGATAGAGTGCGGTATTGCATTATCAGCTGATATCTGATTCTATTGAACCATTGAGGTTAATAATTGGTATCAAACACCCTTAAAAATACACTTTAAATGTTCAAACAGATCATTGGAATTATTTTTGCACATTTGATCATAACAATTACATTGTATATGTCCCACATATGCAAATTTCCATTCTTGTTTACAAGTTTTGGGGATCAGAATTTCACATTTAGTTTATGATATAGGATGTATTGGTACCTGTAGTTGATATGTGTGGCCACATTTGGCTGTATTCTCTTGCAATATCCAGAATTATTATTTCCCTCATGAATAAGATTGCTTATAGTAATATATTCTTTTTTACTACATTGTCGCTTGACTTTCCTGTATACTGGCATGTACTAATGTTTCCACCAATGATCAAACCTCACCGTCCCCGCATTTCCTTAAAGTTTGTGATGCATAGTCTACCTGATTAGTTATTTCACCTGTGCATGACCAGATATGCTTATAGAAACTTCATATACTTTTAGGATGAATTTATTACTTTAATACATGACTATTACTTCACATTTCTGAGTGTCACTCTGTCAAGTTTAATATTTATTTCCTATGCTTGCAGCCTGAATGTTATTTGTAAATCACTATATCTAACACATTTTAACTTCATTTGCATACATCTTACTGTTTTCTAGATATAAGTGAAACATTTTATATCTTTTCAGGTCTAGGCTGGTATCTGGAACAAAGTGTTAGTGGTGGATCAGCTTGGAAGCTCTCCAGTAGTCAGGTGGTGATAGCAAGGTTTCATAAGGACATATGCAGTGTACTGCCATAAGTGATCATGATATCACAACACTAATATAAAGCACCTCAAGGATATGGCTTAGATCTTCATGAGAGAGATTAGCACCATTGTTCAGTAAGGTAAAGCCTGCCTAAAAACTGTATTTTCCTATCTTATAGTCGCTTTTTGTAGTTATCGACACTGAAATGTAATGCAATTTTCTTATAAAACATGGAAGTGGTCCCATCAGATGTTTAAATCTGAGTGCACTATTAGTTATTCAAATAACTGCCTATATACCTGACACAATAAATATGGAACATAGCACTTATTATTGCTTCTTTAGTGTGTACACCTATATGCACCTTGACAGGCATATTGCGGTTTGTTGCCAAAATCACTATGAGTCATGCTACTTCATTACCCCGGGGAAAATTGTTCCCAGTTACACAGACCCAAACCACCATTTATTTTAAAGACCATTGATTGATCAACTTTTCTGTCTAAACTTTGACAAAATCTGTTTTCAAACTTTTATGAAAATTTAATTTTTCAATAAAATTTAGTTTATAAATTTAAATGTTTATTTAAATTTCCATTAAAATTTTAAATGATCCAAATGTATAAACTTTAAACATATTTTCAGACAGGCCTCATCTTGTAGTACAATTAGGTTTTTACAGCATTGAAAAAGTCCTATAAATAAGGAAGATATAGCAAATTTAGTTTTGGTTTCTCAAGAACACATGGATCAGCACGTGCACCCTGTATAACACCAGCACTACACACTTTCCAGCAGGTGTCACATGACTTGTATGCAAGGAAATTCAAAAAGACTTCATGTATAAAGTTCAAATAGGTGTGGCATTCAAATATAAAAGTTTTACTAAAATTTGCCCCAAAAAGTTGGGCCTGTCAGGAATCACACCACAATTAATACTTCCAGTTCAGTACCCACGAATGTAGTTCCAGTCTATTTTTAGAACATTTTTTCCTCTCTCATTTTGGTGGTGGTAGAAGAGTTATATTGATGCATATTTGGTATGGATTTAAAGGTAATTGTTTATTCTTGAGAATATGAGCAGAGAGAGTGGTTGTCAGTGTGTAATTTGGTGACAGTGCACATGGAGTAATAAGGCCTTGGTGATGATCCGGAAGTGAAATATGTGTTCTGTTTACATGCTGCTCTGTTTACAGTGCAGCAGCTCAAAAAAATGCCGATCAACCCTTGACAAGAATTTCACCGTGAAGTCATCTTTGGAGGTATTTTAGATTAACATATGATTTGTATTGATTGTCACACTGTGGAAAGGTCAGTACTGAGAAATATATGTAGAGAACATATAGTAAAATTAATTGTGGTCTATGTCCATAACATATATCAGATCCTGTTCAACTTTTGAGGCCTCTGCGAACTGGTCACCTTTGTCACCAAAGTGACACTAGAATGTCCATTGAACTTAGGGTAGGTGTGTCAGGTTATCCAGGTTTCTACAGTAAGAGGGGTTTCTTGAGTTGTGGCCTGAATAATAAACTATTTGTGTTGTGATACTGGTAGTGGACTTGTCAGGGTCTGCTGTTACAATTTGATAACCAGAGAGTGTGTAGAACTGCATGGGATGTACTTTGAAGGAATGAGGCACATCACACTGATATCCAGGACTTCTAAAATGACGCTTGTATTTACTATATTTAAAACGGATAATGGACGCCAGTGGCTTCCCGTGGTTGTTGGTTCTTCCCGAGTTTATTCCAGGATTTTTCCTCCACCAGCTATATTATACGCCATGTATTGCCTATCTTGTGCTGAAAAATGGAGTTAAGCCCATGACAATATTTCCATAGACTTAACATATGTTCTTGTATTTTATATTTCTGAAAATTGTTGTATGAGGAAGTAATACTGTACTAATTCACAAACGTAACGTGCAAAAACATATATAAGGAAACGTTTAAGTTTAGTAAAACGTGTCTTACCTATGGTTGGCAGTAACAATGATGATTCCAAGACATACTTTAAAGCTATATTTGTCTAATAAAAAAACTTTAAAACAATAATGAGATATCGCTTTCCATACCAGTATTTGCGACCGCATTAATCACGCTCTGCAGTGTAACAAAGCTGCAACTCAATGCCCTAATACACTGCGCTGACACAATGTGGCAGATCCACTACAGGCAAAATGGGGGCACATTTGGCGTTAAGGATCTCCTAGAAAATAATCGTGTTTCCAAGAAACATATCTCAATAAATTATTGATAAAGAATAATGTATAGTGATGTTAAATTAATCAAGAGGAAACATGCAATCACTTGCCTTTGGACAGTGGTCTTTCAAATTGACCAGTGTGTTTATGACACTAGAGCCTAGGTGTCACGTGGGATTTATCCAAGTTCATGTTTGTATGCATTATTTCTCTGGGTTGGTTCTGTGCTCAGTTTTATCCTTATGCAAGCACAATTGTAAACAATAACTGCAAAGCAGTCTAACTGGAGGTAGTTGACATCTGTAAGAACGCATTATCATTATCGACACTCTAGGAAAAGCTCGAGTAGGAAATGTAACTTGTACACCGTTTAGATACACAGTTGCATTCTTCTGTCCATAGAATATGTTGCCGATGACAAACCGTCTCTGATGAAGTAATCTATAATACCGTCATGGAATCTTGTTGAGTTGAAACTGGACTATGCTGTTTTGCTTTCTCTCGGTTCGTTGTCTGCGATGGAACGGGCAAAGAGACAATGATTTATTTTAAAAGGCCTAATTTAAATCAAGCTCTGTAACGTTCAGCTAATTCATTAAATTATTTTGAATAAATTGATCAATGAATTTTTCTGCTGAGTAAAATCAAAGTTTCGATAACTAAATGAAAATTGACTTTTCCAAATTCTTATCCATTGATAGTCATATACATCTATAATAGTTGAGGAATTTAAATGTTTTAATGTCTCAATCAGTGATCTAAAACAATTTTACAATCTCCTTCATTTACAAATATATCCTGATTACCCAAACGTTTGGTTCGTCTGATCCTCAAAACAGGTCCAGTTGGTTTAGAGGGTAAATGGGTTTGTGCGTGCAGGCAAGGCGAAGGATGCTATAACTTAAATATATGGATTTGAATCCCAGTAGAAGACGAAATAAGAATTATCTAACCATTATTATATTATGATATTTGTTTAAATATATAATCTAATTTTACTCATCCTCTTAATTTATTCAGTAACAGCAATTTCCCGTCTGGTGGATAGCTGTCAATGCTAGAGTACAAAAATATCGACTGCGTATGATTGTTTTCAATACTGATGTTCAGGAACAAATACTGATTTTTAAAACTTTAATGTTACTAAGAACAACATCTCCAACCACCAGGAAAAGTAGGACAGTGTCTTAGTTTTTAATGCCATATATGCATTTGTTGCACTCTTTACGAACGGGCAACCTGTTCCGTTTGGGTGTCCATTCAGACGGTGCATGAGTGAAGCACTAACATTTAGACAAATGCTGTTTATAAGAGGCTTTTCCACACGTTAGTCTATGTCTCTCAATCTTTATCGATTCCAATGTACCATCATCCATTGATAATTGAATTTA
Source organism: Unio pictorum (assembly GCA_030141615.1). NCBI lineage: Eukaryota > Metazoa > Mollusca > Bivalvia > Unionida > Unionidae > Unio > Unio pictorum. Next base: position 4,666,738 of record JARLTB010000006.1, on the reverse strand, counting down.
GCACGAGTTTTTATTGAACTGATTTTGTTTAGTACACAAGTAATCCTTTGCAATTTTGCTGCCTGGAAAAAGTGTGCGAAATAAATCGCCAGCAAAACCAGCAATTAAAAGAGAAAGGTTCTTTTCTAAAATAAATGTAGTTAAACAAACGTAAGATGGAATTACATCAAATTGCTCTCTGGTGTATTTAAAAAGAACTTCAGGCTGTGATATTGGTCTTGAAGCAGCAAGATGATGTTCTTAACGTTTTCATGCTGTTTTATGTCTTAGGCGCCTCCATGCCAATTAGCGTAATCACAATACACAATTTGCAAAACGCCAAGATTTCTCTGTTATTAGATGGATTCACAAATCTAAACATGAAGGCATAATTGTCCTTCCAGTTCTGTTTTCGTTTCCATGCGAGAGAAATTCCGAATCTTCTGCTTTCTTTTTCGACACGACTAAACGTTGAGTACTATGAAGATGCGATTCAGTGATAGAGTCAACCACTTTACGGAGTCCAATATGGTGTCTGAAGACTGGCATGGCAACCTTGATTTCGAATAACCAATTATATTTTATAACTCTGTAGCCCTATATAGATGATATACATTTACCCTCATAACGGAACCGGGTGCACCTTCTAAACAGAACATCGCAATTAAATTTTTAATTTAATTTTTTAAATTAAAAAATCCTGGATTTTTAACAAAATATAACGTACACGCGTATTCTGGTCCAGCCAGCCCACGCGACTCATTATTGATATCCGGTTTCAGACTGTCGCTACAATGTCACGAAGTGCCCTACACTGAGTCGAATACTTATGATGGAGAGGTGAATATTTGGGACAGGATATAGTCATTGGATACGAAGACCAACAACGAAAAATGCACAAATAAAATACATTTATTGACATAAAAACTAATCGTGCACACACTCACATTCCCAGTAAAAAATACCTCTCGTGATGATAAATGTTCAATGAAATAAAATATATAAAAACTTTTTCCCCCTTCAAATCCTGCTATTCAGCCTTCTTATTATACAAGACGCTAATTACACCTGCAATTCAAAGTCAGTTTCTCCACTTGAATCCGGGTCTGAATATCCTTCCTCAGTTTGGCTTCATGCATTTAAACAATTGTTTCGTTACGGATCACTGCCATCTCATCTCTGCGTGGGTTCGAGTCTCAGATTCGGCCGATGTGGGAATGTGAGAAAGCTTGCCAGTATCTTCGCGTGGGTCGGTGGTTCTCTCTGGTGGTTTTCTTCCTTCACCATTAATATTGGCCGCCATGTATAGCCTATCATGTGCCGAACTTTGGCGTGAAACCCTACAACAACAACAACAACAACAACAACAACAAAGAAAATTAGGAGTATTCGTCAATGAATCGAGGACCGAGGAGTCTAACCTGTAACAGTATAAGGGAAGACATCCGCAACTCTTTTAACCCTACTAGTTTAGCCTAATTTCGTCTTCTAATTTCCAACTTAAGCCAGCCGCAATCTATAATAGTTCAATTTTCAAATAGCTCGACACACTAATTTCACTTTTGTACACGTACTGGGAAGGAAGTGCCGTTTGCACATTCAGATAGTCTAGGATTTCACCATTAACTGAAAGAGTTTTATGTATGAAGTTGTTCGGATCTTTTCTTTTTTCAAGTCAATGATGAAATCCAATACTATACAAGCTGTGCTAGCCAGGGAATCCTGCCACAGGAGCTGACAAACCCAAAACGTCATTATAATTCATTATAGTGGATTGGGCGTTGGAAGCCGCATTTACACAATCAAGATCCATTGGAGGGTGTACCTATGTACTGAAGAAGCCATTGAAGGGCTAATAGACTCAGTGAATACTGCTAATTCAGGGCAGAAGTATCAGTGATCATAAAGTATTCTTAGGAACTTTAATAATATACAAGATATTTAAGAGCGGTTTAACTGCAGTTATTTGCTTTCATTTTATTCAGCAATATTTCTTTATTTATCATACTCATCTAATTAAATCATCTTAATGTTTTGTGCATGTTGTCTTTGTTCCACAAGTAGCATTACATCAACCCATTCGTCCTTAATGGGATAATTATAGAACACACACTCAGGTCTGGTTCCGAACCTTGATTTGTACTGCAGCATGCTGTTCCCTCTGGTCTTTGTTTTTCGTTCTGGCATGGATTCTTTAATCCGCCCGGGAACCTTCCTATTTACCTTGAAATGCTTCTATCCAGCGCTCTGACGTTCTGTCGTGCTGACATTCTGAAGCTATTTCCCTTAAAATAATACAATGAGAAGTAGAGTCCTGTTCAACTTGACACCCCAGAATGACATAATATGTCATTTCTCGTCCCCTTCAGTGTTTAGCAATATCGTATTACAAAAATATGCTAACTGTTCAATGATTTCAGGACACAACCTTTGTAAATCACATATTAATTATTTTATATTTCGTTTCATTAAATATTATAGGACCTTAATATATTCCACTAATGCATTCCGCAACCATTACTAATTGATTAAAAGCACAGTCTGTTCTGTCCTCATACAACTAACTAGTAGGACCCTACAGTGCGAACTATTAATCACTATTTTGACTTATGTCGGACTCGTGTTCACATACTGTGGACAATAAAAATCCGTATGGTCCCAATTACTTAACTAAGGCTAATTCAACCGATTCATGTGTTAAGATTATTTACATCTTTGTTATATAAATAGTTTAAACTAAATTCACTTCGTGTCTTAACTACATTATTTGCTAACCAACAATTCAGTGCCATAAATATCCTACAAATGTAATAATAATAATAATAATAATAATAATAATAATAATAATAATAACAACAACAACAACAATAATAATAATAATAATAATAATAATAATAATAATAATAATAATAATCAGTTCATAGTAAAATTCCTAATATGATTAATATGACACATGCACAAAATATTAAAAAATTATCTCAAGATTCATATGAAAGAAACTATATATGAAATGCTTAGAATACATGATTCATATCCCATATAAACAAAATAAATGAAAACAATTTTCGTGAGACTCGAATCAAAGATAAATTATTTGAAACTAAGACACGGTACCTCGCTCTTTTTTCCTCTTTTACAGAATCGACTGGCAAGATTGGCATTACACATCTCTTAGACCTTTTAACGAGAGAATGCTTTATATTTTTGTTTGAGTCAAGACTTCTTGCATTATGCAGAAACATTGACGACCTCTGCAGGACAATACATTTATAAAACACGATACTTAGTCAAGACACCCCGGTGTAGCGTTTAGGAAATCATTAGATTAGGAATATATAATCGGCATAAATAAAAGACGCCGATCTAGGGATTGCAAAATTTAACATTCTTCTCGCTTTCCTCAATATACTGATCTCTACAAAATTTTCAACTTATGACAAATATTTCAGAAAGTACAATCGCGGTTTCTGCAACATTTCATCCCTTGGTATTGTTTATAAGCAACCAAAACTACGCCCATTAACTTTACACAGTTATCGAACGGACCTCATTAAGAATCAATCATGTCCACAAGTCAACTTAAAGAACCGTATCATTAACACTGCCATGGACTTAATTTCGTGCCAAAATAACCTATATCAGCTTACAATGGATATGAATCACCATAACATCTGTTAACATTTACTACGTTACGTATTACAATGACATCTACAAATTTCATACTGTTATAAAGCAAGAGCACAAAGTCTGAGATCAAGTAAAATTCTTGGAGAAACCAGTGACGACATTCTGGTTTTCATACAACACACACCAAATGACATTGAATAATGGTAATCGTTTATCATACTAATAATATGGCATCTTACTTAAAAGCAAAAGAAAATATTTTTTGGATACATGACATATGGTGTTCTAGAGTTAAAAAAGTATGGTGGATACTAGATACACAAGGGATTATGATTTGTATGGTTTGGTTGATTTTACTAGTTTGGTGGATACATGGGGCATATCATACAAGGTTTTTATTTTTTATTTTTTAAATTTAAATTTTATTTTTTAAATTTAAAGTATATGGTAATCACAACAGTTGTGAAATTGTTCATTATGTTTTTGTTTGTTGGTGGTAGTGGTTAACTCGAGTCATGCATGTATAAAAAAAATTAAAATCAGTTTTGAAATTAAAACTTTAAATTTTCATGGCTCCATTCATGGACCTTAAGTAGCCCGACCGACTTCACGTTGTCATAACACAATATAATTTTATTCTTTAGTCTTATTTAGAATTTTACTCAGTAGAAAATGAAAACATGAAAGAGATTACTCAAATTAAGGGAAACTGATATAATTAGAAGACGTGCACTATTAAAAAAATGCGAGGAAATACGTCAGGTCAGCATATATATGATATGTCGAGAATACGAATGCATAAATTGGTTGAACTTAAGTGGCCATAAAAGTAAAACAAATATAAAAATAAAGAGCATCAACTTTTAGCAGTTTAACTAATTAAATTAAAACGACAGTAAAATAATAATTGTGAAAAGTTTTGCACTGCATATTTTGATACAATTTCACATAATTAACAACCTCCTCTAAATTTCCCTACTTTCGTCTCTAAATGTGTCATGGAGGTTATTTTATAGTTTAATTCCCGATGAATGAGTGACGACAGAGCTTGTGAAAATGAAGAATTAGCTTTCAGCAGTGCACTATAGCTAAAGAAAACAGCCGGACTTCAGAATTTGTTGTCGCTATGTCATAAATAATTGTACCTTTTTGGTTCCACATTATTCTTCAACCCATGCATTTTAACTATAAATCTTTAATAGCATACAATCAGCTTAATTAAGGAAGTGGTCAATCTCACGATTCTTCTCTGCCTCCGCCGGTAAAATCTTGTAAGAATATCATTTTCTTAATGACATCGGATGACACTAAATCACATGTTCTACTTGATCAAATATGAATGTCTGTTTAACGTCAACTGACAGTAGAAAACAGCACAAAATATTATAGCATTTTCTATGATAAACAATTATTCACTTATTTGTATATTTTCACCACTACCTACTCGTGACAACTCTAAAAAAGGATAAAAAACCATGTAAATCAGTAATACTTAGTATCATCTTGAACTTTGTAACTTTTATACTTTACAAGAAAAAATACCATGATATCAGGTCACATCGAGATTGTAAAAGCGCACAAAACTGGTAGACCAGTGTTTACAAAATTCTAGTTAATTGACAGTGCTGCCATTTTTTCTGACTCTACAATTTGACATCTTTAAAACATTGGCTTGGTAATGATAGTGACTTCACGAAGTCACTTTTATCAGAAAATCAAATATTCTCTTTCGTACGTAAATGCCCCAAACCCGACATAGCTACCCCCTCCAACAACCCGACATAGCTACCCCCTCCAACAACCCGACATAGCTACCCCCTCCAACTAAAGAATGGTAAAATAACTAGTGACTGTCATTTCCACATTCTATTAATTTCATCTCAAACATATTACTCTTAAGCATGTACACAAATTGATATTTACAAAAGCGATTTATTAATGGACTTTACAAAAATATAGACATGTGTACACAACAACATAAATGCAAGTTGTTCTACAATATTAACAGTACTCATATGTGAAGAATCCAAGCAATCTTTCACAGATCATCAATGAGTCACTATTCCTTTTAGTAATAAAACACCATGCAAATAAAATTAACTGGAGAAACACAAGCCTTCAGAAACAATCGCAGTAATGTCTTGAAGTTTGAAGTTATCGATCACTGTCGAACAAAATACACAGCTGGCAATACACACATGCTTTAAACCAAATAGGAAATGACAAAATTTCAAATATCGATATTAAAGAAATCGGCGTTATTTGAAATTAACGACATCGACTTGTACAAAAATATACCCCCCCCCCCATAATCTGAGTACCAGTGGTTGCCTCACGGAATCGAAGGTAGACAAGACGTCTATTTTAACTGATTTGTGCCCACGAAAATTAATGACCAATATATGGATCCTCGCGCTGGCTGTGATGCGAAAGAAAATTAGCAGGGTGTTGGGAAAGTTGATTAATAGAGTAGCAATTGGTTTATGAAACACACGCTGGCAGCAGAATTTAGTTTGCAACTTCTTATATACGGACCAGCTATGTAATTTGCTGAAAGGTCGGGATTCACGAGTAACAATTTTAAAAGCACACAATTTAATTCATTTTTTAGAAAAAATGTTTATCAACTGCGAGGCGACTCAAGACTTTTAGTGCTCGGGACAAGCACCCGTACTCTAATGTATTCTAATGAATGCATTTTAGCCACGAGATAAATATAAAAGAATTGCTCAAGACACAACCAAATGAATCTGAAAAAATAGGAAGGAAATGCAGGCTTGTCTCCCTTGTCATAATAATTAAAGAAGTGCAACTATTTTCTTTACATGTCAGATAACTCTCATGGTATCACTGTACCAATGTTTTTTTCCCCCATAGACCTCAATGATAATGTTTTGTGAAATAAATATACTTTCTATCCTATCTCAGCATGCATGTCACACAATGTCATAGATAACAATGTTGGATTTGCAATTTGACAAGGACAAAATAAGGTAATCATTTAAGAGAGTTAACTCTTCCGAGCTAGGCCAGGGTAAGTGTTATCTAGTCAAAACAGACACATTTTCATCCATGTGTACCACATTTTAAAAAAATCAGACAAAATACTTGTGGCAGGTAATAACAGCCAAGTACGGATGCTCGAAAAAAATTATACTCTTGGTGCAGCATTTCCACGACAGTATGCAGACATGACTCCAGGAAAATGGAGAGACATCTGAGCCATTCACAGTAACCATTGGCGTAAAGCACCGACACTGTTCAGTCTAGTGTTCTCCACCATGCTGTCTAAAGCTTTCGGAAACAAGGAGGCTCCAAGCGAAACACAAGGTTCCGACAGATACTATCAAGGATTTCTTGTTTGCTAATGACTGCGCCCTCAATGCTGGCTCAGAAGAGTTGAAAAGTTATCCAGTTAGTTCAAAAGCTTGTTGTTGTTGTTGTTGTTGTTGTAAGGTTCAACGCCATTTGTCAGCACGCGATAGGCTATACATGGCGGCCAATATTAATGGTGGAGGAAAAACCCGAGAAAATCTCCGGAAAGAAAAACCGACCCACGAGAAGCTACTGGCAAGATTTCTCACATACTCACATTTGACGAATCTGAGACTCGAACCCACGCAGACAGAGGTGAGATGGTAGTGATCCGTAACAGAGAGCTCGTTAGACCACTCGGCCACTCGGGGCCCCCAAACATCGTAAAGTAATTACAATTGAATGATTATAAGGTTATGAAGAAGATGATAATTTAGCATTATTGATTCTATTGTTTTCATGATTATTTGTTTTATTACATCATACATTTTCAAGCGAACATTTCTAAAGGTAAAAGCAAAATGAAATTTCTAGCCACCATAGGGGGGTGCTGAACATTCTAACAACGATCAGCCAGAGATAATAAAAGTATACAACCCATATGTCAAAAATGAGAAAGGAACAATTAACACTAACGAAAACATAAAGTAGACCGAATACCTTAAAGAGTGAGTAACGGGTCACTGACGGAAAACAAAACTCATTAAATACTTGTAATAAACTGTAATAGTTCGAACTGACAGCACGTATGCTGTCAAACATATCAAGCTAAACTGACCTATCAGACATTTATAACAACTCCGTCTCCTTTACATGAATAACTCATTGCTCTGTTGGATATCGTGAAACCATTAAATGCCAATAGGTGGTTCCATGCAAGGAGGTTAAACTTGCTTTCTGGAATGGATCTGTGAAATATTTCTACTCAATAACATTAAGTTAGTGTACCTGTAAGTAATTTTATTCGTAAATAACTCACGGGACCATGTGTCAGAAAACTAAACAGTTCACTACACACACACACACACACACACACACACACACACACATATATATATATATATATATATATATATATATATATATATATATATATATATATATATATATATATATATATATATATATATATTTAAAATACCTTTGCACCCGATGTCATGAATGAATGAACGAATAAAAGAATGAATGAATGGGCACATTCTTATTGCTGTAGTTTGTATATTTTTAGACTGAACTCTACTTAAAAAATAAGTCTGAAAGACATTCAGAACGAGCTCGCAGATATCAAATGTGTAAAAAGATTACCGGCTGGTATTTCTGATTTACAACACAACACAATTGATGGTGATGCAAATACAACGTATAATGATTTGTTTGTTTGATTAGGATTTTTAACGTAGCTTTAACAATTTTTCAGTCATATCGCTACGATGTCTGCAGTGAGGCAGTTTATAGTGATGTCCTGCAGTGAGGCAGTTTATAGTGATGTCCAGCACTGAGACATCATGCCGCAGACATGTAGCATGATGTCTCACCCAGTCACATTATCCTGACACCAGGCCGACCAGTCCTAACACTAACCTCTTAATGCTGAGCGTCAAGCGAGGCAGCTGTTAGTACCATTTTTGTAAGTCTTTGGTATGACTCGGCCGGGGATCGAACCGACGACCTCCCGCGGACGCTGTAACCACTAGGCCACCGGAGCGGTTAACGTATAATGACGAATGAGAAACTAATTATGATTAATATGTGCGTGTATATGATCCAAAAATATTGGATCAATTCACATAAAACGCTCGGACATAATAATGAAAATACAAATAAATGACTTTACAAATACAAAGGTGAATGATTCACAGTGATTTAACGAATACATTTTACTGAACCAGTAAAGAATGTAGTATTGTATTCATATAGTATTCACTTAAATAGTGAAATTTTGTAAACAAAGGGGACATATATAATATACAAATTATTTTTACAGTCTCAAAACCACACTGGGTTTTGCAAACCCCAATAATTAGCCCACGGCTAGAAGATTATTAAGTTATACACTCCATCACCAGCACACTCGGCCAATAGTCAGACTGGCCATTCTAGCCGTCAGTATTCCAGGTTGGTCAATCAAGTAATCAGCCCCCACCAATCTCAGTCAGCAATGACCGATCACCTGCCACTCGACCAGTAACACTATTCAGCTCTCGGCTGCTATGGTTCTGATTTACAGCTGATATGGTCGACTTCATAGTTTGGTATGCAGCTACGTCTACTCCGATCACTCTGATCACTCTGATCACTCTGGTGACTCTGGTCACTCTGTTCAGCTCTGCATCTGAAGATGTGCACGTCCTTAATGCAGACCGCTCACTGGCAAGACGCTCCATAACGAAATTTATCGACGGTGATTTGGGATTTGTACACATAAATCGTTTGTGCACTGGAAGCATTCGGTTCTTCACATTGAAAGCACTTCGCACGTGCGGCATAGGGTTAACCGAACTATTTTTTTATATACATACATTATATACATACATTTGTTTTAAGAGCAAGAGAACAAGTCCTGATTTCTTGCCACATGAGTTTAGCATGTCATAATATGCACACTTCACCAACAAACATCATTGTTACTGTTATTAGATTAGTTAAAAGCTCTCATTAGCGGTTTTTGTGTTGACAATCAGAATTCTAAGACCTTATCGAGTTGGTACTGATAGTTAAAGGGCCGTTTAAATATTTAGACTTATTCTGTTATATCCAAGATCTTAACATCTTACAGCAAGTGATGATAAAACAAATTGGCTAAGCAATGAATTAATTCTAGATTGACACCATAGACTTGAGCTGACTTACGTGCAATGCACTATAATGAGCTGCATAAATCCTTGTGAAAGGCCAAGGTGAATAACACCGACATTAATAATATCAAGCCAGCATAGTCTCAGAAGACCAGAATGTCCCGACGGAGAGTAATAACACGAATAGTTTAACATTATATTTATTCCAGAATCTCATATTATTCTCGTCTTGGCTAGAAATTTGAATAATTTCGGATCCACACAATATTCATGTCTTCTGGATATTATATGATTGATTTGATATTAATTCAATGTCATAAAGGCGAATTATTTCTTGACGATTTTAACTATAAGATAAATCTCATAAAGGTATTTTTAACACGCACTGATTGGATAGTACATAAAATTAACACGTATTGTCGATAGCTCTGTAAAAAAATTAATACGTATTGTAGAAAACCTAGCTCTGCAATGGCGAATGAGCAGCTATGGGACGTTTTTAGGGACGCAAACTGATTATATCACTAAATTTGTATCACTTACATTTCTTTGAAACAAGGTTATGAGTTGTATGTTAACAAAATAAAAGCACGTTGAACTGGTTTTCCTATAAAACGTTTCTTAATTGGTCATACACTAACAGATATATAATTTGCTCATGATAAACTTTCGGATTTCAACAATCGAGTAAAATATTAATGATAATAACAACAGCGGACGCTACATAAAAGGCATCATTAGACCTGTGCTAATGTTACATGGGAAAGTGGATCTGTAGATTTTGAGGAAAAAAAACCCCACAATAATTCATACTGGTTTGACAATCAAGACCATGCACGATAATAAATGAGATTTAAAACCTCCAGTTCATCTACAAAATTTGAATGTCAAGAAATGCATACAAAAGAACAACAAATCTGCGATTTCACTTTTCATCACAAGTAAGAAAATATTCACCATGATCAATATTCCGACAATACAACATTCTTGTAAACTAAAACTTCAATAAGTCGCACGATAATGAAACATTAGTGAGAACAATTTATGTGACGACAGTGCAATAAAGTTTCACGCATCGATACAATATACTTCAGCCACACAAAAACATAAGGAGCTCTACAGTTAGAAACTATTTGGATCAGAAAGGAATTTATATGGATTCTAAATTCAGATCACGCTGATAAAGTGCACAAATATTATATAAATATTATTAATTGCTGCTAACTATTAAAAGGCAGTTTTCTTTTTGAGTTTATTTGCTTTTTCCGTTCTCACCAAGTTTGATGTATTTTTCATTATGTGTTCTCTATTGCCAAGGTCGTTTTTAATCTACCAAAACACTCTAGTAGCCTACTCACCGTTGAATGGATGTGTTTTATCTGTGTGAAGTGAAGAAAAAACTTCAACATGAAATAAACCCGTTGCGTGTCTTTCGTCACGTTCAAATATAAACAGATGTACTAATTTGTGTTACAGAATATTACTTTTATCTTTCTTCAGGAAAAGTAACTCCTGACAACATTGCAGCAACATCATCATTCGTTATTGTTTGCATACCTTTTTCATTGGTAATAAAGTAGTATTACTTGTCACCAAAATAAAGTTCACTTTAACGAAAAAGCATTTTTTATTTTTTTATTTTTAGACAGTGACAAATTTGTTTTCTGTGAATCCAGTCTTGTTAATTACTTCAGGCTCAAAGCAGGTCGTCCATTCCTATCATTCGAGGAATCAATATTCTTATTCAATATGGAACAGTTTCTGTAATATCCTGGTTATTCTCATTTAATGCTAATATTCACGTATGCTTCATATGTCAGGTTTAACAAAGCAAAAAGCTGCCGTTTATCAACGTTTTATTGAATTATCTCCATGTGAAATCCTGTCAAAATTTATAGCAGATTTGCGTTTCCGATCTATGGCAGTCAAGCATCACGTAATGTAGGCCCTACAAAAGAAGATAATATTTACATGATTTGTTTCAGCTAACGTTCACTGCCAAGGCTTTTAAACAAGTTACATTTAGTTCAGAATTTTAGCAGCAGTTTTGTCAAATGACCACATGTCAATGAATTGCATTTACATGATAATTATCAACACTTTTCCAAAGACAAGATTAAATTGCATTTGTATGATGATTATGCTTCTGAATCCAATTATGAATCATGATATTTTATTTATTACAAGATAATATTCATTAGGTTATTAATGCATTACGATATATACTAAATGCTTCATGATGCATTGTTTGGTGTTATCACCTTTGGTCTTGGCTGAGTAAACCACTCATCAGCATTTTATTTTTCTGTTCAGGTCTACTTTAGGTCAGAAGAAGAAAACCAAAGCGGAATGGAAAAACTCATAGGAAATATAAGTAAAGTTCCAGACTTACTTCCATATTTAGCCATTCTGTGAAAAAGACATGAGATTAAATATGAAAATTATTTCACTAACAAGTCTCTATTTTTCACACGTAGGCAAATAATAAATTATTATACACTCAAGCTATTTATGCGAAATATATAAACCAGAATTGTGTACAAAGATCAAAATATAAAGTTCAATCTGAAGGCTGTATCACTGGTGAGCGTTCTCTCTCACCAGGTTTTGTTGTTTACAGCCGTCAGACTATTAAAATAAAATCTTCGATAAAATGGCAATACATTGCAACCAATTTATCAGTAAATATCATATACTTTTGATATTTGTTTAAAATATGAAATATACTAATTATGAAAGAAAATGGCATCAGCGCTGTTTCTGTTAATTTTGTATTATATGTAACACTTGCTGTCAGATAGAAAAATGCCCAATGGTTTGATTACGTGTCTGTATTCGGGATAATACAAAGCAAAACGACTAAATTTAATATACAACTGGATTTTATATAAATATTTTATCATTTTATGGAAGTGCAAACACGTATACTGCCCACAATGTAAAATGAGTTATATTTACATTAGGAAAATCATCGTTGTAGCATGTGTTACGCTCTTATAAATTGTAAAAAATGTATCCTGAAATAAAACATCGAACAAAATAAATTGAAGTAGTCATGTAACTAAATTATATTTCTATTACCCATATTCCCTTTGATCTGATTAATCGATGCCATTTATAGTTGTGTCTCCTTTTCAACTTTAGCTATACTAAAAACGAGTGTCTGTTAATTGTACTGTTATTAACTTTCTTGTTTGAATTTTCAGCCATATGAGGCCGTTTAATGCACTTTGCAAAAGGGTCCTTTAATGTGAAGAGAGAAAGAGCCGTTTAATGTGAAGAGAGAAAGAGCTGTTTAATGTGAAGAGAAAAAGAGCTGTTTAATGTGAAGAGAGAAAGAGCTGTTTAATATGAAGAGAAAAAGAGCTGTTTAATGTGAAGAGAGAAAGAGCCGTTTAGTGTGAAGACAGAAAGAGCTGATTAATGTGAAGAGAGAAAGGGCCCTTTAATGTGAAGAGAGAAAGAGCCGTTTAATGTGAAGAGAAAAAGAGCCGTTTAATGTGAAGAGAGAAAGAGCCGTTTAGTGTACAGAGCAAAGTGCTTACTTTGGACTCGATTTTCATTGAGCTCTTAATCAGACAAGAAAAAAATATTTTCATGATTAAAATTTTTTTACCCGTTTTTTTCCCACGGTAATTCCATAAATACTGCATAAAATACTTTTTTTTAGACACAGCATTCGCATTAGCTTTTATTTACAAACACATATTTTATGTCTTGACATATCCGCTTCCAGACCGATATTTTCAACATTGTTTTCATATTTTTCAGGTGAGGTTGATATTATTTTATTGTGGTTTTAGAAGATCAATATTCTTAAATATAAAATGATATTCAGTTTAATATTGCTCTACGCAGTTTATAAAAATTCATTAAGCTTTAGGTGGTTTGTATATCTATCATCATAACTATTATTTTTAAGAGGGTAGGGAGGAGCTGGGGGGAGGGGAGCCGAGTGATCTAAAGCGCAAGTCTTTACCAATCACTGTCATCTCACCCCGATCCGTGTGGGTTCGAGTTCGGGTTCGGCATGTGATAAAGCTTATGTATTTCGACCATTTTCATGGCGGTTTTATGGGTTTTTCATCTTCCAGTTATTCTGGCCGCCATGTATAGCCTATCTTGTGCTAGGAAATGGCGATACAACCAACACCACCACCACCACCACAACAACAATAATCGCCATGGGAATTTGACCGTGATATATGTTTTATTCACTTAGTTTCATTTTCGAGTCACATTTTATTGACAGAATCTCTTAACAAGAATCTGACTTTTGACTCCAATACGTACATTAATATTTATTCTAAGACCTCTTAACTGTCTAAGGGTCGTGTTTTCCATTAAACCTATCCGAAACATGCTTCCTTTAGTTTGACATTCAAAACAATACAAATATATTGAGGCCTGAAGGTGACCATGTTCAAAAGTAGGACTAAAAGGAAGCAACCATTATTTGCAAGTAATTTTGATTCAAACGTATCTTTGGTGCGGTCATATCGTGAATTGCCTAAAGAACGTAGAGAGGAAAACAAAACTTACTAATAGTGCTGCGTAGACGATATGCAGCAGAAAACAACATAATAGGTTTAACGTATTACATTTGAAACTAGTCTGTTTGCCGTCCTCTTCTTCCTCCTCTAAAATCATCTTTTTTTTTTTACTGAAACGTAGTTATATGCATATGCTGGTAGAACTTAAAAGCTTGTATATTTTTGTTAGCGAGTATCAGACGCTACTGCTTTATCGTTTCTGTGGATCGATTACAACTGGACTTAATGACAATTTTGCACACTTTAATAAAAGAAGACATTCCACAATTAGGCAGAAGGTGTATTAAGAAATGGAAACATAGATTCACGGACTTATATCAGAGCCAATAACAAAACATAATTTACCATCGCCTTCAAGAATCAAAACCTGTATGAATGTTATTTAACAAACTTGTTTATACCAGATGAGGGACATTGTTTTGTTTTATCCTGTCGTGTGATTAGACTTGGGAAGTTAGCCATCTGTTTAGTTTAATTTAGGTATTCTGATCAATATTGAACTATTTCCATTAAGACATTAATTTATTCAGTATATCATGATTTAATTTGAAAATCTATAGATGAAATTAATTTTTTTTATTGCGTATACTTGATGAACATAGCATAATAACGAATCCGCAATTGAAGTGTTCAATATTTATAAAGTAAACACTGGAAATTTATTATAAATCATTACACATTTCAGATTCATTTATAGCATATTTTAAATTTAAAGTTAAGAGTTTGGATAGAAATGAAATTCTGGCACAGACGCTGAACCTTTCAATTCTTGCGAGCGACAATATTGTCCCCAACGCGAGTTGAACCAGTAACGCACACAATGAGCATTTCGAGAACAAGTAAAATTTAAAAGCAGATTTTATATTCGCAAAGTATAATTAAAAGAGCTACTATCAAATCAATAGAACATTTGACAAGGACAGAATTATTTTTCAATAATGGATCTCTTGTACAAAGTCTTGTATAATGTCACATCGTTGGGAGCAGGTCAGCCGGTGTTTTGATGCGCCAGATACAGGGATTTCTATCATATATGTTTAAATAAAATAATTTCCATTGAAAATGGATTCTTATTGTATGCTGAGGTTTTGCTACCTTTAGACTATAAAGTTATTGCTGTGTATAAAAGTGATTCAAGATATATATTTAGTGATTTTGAAGAATACCTTAATGGTTGAATAACTTTGTGTCAGTGGGAGAGGAGCATTTGACTGCAGTCTTTTCATAAGAGACTTTAGTATATTTTCTCCAGTTTAGTTTGTCATTGAAATCAAGCTTGTTTTTAAAGAGGGTTTCAATCTATTCATGTTCTGGTTATATATTTGGGGAATTCCGATTTCACGTAAATTTTCCATATTCCGTTATACAGAACGACTGAAGTGCGTTTTGGGGATAGTCGATTTTTTCCACATGATCCATGAAATGTAGAGTGGTAAGACGGCCATCATATTGATGATATACAATTTACAGAGTGATTGCGTGCAATGCATAATACTGACAAGACATCCACAATTTTAACGTTCAAGATCGACCTTAAATCTTGTGATTTAAGTTGTATGCATATTTCTGCAATTGTTCTAGAATTATGATTCATCTGGTAGGGTGGGTTGTTGGAAACCGGCAGTTTGGTAATTTCACTTTTGCAAAACTGCAATTGTTTAATAATTTTGATAGTTTCTTTATAGAGGTTTGAGGTGCACTCGAGTTGGAATAAAGGGTAGGACTGCAACATTGAAGGTGCTTACATTAATTTCTACGTAAAAACATATTGAGATCTTATAAATATGCCACCATATAATAATATACTCAGCATAAAAGTAAATTTTGTATGCATCAACGTATCTTCCCTAAAATACGACATAGCGGTGGGGACGATGTACAATGTCAAGCATTCAAACTCATTGATAATATGTTCTTGTCACTTTAAAGAAAAACCAACGAAGTTTGAAAATTAAACTCTAATATCCCCCTTCCCGACTAAAGGAATTTCTAAGGTTCATAAATTAATTGCCTAGTTAATAAGCTAGAAACCATAGTCAATACATATTATTATATTACCTCATTTAGTGCCTGCTGTATTTAAGACGATGTAATCTTCCAACTATTGAGATAGAGTAGTAACATAATAGTAGATTCGTCTTACCAAACCTATAAATAGTTACAGTTTTCAACTTTCAAAGTCTGGAATCGTTAATAACACATTTGTGTGTTCGAAGTTACGACATAGAGTTTTGGGAACAAGTGTTATTATTACCGCTTCTGATTAAAAATCATTTCAAACTATCAAAAACAACATACTGCGTATTTCTAAAATCAATACTAAGTGCTTTTCGTCTATTAGATGGGTATTTCTTGTCCATGTATGTATGGTGTCCACGTATCTTGTTTTTACTCTCGAAGGGAAACACATAATATGAGCCTACTTCGTTTTGTAGACAGACTTCAATGTTCCCAAGCTTCCAGAGAAAAATTGGCACTGTCCACGTAATGAAATCCCAAGTTGAAACTATAATCAATGATGAAATGAAGTTACTTCCTCCACTAATTGCATCCCTGTGCTTGAGGAATGAGAAAATGAAATAAAAGTATGGGTTATGCTGGAGACATTCATAATAAATTAATGCCACAGTTACTGAAGCAAACTATCAATCATATACACAACACATTCTTGCATCCATAAAAAGGACAAAAATAATTTGATCAACGGAACCAATCACTTTAAAACTTTACGACAGATGGGAAAACTAGCTATAAAGTGTAATATGTAGGGAGGCAAGTAAAATACTGTTTTGAAATACAGTTTAGAAGAAATAAAAGCATGGCAACGTTAATCTAAACAAGAACGTTCAGATAAAAACAAGACGAACCCCAGTAAAATATGATGTACGTTTATTTTGCTCAAATTCATGTTACCTACAAGGCTGTTCAGTAAGGGAGATGTGGGTGGGGTGAGGAAGATACAACAATATACAAAATTCTTTATTTTATTTCGAACAAAACCTAAAAGATATGAAACTAATAGATTTCAGTTATCAGAACTTTGTTTAATAGTTCATTTTATATGTTTAGAGTAACATAGGGAAAAACAATATTTTTAGACAATCTTTACTTTAAAAACTTTATTTTGATTCCAAAACCTTCAGTTATTGTACTATTCTAGTATGCTTTTTTAAAGTCGAGAAAATAAATTTAATTCGTGTGGTCGAATTTGTATAGATGCTTTGTTTAAAATGTTCCATTACAAGAAATTAAGGGCATTCTTGGATCGCTACATATGCAATATTTACATTTTAGCGTTCTTTAAAAAATATTGGTCGAGGTCACTGAATATGCCTACTTAAAGTCACTAGTATTTGCCCTTCTTCCATCAGATGATAATTTCTGGGATTAGTTCGAAGAAAGGTGGGGTGTACTGTGATTTTCACGAAAACGGAAGTGTGTCTTGGTACACACTTCTCCTTCTACAAAGACTTATTTAACACCTTTTATAGAAAGCTGATGCATCCTCTACCAGTTGCGTCATCATACATTTAAAATATACACTTTTCGCCTAAAATATAAAATTAAACAATGTGAAATAATAAAGAATAACGTACAGTGTATGAATTCCTAGAATGTTTTCCTAAAATGTACTAGCAAGCTCACGTCAATCAGAAATCTCTTAATATGTATTTAAAACGAACGTTAAAATGTGGTTATGTGATAGTAAGACAGAAGAGTCATATTTCTAAATCCAAAAGGTTTTACTGCAAGGTAATCCCGTGAACGAAAAATATCACTAAAGCCCTTTAAATTTTCAAATAAATAAACAAACAAAAAAAAAAAGAAAAAAAAAAGAAAAAAAAATAATTCATAAGTTTCTGCTAGTTCAGGAACAATTTGAAATAAATCACGATTTCTTCACACGACTCTTACAAGAGCTGTATATAACTGAAAACACCTAATTTGGCTATTGATTCCTTTCTAATACTTAGTCTATATGTGAACAGAAGCAATTTTCTTTACATTTGATGTGCCTGACATCAGTGTTATATCATTATAACATCAGACTCCATCTCAACAGTCGTTGACTTTTGTTCTTAATTTTTTTTAATACTGAGAATGAGGCATTTGTGAT
The DNA here is from genome assembly GCA_030141615.1 of Unio pictorum. Classification (NCBI taxonomy): domain Eukaryota; kingdom Metazoa; phylum Mollusca; class Bivalvia; order Unionida; family Unionidae; genus Unio; species Unio pictorum. The sequence goes on along the minus strand of JARLTB010000006.1, from coordinate 4,648,352 downwards.
CGCTGAATACAATCTTCCCAATCAGATTACTTTCTTTGGTGCTGATTCAATTTTATTGTAAAATAGCACACTGGATGATCCACGCCACTGCTGTCTTCCTGTAAAAGTACTCTGGCAACCCCGACATCACTTACACTTACAGATGTTTTAAATAATTTAGTTAAAGCTTAAGGAACTAGTGCATGTTTGAGTATGGTCTTTAACTTATTAAATGCATCCTAATATGTGTCTCACCAGTGGAACTTGGTCTTCTTACTTGACAAATTATTTAGAGATTCCGCAATCATGGACAAATGTGAGGAAAGGTTTCGATAATAACCAGCCATATATGATAGACACTTGGAACCATCCTTAACCTGAAGCTCGACACCATATAATAGAATGGTAACAAAAGCACGGCAGAGGTAACTCCATCTAAAATTGATTTGTAAATTGCTTTACGGAGCCTTTTGAAAAACGTCCGCATGGTTTCCATGGCCCTTTGAGGTCTCGTTGTAGATGCTGACATAATCGATGTAAGCGTCAACATTTCCTATGCTGGATATTGTCCAATTCAAACGTTTGAAAGAACTTGTGGATTCCTTTATCCTAAATGGCATGACGTTTTATTGCTCTTTCTCCGTAAGTGCAATTTGGCAGAATCCATATAAAAGGTCAAACTTGGTGATATTATCCATTTTTGGAATTGGAAATAAATCTGTCTTAGTGATTCTGTTTACTTTTCTGTAATTAGTACACATACGGAAATTCTTATCTGGTTTCAACTCTAGAATACAAGGTCACTTTTAGTTGGAATTTTTAAAGTCGTTCTCCAGCAAACAATGAACAGTTTTCAAATATTCCTGCTTTACAGGCTTTGAATTTACTATTCAAACGTCGTGGAAGATCATATCCGTTCGTGTTGAAGTATATGGAAATAAGTTTCTTTAAGAGGCTGTTTGAGTTCGTTTATCTCATGAGACAGCATACGCAAAGGTTTCTGTTCCAGATCGTCCCAACTGTATCAAATTCAATTTCTTGTCTTCGCTCAAATGTTGTGTTGTTGTTGGACAGGTACTACTAAATTAACTGAATAATTTTCTTGGCTATGTCTGTTTATATACTCGTAACATGACTATGACAACATTATTCTTATCTTGCCACTCAGGGGTATGGATACCGTATTGTATGCCACTCACATTATTCCAATAATGTCTCATATACATACTATCAACAAAATCTCGAACAGATTCCTTCGTAGGAAAGAACAACAGCTGAGCAACTTTGTCTTATTCTTTTCATTTTTCTCTGAAGGTTAAAAGGTGGTTTAAAAACACTTGACCAAAGCTTCCACTAAGGTCTCACTTTTAATGTGCCTCAAAATAATAACTTCTAGAATATTTGTGGACACACCAATACTCATCAATAAGTATTGATTACCTAACTTGATCTTAGGCAAAAGGACCAGACTATCTACCATTACAACACACAATTATTCGTCAAACGTACGAATTAATGTCAGATGAGCTTTGGGTATCTTCTGCTTGGGGTTTCTCATAATTTAACAAGTCGAAGAAGATTTAGAAGTTTTTGAAACATAACATTTAATGTTCGGAAATATTAATTACTTAAGATCTTGTGAAAAGTCTTATTGATTCCATGAATGACCAGGCAACTAAAACTCTTTTGACGACACGATCTAGAAGCAAGACGTTGATTGTATACTGACCACTCGTCACCAGCAGGTACCGGTATATCAGGTTGCCTCATAGGACCTCATTTTTCAAGAACTAACAAGTTCCTACTTGTGTGACATCAATTGCACTAATAACCGTCTGAAATAAACCCTCTGAAAAAGACAGAAGAGACTGGTCTACAGCCAAATAGCTTGCGAAATAAATGTAGTTTCTCATTACTAATGTTGGGTCACTGAGAAATACAATGGTGCTTAACTTTGTTCATTAGTTCTAGTTTAAAAGATATGATATGAGTTCAGTATATACAAGCCTTGACTTGGGAATGGCAGAGGATAAGCGAGTTATAAAAGAAAAGTGATCTCCATTTAAACCAGAAATGACTAAACTACATATTTTACTGGATCTATGAATACATCTAAGGCTATGTATGGGCGGTACTTGCTTTGCAGGCAAAACAATGAATGATGCAATCTGAAGATGGTTTTATTTTATGACCTAAAGTTATTAGTGAACAGTGTGAGATATTTTCCATCCTGTGTATTTTGAATTTTTATGATTTTCTCTTCTTTTGTTGTATATTTTATATTTGCATGCTTTGTAGATCTTTCGTTAATTGCAGTACTTGTGAAGCAGATATCGAACAAATATCTTACCATAACGAAATTAGTTGCTATCGGCAGGTAAGTATTTAACTAGAAACTTGTTATATCTGTGCATTGCTATTAAGAGACAAGGTATCACTTTCTATTAGTATAATAATGGCTACTGAAAGGCAAATGATCAAGGAGTACCGTGCCATTGGGTCGGAAGATCTCGGATATGAGGGAGATCGCCTGGCGACATTCATTGAAGAACGGATCAAAGAATGGAAGGCGGAAAAAGCAGCGGACAGAGAAACCCAGAGAGAGCTGGAGATGGCAAAGATAGCAGCGGAAAAAGCGCTGGCCAAGGAAGCAGCGGACAGAGAACTGGAGCTGGCCAGGATATCAGCGGCCACAAAGGAAAGAGAACTCGCTCACACTCTTGAAATGGAAAGGGTGAGGTTAGAAGCCAGGGCTAACGACCGGGACGACGCCAGTACGAATTCCGGAGGGACCGGACGACCTTTTATCGACCACCGGATGGTCCAGATAAACATGCCACATTTCAACGATAGGGAGGAGGCTATCGACGATTTTCTCGTGCAGTTTGAGAAACTTGCCCACGCTCATAAGGTTCCTGAACAACATTGGGCGATTAATGTCTCAGCCTTTTTGCAAGGTGCGGCTCGGGAAGTCTAACACGGCTTAGCTGCAGACGATGCTGACGACTATAATGCGCTCAAGAAGGCCCTTCTTTGCCACTATCGGCTGACCGCCGAGACGTACCAGAAACTTTTTTGGGACTCGACGAAAAAGGCAACTGAAACCCACTCTCAATTCCACAACCGCGTTCGAGGTTTGTTTGAGAAGTGGATGAAGATGGCTGAAGTCGAACGAACGTACGACGGGCTGCGTCAGGTTATACTCAAGGAACATGTTCTGAGTACTTACCGTCGCGAATTGACAGTCTTTCTAGCAGAGAGTGAGAACACCGGTCGCTCGAAGAGATCGCTAGCATGGCGGAGCGATACGAGCAGGCGCACTCGAAGAGTGGAGGTTCCAGGGGTGCGGACCGATCCCGACCCACTGAGTCGCGTCGTGTGGTTGAGGTGGAGCCGGCTGTCCGTAACCGTCAGGGCGACGGGAGGGTCGGAGGGGGATCTACAGGTATGGGTGCCACCCATCGACCTGGACAGTCCTCCCCCACGAAAGCGGGACTTGCAGGTCGGCGAGGGCCGCCGACGTGTTTCAACTGCAAGTGCCTGGGGCATTTTGCCAGGGACTGTCCCAAGGGCATGCAGACCCAGGTGAATGACGTTGCTAGAAAGGAGTGCGTGCCGGAGGCGAGTTGCAAACCAACAAATCTTGGAGCCGCAACTGTCAACGGAGAAGGTGCCACCATCTTGTATGACACTGGGTGTAGCGTCCCAGCACTTGTCGACAAGAAATACGTCAAGCCTGAGGATTATACCGGGGAGGTATTGAAGTTCAGTACGCGAACAGCGCGCGTGACTCATTGCCAGTGGCTGTCATCGACCTCGATTTACTGTACGCGAAGGGGAAAATTGAAGCTGCGTGCTTGGATGGACTATCACATGACGTCATACTGGGATGCCGTTATGTGCTACCCCAGTCGAACTCCGAAACCTGCACACTGATGCCAGTGAGTGCTGTGGAGAACAGGTCCAAGAACCGACAGACGAAAGCGAAGCCGATCCAAGTTACAGCGACACCGGTGAGTAACGTTCTTCCAGCCGAGTTGAGGAAGTTGCAACAGGAAGACGCAACTCTGGCGCAGTTGCACAAACACGCTGAAGCTGAGAAACGCTGCACGGCCCACAAAGAAGACGGAGGTGAGGTCATTCCTGGGATTGGCCGGGTATTACAGGAGATATGTGGCTAATTTCAGCGCGATTACGGGGCCATTGTCGGACCTAACCAAGAAACGGACCCCGAGTAAGTTTATTTGGACAGATGCGTGTGAGCATGCTTTCCAAACGCTGAAGGATAGACTTACATCCGACGCAGTTGTCCGTCTACCGGATCTGGAAAAGACTTCGTTCTTCGCACCGACGCATGTGACACGAAACTGGGAACAGTACTACTACAGGAGCATGATAAGACGCTTTTCCCTGTTGCATACGGCAGTCGGAAGCTGTCTGCTGCCGAGAAGAACTACTCCGTATCGGAGAGTGAATGTCTCAGAATCGTGTTCGGGATAAATTGGTTCGAGCGGTACTTGTACGGACGGAAGTTCATATTGGAGACCGACCACCAACCACTCGCCTATCTTGCCCAGGCGAAGTTATCGAATGGACGATTGATGCGATGGTCGCTGTTCTTACAGCAGTACCAGATGCAGATCCGATACGTGAAAGGATCTGAGAACGTAGGTGCAGATTTTCATGAGCCGAAGCGTTGAAATGGTATAGATTATTCTGTGTATATTTTCATATTTTTACTCAGTGTGTAGCATTGAGATGATTTTGTTCTTGTTTTGTTGTAATACTTATGCATTTGAAATGATTTTGTGGGAATAAAATCCCGATTTTATTCTCAAGCGTGGGGGGTGGGGTGTGTGTCACGATTTATCCCGACCCACTTGTACATGTATAAAAGGTAATTCTGACCGACTTGTTTGAAGTGTAAAATGACCAAGGTAAAGCTAATCCCCTTACGTAAGATGGTCTTAGTTGGGTCGAGAGAGCAGAAACGCGGAAAGGGGGGTTAAAAATGTCACGTAGATGTGAAGCTTATGACCACATCAAAGGTAGCGTGGCCGACGAGTAGGCGGACGTTAGTTACAGTTTCTCCAAGACAGACAGGTAGATTTGAATTGACCGTTCGAAGATTGGACAGGGTCCAAGCGCCACCCAATCAGAATGCGATATGGGTGGGCCCTTGTTTTAAACCAAGAATAATATCTTATGTCGATAGAAATTAAATTAGTTCGTTCTAATCCTCTGGAAGTGTTTTTCACTAAGGAACAGGAACTCCGTTTGCCAGCCGTGAATTGGAGCGTAAATCTTAAATTCTTGGAATCTAAGAGATATACAGCTTCAAGGTCAGTGAAATAGTGTTCGATCTCTGTTTTATACGACTGCAATTTTAACTGAAGGATTCTCGTATATATATATATATTACTAGAATCATAGTACGAATAATTAATTATGATGTCAATACTTTGCCTTTTATTTCGTGATGTTACTATGCTACATCTTATTTTGTGATGTAATATGTTGCTTCTTATTTCGTTAGTTAATTAATTTTGCATATATTTTTGTTAGTTAATATGTTTGCATATTATTTCGCTAGTTAATATGTTTGCATCTTTGAAAAGATGAGTTGATATTTTTAAAGAATTAGATTTGCTAAGTTATTTTTAAAAATGCCTTGGAATACCTACCTAAGATTGCTTACTAGCCGCCGTAAGAATTCATATTATGATTCACTGTGTGGTTATATTATGGTAGAGTAGCACATTTGTTTATGTAATTATAGATTTCGCCATTGTTAAATTGACTGGTTGCAGTGTGTAAAATTAGTATATGAATATTGGATATTTGGGCACGCTTGTGAAAAAAAAATACAGACAGACATCTAATCGTAGTAATATTATAATACGGTGATATTTGATATATTTTTTATGTGGTTGTATATATATATATATATATATAAATATATATATATATATATATATATATATATATATATATATATATATATATATATATATATATATATATATATATATATATATATATATATATATATCTGCGTGTAGGTACTGATATGACGCAGTGTATGGATGTCTGCGGAACTATTTTCTGATACCGTTTTATTGCGCCATTGTGTAAATTGCGAGAAGCGTGTGTGGTAATTTCGATGTGTGCGCATGCGTGACCAAAACCGTACCTCCATAGCTGATGGTTAACTATTGATTTAGTGTGAGGTAAGATTTTATGACCCCTATGCTAGCGCCTTGTGGTTTTTCACAAGAAGCTTTGGGTGACAGACTTGAGAAGTTTTGTCATAGTCTCGGATTGAGAGACGGAAGGAAGGAGAAGTAGAAGGAGCTACGAGGAGAGAAGGAAATTATACGTTGGAGTAGATAGACAGGAGGAACGTGGAACGGAAGTGGAGAAGACAGGAGGGACAAAGAGTCAAAGGAGGAAAGGAAAGGAGGAGAAAGACGGAAGGAAGCGTGTAACAGAGAAAATTAGATGAGTAGATCACAAAGACAGGGGAAATTATACTCACACTAAGGAATCACGTGATGAACTAGGCCGTCACTTGGTCAAGGGAGAGACGAGTGATTGTTAATTATCGTATAAAGTTCACATTTTATTAAATTGTTATTAATTGAATTTTATCTTCGTGTTTATTTATAAGGTAACCGTCGGCATTGCTGACTGGGGGTTCAGAGCTATAAATCTATTATCAATAATTTAACATTTTTTTATTACGGGTAAGGGGAACTTCCTCAAAATTGATTTAAATATTTCGGAAGAACCCCACCCCTAGACCACGACCCGCCACACATAAATTAAACAAACTGTCCTTAGTTTTAATTCATGAAAATGCACACTCAAATACCTAAATGCACACACACGCACACATACGCATCAATTTTCTAACCTTCAGAGCCAACCTCGAGATATTGCATGATTATGTAATCTCCGCCTTTTGCAAGACAAAGCTCTTCTAAACATTTGAAAACAAATATGGCCATATTGCTTGCAAAGGACGATCGTTGGTTCAAAAAGAGCTAATGGTTTACTCATTGTCAGGTGATCAATGAGTCTGCAGAATACAGAGAATCTTGAGGAATCCTTCAGCATTTTGTGCGGAGCGGCTCACAAGAAGTTGTTATTTAACCGTTCGTGGGAAGCTGTGGAATCATAAATTTCGTGCCATGGCATGGATGCCGAGAGATAAATATAGTCCTATGGGCTGACATCTTTGCCTGCCACGGTTATGATAAAATAAACTGATCTACACCTTGTGGATCGAACAAATATATTGGTGCTTTGTTCTAGGGACATCTATGGAAATTCATGAGTTCCTTAGTATGTAATGCTTACTAAAACTAATAACGTATTGCATTGTACGTGGGTCAAAAATAGTGGGGGCAATTGACCTAAAAAGGATATTTTGGAGTTTTTGCCATGAAAGTATAAATATGTACCAAAAGGGAAACCATTATATGTGTATTTGAGTAAACACCTTTTTTTGCAAACATTGACCGCATTGGTAAATTGCTTAATTACCAAGTATCAGTATATTTATGGTGTGTGCTATCTTTGTCACGATCATGTATGAACAGTTTTCTAATTTAAACAACTTAAATTTGATTGAATTTACATACGAATGTTAATTGTTATCGATGGATCGAATTCCACCTGGTTTCTTTTCATAGCAATGAATAATAATAATAATAATTATAAGTTAGTTCTTTGCCTGATAATTGCTGATAGGTAAATGGAATCGCCTATGTTGTTAAAAATCACTTCCTTAACATTCTTAATGACATTGTTCGACACTGCTGCAAGAGATGTTCTCCTGATTCATTTGTAGATAGCAAACTACACAGATCTGTTATCACCTATTGAAACAGTAGATATGGATCTGTGGAAGTTCTTAGAAGTAATCAGTAAAACAAATATTATAGATCCTCATATGCGTTCACATTGTGCTTTTCCATATCATGATTTTTGTGCTTGAAATTGGAATCGACCAATAAGCGAGTTATGATGGCAAATGTCAATACTAGATGATATACATTATGTACCAGATCTACTTAATGATAAGGATAGTACACTAATTGTGTTTATACATTATGTACCATATCTACTTAATGATAAGGATAGTACACTAATTGTGTTTATACATTATGTACCATATCTACTTAATGATAAGGATAGTACACTAATTGTGTTTATACATTATGTACCATATCTACTTAATTATAAAGATAGTACACTAATTGTGTTTCAATTTACAACAACACCCATAACAAAGTTTGTAATTCACAGGGCGTACAATATTGCATAGTAATGAACTATTCCGATTGTTACTGCATTTTGGCAAGTAATACGACTGGCGATATCCCAGTATCAGCGTCCAATGTTTTGCTAATGCCGACAGACGGGTATTTAGAAAACATTCGCTGTTTGTAGCAGCGCTGCAATTCAGCGAGTACTTTTACGGTTCCTTTACATTCATTGTCAGATATTTAAACTATCAGTATTATCAGGATAATGTTTTTCAAAGCGTCTTTTTTGGCAGTATCATGGTAGTTGGTAGACCTTAACGTATCACATGATATTAGGAATGCATTTTACCACAGGAGTCTGACGTTTTATCGATAAAGTACGGCGAAATGTCTGACAAAATGAAATACCCTTAACAATAATATGTGTTTATATATATATATTATTGTTAAGGGAATTTCATTTTGTCAGACATTTAGCCGTACTTTATTGATAAAACGTCAGACTCCTGTGATTTTACCTGCAGAAATATCACGTTTAGTCTAAAAACGTAAAACAATACTGAAAACCCAATACAACCCATTGTGGTCCAGTATTTCGTAAGTAAATTTGACGAAACAGTGTTGGCAAAAAACATGTTACATTTTAGTCCGATTACCTGTTAAACAGTCTAAGGGTCACTGGTGAAACCTGACCGAAACACACAAAATATAAAATAAAGAACAATAACGTATTTCAATAATAATAGCTTGAAAGTTAACAATATATAACTGAACTTACTTTTTAACAATATGCCATGATACATAAAACATATAATTAATGCAAATCCATGAGAGAACTTCTTTAGATCTGGAAACGGAACTCAAATAATGTGCAAAAAGAGAACAAAAAACATGGTTAACAATTGACTCCTCAAATTGTAGGAATCAAATTCAAAAACAAAAAATGTGGAGAATCTTGATACATGACCAAACGATTCGTCAAGAATGCAATTAAAATAAAGAAATATGGAAAAATATAAACGAGCGGAAGAATTATATTTAAGCCCATGAAAACATTCATTTTGGTTTGCATTGTCTTAATTATTTAAACAAAATATACATGCATTAAAATCGAGAATGTCAGTAAAATCAATAATTGTCACAGAAAATCGAGGCAGATTTTACTAACGCATATTAACAGTTCACCTCTGAAGCATTGCTTGAGGAAGTTGTTTTTGCACTATGAACGCACTATCAATGGTCGTATACAAACTGATCGATTACATCTTTTCAAACAGCTGTCTATCCTTCACCTGAAAATATACTGTACGAGCAGGGAGAAATATGCCAGGTACAATGCTCATTATTTTCAGGAGTTCTTTACAGAATCGTTATAGCTGTCATTTATCTTAGAGTCCTTTTGATGTTATCCTTCAGATTCTCATAAAACGCAGTCGTCTTTAAAAAAAAAAGAACAAATTTCCAGATGATTGTAAGCCACATAATTCTTATATTTATCCCATTTTTTTCCTAGAAAATATGTTTTATGGGGTCAGATTGAAAACGATTGTTGTAATGAATTACCATACATAAGGTTATACGTTTGGTTTACACAGATACACATGAGACAAGAATGGATGCTACCCAGGAATAATATATCATGAAATGCGTGAAATAGTAGTGCTGGTCTAGTATTGCACTACTTCACCCATAATGGGTACGTGATTATAATTTCTAAAACCTGCTCTTTTCTGTTTTTTGTTTCATGTGGCGTTAGTACCCAATTGAGATAAATACAAATATAAAGTATACATTCATATGATGCAATTTTTAAAATTGAAACTTAAGATTTTACAAAACAGTGAATAGAATGGCAATAAAGATGAAAATTAAAATAGTGGTAACATAATTAGTCGTATCATGTATTTTCACTACTTAAATGTTATAGCCAGTCAAGGTACAGGAAACGGACAATTTATTACATTTATACTGATACTATGGGATCGACTTGAACTCCATTAATTATTCCACCAATAACTACACAAAAACGGACAGGCCAAGACGTGAGAAGAGCGCAAGAGAGAGTCCAACATTATTCACCTGAATCATTTAACATAATATGAATTTCAGGAGAATAGGACATTCCTGCTTCTGTGAAATAATTTGAATAATATGATGCCAAACTATTTAAGATCGACACAGTATCAATGCCCACTTCAGATGGCATGATTGTTTCTTACGTTAAAGTAGGTCTGTGAACAAACTTTGTTCCATCCCACACGAGATCGCATAAATAATTTATCTTCATATAAATCTCCGAAACATTTTCGCATCAATCCATTTTGATAGTGCACACCTGATGATTCCCAAACAGCTATAATTTCAATGGTGAACGAACAACTATAGAGTATTTCCATTGGCAGCAAAAATTTAACATATTCCTGTACGTCTTGTACTTTTATCTATTTCGAGCAAGGTACCCATTACTATCACAATTAACTGAGAGAGAGTTTACAAATAACAGCGGATTTAAATGGTGACAAACGCCAACCTTTATCCATGATGAACTTTTTTTGAGAAATACATGTATGCACTAAATACAGTTGATGAAAGTTATAAAGTGCCAATCACGTGTATTACTGCCAGATTAAACTTGACATCTACAGGTAAACGTCAGTGGAAAAACGTGAAGCTCTGGTGGCAGGGTCCAGTTTCGTAAATTGGTCCCTGGCAAATTACAAAACTTAAGGCTATGGTTTGACTTTTTCAGCTATTATAGTTTACTATTCAAAGATGTGGATATATTTGTAAACAAGGAATTTTGGGCTTGTGTTGTCCTTGCAATTGATAGCAAGCATGTACACCTTCCATAGTTACTCTTCAAGATTTTGATAGTGAAATGCTAATAGTTGGCTTGGAAGAATAGGTAGCCCCCGATATCAGTAAACACATGTGTATGGGGTAAGTAGAATGTCTCCTAAATGGCTTGGGTGACAACTATTTTCATTGCATCAGCCTGTTAAGTACACAATATTTCGCAGAAGTGTGATCTAGGAAAAGGGATTGTGTTTGCACAGTGAGCATCACATCGTGTCAAAAATGACCTTCCGACCTGAAAATTGCAGATATAAGTTTGAGATTGGGGTGCATAAATTTCTTCTGCTATGAACTGCCATCGACTTCATTGGTCAAGTGGATAATATTTGTATTTTGTGTTGTAATATAGATAATGAGCAGTGGCAGATGCTTTATGTGCTCGAGAAATGGACGCAAATGCCCATACATGAGTCTTCTGTTGCCTTGCAGGTTAGATTTAGTTAGCCAAAGGCTAAAGGAGTAAACCCTAAACAAATCCGGATTGAAGACCCTAAGACAGTTTGACGATGTACTACATTCCCTTCTGGCAACTTCTTGGGCAGACGACGTCTGCTCAAGACACACTGACAATGCTGGACAAATCTGAAGTTACCATATGGGATCGGTCGTCGTCCTGGTCAAAAAGGACCGCGTCTGCCGTTGTCCACTAGGAGGGAGGTGACAAATGTGCTACTGGTACTTTGCATATATAAAGAACGAAAGACTGCATCGCCATCGCCAACTAGAACATTAGAACTCTGGCCCAAATTGGAAGACTTCAAGCGTTTACATATGATATGGAACATTCCACATGGCACATACCGAGACTCTGTGAAGTAAGATGGAAAGCCCTAGGAGATAACGACACTGAAGGTGAGCATATATTATACTATAGTGGAGAGTTGGACAAGTCCATAAATGGAGTATACTTCCTTGTAAGCAGAGACATCAAGGTATCTCGCCCCATATCTAGCAGAACCATTTCCATTCGACTGAATGCATCTGCCTTTAACGTCACAATTATCCACGTCTATGCTCTAACTACTGATCAGGATGATGAAGAAATAGAGGAGTTTTACAACAAACTCCAAGGTATTATAAACATAGAAAGTACAAAAGACATCTAAGGAGACTGCTGGAATGCTAAATTGGCAAAGGTGCTCTAAAAGACTGGGGTGATCATTGTGGACTTTCTTGCAACGAGCTACTTACCAATGAAAGAGGGAGAAGGCTGCTCGAGTTCGCAAGCTAAAACAACTTATACCCTAAGCCAACATAACGTTTCACGATGCTGGACATGGCAGGCTCCGAATGGAATCCATCATAACAAGATAGACTACATACTGGTTCAAAACCTTTACCGATCTGGTGTCAATCGAACAAAAAAACAAGAACGTTCCCAGGTGCTGATGTTGGGAGTGAGCACGACATCGTTATTATGAACTTTCGAGTGAGGCTGAAGAAAAGTAAAATGCCAAAGAAAACCAGGCTAAAATTCAACCTTGAACAGCCGAAGGACCCTAACATCTGCAAGTCATTCCAAGCCAAATTTGGAGGAAAATGTGTTCCACTCATTGTGACGGATGTTGATGTTATAGTGATGACAGACAGTTTCAACACAAGCATTACACAAGCTGCTAAGGACATCATTGGCCTCCGTCGCCCAAAGAAACAACTTGGGTTACAGAAGAGATTCTGAATGTGTGTGATGCCCGAAGAGACCTCAAAAACACCAGACACGCAACAGGGACAATGGAGTAGCGAGAAATAAACAAGAATATTATAAACAACTTGAAGAAATCAAAAGAAGATTGGATTCGACAAGTGCACAGAAATAGACAGCAGTCTGATAAGGAAAAGCAGCAAAAAAGGCATTCCAAATTGTGAAAGACGTCACCAGCCAGAAGCAACCGAAAGTCTGTACCATTCAAGACAAAAATGAAAATTGCCTCACAGAAGCAAATGACATTGCAGAAAGATGGACTGAGTGTTGTAAAGAATTCTATAACTATTCGTCCATAGGAAGCAATAAGGACACTGAATAATGGGAAGGCTGCTGAAGAAGACAACATAACAGCTGATCTTGTCAAGAATGGTGTGGAATCAGTGATAGAGCTACTAACAAAAATCGCAACAGGATCTGGCAGACAGGCATATGGCCAACACAGTGAACCCAGTCACTGATTATAAAACTTCCCAAAAAGACAATCTCCAGCTGTTCCAACATTACAAAACTATCAGTCTGATCAGCCATGCTGATGAGCATCTTGAACAGACTGAAACCACAAGCAGAATAAATAATCGTTGAAGAACAGACATTGTTAAGTAATAGAAGAAGCACATCAGAACAAATATTAAATCTTAGGTTTCTGTGTGAAAAGTACTCGCAACATCAGCAAGGCATCTATCATGTGTTCATAGATTTCATAAAGGCATTTGGCAGAGTGTGGCATGAGGCATTGTGAGCCACAATGAAGAAGTACAAGAAAGGTTAAACGTTGACCAATACCATCAAGATGCTGTACACCAAGGTTACCATTGCTGTAATTGCTCACGGTAATGCGGGGAACTGATTCAAAACAACAGCTAGAGTATGCCAAGTATGTCTCCTGTCACCTACTCTGTTCATTATCTACTTAGAGCGCATCATGAGCGAAGCCATGGAAAACCATTGTGGGACAGTTAGCATTGGAGGGCGTAGCATCAGCAACCTTTGCTTTTGAAGTTGATGGTCTGGCAGGCAGTGTGGACGAGGTATTCACCTTGGTGAAGAACCTGGATGAAACATCTTCTAGATTTGACATGGAGATAAGCGCCGAGAAGACAAAGCTGATGACAAATAGTGGCAAACAAATCTCAAGCAAGATTAAAGTCAGACCGGAATTGGAAAGAGTGGGCCAGTTTAAATATCATGGTTCCATAATCACCGAAGAGGAATAAAGAGCAGAAATGTTGTCATCAGCAGTACAAACAACAGCAGTTATGTCAAAGCTAAGAAACATATAGAGACAAGAATATGTCTAAAAACTAAAATCAGACTATTGAGAATTCATGTCATTTTAATCGTTGTGTATTCATGTGAAGCCTGGACCCTGACATCAGAATTACAACGAAGAATCCAGGCACTTGAAATGAGCTGCTACATATCCATGCTTGGCATCTCTTACATGGACCACATCACAAATGAAGAAGTGTGTAACACCATCAGGCACAAGTTAGGCCATTATGAAGACCTCCTGAGCAAAAGTGAACTGACAATATCACATAATAGACCAGGAAACGTTTTGCAGAGACACAGGCATTGGCACATGATCGAAACAAGTGGATGGAACTGGACAGATGTTTAGCAGCACAGCGCCTCAATGACCACACTAGGTCAAGAGACTGATGATGATGATGATACATATAGGTATCCAAAACTCTGGACCTTTTTGACATCACTTGTGTATTTGATGTTTCATGATTTTTATTATACTAGGTCGCCGACTTGCGGGATTATATTTTTGACCTAAAAATGGCCCCTGCCCTCTATATCAGTTCAGGAGATAAGAGAACGATTGGAACATTCCATTGAACTAGCGTAATTAGGTTTACAGTAAAACATAGATCAGCAGAATTACCTCACCTCGTTTAGATTTTTAAGAGTGCAAGAAGGAATCACACGAGAAACAATACTATGAATACATTTAATGCACGTTGATAGCAAATATAGCTAATTATATTCTTGGGTTGAAACCAGTATCGTGGAAAGTGGTTGGCATAATTTCAACAAACATATATAATTGAGTGACAATGTGTAAAACTATATTGTACTGTATTACATCCACGGACATACTATATCCGCACAGACAGAAGAGATCCAAATCTAAGACAATACAGTATGACAAAACAGAAAAGAATGACACGATTACTAAAATAGGTCTAAGATAATGAATTGTGTACCTGCCAAATATATGCATGGTTGTTAATATAAATATATTCAGATCACGTGCATACACAAGTTTATTATAACATGCAAATGCTTTGAATGCTATATAAGGAAAACATAATAATGAAAAATTTGATAGTCGAGGAAACTGTTTTTTTTTTCCAGATCGCAGCATTCATTTTAACGTTGCATTGTAAGACCATGTGAAACGAACTTTGGCAAGTATTGATTTCATGTAATATGGAATCGCATCACAATTAATACTTGTAGTTCAGTACCCAGAATGTAGTTCTATTCTATTTTTAGGAAAAAAATTCCTCTATCAATTTGTTGGTGATAGAAGAGTTAGAGATGTATGCATGTTTGGTAGAGATTTAAAATAATTGTTTATTTCTGACAATATGAGATCTGAGATCGGTTGTCTGCGTGTATTTCGGAGACAATGCACATTGTGTTATTAGGCCTTAGTGATGATCCGAAAGTGAAATCTGTGTTTTGTTTACATGCTGCTCTGTTTATAGTGCAAAAAACAAAATGCCGGTGAACCTTTGACAAGAACTTCACCGTGAAGTTATCTTTGAAGGTATTTTAGATTAACATAAGATTTGCAATGTATGTCACACGGTGGAAGGGTCAGTACTGAGAAATAATTGTGAAGAAATATAGTAAAATTAATTATGATGTATGTTTTGTCAGGGCAGTATAATAAAACTTTAAATTGTTATAAGTTTTTAAAATTATCAATGATAGACATATTAATTGTTCATGCCTTGTGTATATTGACTGTAGGAATTCGAAATTTACATTAAATTTACATAAATTTGATTTAACGTTTTAAAAAATAATTTAAAATCAATTTGTACCCCATAAATTCATAGAAATGGTATCTGATCGAGAAAACTATCATTAGTATTAGCATCAATGTATGTCTACACGATATACAAGTTGCAATGGAGGATTTCTTTGAAAACCTGTCAGCAAAAATCTTTTTTAAAATCTGTGCTAGCACATACAAGTTGTTGTACAGGAAATGTACCTTCCACTAGATTATATGGTATATTGTCATATAGGGACCCTGAGACAAGCACATGGAAGACAAAGTATGTCCATCGACTGGCATTAATGGTCAAGTTGAGAAGTCTGACTATTCTAAAGGAGCTCAATGCATCCCATTTATGTCATACTAGTTTGTGTGTCATTGTGGATCACCTGAATCGAGACCCTAATTCGGTTCACCATAATAGGCAGTGCTGCAAAGGTTATGGGCATTGCATTGGCCATGGTGACTTTCCAGACTGCGTGATAAAGTCGAAATTATAACAATGAATAATACAGGTATACACCGACCCACATCCATGTTGAGTTATATCTGACATCGAAGGAAGGAAGGATGGATGGATGTATGTATCGAGTTAGAAGGAGAAAAGACAGTGTTGTCTTTTTGTTGGTAGCACAGAGAAAAAATTATGTGTTTGATTCTGGATCGAATTGATTGACAGTGTAGGGTACAGAGTACTGGTGAGGTGTGCTCTGATCGAGGTGACTCTAAAGATGATCAGAGCAGCTGTGATGTGAATTTTTTGAAGTTTCTGGAGTAGATATTGTGACGAACCAGACAAAATTGAGTTATTAGAGTCATGTCTTGAAAGTACTAATGAACACACAAGTGTTTTAGTGGCATCAACTTAAAGATGATTGCGAATGGAGCTGATTGGTCTTTATCATATTTACTCGTCTTGCTAGAAGACGTCGTCTGGTTTGTGAATGATTTTGATACAACTGATGGTAAGTGCAGCGTTTATCTATTGTCTCCAGTCATCTCAGAGTCCTTGATGAAAGTTTACCTACAAAATATGTCACTTTTGTTTTCAGTGATGATCCCATGCTGTCATTGAGTCTGTGTATTATTGTGTGCACTCGTGCCTCAAAGCGTCTGGAATAGTTCACATTTGTTGGTAATGAAACACTGATTGATCTGCTCACAACATCACATTTTTGTGTTTATCTTCAATCGCAGTCTTTGTACAACATATTAGGAGGGTTTCATTTTCAGAACTTCTAGCAGGATATTCTTATCATTTCTGTCATGTTAAGATGAGTCACTTGATGAGGACCTAGGTATGCTGATCGCATTCACCAGCTGTTCTCCCCCCACAAACTTTGGAATAATGCCGGTATTTTGAGCAGTCCCTTGAATAAAAGCAAAGAGTGGCATCCAGTACTTGGGGAAGTTGACATTTAATTTGTATAACATCACGTCTGTTGTACACTATCAATTGCTTGAAGATTAAACTGCGGCGTACTTTAATATCTGGTTGAGCATTTTTCCGTTTCTTGCTATTATTCCTGGAAACATTTCTTCAATAAATACTGCTGAGTTACACCGTTTGAGCTGCAAAATGACCCAAACGGATAGGGTCTGACAGTCTTTCTACTCCCCGCATTGGATTGCGAATGTTGTAAGCAGCTTGGACGACAGCAGCAACCAGTGCATCTCCATCTGCAGGTACATGTCTAATCAGAATCTCTTGCAACACCAATTGTTTCCAATTTCTCTTGCCTTCTCATACTATGAATGCGGAGCAATTAGTGACAGATTTGATGTGCAATCAACATGGCCTCTTGGACATTGCACATCAAAACCTTCCACTTCTGCTATGCTCCAGTCGAACACAGCTTGTTTTTTTTTTGCTTAGTCCCCACCATGTGTTGCTTCTCTGTAACAATTTAACAAGCAATTCCAACAACGTGTGATAAACTTTAGGCAGGTTTCGTTTCTTGTCTAAAGCTACAGGCATTGTTTCTTGCATCAAAATCATAATTTATTTGTTCAGGATGCTGAACACCACGCATGACATTAGCCTGTCTGACTACATTCAGCTTGTCTGTAGTATCGACTTCATTGAGTTCAATAGTTGCTTTGCCAACAATGTTGGATGCTCTTTGCATAGATGATGTGCTAGGTGGTGGAATGTCAGTGGCTGCATGAAATTATCTAGCTCTGGCGTTGCCCATAGTTGTATCGTATAGTAAAGCTTGAAACATCAAATTTTAGCAGCAGGATTTGGCCCAGGACTATCTGTTTTATCGTAGATGATACAAACGTTTTATTCGTTTTTTGTTTTACCCCGAAAAACTCGTTTTTTTTAAAAAAGGTATTTTATTTTTTGCGTTTTTATATTTGGTACTTCCATTCTTTTTATCATCGGTTATACAGCCGGTCCTCTGTCATACTGTAGATAACAAATATCGATCAATAATGAATCTATGATGCTAGCCTACGATACTTTACGTAAATATGCTACAACATAGTGCTGATATCTGAAACTTTTAAACTGGTATGTAGCGTGTAAATTAGTAAAATACAGTGTATTGATTTTTGTGTTGCCTGAAAACTACTGGAACGTTTTTGTTTCTTTCTTTTCTTTCGTTTTTAATTCTTGAGAAAAAATGCTTTTTTGCGTTTTTTATTTTAATTTTAACGTTTTTGACATCTATGGTTTTTATCTGCTCATACAACATATTCTCTGGTGACTTAACTCTGCAGTATTTACGCATAAGTGTCTGATTCCAAGCATGTCCCATTTTCTTTCATTAGCAATTCGGAACTCAGGCTTGTCACATATGTTGAATTGATTACCATGGCGATGAATGATATCATTAAACATCTCAACATTTGTTTCGTGCGTGTTCCATCGTGCTCATTTAAATTCTATTTTTTTACAGGTCCAGTTTTGATTTGGATGATGGTTGTTGAAGATTTGCAGACCTCGGTGTGGCATTAAAGTCTGGTTCCTGAGCTGACTGGAGACCCCCATTTGTCGGCTTTGTCACTCTATGAGAGAGAACTGGTCTGCTTCGTTTCTTCTGGTCACTGGAACTGATGCAGCACAGGAAATTGTTAGAGTATCTTCAGTGAGGTATCTGACTCCTTTGTTATGTGGAATATTTCTAGGTTTAATAAAGTTGTCTTCGTCTTATAATACCCATTCATGGTTTGAGTTACAATAACAGCATGAAAAATACAATTATCCTCCTTATCGTATCTTTATAACTAGGAAAAGAAAAGCTTACTAGGTTTCAGAGATCTGCACCAACTCTTAATTCGTACTGGAAGCCTAACATAAACGGTTCCTCCCTTTGATGGGTGTAAATATTGTCATATACATGTTCAATACCTCTAGTTAACTTATTTAGATGATTTTAGATTAAAAGTGTTATATTTGATTACATGGTTTTATTGCATCATAACTATAAACTGAAAACAATTGATGTTTATAATAAAGGAATGGAGAGATTTTTCCATTGAACAAACTTTGTCAACTTCTGGTTTAAAGTTTCATTAAAATTAAAGTTAAATTTTAGTTTTCTTATAAGAATATGTATCATTTTTTTAAATTACATTTTATCGGAATGTTTAGCAGTCAAGTTTAATTTCTAGTACTTTTCAGATTGGTTTTAGAACTAATTACATATTATTTTAATGTTTATCTTGATTAGCAAACTCACAATTTAACTTTCAGTTTTGTGCTTTTTTGAATGCGGTCATGTGGAATTTGCTTGTTTTTGTGTTACAAAGGTGTCAGCTAAAAGCCTGCAGAAGTTCTACATAAGGATGAAATTCTTTAAAACTTTGCAGCAGTATTTAAGAGACATTGATTTGATCACGGATAGAAATTTTGTCCATGGACGTGAAATGGTGTAGAAATGTCAGGAATCGCATCACAATTAATACTTCCAGTTCAGTACCCACAAATGTAGTTCTAGTCTATATTTAGAACATTTTTTCATCTTTCCTGTTGGTGGTGGTAGAAGAGATATATTGATGCTTTGTTGGTAAGGATTTAAAGGTAATTGTTTATTCTTGAGAATATGAGCTCTGAGAGTAGTTGTCTGTGTATTTCAGTGACAGTGCACAGTGTGTAAGTAGGTCTTAGTGATGATCCGAAAGTGAAATATGTGTTCTGTTTACATGTTGCTCAATCGACAGTGCAGCCTCTAAAACAATGTCGGTGAATCTTTGACGAGAACCTCACCGTGCAGTCCTCTTTGAACTTATTTTAGATTAACATATGATTTTTATTGATTGTCACACAGTGGAAAGATAAGTAATGATAAATATATGTAGAGAACCTATAGTAAAATTAATTGTGATGTATGTCCATATAGCGCCCGAGATGATCTGTTTGACTATTACAATGGCAACACAAATGTAATGCTGTACTTGTTCCAATCACCGTAATACGTGGATAGATGGGGCAAAGAGCAGCTTTGCAATGTTAAGATCGTTCTCAGAAATAGGAAATATTTTAAAGAAGCGGTGCAAAATAGTGAGACAATCAAATTATTACCTTGTATGACATTTTGTATCTAACAGATGAATGTGATGCCGTTATCGCAAGTAAGGTCATTATTGTACGTTAGACCCAACCACCCCAACAGGTATTGATATCACTATTCCACCAGTTACAGTTAATAAGAAGCTATGCAAGCGCGAATATAACAGAATGCAAAAATGAAAAAGTCGAGAGAATATATATATATATATATATATATATATATATATATATATATATATATATATATATATATATATATATATATTCATCTGATGCAGGTTGTGATGTTAATATCTTGGTAAATCAGCCATAAAATATGCAAAATGTGTGCAAGCCTTAGCACTTACCATTAGTGCTTAAAGAATAATTAAATATTATATAATATTCTAAAATATATAGTTTTCTAGTGCTGTCTGTATAATGATCTTTAAGTCATTATGTCAATATGGAATATGTCGAGGTTAGAGATATAAGTGTGCAATCACGTATTAGATAGGTAAAACTTGACTTTTAATTGGAATGATATATATATATATATATATATATATATATATATATATATATATATATATATATATATATATAAAATCCTAGGTAATGCATGTTGCATGTACTCTGAAACATTACTATGGGTAACTCATTCTTGATCATTTGTTGCACTGGTATATATATATATATATATATATATATATATATATATATATATATATATATATATATATATATATATATATATATATGTGTGTGTGTGTGTGTGTGTGTGTGTGTATTCATGACAGTTAATTACCTGATTTTTTCTTCTATTTAAATCACACTTATTAACATTTAACATACACCTAACGTATTTATTGCGCTAATAAAGTGCTAACACATCGCCCAGACTAAAGGGATAATAATCCATTTGTATACATTTTATACAAAAATGCACCAGCATTCCAACAATGAAAAATAAAATTCTGTGTGAAATATGTGCATCTAAGATAACTGATATTTCAGCACACAGGTATGAGAAAAGATGCACTTATATCTATGTACCATCACAAGCAATGATAGCTTTAGTCAATTACTCGTTTTGTATACTTACCGGAAGTTCTAAATATGTAGCGGAGCTCTCTAGCAGACAGGGTAGGTAACCGCATTTTCACATTTCTCTATCATGCAGTAGGTCTCCACAGATTATAAGCCACATAATTAAATCGTATTTTCCTTTGGTAAGTTTGATTTCTGACGTAGCACAATAAAAAGTAAACGTCTCCAAAATGATTTGAACTTTAACAAAAGTATTCAAGTTTGTATTTGAAATAATACGAATAATTAATAATAATTTGTTCATGATGTGTCTTCTACGATTTTGCGAATAATAAATATATCAGGTTCACAAACGTGTTAAGTCATTAAGGACTCAACACTCTTTCTTTGAATAAAACATTTTTAAATGGAAAGATTACTGTAACTTTAGATTATTATCCGGATATAACTCATCAATCTTGTTTAATAAACCGCTCCCTGGTCTGGTGGAAAGAGAGTCCGCCGCGGAGGGGGATGTCGTGGGTTCGATCCACGGCCGAGTCATACCAAAGACTTACAGCTGTCGCGCCTGGCACTCAGCATTAAGGTGTTATTGTTAGGACTGCTCTGCTTGGTGTCAGGATAATATGACTGGGTGGGACATCATGCTATATGTCTGCGACATGATGCCCTAGTGCTGGACATCCCTATAAACTGTCTCACTGCAGACATCGTAGCGATATGACTGAACAAATGTTAAAGCTACGTTAAAAATCCTAAACAAGCAAAAACTCCTGTTTAATATGTTACTAATTTCAGGCTCCAGGTAACACATTAATGCTTGGATGATATTTGGCAACATTATGTAAACTTGTAGAGTAATCTGCGATAAATTGACACCTAACATGAGTTTTAAGTATGACTCATAATATTGACATAATAACAACAATTCACTTTACAACGCATTCATCCATCATGATACAATTTCAGGTTGGGACGTGAATCAATTAACCACTCATAAAGCATCCAATCTGATTTGACCACTTTTGGTTAATGTCAAAAGAAGAAAGCTAAGTGAATGGAAAACAGATCCTCAAGGAAATAAAGCATCAATTAGTATGTGTTCACTCAATTTTCTATATTTTCAATCTTGAAATTAAATACCTGGTAAAAGGGTCCACAATACACAGAGGACAACACTCATTCATTGCCTATAAAATATAGAGACTTCATCCACTACTTTAAAACCCATTTAAAATAGTTTTCTCTAAGGATTTCATTTTCTTGTTGGTTCACACCTTAATCCAAGTGAGCGTGCGATCACGTCATCCAATGTATTTTAAAGGCCCTTTAAAAGTATCATATGAAACATATGTGCTCATGTTTTAGTTCTTCGTATTGCATGTTATACCCTTTTTTATTTAATAATGTTTATTTTTTTTTATTTTTTAAACTTAAAATATGAAGTAGTCAAAATGGAAATGAAAAACCAATAATGAATTAGCATATAAACATATGACGTATAAATAACTATTATTTCAACATTGACTCTTTTTAAACAAGAGATTCAGTATATGAATTAGTTTTCTCATGAAGATAGAAAGAACATCTTAAGATCTCTTTGGAGTGCAAACATTTTGCTCATAATAATATTCTGGATATACTCATTATCCGAGTTTAGCTACTTTTGCAAATTATCACATACTACATTAGTCATCTTTCTTTAGTCAGTTATACTTTGATTCTAATTAACTTGAAAAGTTGTATGACTTTATAAAAATATGTCTTCTATGACATAAACTGTATGCCTTTAACAGCAGTATGTTTTCTTTAATATAAACTCTATGTATTCTATGATGTAAGCCATATGTATTTTATAATCTATGCTGCCTGTCTTCTATTATATAAACTGTATGTCTTTTATAGTTGTGTGTCTTGTAAGATATAAGCTGTATATCTACTGTTATATAAGTATATGTCTTCTATGATGTAAGCAATGTGTAATCTATAACATAAACTTTATGTCTTTCATAGCTGTATGTTTTCTGTGGTATAAGCTGTATGTCTTCTAAGTTATTATGTCTTCTATAATATAAGCTGTATGTCTTCTGTGATATAAACTGTATGTCTTATATGATGTAAGCTATTATGTCTTTCACAGCCGTATGTCTTCTAGAATATAAGGTATTATGTCTTCTATAATATAAGGTATTATGTCTTCTATGATGCAAGCTATTATGTCCTTGATAGCGGTATGTCTTCTAGAATATAAGCTATTATGTCTTCTATAATATAAGGTATTATGTCTTCTATGATGCAAGCTATTATGTCCTTGATAGCGGTATGTCTTCTATCATATAAGCTATTATGTATTCTATGATATAATCTATTATGTCTTTCACAGCGGTATGTCTTCTATAATATAAGCTGTATGTCTCTATGATATAAGCTATTATGTCTTATATGATGCAAGCTATTATGTCTTCTGTGATATAAGCTGTATTCTATGACGTAAACTATTATGTTTTTATGACAAACTGTATGTCTTTCATAGCTGTCCGACTTATGTGATATAGGCTGTATGTCGTTTATGATATAAGCTGTGTTTTGTTGTCTAGGCTACTCAAGTTATAACTGCAGGATTTTCAGTGCATTAGTCCGAAAGAACTTCTTTATTCAGAACTTGCCTGAGGCACAAGCTTTATTAGTTTGCCACATCTTCGCTTCAAGGATGTCTGCAAGTACAACATGACAGCCCTTGACATCGATGCCAACACCTGGGAAGATCTTGCCCTAGACAGGCCCAGATAGCGATACGATCTGAGAAGCTACGCTTGCTAGTTGACAAGTGATTTTGGAAGAAGAAGAAACATCTTCAATACACACCAGAATTAACTTTCAAGTACAGCAAGGACTGCCAAGAAACGGGACATCTCTCATTGGCGCACTTCCATCGTCTCTCGAGATTAAGGATGCCAACACACACACACACACACACACACACACACACACACACACACACACACACACACTTTACGTCGATAATCGTCATCAACATAATTATTTTTCCAAAGATAAAATGGTTCTCTTCCTAGGGATGTACGCTATTCACTATAGACAGAACACAATCTACATTGACCCATAATTTAATTATGAATAGTGAAGAACAACGGTGATGAAATAATACATAGAATATATCCTGATCACGCAGGTTTAACAAGATAACCAGGTGGGATTTCCGGATTCAAAACATAACACTTTTGACGAGGACATAAATGCAATGTTTAATAATGAATGGCTTGAATGAACAATCAATTATGAATACGTGCGTGTATATTTATTCCCAAATGTTGTATTAATTACCACAAGAACGCAAAAACGAATTAATCCAACAGTTGTGTTATATATACATTTTCGACACTGTTGGGGTCATGAGGTTTATCAAGCACAACCATGCAAACGGGTGAGCCTCCGATGTATTTGCACCTCTGGTTTCAAACCAGATGTTGTCTTGCACAAAAGCTAATCTGTTTATATTGAATTCAAGACACAAAAGAGGTTTCTGAAACACTGCAGACTTTATAAAAAGAATTGGGGATTATCGAGAAAATAAAAGCACTCTTTGGTTTTTGAAAACAAATTATTTCAATCAAAACAGATATCAATTAGTGATTTCATTTGTATGTTTATAAAAGCATGAAGCTGGGAATCTTTCCCAAAGGACAAATATGAAATACTACACGATTAACAAAAAGTGAAACATTCATAATCGAAACTTCCACAACTCAACATCAGACACCTGAGCTGAGTTTCAGTTTCAGTTTGAGAGTGTTCTGTAATGTTGAGGCAAACATTATCGATCGCTATTACCGCTATTTTTCTAGCCAAACAATATAGTAAATTTAATCACATTTTTGTTTCATTTCACTGCTGAGAAGATTTTACCAATCTGCTTCAATAAAATAAAAAAAATGAAAAAATTGAAATTGTTGCGAATAAAAGCCATTACTTTAAAAGCCATTAATTATATTGAAATTATATTGGAGCAACTGTTTACATACAAATTTGAGAATACATCTTTTCCTAAAAAGCTATAACATTGAACAGCGTGCATTCAATCTCTTTAGCTATCTATATAATGAGGTCTTTGTATAGCGCCTAATGTATATATTATCGAAGTGTTTTACAATGTATATAATTGTACGATTATAAAACAAAAGACAAAAAACACCTCAATCCTGAAAATATTTAAAGTAGGAAACATTATAATGTCTTAACGTTTGTTCTTGCTGCCGAAAGAGGTGGGTTTTAAGAACACTCTTGAAAGGGATCATTGTGTCATTGGGTCTAATGTAAATGGGCAATTCATTCCACGTTGCTGGGCCCTGGTATGCAAAAGAACATTGTACATATGACTTCGTTTTCATAGTGCGAATAATGAGTATAAGATTGTCAGAAGAGAATCGTATCTTGCAGGTATGTAAACATGGGTTAGGTCAGATAAATATGTTGGACTGGAGTCCGTCAGTGAAACGTAGCACAGAAAAAAAAAACATTTTGTGTTTAATTCTAGATCAAATGGATAGCCAGCATTTGGTACAGATCAGCGGAGATGTGTGCTCTGATCGTGGTACTCTAAGAATGATCCGAGCAGCTGTGTGTTGAACGTTTGGAAGATTTCAAGAGTATATATTAAGACAAGCCATACATAACTGAGTTACATTAGTCCAGTCTTGTAAGTACTTATGAACACACGTGTTTTAGTGGCATCAACTGAAAGATATTTGCGAATGGAGCTGATATGTCTCAACTCAAGATATGCAGCCTTGCATATGTTCATAAGATGTTGGTGAAGTGTGAGAGTACGTTTTAGGATAACACCACGGATTCGTACTGACTGGGTGAAATTAATGTTGGTATTGCTAATATTTATTGCTTGAGGTAAGGTGTGAATGAGAATGTAGCTATGTTGGCATCAGATTGGCCTCAGTTTTATCATCATTTATCTGCAGCTTGTTACATGTCATCCCATAAGTTTATATCAGAATGCACCTCTCTACTATTTGGATGGTAGTATCAACTTCAGTTGGGTGGCTAGACTTGTATATTTGGGTGTCATCAACGGACACTGGATGGTGATCTATGACACTTGAGAGCGGCTGAGTGTATGTAATGAAACGAACAAGTCGAAGAACAGACCCCTGTGGAACACATCAACATAGATCAACTGGGCTAGAGTGTATTCAATTACAGGCAGATACAAGTTGTGTTCTGTTGACTAAGTAGGACTTGAACCAAACTAAGGCTGTATTGTGAATGCCAAATACATGATGTAGATGGTGAAGTAATATATCATGGTCTATTGTGTCAAATGTTGCAGACAAATCCAGGATGGTGAGGACGGTAATCTTTTCGCTTTTCAAAGCAGAGAGAATGTAATTAACTACTTTCAGAAGAGTAGTTGCAGTACTGTGGCAAGGGCGATATGCAGACTCTACATTGCTAAAAAGACTGTTTTAATTCAAATGAGATACAAGTTGGGTTAGAACAACTTTTTCTAAGATTTGTGTATATGCACGGGAGATCAGAAACTGGGCGGTAGTTCTTTCTATCCTTATGGTCGAGTGTTGGTTTCTTCAGTAGAGGTTTTACAATGGCAGTTTTGATATATGACGTGAATTCTGATGACGAGAGAGAGGTATTAATAACATCAGTTAGTGAATAGTTGGCTTGGAAGAACAGGTAGCCCCCGATATCAGTAAACACATGTGTAGAATGTCTCCTAAATGGCTTGTAAGTAGAATGTCTCCTAAATGGCTTGGGTGACAACTATTTTCATTGCATCAGCCCGTTAAGTGCACAATATTTCGCAGAAGTGTGCTCTAGGAAAAGGGATTGTGTTTGCACAGTGAGCATCACATCGTGTCAAAAATGACCTTCCGACATGAAAATTGCAGATATAAGTTTGAGATTGGGGTGCGTAAATTTATTCTGCTATGAACTGCCATCGACTTCATTGGTCAAGTGGATAATATTTGTATTTTGTGTTGTAATATAGATAATGAGCAGTGGCAGATTCTTTATGTGCTCGGGAAATGGACGCACACGCCCATACATGAGTCTTCTGTTGCTTTGCAAATCAGATTTAGTTAGCCAAAGGCTAAAGGAGTAAACCCTAAACAAATCCGGATTGAAAACCCTAAGACAGTTTGACGATGTACTACACTCCCTTCTGACAACTCCTTGGGCAGACGACTTTTGCCCAAGACACACTGACTATGCGGGACAAACCTGAAGTTACCATATGGGATCGGTCGTCGTCCTGGTAAAAAAGGACCGCGTCTGCCGTTGTCCACCAGGATGGAGGTGACAAATGTGCTACTGGTACTTTGCATATATAAAGAACGAAAGACTGCATCGCCGTCGCCAACTTGAACATTAGAACTCTTGCCCAAATTGGAAGACTCCAAGCGTTTACATATGATATGGAACATGGCACATACTGAGATTCTGTGAAGTAAGATGGAAAGTCCTAGGTTAATACCACACTGAAGGTGGGCATATATTATACTATAGTGGAGAGGTGGACAAGTCCATAAATGGAGTATACTTCTTTGTAAACAGAGACATCAAGGGATCTCGCCTAATATCTAGCAGAACCATTTCCATTCGACTGAATGCATGTACTTTTAATGTCACAATTATCCATGTCTATGCTCTAACTACTGATCAGGATGATGAAGAAATAGAGGAGTTTTACAACAAACTCCAAGGTATTATAAACATGGTAAGTAAAAAAGACATCCTCATCATCTAAGGAGACTGCTGGAATGCCAAATTGGCAAAGGTGCTCTAAACGACTGGGGTAATCATTGTGGACTTTGTTTCAACGAGCTGCTTACCAATGAGAGTGGGAGAAGGCTGCTCGAGTTCGCAAGCTAAAACAACTTTGTTCTAACCAACACCCTAAGCCACCATAACGTTTCACGATGCTGGACATGGCAGACACCGATTGGAATCCATCATAACCAGATCAACTACATACTGGTTCAAAACCGTTACTAATCTGGTGTCAATCGAACAAAAAACAAGAACGTTCCCAGGTGCTGATGTTGGGAGTGATCACGACCTCGTGATTATGAACTTCCGAGTGAGGCTGAAAAAAGTAAAATGCCAAAGAAAACCAAGTTCAAATTCAATCTTGAACA
The DNA here is from genome assembly GCA_030141615.1 of Unio pictorum. NCBI lineage: Eukaryota > Metazoa > Mollusca > Bivalvia > Unionida > Unionidae > Unio > Unio pictorum. Next base: position 4,619,782 of record JARLTB010000006.1, on the reverse strand, counting down.
ACCGAAGGACCCTAACATCTGCAAGTGATTCCAAGCCACAATTGGAGGAAAATGTGCTCCACTCATTGTGACAGATGTTGATGTTAAAGTGATGACAGACAGTTTCAACACAAGCATTACACAAGCTGCTAAGGATATCATTGGTCTCCGTCGCCCAAAGAAAAAAACATGGGTTACAGAAGAGATTCTGAATGTATGTGATGCCCGAAGAGACCTCAAAAACACCAGACACGCAACAATGACAATGGAGTAGCGAGAAATAAACAAGAATATTAGAAACAACTTGAAGAAATCAAAAGAAGATTGGATTCGACAGGTGCACAGAAATAGACAGCAGTCTGATAAGGAAAAGCAGCAAAAAGGCATTCCAAATTGTGAAAGACGTCACCAGACAGAAGCAACCGAAAGTCTGTACCATTCAAGATAAAAACGAAAATTGCCTCACAGAAGCAAATGACATTGCAGAAAGATGGACTGAGTATTGTAAAGAGCTCTACAACTATTCGTCCATAGGAGGCAATAAGAACACTGAATAATGGGAAGGCTGCTGAAGTAGACAACATCACAGCTGATCTTATCAAGAATGGTGGGGAATGAGTGATAGAGCTACTAACAAAAATCGCAACAGGATCTGGCAGACAGGCATATGGCCAACACAGTGAACCCAGTCACTGATTATAATACTCCCCAAAAAGACAATCTCCAGCTGTTCCAACATTACAAAACTATCAGTCTGATCAGCCATGCTGATGAGCATCTTGAACAGACTGAAACCACAAGCAGAATAAATAATCGTTGAAGAACAGACATTGTTCAGTAGTAGAAGAAGCACATCAGAACAAATATTAAATCTTAGGTTTTTGTGTGAAAAGTACTCGCAACATCAGCAAGGCATCTATCATGTGTTCATAGGTTTAAAAAAGGCATTTGACAGAGTGTGGCATGAGGCATTGTGAGCCACAATGAAGAAGTACAACAAAGGTTAATCGTTGACCAATACCATCAAACTGCTGTACGCCAAGGCTACCATTGCCGTAATTGCTCACGGTAATGCGGGGAACTGGTACAAAACAACAGCTGGAGTATGTCAAGTATGTCTCCTGTCACCTACGCTGTTCATTATCTACTTAGAGCGCATCATGAGCGAAGCCATGGAAAACCATTGTGGGACAGTTAGCATTGGAGGGCGTAGTATCAGCAACCTTTGCTTTTGAAGTTGATGGTCTGGCAGGCAGTGTGGACGAGTTATCCACCTTGGTGAATAACCTGGATGAAACATCTTCCAGATTTGACATGGAGATAAGCGCCGAGAAGACAAAGCTGATGACAAATAGTGGCAAACAAATCTCAACCAAGATTAAAGTCAGACCGGAATTGGAAAAAGTGGTCCATTTTAAAAATGTTGGTTCCATAATCACCGAAGAGGGATAAAGAGCAGAAATGTTGTCACCAGCAGCACAAACAACGGCAGCTACGTCAAAGCTAAGAAACATACAGAGACAAAAATATATGTCTAGAAACTTAAATCAGACTATTGAGAATTCAAGTCATTTCAATCGTTGTATATTCATGTGAAGCCTGGACCCTGACAGCAGAATTACAACGAAGAATCCAGGCACTTGAAATGAGCTGCTATATAACCATGCTTGGCATCTGTTACATGGACCACATCACAAATGAAGAAGTGTGTAACTCCATCAGGCACAAGGTAGGCCATGATGAAGACCTCCTGACCACTGTCAAAAAGTGAAAGCTGAAATGGTATGGCCATGTTACTAGAGCCAACAGTCTATCCACAACAGTACATCATGGCAGCGTCCAGGGTGGCAGAAGGAGAGGTAGGTTGACAGCAAAAGTGAACTGACAACATTACATAATAGACCAGGAAAAGTTTTGCGGAGACACAGGCATTGGCACATGATCGAAACAAGTGGATGGAACTGGACAGATGTTCAGCAGCACAGGGCCTCAATGACCACACTAGGTCAAGAGAATGATGATGATGATGATGATACATATAGGTATCCAAAACTCTGGACCTTTTTGACATCACTTGTGTATTTGATGTTTCATGATTTTTATTATACTAGGTCGACGACTTGCGGGATTATATTTTTACATAAAAAATGGCCCCTGCCCTCTATATCAGTTCAGGAGATAAGAGAACGATTGGAACATTCTATTAAACAAGTGTAGTTAGTTTTACAGTAAAACAGATCAGCAGAATTACCTCACCTCGTTTAGATTTTTAAGAGTGCAAGAAGGAATCACACGAGAAACAATAAGAATACATTTAATGCACGTTGATAGCAAATATAGCTAATTATATTCTTGGGTTGAAACCAGTATCGTGGAAAGTGGTTGGCATAATTTCAACAAACATATATAATTGAGTGACAATGTGTAAAACTATATTGTACTGTATTACATCCACGGACATACTATATCCGCACAGACACAAGAGATCCAAATCTAAGACAATATAGTATGACAAAACAGAAAAAGAGTGACACGAATACTAAAATAGGTCTCAGATAATGAATTGTGTACAGTTATACCTGCCAAATATATGCATGGTTGTTAATATAAACCTATTCAGATCACGTCCATACACAAGTTTATTATAACATGCAAACGCTTTGAATGCTATATAAGGAAAACATAATAATGAAACATTTGATAGTCGAGGAAACTGTTTTTTTTTTCCAGATCGCAGCATTCATTTTAACGTTGCATTGTAAGAGCCTGTGAAACGAACTTTGGCAAGTATTGATTTCATGTAATATGGAATCGCATCACAATTAATACTTGTAGTTCTGTACCCAGAATGTAGTTCTATTCTATGTTTAGGAAAAAAATTCCTCTATCATTTTGTTGGTGATAGAAGAGATAGAGATGTATGCATGTTTGGTAGAGATTTAAAATAAATTGTTTATTTTTGACAATATGAGATCTGAGAGCGGTTATCTGCGTGTATTTCGGAGACAATGTACATTGTGTTATTAGGCCTTAGTGATGATCCGAAAGTAAAATCTGTGTTTTGTTTACATGCTGCTCTGTTTATAGTGCAAAAAACAAAATGCCGGTGAACCTTTGACAAGAACTTCACCGTGAAGGTATCTTTGAAGGTATTTTAGATTAACATAAGATTTGCAATGATTGTCACACGGTGGAACGGTCAGTACTGAGAAATAATTGTGAACAAATATAGTAAAATTAATTATTATGTATGTTTTGTCAGTGCAGTATGATGAAACTTTAAATTGTTATAATTTTTAAAATTATTAATGATAGAAATATTAATTGTTTATGACTTGTGTATATTGACTGTAGGAATTCGAAATTTACATTAAATTTACATAAATTTGATTTAACGTTTAAAAAAAAATTAAAAATCAATTTTTACCCCATAAAGTCACAGAAATGGTATCTGATGAAAACAACTTTCATTAGTATTAGCATCAATGTATGTCTACACGATATACAAGTTGCAATGGAGGATTTGTTTGAAAACCTGTCAGCAAAACTCTCTTTAAATTCTGTGCTAGCACATACTAGTTATTGTACAGGAAATGTACATTCCACTAGATTATATGGTATATTGTCACATAGGGACCCTGAGACAAGCACATGGAAGAAAAAGCATGTCCACCGACTGGCATTAATGGTCAAGTTGAGAAGTCTGTATATTCTAAAGGAGCTCAATGCGTCCCATTTATGTCATACTAGTTTGTGTGTCATTGTGGATCACCTGAATCGAGACCCTAATTCGGTTCACCATAATAGGCAGTGCTGCAAAGGTTATGGGCATTGCATTGGCCATGGTGACTTACCAGACTGCGTGTCACATATGTTGAATTGATTACCATGGCGATGAATGATATCATTAAACATCTCAACATTTGTTTCGTGCGTGTTCCATCGTGCTCATTTAGATTCTATTTTTTTACAGGTCCAGTTTTGATTTGGATGATGGTTGTTGAAGATTTGCAGACCTCGGTGTGGCATTAAAGTCTGGTTCCTGAGCTGACTGGAGACCCCCATTTGTCGGCTTTGTCACTCTATGAGAGAGAACTGGTCTGCTTCGTTTCTTCTGGTCACTGGAACTGATGCAGCACAGGAAATTGTTAGAGTATCTTCAGTGAGGTATCTGACTCCTTTGTTATGTGGAATATTTCTAGGTTTAATAAAGTTGTCTTCGTCTTATAATACCCATTCATGGTTTGAGTTACAATAACTGCATGAAAAATACAAGTATCCTCTTTATCGCATCTTTATAACTAGGAAAAGAAAAGCTTACTAGGTTTCAGAGATCTGCACCAACTCTTAATTCGTACTGGAAGCCTAACATAAACGGTTCCTCCCCTTGATGGGTGTAAATATTGTCATATACATGTTCAATACCTCTAGTTAACTTATTTAGATGCTTTCAGATTAAAAGTGTTATATTTGTTTGACATACATGGTTTTATTGCATGATAGCTATAAAATGAAAACAATTGATGTTTATAATAAAGGAATGGAGAGATATTTCCACTGAATAAACTTTTGTCAACTTCTGGTTTTAAGTTTCATTAAAATTAAAGTTAAATTTTAGTTTTCTTATAAGAATATGTATCATTTTTTAAAATTACATTTTATAAGAAAGTTTAACAGTCAAGTTTAATTTCTAGTACTTTTCAGATTGGTTTTAGAACTAATTACATATTATTTTAATGTTTATCTTGATTAGCAAACTCACCATTTAGCTTTCAGTTTTGTTCTTTTTTGAATGCCGCCATTTGGAATTTGTTTGTTTTTTTGTTACAATGGTGTCAGCTAAAAGCCTGCAGCTGTTCTACATAAGGATGAAATTCCTTAAAACTTTGCAGCAGTATTTAAGAGACATTGATGCCGTTATCGCAAGTAAGGTCATTATTGTACGTTAGACCCAACCACCACAACAGGTATTGATCTCACTATTCCACCAGTTACAGTTAATAAGAAGCTATGCAAACTATGCTAGCGCGAGTATAACATAATGCAATCATTGCTAATATACGGATAAACTTTGAAAAAAATGAAAAAGTCGAGAGAATATATACATTTTCATCTGATGCAGGTTGTGATGTTAATATCCTTGGTAAATCAGCCATAAAATGTGCAAAATGTGTGCAAGCCTTAGCACTTACCATTAGTGCTTAAAGAATAATTAAATATTATATAATATTCTAAAATATATAGTTTTCTAGTTGTGTCTGTATTATGATCTTTAATTCATTATGTCAATATGGAATATGTCGAGGTTAAAGATATAAGTGTGCAATCAGATAAGTAAAACTTGACTTTTAATTGGAATGATATATATATATATATATATATATATATATATATATATATATATATATATATATATATATATAATCCTAGGTAATGCATGTTGCATGTACACTGAAACATTACTATGGGTGACTTATTCTTGAACATTTGTTTCATATATATATATATATATATATATATATATATATATATATATATATATATATATATATATATATATATATATATATATATATATATATATATATATATGTGTGTGTGTGTGTGTGTGTGTGTGTGTGTGTATTCATACATATGCTGAAAATATTACCTGATATTTTTATCTACTTAAATCACTCTTATTAACATTTAACATACACCTAACGTATTTATTGCGCTATTAAAGTGAAAACACATCGCCCAGACTAAAGGGCTAATAATCCATTTGTATACATTTTATACAAAATGCACCAGCAGTCCAACAATGAAAAATAAAATTCTGTGTAAAATATGTGCATCTAAGATAACTGATATTTCAGCACACAGGTATGAGAAAAGATGCACTTATATCTATGTACCATCACAAGCAATGATAGCTTTAGTCAATTACTCGTTTTGTATACTTACCGGAAGTTCTAAATATGTAGCGGAGCTCTCTAGCAGACAGGGTAGGTAACCGCATTTTCACATTTCTCTATCATGCAGTAGGTCTCCACTGATTATAAGCCACATAATTAAATCATATTTTCCTTTGGTAAATTTAATTTCTGACGTAGCACAATAAGAAGTAAACGTCTCCAAAATGATGTGAACTTTAACAAAAGTATTCAAGTTTGTATTTGAAATAATACGAATAATTAATAATAATTTGTTCATGATGTGTCTTCTACGATTTTACGAATAATAAATATATCAGGTTCACAAACGTGTTAAGTCACCAAGGACTAAACACTCTTTCTTTGAATAAAACATTTTTAAATGGAAGATTACTGTAACTTTAGATTATTATTCGGATGTAACTCATCAATGTTGTTTAATAAATCGCTCCCTGTTAGTGGATAGAGCGTCCGCCGCGGAAGGGGGAGGTCGTAGGTTCGATCCACGGCCGAGTCATACCAAAGACTTACAGCTGCCTCGTCTGTCACTCGGCATTAAGGGGTTATTGTTAGGACTGCTCTGTCTGGTGTCAGGATAATATGACTGGGTGGGACATCATGCTTTACGTCTGCGGCATGATGCCCCAGTGCTGGACATCCCTATAAACTGTCTCACTGCAGACATCGTAGCGATATGACTGAACAAATGTTAAAGCTACGTTAAAAATCCTAAACAAGCAAAAACTCTTGTTTAATATGTTACTAATTTCAGACTTCAGGTAACACATTAATGCTTGAATGATATTTGGCAACATTATGTAAACTTGTAGAGTAATCTGCGATAAATTGACACCTAACATGAGTTTTAAGTATGACTCATAATATTGACATAATAACAACAATTCACTTTACAACGCATTCATCCATCATTATAAAATTTCAGGAAGGGACGTGAATCAATTAACCACTCATAAAGCATCCAGTCTGATATGACCACTTCTTTTGGTTAATGTCAAAAGAAGAAAGCTACGTGAATGGAAAACAGATCCTCAAGGAAGTAAAGCATCAATCATTATGTGTTCACTCAATTTTCTATATTTTCAATCTTGAAATCAAATACCTGGTAAAAGGGTCCACAATACACAGAGGACAACACTCATTCATTGCCTATAAAATATAGAGACTTCATCCACTACTTTAATACCCATTTAAAATAGTTTTCTCTAAGGATTACATTATCTTGTTGTTTCACACCTTAATCCAAGTGAGCGTGCGATCACGTCATCCAATGTGGTTTAAAACCCCTTTAAAAGTATCATATGAAACATACGTGCTCATGTCGTAGTTCTTCTTATTGCATGTTATACCCTTTTTGTTATTTAATAATGTTTATTTTATTTTTATTTTTTAAACTTAAAATATGAACTAGTCAAAATGGAAATAAAAAATCAATAATGAATTATCATATCAACATATGACGTATAAATAACTATTATTTCAACATTGACTCTTTTTAAACAAGAGATTCAGTGTATGAATTAGTTTTCTCATGAAGATAGAAAGAACATCTTAAGATCTCTTTATAGTGCAAACATTTTGCTCATAATAATATTCTGGATATACTCATTATCCGAGTTTAGCTACTTTTGCAAATTATCAGATACTGCATTAGTCATCTTTCTTTAGTCAGTTATACTTTCATTCTAATTAACTTGAAAGTTGTATGACTTTATAAAAATATGTCTTCTATGACATAAACTGTATGCCTTTAACAGCAGTATGTTTTCTTTAATATAAACTCTATGTATTCTATGATGTAAGCTATATTTATTTTATAATCTATGCTGCCTGTCTTCTATTATATAAACTGTATGTCTTTTATAGTTGTGTGTCTTGTAAGATATAAGCTGTATATCTACTGTTATATAAGTATATGTCTTCTATATATATGTGATCTGTGACATAAAATTTATGTCGTTCATAGCTGAATGTTTTCTGTGTTATAAGCTGTATGTCTACTAAGTTATTATGTCTCTATGATATACGCTGCATGTCTTCTGTGATACAAGCTGTATGTCTCTATGATATAAGCTATTATGTCTTCTATCATATAAGCTATTATGTATTCTATTATATAAGCTATTATGTCTTTCACAGCGGTATGTCTTCTATAATATAAGCTGTATGTCTCTATGATATAAGCTATTATGTCTTATATGATGCAAGCTATTATGTCTTCTGTGATATAAGCTGTATTCTATGACGTAAACTATTATGTTTTTATGACAAACTGTATGTCTTTCATAGCTGTCCGACTTATGTGATATAGGCTGTATGTCGTTTATGATATAAGCTGTTTTTTGTCGTCTTGGCTACTCAAGTTATAACTGCAGGATTTTCAGTGCATTAGGCCGAAAGAACTTCTTTATTCAGAACTTGCCTAAGGCACAAGCTTTATTGGTTTGCCACATCTTCGCTTCAAGGATGTCTGCAAGCACAACATGACAGCCCTTGACATCGATGCCAACACCTGGGAAGATCTTGCCCTAGACAGGCCCAGATAGCGATACGATCTGGGAAGCTACGCTTGCTAGTTGACAAGTGATTTTGGAAGAAGAAGAAACATCTTCAATACACACCAGAATTAACTTTCAAGTGCAGCAAGGACTGCCAACAACCGGGACATCTCTCATTGGCGCACTTCCATCGTCTCTCAAGACTAAGGATGCCAACACACACACAGACACTGTGAAGGGCTCGGATAGTAGGGGTGGGGTTCTTCCTATAGACTTGAAAGAATTATGAGGAAGTTCCCCTGGTCCGCATTCAGAATGTTTACTTCTGGACAATATATTATATATGGCTACGAGCCCCCAGTCAGCAATGCCGACAGTTAAATTAAAAGAAATACAAAGATGAAATTTAAACAACAATTTAATAAATGAAAATTTTAAAGATATTAATCAGTCAATGTCACTCTTGACCCAATGATCCCTAGATCATCATTTGATTTCAGTGTGAGGAATATTTTCCCTTCTTGAGTGTTACTCATCTAAATAAGTCTCCTTTCGTCTTTCTCTCCTTCCGATTCCTCTACGTCCGTTTCCTCTTCTATCTCTACTTCCGTTTCCTCTTCTATCTCTACTTCCGTTTCCTCTTCTACGGTATCTCTTGAGGTCACCCGAAATTCACTCGGTATCTCTCAAATTCACTCGGAATTCTTTCCACGTCATCCGAAATTCCCCCGGAATTCTCTCAACGTCACCCGAAATTCCCCCGGAATTCTCTCAACGTCACCCGAAAGCTTCCTTTGAAGCTATCTTAAGATTTCCTTGATTTCCAAAATCTGAGTCTGCCACCAATTTTCGTCTGGCCGTACGGAGTTCTACTCGCTTCTCAATTCTTGTAGCGAACTGACTAATTCCTACTAACCTCAGGTATTATCTTCAAGATTTCGAATCAAGTCCCACCCACATCGCATTTCGATTGGAGGGCGATCGACTCTGGTCAGTCGTTCGAATGTCAATCATCCGAATGTATGTCTGTGTGTCTATCAATTGGCGGTCTCATGTCCTTTGAGGTGATTACGTCACCCGTCCACAATGGACACAGTCTCCTAGTAGAATTTCCCCTCGAGAGCTAAACAAAGACCATCTTACGTAAGGGATTAGCTAACTTAGACCAATTTGAACCATCACAGCTGGGTCAGGCAGACATACAATTTATACATGTACAAGGCCAGTCAGAATCACAAGTTATACATACATGTACTAATATAAGGGGCTGGGGTAAAATCGTCACACACACACACACACACACACACACACACACACACACACACACACACGTCGATAATCGTCATCAATATAATTGATTTTCCAAAGATTAAATGGCTCTCTTCCTGGGGATGCACGCTATTCACTGAAGACAGAACACAATCTAATTTGACCCATAATTCAATTATGAGTTGTGAAGAACAACGGTGATGAAATAATACATAAAATATATCCTGATCACGCAGGTTTAACAAGATAACCAGGTGGGATTTCCGGATTCAAAACATAACACTTTTGACGAGGACATAAATGCAATGTTTAATAATGAATGGCTTGAATGAACAATCAATTATGAATACGTGCGTGTATATTTATTCCCAAATGTTGTATTAATTACCACAAGAACGCAAAAACGAATTAATCCTACAGTTGGGTTATATATACATTTTCGACACTGTTGGGGTCATGAGGTTTATCAAGCACAACCATGCAAACGGGTGAGCCTCCGATGTATTTGCACCTCTGATTTCATACCAGAAGTTGTCTTGCACAAAAGCTAATCTGTTTATATTGAATTCAAGACACAAAAAAGGTTTCTAAAACACTGCAGACTTTATAAAAAGAATTGGGGATTATCGAGAAAATAAAAGCACTCTTTGGTTTTTGAAAACTAATTGTTTCAATCAAAACAGATATCAACTAGTGATTTCATTTGTATGTTTATAAAAGCATGAAGCTGGGAATCTTTCCCAAAGGACAAATATGAAATACTACAAGATTAACAAAAAGTGAAACATTCATAATCGAAACTTCCACAACTCAACATCAGACACCTGAGCTGAGTTTCAGTTTCAGTTTGAGAGTGTTCTGTAATGTCGAGGCAAACACTATCGATCGCTATTTTTCTAGCCAAACAATATAGTAAATTTAATCACATTTTTATTTCATTTCACTGCTGAGAAGATTTTACCAATCTGCTTCAATAAAATAAAAAAAAATAAAAACTGAAATTGTTGCGAATAAAAGCCATTACTTTAAAAGCCATTGATTGAAATTATATTGGAGCAACTGTGTCATGTATGTTTACATACAAATTTGAGAATACATCTTTTCCTAAAAAGCTATAACATTGAACAGCGTGCATTCAATCTCTTTAGCTATCTATATAATGAGGTCTTTGTATAGCGCCTAATGTATATATTATCGAAGTGTTTTACATTGTATATAATTGTATGATTATAAAACAAAAGACAAAAAACACCTCAATCCTGAAAATATTTAAAGTAGGAAACATTATAATGTCTTAACGTTTGTTCTTGCTTCCGAAAGAGGTGGGTTTTAAGAACACTCTTGAAAGGGATCATTGTGTCATTGGGTCTGATGTAAATGGGCAATTCATTCCACGTTGCTGGGCCCTGGTATGCAAAAGAACATTGTACATATGACTTTGTTTTCATAGTGCGAATAATGCGTATAAGATTGTCAGAAGAGAAGCGTAAGTATCTTGCAGGTATGTAAACATGGGTTAGGTCAGATAAATATGTTGGACTGGAGTCCGTCAGTGAAACGTAGCACAGAAAAAACATTTTGTGTTTGATTCTAGATCAAATGGATAGCCAGCATTTGGTACAGATTAGCGGAGACGTGTGCTCTGATCGTGGTTCTCTAAGAATGATCCGAGCAGCTGTGTGTTGAACGTTTGGAAGATTTCAAGAGTATATATTAAGACAAGTCAGATAGAATTGAGTTACATTAGTCCAGTCTTGTAAGTACTTATGAACACACGTGCTTTAGTGTAATCAACTGAAAGATATTTGCGAATGGAGCTGATATGTCTCAACTCAAGATATGCAATCTTGCTTATGTTCATAAGATGTTGGTGAAGTGCGAGAGAACTTTTAGGATAACACCATGGTTTCGTACTGACTGGGTGAAATTATTGTTGGTATTGCTGATATTTATTGTTTGAGGTAAGATGTGAATGAAAATGTAGCTATGTTGTCATCAGTTTTTATCATCATTCATCTGCAGCTTGTTACATGTCATCCCATAAGTTTACATCAAAAATGCACCTTTCTACTATTTGGATGGTAGTATCAAGTTCAGTTGGGTGGCTAGACTTGTATATTTGGGTGTCATCACCGGACACTGGATGGTGATCTATGACACTTGAGAGCGGCTGAGTGTATGTAATGAAACGAACAGGTCCAAGAAACAGACCCCTGTGGAACACATCAACATAGATCAACTTGGCTGGAGTGTATTCAATTGCAGGCAGATACAATTTGTGTTCTGTTGACTAAGTAGGACTTGAACCAAACTAAGGCTGTATTGTGAATGCCAAATACATGATGTTGATGGTGAAGTAATATATCATGGTCTATTGTGTCAAATGTTGCAGACAAATCCAGGATGGTGAGGACTGTAATCTATTCGCTTTTCAAAGCAGAGAGAATGTAATTAACTACTTTCAGAATAGTACTTTAAGTACTGTGGCAAGGGCGATAAGCAGACTCTACATTGCTAAAGAGACTGTTTGAATTTAGATGAGATACAAGTTGGGTTAGAAAAACTTTTTCTAAGATTTGTGTATATGCACGGGAGATCAGAAACTGGGCGGTAGTTCTTTCTATCCTTATGGTCGAGTGTTGGTTTCTTCAGTAGAGGTTGGACAATGGCAGTTTTGAAATATGACGTGAATTCTGATGATGAGAGAGATGTATTAATAACATATGTTAGTGAAGGCAATATTGGGTCTAAGCACTCAAGCAGCAGTGATGATGGAATTGTATCAAGTTCACATGACTTTGGTGCACTCTGCATCACGAGAGTCCCAATTAAATCCCATGAAACAGGTTCAAATGCTACAAGTGTATCGCAACTGTATGGTGACGACGCGTCAATTAAAATTGTGATCTTAGGCTTATCTTTAATGGTTTGTACCTTGTCACGAAAGAAAGTTGCAAACATGTTCTTGACATTAGTTTGTTAGTAATGTGAAATAGATCATTGCAGCTGGAACTTTCCGTGATCTTAGAACTGTAGGTGATAATTTGGTTAAATGGACAATATTTACGAATTTCCTTTTTAGCGGCTTCATAGATTTGTTTATAAATAGTGAGTCTGGTGGAAAGCCAAAGCTTTTCCTTTTTTTCGGAGGTGACTTTTAGCAGTGCGAAGCTCATCCATACCACTGCTATACCACAGAGAACACATTTGAATTGATACTCTGCACTTGGTATTTGGGGTATATTTTACAAGCAACGAACACAGCCAGTTATAGAGTTATTCTGGTATACGAGGTAAGCAAGTTGTTAGGTTTGCTTGGATGTCATGCATTAGTTTGGTTCCATTTATGATACAGAGTTATTTCTTAGTAGCAAAGCAAGGTGGATGATTAGGGGTATATACTTCTAGATGGCATACAATGCAGAGGTAGGATACAAGAGTGGACCGTAGAATATTAGCATAATGTAGAGGAATTATTGATTTAAATTACGCATAAAAATGACAAATTGTTCAATCAAAATTGTACTAATACACTATTGGGACTGGTGAAAGCACATTCAACATTATTGGTACATCAAGACATTTAGTACTATGGGAATGTATTAAGAAAATTATATACTATTGGACTTGTGAAAGGACATTTAATCTTATTTGGAATTACAGTCACAATTATGTGTATCCCAAATGTTGCTTTTTAACCTTATATAAATACTTATTACTAAAGTTGTTGGTCTTTCTTTTAACAATTTTAAACCTAGAATCGTAAACATATGGTATAAATTAGCAATAAATATTCTCATTTTACATAATGTAAGTGTTACAATTTTGGTGCAAATGAGTGTAAAAATTACATACGTAAGATTCAATGCTATCCATAAATTATACATCTTGTTTTTCATGTAAATTAAAAGATATTATTTATAATAATACAAGTTCTTGATATATCAAATTAACTGTCACTTTAGGAAGTAGTATGGCATTGATTTACACTAATTCACTTAATTAAAATGCCGCCTATAGAATATCTACGTCGGGCCAACGTTTCCAAATAATAGCATGGTCAGAGCTGGGTAAAAGAAGTTATGTTAACGTTAGATTATTACCCGACCGGAACGTTGCAAATGCACGAGCTTAGCCAACATGGCTTAACGGTTGTAATTTTAATGTTGGAAAATCACTAATTGACCTGCGTTGTTCCCCGGTTGCAATGATGACGTTGGGATATATGTGTTGGATCTTGTATTCGCCAAGTTTATTATTTTGTGCCTAGAAAATATATTTTGTGGCGGGCGTTGCAAGTAGACTAGTAAAATCGGTACGGAAGCTGAGTACTTGTTTGAACGCTTCCGTACATGCTCCTCTTAAATAATGTACTGAAAATGTATTGGAATATTTTTCATATTGTATAATAAAAGTAGATTTGAATTTTATGAATTTAGAAGTTTTATATTTTCATATATTTGATAACCATATACGGCACAGAAATTGCAAAACGTCTTAGCTAAACCGAAGAGAAAGAGACCTTCCGAAGCCAAGATTTTCAAGTCTGCCATCACTAGATCCACTCTTACAGTCATTGTCACGGAAGCATCAGCAGCGACAACAGTTACTATAGCCACTACCAAATTGAAAAAGAAAGAGATGGAGAAAGACGTGGCCGTGGATAGGAATTAAGACAGTTAAAGTTAATGATAACGCTAACGGTCCTTTTCAGGACCAACAATATATACCGAATAAGAATTGCAAAACTTCGTAAGCTAGCCCAAAGTGAATGAGACTTCAACAAAAGAAAAGAAAAGAAATACTACTCAGTGATTGCGAAGTCAAGTAAAACTTATATTCCTTTCCCATGATTCGATGGTGTGCATGCTTGAGCGCGTTTGAGTTTTATCCATACTAACAATCAAGACAAGACAAAGATACACAATTTCTTTAACGTATTCTCTCGAAATCAGAATCACAATTCATTACACATAACAAAAGCTCATTTTCTATTTTCATCACTGTATATTTCTAACTTTGGATGCCTTCAGTGGTATGGATTCTTCCTTTTCGCTGTCTTCTATTTGTTTTGTTTTCTTGAATTTCCTGGTTTGAATGGGTTCTTCTTATGTTTCTAAATCAATTCTCTACCTTATCCTTCTGTGTGTTCTCATTTCTCTAGGTTTACTCTGTATACCAAAAGTGTACGCCAGTGAATATGAAGATGACATGAATAGCCACTGCGTAAACTTACTAGGTGAAATTTAATGAGGAAAAGTTTGAATTGATACCCAAGAAAGCAGGCAGGTTCGGTAAAATATTTTGGGGGTTTAACGGCCATGCCAAGCTAACGAGGATGATCTAAATTTAGTCCTCTTTACCGGCATCATTAACGCTGTCCCAAATCTCCGATATGGTTTAACAGATACATCAATACAAGAATGGGAGTTTACCTGCAGAAAAGCGACTATTCCGTTTACCTCACTGAAAAAGTGTTTTTGGTGGACCAATAATACACCTAGCATCTTCCACACTGAAAACGCACAAAATCACACGTGCTTAGCCAGCGTAATCGTCCCGGGTAAAAACGTAACATGAGATGAAAAGAGTATGGTAAAGACAATCGAACAGAGCCAAGTAGCCGAGAGCGCGTATCATCGTCAGGAGTATTTAGATGTTACATCAAATATTTCTCTGATGTGCTAACTATTGCAAGAAATGTGATCAAGGATTATGCCATTGACCAACACAATTATTACAGAGGGAGCTGTCGGTTATTAACATCCATAAAATGTATTTCAGAACAAAAGAAATAATGTTTGCTCTAATTGCAATCCAATTGTGTGAGTCACGTGTTACGAACAACATCATGTGGATCAAGTTAACCAACAACAGAAATGTTCTTGAGAATGTTTGAGATTGTGTTCTACTTGTGGAAAACGTATTCGAAAGATTAATTCAAAGACACACTTTTGTTCAGGAGCAACATGCCGCTTTGGTGGACCATATTGGGGAATTTGAGTATCACTTTTACGTTACAAATGTGACACAGAACCGAAGGAAGACTTAAGGAAGATTAATGAAGCAAAAAAGAAACAGGCTGGTGATTTTGTTCTTGAGTTGGAATTTAAACAAGAGACTGACATTCACGTTCCCAATCTCTGCATAGATCATGGTGCTTGTCATAAATACATACAATAACTTTGTTCATACTATCTCAATATCACTAAGATTTCAAGAGGTCGTATTATCAGGGTTCACGATTTACCTAAGTAGATATTAGATCATGCTGCACGTCGATGGAACAGGACATTTCAGCCTTACGGGGACTGTCATAGATATACTTCAGTAGTCTCACTCATTTTCGGGATACGATGATACGGTAATTCTCAGGAAACTATGTACAATTTGTTTTCAAACAATATTCAGACCAAGGTACTACATGCCTCAAAATCACCACGAACGGAGTCAAACTCATCTACATACAGTGTAAAATTAAATGAATTATTTCGTTGTATCATTTAGTAAAACACATAATATGATTGGAATGACATAAACATCCAAAGGATATTTTCCAGATTGTTTCAATATCGTTTCTAATCAATATGTTGTGCTCCTACCATTTGCATGACGTTCATTATTATTTGACCTAAATGGAATGCACAAAGAACCCAAAAAAATCAAAACAACAACATTGTACTCATGATAGAGAACTCTTTAAACCTGTTTGGTTTTCAAAAAGAAATGTTGTGGTTTGTTCAGTCAGTCGTATAGATCTTACACCTTTGCTATGGAACATTTTGACAATTATTTTTTAAACGGATGATTCCGATTTATAAAACTCCCAGACGATGTACGAATTACATTGATATATTACACGGACGCTCTAATTGTTTTCCTCAGCTAGACCTAACAAATTCTTTCTCAGATTTATCCGTGGAATAATTGACCAGCAAGCGTAACAACACGACGCCTGCAGATGCTCGAAATACATTTATACTAAGTCAGAGAATGTGGAAACGCGATTACGATCGATGTTTAAAAACCGATCTAACATTCGACTCATTATCGAAGGTTACGACGTGGTAATTATCGAACTATGAACCCACGCGATTGTTCGTTTGAGTATGGATGAATGCGAGAAGATATTATATACAGTGATCTGTGTTATATGTATTCTTGGGTGTGCTCGATAGTACACATCGATGTAGACAGCATTCGTTAATACGAAAGGTTGATCGAATGTAAAGTTTAATTTCCCACCCACATGTGCCATCATGTCCGTCATTTATGCCTACGTGAACTCCAACATGTGCTCAAGACTATTATTGCTCTTTGACATGACCCTGGGAGAGTGCCTTATTGGTTCATGTTCTGAAAAGTGGATTCGAACTGGCGAAAGTATAGGAAATTTGCAACGCTCCTGCCACTAAATGATACCATAAGGACGACAACTCGATTAGAGTTGTTTCCTGCTACAACAACGAATTTCACAAATTGAAGCAAGACTCGAGTGGCGATTCACTGTCGTGTCATACTCCAGAAGACAAAGAAAAATGCATAACGTTACCGATTAATACCTAATGCTTTGTACTTACCATGAAGTATTTATAGACAGCTGGTTAAACCATGCTTCCATGGGTTCCAGAAAGATGGCCGTCCTCGCTTAACTGCTTGACGCAGGTTCTTCCGTTTTTATGATATTTTTCATGATATATGTGCTTGTTGTCTTGTTTCGTCTACATTATTGTGTTTCACCATGCATTGTCTGTTCAGTTCGTATGTGTTTCTTCATCTCCTTGTTGTGGAAACAAGAACAATTAGAATATTTCACAGATGTCTTGTTCCACTGTTAAGACGTCCATTGTCTTTGAATAAACCGCCATCACGTGATCGCCACTCAACCCGCTTACGCTATGATGGACCGTCCATAATTGCAATAAATGACCACACTTTGGCTCTTCATACTACATTGTGCTCAAGACTAAACAAACTGGGACTACATTCATCATTACTTAAATGTAAACGGAAGCGAGAAAATAAATTTTTGTTTCAAAGCTGGCCGGCGTACAACAGGAAGAAGAATTCCATTTGTCTCTCTTTCGCCCGTAACAGATAAGCAATTCAAATTCGTCTTAAATCGTCAACCGTTGTGTCAACTGTCCCTAAGATACCACTACATATTGCATTATTCAACGCCCAATCAGTACGAGCACTGGAAAAGCGCACAGAAATAGTTAATTTTATCAACAACCAGAATATAGACGTCTTTTTCCTGACATACACATGGCTAACAACATCAGGCGATGAGCCCAAGTGCGCGGATTTAACACCCACCGCTTACTCCATCAAGTCGTTCCCCAGCAACTTACGAGGAGGTGGA
Organism: Unio pictorum; assembly: GCA_030141615.1. Classification (NCBI taxonomy): domain Eukaryota; kingdom Metazoa; phylum Mollusca; class Bivalvia; order Unionida; family Unionidae; genus Unio; species Unio pictorum. Next base: position 4,601,738 of record JARLTB010000006.1, on the reverse strand, counting down.
ATTGCTGTCATCACAAAAAATTCCATGATAAAATGCCTTAAGTACAACACAACCTTCAATTTCTGCCACACATCGTTTGAACTAGTCAGAAAACATTCACACTGGAACAAAGGTTAGTCCATTTGTTCTGTCTCTTCCGCCCTCCTCCTAGAAGAAAAAACAAGCTGCCTGAATCTCTCTTCTTGGAGCAGTTTCCGAATCTTCTGGAGTATGGAAAGTCGATAGGTGGCAAACTAATTATTCTTGCAGATTTCAACTTTGACTGTCCTGGAAACCCATACATTGTCAACACCTTTAGATTACATTCATGTTTCAACCTTAAACAGTCTGATAACCAACCCACCAATAAATTTGGTCACACTTTAGACTGATTTCTTCATAGACCTGATGATAATATTCTGCAATCCACTCTTGTATCCCACGAACTAGCATCAGATCACCTCCGCATTATATGCCATCTTGACGTCTCAGTCCCTGACCCTCCACCTTTATTTGCTACTAAGAGAAACCTCAGTATGATAAAGAAAACCTAACAACTTACTTACATCCTACATCAGAACAACTAGATAACTGCCCGCGTTCATTGTTTGAAAAACGTGTCCCAGACACACAATGCAGATTATCAATAACAAATCGTTCTCCATGGTATAGCAGTGTTAGGGACCAGCATCGCACTGCTAAAAGACATCGCTAAAAAGCAGAGAGGCTTTGGCTTTCCACCATACTCACTATTCATACACAGATCTATGAAGCCACTAAGAAGAACGTCAAAAACATAGTCTATTTAGCCACATTATCCCACTACAGTACTAAGATCACCGAGAGTTCCAGCTGTAAAGAGCTCTTCGAGATAACTAACAAACTAATGTCAAGGAACACTTCCAACTACCTTCTTTCCAGTAGACCATTCGGACCTATTAGCAAATTTCTTCCGTAACAAAGTACAAACCATTAGAGATTTGCTTGACAACACAATTTCAATTCACTCGTCACCATACAGTTATGATACAGAATTTCAGCGACAACCATTATGAGTATTTCAACCTGTCTAAATTGATTTAGTACGGACAATCGTGATGAAGAGTGCATCAAAGTCTCGTGAACTTGATACATTTACAACATCATTGCTGCTTGAGTGCTTAGACCCAATATTGCCTTCATTAACTGATGTCATTAATATCTCTCTCTCATCGGGGGCCATCATTTTTCAAAATTGCCATCGTAAAGCTTCTACTGAAGAAACAAACACTTAACGATTTAAAGAACTACCGCCCAGTTTCTAATCTCCCATCCATAACAAAATCTTAGAAAAAGTTGTTCTAACCCAACTTGTATCTCATTTGAATTCCAACAGTCTTTTTGGCAATGTACAGTCTGCAGATCGCCCTTGCAACAGTACTGAAACTACTCTTCTGAAACAAATTTAATGACATTCATTCTGCTTTGGATAGTGGAAAGATTACAGTCCTCACCCTCCTTGATTTGTCTGCAACATTTGACACAATATACCATGATATATTACTTCACCGTCTTCATCATGTATTTAACATTCAGAATATAGCTTTAAAGTGGTTCAAGTCCTACTTAGTCAACAGGACACAACTTGTATCTGCAAATAAAAAACATTCCAGCCCAATTGATCTATGTTGTGGTGTTCCACAGGAGTCTGTTCTTGGACCTGTTTCCTTCATTCTATACACTCAGCCGCTCTCAAGTGTCATAGATCATCACCCAGTGTCTCACCAATTGTACGCTGATGACACACAAATATACATGTCTAGCCTCTCAACTGAAGTTGATGCTACCATCCAATGAGTAGAGAGGTGTATTTCTGATGTGAAATCATGGATGATATGTAGCACGCTGTTGATGAATGATGATGATTCTGATCACAACACAAAGACTTTCTCATTCACATCCTTTACCTCAGACAATAAATATCAGAAACACTAACATTAAATTGAGACAGTCAGTACGAAACCTAGGTGTTACTCTAGACAGTACTCTCACATCTCATGAACATATGCAAGGTAGCATATCTTGAGTTGAGACGCATCAGTTCCATTCGCAAATATCTTTCAGCTGATGCCACTAAAACACTTGTTTTGTTCATTAGTACTTTCAAGACTGGAGTATTCTAACTTAATTCTGTCTGGTTCATCACAATATCTACTCCGGAAAGTTCAAAAGGTTCCAAACACAGCTGCTCGGATCATCTTTAGAGTACCTCCATCAGAGCACACCTCACCACTGCTCTGTACCCTACAATGGTTTCAATTAGATACAAAATCAAACAAAAAATGTGCTCTCTGTGCTACGTTTCACTGACGGACTCAGTCAAACATACCTATCCGGCCTCACCCATGTGTATACACCAGCAAGATCCTTACGCTCCTCTTCTGACAATCGTATACTCATATTTCCCACGATGAAAACGAAGTCATATGGACAACATTCTTTTGCATTCCAGGACCCAGCGATGTGGAACGAATTGCCCATTGAAATTAGACACAAATACACAGTGGTTCCGTTTTAAGAGTGCTCTTAAAACTCACCGTCTTTGACTGCAGGAACGAACTTAGAGACCTAGTAATGTTTTGTATCTTATATGTTTTCAGCATGTTTTTGTTTTCAAATTTTATTAATTTTTGTTTTTTGTTTTTCTGTAGTGTAATCATATCATTATAGATGTTATAAAGCGCTTAGAGCTTCTAAAGATTAGGAGCTATACAAAGTCCTCATAATAATTATTATTATTTATAATATTTTTATTATTATTATTATTATTATTATTATTATTATTATTATTATTTTGTTTATCATTAAACCAGCAATTCGAAAGATGTATGTGACTGGAAAAGTCTTGTCTTTTGTGCTGGGATACACAATGTGACCGATGGAGCCGCAGATAGAGTGTCATTAATCCAAGCGAAAAGGTTAGACTCAGTGCAAGAAGTCAACATAAAATTAAAGGCATTATGAGACACAGTGATATTGGAACATGACCCAGAGGAAACTATAATGAAATTCCACGACATTACCATTGCACAATTAGATAAGAAAAACGGAGGTATTCCCTGAGAAATCAGAGACTATTGATTCCACGGTGACAAGACGAACATCATAGCGAGTACATATATTTTAATGGACATAGATCAATAATATAGTACATTTGCTACTTTATATGTAGTTATCGTGTTCTTAATTTGTGCACCATTGATGAACGGAAGCACTAATGCCTTAGTTGTGTTTGCGCTTTACTGTTTGTGTATTAAATGCATAAGATATTTTATCTCATTTGTGGTAATCTCCAAATTATCATCATGATTGTTCAAACTGCATCCTTTGCTTTCTTCCGCTGATCTCACCATGATTAATTAAAATGTCAGATTGAGATGCCTTGTATCTCCGCTATTCGTTTAACACATTGAGTGACCGACCGAGTGATCAAGGCAAATCCGAATTTGTCAAATGCTTGATCTAACAAAATCATAATTGGTCATCTTAGCCCGAGGCGCATAGGTTTAAAAAAAGTGGCAATCGGCTTACACATTCACTTCAATGAGACTCAATTTCGTTTGTAGTGACTACAATGAGGCAGTGTCTGACTTTAGTAAAACATATTATCGTCGATGAAATGTTCGAAGAAGACGAAGACAATAATGACAGTTTTATTTACATTTCTCGAAAGAGCACCGTTAGTCTCAAAGCTTAAGATATGGTATTCTTTAAAATTCCAATAAAACATTGTCAAGTGTAAGTGCTAGCTAAACAGTTATGAATACCTTGAATTCATTTAGAGTGCGAGCGTTGTACTAATTACTACATTGTTTATTAAGCAATCAGACTGCTAGCGACATTTTAAAGTTTCATTTTTCACGAAAAGTGTTAGATTTGAGAAAACGCAGGGATTCTGGTACTTAAGAACAAGCATGTCATGCTGACCAGACGTAAGCGACTCTTAGAGAAAGGCGGGGGGAAATACATTTGATTCAGATTGGTCACAGTTAAGAAAAGGGGCGTGTTTTCACACGGAGTTTTGTAGGACTTAATATCTCCTTATTGAAGACTATAGTTAGTCTAAAATTTTCTCTGCAGGAGAGAACCAGAGATAAAATTATTTACTAAGACTCCGGATGTTATTTGAGAGAAATACGTCCGTTAAGGAATCATGGTCCAGAAAAACCTACAAACTATCCAACGGTTAAATGACCCAAAACACAAAGGCACTGTCACAATTGCATGTATATTGTTGATGCAATTTATATAATGTTTGCTTTAGTTTTCAGGTCTTGCATGATTTCATTTGATACATTTGTATACTAATGTGCTTTTGTATTAGGAATCGAAATAATCTGCATGATTTCATTTGATACATTTGTATAATAATGTGCTTTCCAATTATGAATCGGAACTATTACCTTAATTCTTAGTTAAGAATGACTTAGTGTTAATTTATGTCGTAAAACACTATGTTGAGTTATAAATAGGAAGTTTTACGTTAATGTTTGAATTTATCATCTTGTTTGCATAATGATTATGTTCTAAGAATTTAATGTATTACATTAGTTAATGGGTTACGAGAATACATGTGAATTCACAGAATTGTGATTTCATAGATGATTTAGCGACGGTGTAGTCAATTTATGTGCTATGTAAATTAAGGTGGGTTACATATTTCGAAGCCTCGGTGTATAATTAGCAATTTGTTAACTACAGTCATTTGAGGACATGTGTAGTTAATTAATAGCCGTAAAGTTGTTACCACTGATAGAAATATCTGATTTTCGAACCAGGAATAATGAAAAGTCTTAACTGTAACAATTGTAACGAGAGACTTAGGATTGTTCTAATTTCTTTTGAAACGAAGGAAATAGCTTTCTGGAAGATCTTGAATTTACGTAAATTGCGACGTACACTGTGGAAAAGGAATTGGGAAACGGCAATTGCAGTGAGCGCATGATATAGTGGACAAGTCCGGAATCGAGCGGAAACATCCACGGGTGCAAATTATCTAGAGATAGCAGAGAACGTGTCTTCTAGAACCAACATTGAACTGAACAGTGAACGGGATCGAGGAATAGCAGGTTATGAAAATCGAACAAGGCATTGACTTTGATTATACCACTCGATTCTATGATGGTTTAAAGCTATCAGTAATAGCTCGGCTAAGTTGTTTAAATCTATTTCAAATTTTTTGTAATTCGGTGAAAGTTTTATTTCTAAACAGCGTGTATTCCTAATGAAAGGAAGTTTTCATAATTATGTATGTACTTCATTAAATTGTTTGTTTATCTTTACGGGGGCTCGTAGTTGTTTGTTCAGTATACCTGCTCAGTTAACTCTATCTATTCTCATACTCGAACCGGGCAATTATATCGAGGGCGGTCATCTCTTAAATAACGAGTACTAAAAGGGAGTGGGTTATAGTTATTATTATTATATATTGTACAATACTCCTTGACAAAGTGGGACTTCACACTTACCGTTTGACAAGTGCGGCTTATAAAATACTATAAACGGATAACGCACCAAACCCGCAACCTGACAAATACTTTATCATTTATTACATGCTCAAAAAACAAAGGATGTAAACAAGAAGTACACACCGTTATTATCCTCCAATGAGACAATGGTACGGGGTACAAACCTTGCAAACAATAACATCCAACACAAATTAGATTTCCAACGAAGTTTTAATGTAAGGGTCAAAGACAACTGCCCTTTACACAGAACAGATTGGTAGTTTTACACCAGGGCAATAGTTTTTCAGATTGCAGGATGGAAACAAAAGTCAGGGTCAGAATCTTTATCGGTATCGGATGGATGAACTATGTATAATTTATTGCTAACATTACCCTATCTGACCGCTATAAATCCTTTAAACTATTAGTACCATATACATCTATGTCTCGTAATCGATAAATACACAATCAATAGGAGGGAAATATAAAGCATTAATATGATGGCAACATATAATCTTACTTCAAAATCGGGGAAAAAAGAAATGCCCCTTCGTTTAGACAAATTTTAGGATCGTTTGTCAGTAGTGACTGAATCGTATCCTCCGAGACGAAAAATATTCATTACAAATGAACCCAAAGAACCCGTGTATCAATGCTGCTTGAATGTTTTGAAAGGATCGACACCTTTGCTCAAGACAGAGAAGCAAAGATTAGGAAACCACTGGAAAGAAGAACCACCAATCAGATATATGAAAACAAAATGCCGGTTTACAAACGATGAAGATTTCTACTTTTGAATGTATAGCACTTGTTTTATTTAAGTCGTTTGACACTATGGAGTTATCTTTTATACCCTTTAATTAAATGTTTAGTGCTGTCGTAAATGTACATGTATAACTTGTGGTAATAGTTAAATTAATGACAGGGTCGATCTAAGGAAATGACAATGAAGTATGAATGTGAGAATTCAAAGTGCAAATGCCCATACACTCTCTAGGATTTGATTTGTTCAATTGTTTATAAGGTCAGAACATAACTGTGTTTGATTTATATTGAAATAGTAATACATAATTTTTGCGAAATTCTAGATTAAGTTTTGGTAGTTTGAATTCTAAAAGGACACCATACGATAGAGATACAGGCATCATGCTTATTGGTTCTGCTATATACAGCGTTATTAAGAGTTAGAAAGGAATTTGTGATTTATATGTTGAAGGATAAAGCAGAGTAAATATGTTTCTATTTAAACAGTATTTTGAGTATTAAGAGATTATATTCAAGGACTTGAATTGTTAATTAATTTCATCTGATATGTTAAACCTTACAAGGCCTTCAATGTTAGTATTCCTTCATAAAACCTCAGAAGTATAAACATTTAGATTATTAATTCTGTTGAATTCCTTATCAAGGTAACACACAAGCAATATACAAGCATCGTTTAGAATAACTAGGAAGAGTTTCCGGATTTCTGGGAGAAATTGATTTTACATTATGAGGATTATTAGGATTACATTTCAAGAATTAAAGCTTTCAGTATTTTAATTCTTTAAATTTTTTATTATAATTTTTTCATATATATATATATATATATATATATATATATATATATATATATATATATATATATATATATATATATATATATATATATATATATAATATAACACCTGAATCGCTTGTGGGGTTTTTACTTGAAATTGTTGTTTAAGTTCAAAAGATGTAACACACCCATGCTGATGTATCCCTTTTTAAAAGTCACAGTTTCTTTGTTAGGATCACTGGTAGCACCACCTCGGTGATGTGCCATGAGAAAATGAGGAGGAAGAATAAGAAAATTAAACAGACACTATTTTCTGGAAGGACGTCACACATTTACCTGTGGATGTTATTGAAGGATTTTAAAAAAAAGTAACTATGTTAATGATAGTGTTACGTGCTTAGGCTCGAATAAGCAGCAACACAGAAAGAAGTGAAAATAACAAGCTTGTAAAATTTAACAATCAATTTATTAAATACAAATATTTAATAAGGAAATATAAATAAACTTACGGTTTTAGAGAATCAAGTCCAAAAAAAATCCAATATAGAATTCACAAAAATAATCCACTAATGGAATTGCAAGAGTCCTGATAAATAAATGTCCTAATAGTTCCCGGTTCGAGTCTTGACGATGTAATCCAATATGGACGACGATGTCACGTGATTTAGTCAGTTCTTGTTTTTATAGTAATCTAAATCAAAATTTATGAGCACATATTCTTTTCGAGATAAATAGAATAATTCCTCTTGCTCCAACGAATTGACAAAATTTCCAATATAACTCAAAACACAACTATTAATTTAAAGCCCAGAGATTCTACTGAATTGTTCCCTCCGAAACAATAATTTAAATACCTGTTTTTACGTAAACAAGGGATCACGTGATTTTCCAGAAGGTCACAGAAAGAACGTACGATCATAAAAACACGTACACATGGAATGACCTAGATGAAAAAATCAGCCACCTCTCACCCCCCAGAACTAAAAATAAAAAGATGTCCTTGGAAAACAACCAATCATTTCTAAGGAGTGTTTATCACTCTGAAGCAAGGTCAGAAATGATGTTTAAAAGCAAGGTCACACCTGTGTTTACAAATAGTCTAGGTCAGCCTGAATTTTCCAGAATAGATATCTCCCAATTAATGAATTTTAAACCCAAAATGACAAATTTGGATCTGACAAAAATAAATTTAAATCAAATATAAGTAACACCTTCCCCCATAAAAAAAGAAAGATTTATATGATAAAACTTTCTTTTTATCACAAACCAACTTATATCTGAGGTTAAAAGAACTAGTATAAACTACACAGTATAATAAATTGTTATTCACGGGAAAGAGTGTCTGCAATTATATTATCTAGAAATAGCCTCAACCTTTTAACTTGTCCATATCCCACAAAATGTCCTAAGAAAGTCACACTAGCACGGCAGAACTCACTTTTAGATAAATTAACAGTCAAACAGGCATCAGTGAGTCTGTCAAAGAATTTTCGAATTATTACTAGATGTTCTATCCCGGTGTCGCTGTAGATGATGACGTCACAATTTTCTACACCAGAGGTGATTATTTTTATGAGACGTTGAAATCGACTTTCTTTATATTTGTAGAGTCCATCTGGAGTCACAAATGCCGAGATTTCCTTTGCTCTTTTCGTTAGTGGAATCTGCCAAAATCCTTTCAGAAGGTCAAATTTGGTGACATACTTGGCATTCCCAATTTTATCAATACAATCGTCAATTCTTGGTAATGGGAATGGATCTGTTTTTGTCACTCTGTTAACCTTCCTATAATCAGTGCGCATACGGAATGTTTTATCTGGTTTTTGGAACAAGTATGCATGGTGAACTCCAATCACTTTTATTGGGCTTAATAAAATCATTCTCCAACAAATATTGAATTTCCTTTTTGAAGTATTCCTGTTTGAGTGGACTCATCCTGCATTGATGCTGTTGAACAGGTCTGGAATATTCAATTTCAACGTCATGAAAAATTTTGTTTGTCCTTGTAAGAATATCTGGACATAAGTGCTCATATTCAAACAACAACCGTTTCAGTTCATTTCCCTCCTGTACTTGCAAATGTGAAAGTTTCTGGTCTAGATTTTTCATGATTTCTGAACTGCAAAGATTCGTCATTTCAATATCAGTCATCATTTCAACATCGGTAGAATCTGATGATATTCCTTCACTGAGTGGGACAGGTACAACTGAATTAATTACATGTTTAACATGGCTATCGCTTTCAATATACTGGTACTCCTATAATTTATTTAGATCCCAGGAGCACTAATACTATAATTCAACTAATTCATTTTCTTCTTAACTTTGTAAGGGTCGTAATATCTAATTTTAAGAAAAGTAAGAAGAATGAAAAAGAGTAACACAACTCCTTTATTAGACTCAAAAGTTCTCTCCCTTGTAGTTCCTTCAAACCATAGTTTCATTTTCAACTTAAATTGCTGAATTCCCAATTCATTTATAACTTGTTGGGAAATTCCAGACATGAAGTTTGAGCCTTAATCAAACTGAATAGATTTGGGAAGGCCATACTGAGTAAAAACTTTATCAAAGCTTTTACTATTGTTTTATATTTTATATTCCTCAACGGAATAGCCTCTGGAAACCTTGCTGACGCACACATTATGGTCAACAGGTATTGGTTACTTGACTTGGTCTTGGGTAAGGGATCTACACAATCTACCATAATTCTACTAAATGGTTCGTCAAAGGCAGGAATAGGTTGCAGATGAGTCTTAGGTATCTTCTGATTGGGTTTTCCTACCATTTGACAAGTATGACAAGATCTACAATATTTGACATCACTTTTAATTTTTGTCCAATAGAAGTGAGTCAAGATCTTGTGATAAGTTTTATTAATCCTTAAATGACCAGCCAAAGGAGTTTCATGGGCCAGATTATGTATTTCCTGTCTGTAAGGTTTTGGAACTAATATTTGATAGTTCACCGACCACTCATCACCAGCAGGTACCTCGGGAGGTCTCCATTTTCTCATAAGAATTCCATTTTTAATGAAATAACAGACAGGAACTTCAATGGCTTCAGTCTCATTTATGGCCCTTTGAAACAAACAGGAGATCTCAGGATCTTTTTCCTGTTCGACGACAAGTGACTGTCGTTTATCAACCTGATTAGAATAGAGAGAATGGGTTGTTAAAAGAGGATCACTATGATCAATACCTTCTGCTTGATCCAAACAAGGAGTTAAAGTGACCTCATCAAAAGCCTGACCTATACAAGTGTCCGCTAAAGGAATAATGTATTCACAACATAAGCCTGACCTATGCATATGTCAGCTAAAGGAATACTGGCTTTTTCAACTTCATTCTCAAGAGCTTTCTTTACCATAGCTCTGGTAACTGTACAAACCTGAAATATATCAGGGAATTCTGTTTCAATTGGATCAATTTTCTGATTCAAATTAGGCTTGTCAGTTACAAGTGGATTGACCACAACCTTGTTCCCAGCTAAGTGGTTGCCTAGCAATAAATGGATGCCCTCAACGGGTAAAACCGAGACTGTTCCGATTGTCACAGGTCCTGACACTAAGTCTGATGACAAATTTACACAATGGAGAGGAACATTAACAAAGCCGCACTCTACTGCCTGAATAAGAACACTTTCATTAGAAGAAGTCTTCTCAGAAAAAGGCAAAGTACCTGATAATAAAAGACTCTGAGAAGCTCCTGTGTCCCTTAAAATTTTAATAGGGGTGGGATTGGCTGAATCACCCTAGAGTGATATAGAACCCTTCGATATGAATGGTTTATAATTCTCCATAATATAATCATACTAAGATTTATTAAACCCAACAAATGTATTGCTTTCAATACATAACTGTGACCTTGACCTCTTTTAAATAAGAGCATTTGGAACAGGTCTGTCTTGATTCTGATGCCTATTTTTCAATTTGTAGCAATCAGAAACAACGTGTCCTTTTTTCTTGCAATAGGTACACGTCGGAAGAGACAAGGATTTGGAATCAAACGTTTTGAAAGTTGTGTTAGTTTGAGTTTTAGAAGGGCTTGAATTAGGCGGAAATACTTTTCTGCCAAAAGATTGTTTTGTTGAAGTCTTGTTAACAAAAGGAACTTTATGTGTCAAAGAATATTCGTCAGCAGATCGAAGCATTTTCCAAGGTTACAATTCTAGGCTCATCGAGAGAAGTTTTAACGTCACTATGGACACAGTTTTTGAATTCTTCAATTAATATCATTTGCTTGAGATTTTGAAAATCTTGTTCGACTTTCTTGGCTAAGCACCATCTATCAAACAACTGCTCTTTTTCTCTAGCAAATTCAACATGAGTTTGTCCAGCTTCTTTTCTGTAATTTCTGAATTTTTGCCGATAAGCTTCAGGGGCTAACTCATAACCTCTTAAAATGCATTCTTTAACCACATCCTAATCACCACTTTGCTGAACGGACAGTGAAGTATAAATCTAACTAGCCTTACCACTAAGTACACATTGCAATAACTGAGTCTAATTTTCTCTTGGCCACTTTAAATTTTCTGCAACTTTTTCAAAACGAAGGAAGTATTTGTCTACTTCCTTTTCTCTGAAAGGGGCACTAATCTAATATTCCTTGCTAAATCAAAATTTAAATTTGGATTTGAAGTATGATGGTGATTTTCACTTGCCAGCTCCAATTCCTTCAATTTACATTGATATTCCCTTTCTTCCTTCTCTCTCTCTCTCTCTCTCTCTCTCTCTCTCTCTCTCTCTCTCTCTCTCTCTCTCTTTATCAATTTGTTTTTCTTGTAACTGAATGCGCATCTGCTCTTTTTGTAATTAAATTTGTTTTTCTTTCTCCCTTTCTTGAAATTCCAGCTTCTTCAACTCTAATTCCCTCTCTCTCTCTCCTCTTTTTCATATTGTAATTGTCTTTCTTTCTCCTCTCTCTCTATCAATCCGCATCTGCTCCTTTTATAATTCAATCTGCCTTTCTTTCTCCTTTTTCCTGAAATTCAAGCTTCTTCAACTCTAATTCCATCTTGAAGTTTAATTCTAATTCCTTTAATTTTATGTTAGAGTCTGATGCAGACTTACTGACCGAAATCAAAGCACTTTGTCCAAAAACATCCTTCTCCGCCAAATACTGGACCAAAATCTTTTTGCTATCTGAATGAATGAATAGTTGGATTTAAAGTGAAACCGGCCACTAAGGGTCATATGTTCACTATTTTGCACTGCCATTTATTTACATGGCAGTGATTTAATTTATCCAGGAAGATGGAATGGTGCCACATCTTCCCGGCGTTTATGCGCACAGAGTGCGCTATTTAATTTGGTCGTCATATAATACCCCTAAAAAGGGGCTAATGATGAAAATGTTAGACCTGGGTGAGTGGGAATAGACCCATCACGCACTCAACCTATAAACCAATCAAAAGTACGTACGCTTATTCCAAATTCAATCCAGTTTTTCTAGTGGATTTCCCTATGCCAAAATTGTGTAAGCCACCGATGCAATGCATCAAATGGTAGAGCTGAAGAATTAAATTACGTTCCTATCTATGCCAATCTTTTAGTACACAAGAGAACATATTATATGTCCCTAACAATTTCTTTTGCTGATATGATTAAACGTCATTTGAAAGGTAGCCACTGTCATAGAGGATTAGATTGTTAATTTTGAGCGGTGGGTCCGAAAATGATCAAGTTAGGCTTTTTGGATAGAGCTTGCCAAGGAGGGTTTCCGTAACCAAGTGGAAGACCATATTAAGGCAATGAAAGACAATAGCCCTAAAAAGGACTTTTTTGTTGTGAAAATCTTATGATCACTTGTTAGTGACCGATTATCCCTCTGCTCATGTGGATGGTCCCTGTGTACTTCTTGCGTGTCTTGTTTGACTCTGTACTCACTCGATGATTCCCTGTATACATCTTGGGTGTACTGTTTTGTATTCTCACTCTAAACATCCTTGCTCCCTCGTCAATTTGCTTCCGTATTTTTCCCTATCAATTTGGAATTCTTTGTGATGTTTTGTGTAGAATATATAACCCCATATGACAACTATTTGCATTGTTAGTTAATGCATGATGTTATTAAGTTACTGCAAGGCCTGATAGTTTTAGGGTTAACTATCTTTATAGTGTATGAATTTGAGGTCATTTTCTAAATTAGCATATTTTTAGTTGCAACCTTGTGTTGCTGAGCCTGATAGTCTTGGGTTTGAGACTACCTAATAAGATCTAATTTGGAGTCATAACCTGTGCATATATGATGAAGTATTTAGTTGCAACATTGTGTCGCTGGGCCTGATAATTTTGGTTTTGAGACTACCTCATACACTCTAGTTGGGACCATAGTTAGGGGCGCGTGTTAGTGGTCATACTTTAACCACAGCGGTATCACGTTTTTAGGGGCCTATAATACATTCGTAATATTAAATTCAGTTATGAGATGTTGTCATAGGGGTTATATGGAAGGTAGAATTTAGAAGCATAAGAGAAAAAAGAGGTAAGACGCTTGCCTTATTGATTGTATAATTGGTAGTTAATACAACGTTTGATATCTTGTTTCATTACAGAAGCCTTGACTTCACAAAGATCAAATTTTCTGGCAAGTTGAATCAGCTCATCTTTTTTGAAAAGATCTAATTGCTCCTGGGTAGGATTAGAAAGAAATATTTCTACTTTAGATGTCATTTTAATACAAGCCTGTCAGCATCAATAAAAAAATTAAAAATTTCAAAAACTAGGAGAATTCAAACTTAAAACAAAAGTTTTCTGAGAAAATGTCTAGCCAAAATTCCAATTTATCTCAATCCCGAGACGAGGTCCCTATTTCTATGTTACGGGCTTAGGCTCGAATAAGCAGCAACACAGAAAGAAGTGAAAACAACAAGCTTGTAAAATTTAACAATCAATTTATTAAATACAAATATTTAATAAGAGAATATAAATAAACTTACGGTTTTAGAGAATCAAGTCCAAAAATAATCCAATATAGAATTCATAAAAATAATCCACTAATGGTATTGCAAGAGTCCTGATAAATAAATGTCCTAATAGTTCCCGGTTCGGATCTTGACGATGTAGTCCAATATGGACGACGATGTCACGTGATTTAGTCAGTTCTTGTTTTTATAATAATCCAAATGAAAATCTATGAGTACATATTCTTTTCCAGATAAATAAAATAATTCCTCTTGCTCCAACGAATTGACAAAATTTCCAATATAACTCAAAACACAACTATTAATTTAAAGCCCAGAGACTCTACTGAATTGTTCTCTCCCAAACAATAATTGAAATACCTGATTTTAAGTAAACAAGGGATCACGTGATTTTCCAGAAGGTCACATAAAGAACGTACGATCATAAAAACACGTACACATGGAATGACCTAGATGAAAAAATCAGCCACCTCTCACCCCCCAGAACTAAAAATAAAAAGATGTCCTTGGATTTAGCCAATCGTTTTAGAAGCTTGTTGACACTCTCTGAAGCAGGGTCTGAAATGAGGTCAATCCTATTGTTTACAAATAGTCTAGGTCAGCCTGAAGTTTCCAGAATAGATATCTCCCAATTAATAAATTTTAAACCCAAAATGACAAATTTGGATCTGACAATTAAAAATAAATAATTAAAATCAAATATACGTAACAATAGGTAGACCTCCATTGCTGGTACGAACAACAGATTGCAGATGATGATGCCGACCATATCGATGGACCTAACTATCCCCAAACTAAAACAAAGCAAGGACGCTGATGAATCGACTGCATTTGTGTTCATATCTATGGACCATTGAAAATTAAACCAAATACGAAATATATGTGTGGTTGTTGTTACATTCAGAACACATTTAGGTAGGTCGGTTGCCTCAAACCGTTGTGCGATTTTTGTACGAACGAATTTAAATGAAGCATAAATTAGAACATATGCATCATTCATGTCATGACTTTAACTTGTGCTGTAGTTACAACCTTGTCTATTATACCTCCCAAATTTGTTCTTCTTATTTCCACTTATTTGTCCCCCAACAATGTATTGTTGGCAGGCAAACATGCAGACCGTCGGGTTACCGGAACCACACATATTTATTTGGCCTTACCGTTCCCGGCTAGAGACCACATCATTATGTAAACCTATGGGCACTTATATAGTTAACATCTGAGACTCAGTATTTTCCCATAACTACTATTACCGGCCTTGCAATAAAGCTGATAATATTACAAAAGTCGTTATGAGTCCATGTTATTGCTGAACAAATCTCTTGTATTGTAATAGGACGGGAAAGTGCCTGCAATCACAAGCTATTTTAAGAGTGGATCGCAATACAAAAAATTGTTTTGTGATAGCATATAAAAAGTGTATGAAATCGTAACTACCGTTGTTAGAAAGATTTCGTTATTCCAAATTGTACTGCAATTGCATGACATTGCAACATTACGTATCAATGAATTATTAGACCATTCGGTTATTATTGCATTCTAAGAGATTCTGTAGAAAACAATTCATTTGTTTCACGGAATTGTTCTGTGACATCTAATTGGCATGGAACACATTTACAAGTAGCAGTAAGGCCAAAGCAAAATATTAATGTATATTTTGGTTAGATTACTGATACGTTTCCATTTACCACTCTAGAAAATGTAGATGGAATATCCAAGATGATGTTGGACCTTATTAATGATTCCGACGTACATTTACTTATATCCTGGAATGTACTGGTTACTGTCGTTAATACATTGCTTATACGTTCTAAATGTACCTCAATGAGGGGAGCTTTTCGCACGAGTCTACTCATGTCAATAATGACATAGGAAGTTGTCTGTTTAGTGCCCATTGCAATTCCATTAATTTGTAAGAAATGTTTTTTGTTAACCACAAAATTGGATAATGTAAGAACAGAATTATTGATTAAAATCAAACATTACTTAAAAGCGTGCGGAAGAATAAGGTCTAGCATTCGAAACACCCTTGAAAGATGTGATGCATTCATTTATGTGTAATTCTGGTGTATAAGAACTTAAAGCCGTTCAAACGAGAAGAATGTTAGATTATCTGTGTTTTGTTGAGATTAATACGGTTGTATGACTGCTGTTGTTCTACTATCTGCCGAAGATGATAATGAATGAATTCTGAAATTTGCTTTTATTGTAATGGTTTCGGTAATGTCTGGCCTCCCCGTGTTCCTTTTGTTGTGCATTTTACGGAGTTGATAAGATCTCACTGGGTTAAAGTCAGGCGCCTTTATGTAGGCTCACTGGGTTCGAGTCAGGCGCCTTTATGTAGGTCACTGTATATACCTACCTATCTAAATTCAAATATCTGTTGATTATGAATTTAAAAAACTGGATTGTAACAACTGAGCATCTAAACATAAGTGTACTCTGCATGTCACGTTCGTGAGAAATCGCTAAACAACCCATGGGGAGAGTTTAGTCTTGATGTAGACAGAGAGCTTAGCGTTTTGATCCAGAGCGATACATTTACGTTGTTTTATTACCATGTATTTTATCAATACCTAGTTCCCTTAGGTGAAGTGACTTTGCCTTCTTGTTGTTTACATTCATGTTCCACTGATGAGGGCTAATCGGCCGAAACATATAAAAACTCAGAAATAATCAGTTATTTAAAAACATCGCGTGTGTGTGTCTGTCTGTTTAAACCCACTTTATAATAATTATTACCATGCTGCAAACTGTATTCATTATGGGTTATTACAGCAGTTGCAAGCCCTATATTAATAAATCAGACTAAATTATTGTTTTGAGTGGTCCTTCAAAGAAAGAGGATATTATAATTTGGGTTGAAATGGCATTAAGCCTCATCCTCTGCTGAAATGTAAAATATCGTGTCACGACATGCGTATCACGACATATTAATAAAGCAGATTAAAGTCACGACATGCGTATCACGACATATTATTGAAATACATTTAAGTCACGACATGCGTATCACGACATTTGCTGTGATTGCATGTAATTTCTACCCATTTTGTAATCGTTCTTATGTGTTAGATGAAATTCTTCTTAAAGCCATAACCGTCTTTCAAATTTGACGTGCTATACCGCTTATCTTGAAATATATAGAGATAGTTCATCGAAATAAAAAATTCAACGAATGAAAATCGTCTTTAATAGGAGTTGAAATTGCACCCAGTAGCAAGCACTATTGCAAATAAAGAGTTCTGACTTCATTTTCGTTTGACAAATTTTGTTTCTACAATATTGGTTAAAGTCATTCAACTGGTACTCAAGGTGTACCAAGCTGAGTAATAAAAGCATTGTTATGGTTCGAAGTTGTCATCCATTTTGAAACAGGTCCTGCTAGTTGAATCATGATACTATACTGTTTTGCATTAACTTCAGGTAACCATGGCATTTGCATCGATAACTGATCTGATTGAATAGTATTCGAATGAGAAAGTTATTGCAATAAGATTTGAAATCTCATACATCGTGAAGCTTGATGTAATATAGTGAACTTTATGAGTTATCATTTTGCATCCAATTACGAGCATTTGTGTGATAAATCTTTGGACTTACAATCAAAATAATCTATAAAAATAAGTCAAATTTCGTTTTAAAAAATCTGTGCAATTACGGCTGAATACATATTCATGATAGAATGCATGCAGATAAGATATTTTTGAATATGAATCTAATGATAACCATTCTTATAGGATACAGAGTTCAATGTAGTTGCAACCCTATTGTATTAATGGACGCAATTTGCTCTGAATAAATTGGTACAGTTAATAATTAATACTTTACATATTATTAATAATTAATTTTCAGTATACTTTAATATTTTTGTCTGTTCAATATAGTTCAGAATTCTTTCACCATTTTTAAATAAGGGGGCTTCACTTGCTTAACAAAGAAACGTTATTTCACGATGCCAAAAAATCAAGAAACATTTAGCAAGACTCGTATCTCAATTCGGACGGAAAGAATATAAATATGTAAAGACCTGAGAAATGTTAATTACTTAATTGATTAATTACTAATCACCATGTTACTGAAGTGTCGATGGGCAGATGTAATTAAGGTGCACAAAAACGGTTTGGACTGAACGGCCTTGTTACGTCAGCTATTCAGTTATAGCTCTCGGTGAATCCTGTTATGATTTTTAGCATGGTAGCATATGTTTTTATTTTTACACCTCCATCTATCTCTTTATCGTAAATATTAATGTATTGAAATAGATTGAATGAATAATCTTTAAAATGCAATCAAAGTATAAAATTATTATTTAAAATTCATCTTTATTCACTAAACATGCAATGTAAAGTAGCCAAACAAACAAATAACGCATAATTAAGGGCGTGTTCTTATTTTAGAGTTTCAAGTTTACTGTTCTATTCCCGAGATAGTATAATTGTTCAGGAGTTAGAATAATAAAACAAAATTGTAAGGTTTACAACTGCATAATTAGCCGCCCACTACCGAACGTAGTAACTAACTATCATATTGTGTGTGTACAGCATTACTTAAAAGCTACTGCTCACCAAATCATCATGAATTTGAATTTAGCGATAACTAGTAATTAGATTCTAAACTTTAAAGTGGTTTTTAAATGCTATTGCTTAATTGTGTTTGTTTATTTTCATATATTCCACAGGACCCCGCTCCGTCCCCTTTCTCACTCCTTGCGAATGTGACCATTACAGGGTGACATACAATCGCATTAGCTGGGCGGTGCATTGTTTTTATATTAATCGAGATCGATCAGTTACCAAGCCTACCTAATTCATTTCAATAGGCATGACTTATTATGCCGACTTTTAACTTTTATGAATCCATTTTATTTCTGTATCTACAATGACTAGTAAAGTATTTACGCTTTAAATAAATGTTTCATTCGCTAAAAGAAAACTGAGTTCCTGGTCGTTTAAGTATGATGTGTTATTTTTTATATCGTTCCTGCCATGTAATTTGGTAATTAGAGAGACTTTATTTTTTGTTCTGATATTGGATGGAAATGATTTCTCAGATAAACACATCCATTGTATTTGATTTGAAACTTGCATTTTAACCTTGCTAGCAGGGCATGAAAATAATTCTGGATAGCGTGAGGAATGGTAATTACAAAACAAACTTAAACTTTTCATCATGTAAAAAAGGATTCGGAAACACGTCTTTCTAATTCATTCCTCGGGAATATAAAATTGAACATATCCTTTGGGAATAATATTGACAACAAAACACACAGGAAAAAAAATTCCTTGGAAGCGTGTTTGTGGTGTTATGTTGATTTATTGTACCTTCTTACAAGATGTCCCCTTTATTCGGTTCTCGTTATCTAGAGGATGATTGCCCTCGATGTTATTGCGTGGGTCGAGTAATATTGATAGAAAGTGTGGAACTTAAAGGTGGACTTAATATAGATCTGAACAGAATATATAGAACAGAATGATTCGCATATCGTACATAAATACATTTTCATACCCAATTTCATAAAAAAACTATGAGAACATATTACAGTAGAAACATAAACTTCTTTTGAAAAAGCTTTCACCGAATTGTTAACACGACTTATTGATATAAAATCTGTTTAAATGATAAAATGAGTTCAACGAGTGAATAATCATTGCCTTATATTACTTTATAACCTGCTTCAATACGGTTGGTTTTCGCTGTCATTTTTGCTTTTCTCTGTTTCCTTCTCCCAAACTCTCTTTTCTGTGTGGTTTCCTTTCGTCAATCCAACTATTTGCGGATAGGTGGACGTGTGAGTACGTAGATATATTTATATTACGGTAGGTCTTTGGTAGGTACTTCGGTACCTCTAAGGTAGGTACTCTGTAAGTAAATCCTACTAGGAATAGATCATTACTCCCCTCTCGTTATGTCACATATCGTCCTATCGGAAATTCAAAATATACCAAAGGTTATCTTAATCAAGCCAAACATGACAGACCATAAAAAACATAGTTTCATATGATTAATGTACTTCATCATGGCTAATTCAGCAGTGACTTACATTAACACTACACGAGAAATAACAGTTCCGTACACAAATGAGAGAATGTTTTTCATTATATGGATTGTCTACGTTAATTTCAGCGAATACACACATTCAAGTCTTTAGCATACATGAAATATCACTTTATATAATGTTAGTTTCACTAGACTAGTCTGAAATGGTTAAATAAATGAAGGCTTAATAAAGAATCCCTACCTCTCCCGACACAGACATTAGAAATCATTGCAGCAGAGCGATTTCATTAGCACATAAATCTAATTAATTGTTATCTGGCCCAAACTACTGTGCTCTGCATAGATCGAGAAAAAATGTGCATCCTCACACATTCTATATGACACATATTGGTGAAGCACCATTTGTGCATTAGTGACACTCTCTGTCTCTTGTACATCATCCTTTCATCAATTTGTACAGTACTCCAGACTGAGATACATACTATATTTTACAATAGCTTAAATCTTCAACATTATCAAATAACACTGTGGTATATCACTATCACGTGATTGAAATAACACTGGACTATGTTTGACATAATATATGATACTGTGGACCGAAATATCCAGCAAACAGAAACGAGCGCAACAGTTCGACACCACACTAAATCATGGAGGCTTCATGTAAAGATTGTTTCACATCAATAGTAATTCTGGAATAGGTGGATCAATTTTCAAAATACATGTTAGAAAAAGAATATGTCGATGCAGCAAGAAAATAATGGATCTCTCAAAGCACGATTATCAAACAAGGCAAATTTAACATTGGCGTGTATTAATATTTTAAAGACAATATATTGCAATCTACGCTGGCATTAAGCGAATCCATATTAGCCAATAGCTTGATATTATTTAGTTCCGAGTTTTCTTCACGATTTCTGATTTTTTTGTGCACTTTATACAAATAAGGTTTAGATATTGCATTATCTGCACGTAATTAGATACTGAGGTGTAATGCAAAATTATTCATTGAGACAAAGTATATTGCGATTACTGCATGTACATTATATAAATCAAGCTTAATGCAGTATGTAATATTAATACTTTCCTTATATTCATTATTGGTAACTGTTCCCTTGTCAATTTGAAAACCCAGATCTCTTATATTCCTGATAGCACTTTGAGCGTTAATTCCCGAGCATTACATTAGACTTTCAATATCAAACATTTCTTTGATTTTAGCAGTATTGATACAAATGTTATGTTTGAGACAGCTGTGCATGCAAACTTAGTAAACGCAGAACTGTAAAAGGTCCCTGGAGAATTAATTATTGTTGGCTTTATTGCTTCAAGGTATGAACACATTAAAGTGCAACATTTTATACCGTATCGATAATTATACACAACTAACGTTTCGTAATAACTAATGAAAAATCAATATCAGTATTCCAGTGAATATTGCATAGAACCATCTTCAACAGCATTGATACATAGCATTCAGCATCACAATTATAGATAAAGCTGTTTAGAGAGATCAAGCTAGTAGCGCTTTATATTTATAAAAGTGATAAAGCTTTGTTTCTCAAATGCTTAATGAAAAGGAACATTTCTCTGTAAGATTAATCGGACGAGAACTGTAAAATATTATGAATAACTTGGCATCAGAGTAGACATTCGAAACATTTCTCCACACCCTATTCAATAGCTAAAAGGTCTATGTGAGAGGATGAACATGTTTAATTCCGCATGTCCATGGCTGTAATTTAATTACCAGAAGATGAAAGCTTTCGCTTTTAAAAAAATGATAAGGAATAAAATCAAAGAACTCGATGGGCATTGTAAAAAAAATAAGCATTCATGTAATAAATAATGTCAGATGTAGAAGAGATACCGCTTCGTATCAAAGTGAAGATATTGTATTACCTGACATTCGTGTAGCCATTAATCTAGAAATTTCAGGTCACTTAAATTACGTATTTCAAGATAAGTCTCGATGATTTATCACATTTAGATTTACGCTGTTAGCCTACTTTTAAAATTGCTGTGTGATAGCTGTATAATCTGTTGGAATATTTTTTCTTGTCGTTCTGATTAATTTTCTAGATATAACACAAATTATAAATTAGATAGAAACTTTCCTAAAGGAAAATTTACAAAATTTATTTACGATACAGCATAACAATGTAAACAGAAATATTGTGCCGAATTATGATTCAACTCCCGCAATAAACTAGACTTTACAAGTTATACAACCTTGATAAACTACAATATTTGCAAATTTCACGTGGAGTGTGCTTGGCAAGGGCCATGTTATGTGATGTTGTATCTATTTTTTTCTACTTCTCCTCAAACAATTCCTTCCTACAGATTTGCAAGGGCCGGAATATGCAGTTATGTACATTCAAAGGGATACACCCTTTAGGTACCTCCACAATATTTGAGTTGGATATGTTTGCAAAGATTGTACGAAACCGCGCACATGAGGAGTAATTGACAATGACATTATAAATCAAATCTGTCAGGTGTTTTTATTATTCTGCTTTTTAAATTTTAATTTCAATGTTATTTTCACGTAACAGATAATCATATTGTAAGAGATGGAAAAATGAACAGCAAAGAAAAGAAATTCATCCTCAATTTTATATAGAAACCTAGTTACTAAAACATTAATGTCAATGTATTGAGGTGGTCGCGGATGATTCTTTCAACATTATTTTATTTAAAAATAGAGCACGCAGTAAACAAATATTGAAGATTCTTAACAGCCATTATATATGTATGAATGTAGTTTTTTAATATTTTGTTTGGGCGGGTTCTTTTGTTATGAGCAAGGGTGGGGATATTCGACATTCTAAAATGCAATAATTTCAATATTTACCTGTAATGAGAAACAAAGATAACAAGCGTTAGAGCTCGGGCAGCCTAACAGTTATTCAATGCCAATCAGGATGATGAAAGTTGATAACTTCTCTGCAACATAAGGAAGGACCTTTAACAAGTATGGTAGGGTTATATAATGTACGAGTTCTTTGAGCATAAATAATTGATAAACCTGTCTTTCTGAAATTAAAGTTTCGCATACAGAGTAAAAGAAAAGAGTCTTTTTATCAAAAAAGAATGACAAGCCTCCCACAGCAAAGGAAGCCTTATATTGAACTTTATCCAATCTGAAGGACACAAAATCAAAACATTTTGGCGAGAATATCCAAGCAACGATCTAATCAATGTTAAATATTTTTAGAGTACATTTTGACAGAGCATATGCAGCTTTCGTAGCAGAGCCAGTAGCTTGTTTACAGAACGAATTAGCTTTATATGCACACTCCATTAGCAATTAGATCCTGATATATTCCAACATGTTTGTGGTAATCGCCCAAATCGATCTTGATTAAATTTCGTTGCCAAATGAAGTGTTTAGGCTTTATAAGGAAAGACAATTCATGCAAACAGTTTTACTAGGATTAAGTTTCACAGACAAGTTCGATTTGCTATTTTTGCAACAGACGACTGTTCTGAGTATTCGTATATTACATACCTACACACAGAGCTACTTCTGTAATAGCGAGACGAGTGATTAATAAACGAATGTGTTAGACTTTAAAGTTGTTTGATACGCCATTCATAAGTATGTATATTTGTGTATGCGTTTGATATACGAAAGCGTCATTGTGGCTGCGAATAAATCTATTGCAATACGCCAGAATAACCTGAAATTAATTCTTGGGGTAATAATTCTAACAAACAATCAAATTTGATTTGATACATTGAATGATAACATCCGAATTCAATGCTATACTAAGATTTGTCATGATTATTATTTTTTAAATAGGATTTGCTCAAACATCAGCGGTTAAAAGTCCAAAGTTGAGTAAGCAATGAATTTTAGAAGGGCTATTATTAATTTACGATAAAATGTAACAAATAAAAAATGGACTCATTGCCTAGGATATGCATCAGCGTTTTGGAAAATACGAGCATATCATATTAAATGTTCGCCTTTAATCGTAAAAATGTACATTCTTACACGTGTAAAAAGAGTTATTTTAATTTAAAGTCACTCATTAAAATCAAGAAGCTTCGTGTGCTTGCATGCACTAAGTGTCAGACTTCTATTTGCTAATGAGTGATACATCTTAAACAAGCTTCCTTAGATTTCATAAATTCGTACCTTGGATATTTTATGACCTTGTTTTCAAAGGAAGTACTTAATGTTCGTTTTACTGGTATTGGAATTATTGTCTTTGTTCTTTTGATCGAATTGTCAGTGAGATTTAATGCGTAATTCCGAATAATGTCTGTATAAACCATAATATAAATTTTAAATCACCAACGAACGGTAGGCTTGGCATTAAATAATCCTTCAAGCTTTTTACGGCATACACACCATACTTATGATATAAATGTATAAACAAGACTTTGTATCACTCTATCTCTAATATGTACCGATAAATTATTATATCTTCCTATATATAGACATCTAACCGACATTTGAATAGATATAATATTTACCGCCATACAACTTTACCAACAGAATATCTTGTCTAATTTTATTTGTTTGTTCTTTATTGTTTTTGGGAGGGGGAGAGTGTGCGGCGGGGCCTATTCGCAAGATTCACGTTTTTAATTCATTTTCAATGCGATCTACCATATTGGGTTTTTTTCCCCTGGAGAAACCTAGCGTAAAAGTGTACCCCGGCAGGAATCCGATCACAGGTCTTTTCCTTCTGTTTGCCTATAAAGATATTCTTTACCCAGAAAGAAATGTCTGCTTACATCCTGGTAAACAGTCACACATCAGTACCAGTGGTGACGATGTTATGACATTCTATTCATTCCATAATGGGCAGAATTTCTAAAGAGCGTGACATTAATCCACATAACGGTTGTCAGTAAATGGAAATATTTATTTCTTGACATCTCACCAGTTTTAATTAAACAACAACCCGCATTCTCAGAGACATATAAACTATGCAAAACTTTTCTTTGTTTGTTTGTTTGATTAGGATTTTTAACGTACCTTTAACAATTTTTCAGTCATATCGCTACGATGTCTGCAGTGAGGCAGTTTATAGTGATGTCTAACACTGGGGCATCATGCCGCAGACATGTAGCATGATGTCCCACCCAGTCACATTATCCTGACACCAGGCCGACCAGTCCTAACACTAACCTCTTAATGCTGAACGTCAAGCGAGGCAGCTGTTAGTACCATTTTTGTAAGTCTTTGGTATGACTCGGCCAGGGATCGAACCCACGACCTCCCGCTTCCGCGGCGGACGCTCTAACCACTAGGCCATCGGAGCGGTTCAAAACTTTTCTAATTTAAACCTTGTTTCCTAAACCTAGTTTTAAAAAAAAATCTCAGACTCACTATAAAATAATAGGTTCAAATTGTTTCTCCGCAATCGGGATTTCTTTAGTCAATTTAATGTAAACATTAGTATTACTGATTTACTTGATTCAATACCGTCTTACCTCGCGTATGAACCAAAGTGAACAGCAAACAGCATCAAACACCGATAGATCTTGGTCTATACGTTTTTGTTAGGAGTGAGCAATAGAACAAACAGCATAGAATCATAACTGCTGGGCGTTATGCAAGGGCATATCTTGGTCTGTGTTGTTTGCAATTGGAATCACCTTATAAGCGAGTATAGTCGGTAGTCACTGCACAGAACTATCTTAATAAATTGATTGGCAAAATCGCCTGTAGCTTGTCCTATTCTTGCTTTAATGGGCATGAACCAGCTTTGTGTTCTTTTAGAAAGAATCTTTGCCAACGATAGGTATTATGCAACATTTAAATTGTAGGATGCATTTTTTTGTAAGTATTTTTTATAATAAGACTAAACGTACTTCACATTTATTCTCATATTACTAAAAGTATAAATTATTAATTAAATATACACATTTTGATTAATAATATACATTCTTAATTAATATTGGTATGCCATGATTGCAACGATCAACACCATTCATCACAGAAAAGAGGAAATTAACAATTAATCCCTGTACAATATCTCCATTTTGTATGCAGACGCCACATTATCAGGTACTTTCCAAATTTAACGTGTAAAGCAATGCGCGATAAGATTATATTTATTTTGTTTCTCATCAGGATTCCATGGTCTCGCTTTACGAACTCTATCGCGTGTCAGTACGATCCTAATTAGACCCATTTACAAACAGCGTCATGTAGGCCTGATGCTTTAAACAATGCTAACAGCGTAGACTATGATTCTTCAGCACATTATGTGAAAGCTAATAGTGCTCTACCCATCTGGTATTTAGATGCGAGTTCTACACAGGTGAATACTCTATCTGGATGTAATTTCTAGACAGGTGAAACAGGTGAAACAATTATCTGCTGATAATCCTTTCTTGATCTGGAAGAAAATAAAACATTATTTGTATGGCGAGAGCATGATTCATACAAGACCGGTGGTTAAGAAAATACGCTAAGCACATTAGATTTTGATTTCAGCTTTCACTGCTTCCTGTTGATTTGAAAGAAAACATACTATGCTTGTCAAGAGTATCCATTAGTCACAATAAGCACGTGATTATTGCATCGGCCCGACAGGGGCAACAGAAAATTCAAATTAATTGTTAATGATAAAATTGAATGAATTGCATACTACTGTTTCGGTCTTATGTTGTTCGAGTATTTTGATTTGGAACGATGCCAACACACGTATTGTCCAACCTTTAGCTTTTGATTTTGTTGTTGTTGAATTTCACATTTTGTAGGAGGAGTGGGGTGTAGGGCGTTGGAAGTCTTTAACCCGGCATTAATTGACAAATATATCTTGATATAGTTAGAAAATACAGCACTAGACCGGAAAGATTGAACAAGCTTCTGCGAATGATATATGGAGGTCATACAGCGTTTTTAGCTTCTGAAGGATGAAGTTGACTTTAATTGAACATTAACATGATGAATCGGAATAGTATTATAAACGTAGAAAAATACTAATAATGGAATGCTGACGATCATACATTATAAAGGAATGCTGAAAAAATATCCATTCATTCGTCATCATCAGTTTTTAGTGGAAGAGTAAACCTTATAACTATATGATTATCCTTTGCAACAGATGCAACGTATTTGCAAATGAACGAGATAAAAATGGCACGGTGTTTAATAATGAATATAATGCAATAGAAGTAAATTGATTGATAATAAATAAAATCAAATAAAAGCGCAATGGTTGTTAATGAATAATATGCAGATCGACTATATACTGGCTAAATACTATCAAACAAAAGTAAAGTATTTCATAATGAATAATATGCAATGGACGTAAAGTATTTCATAATGAAAACTATACAATAGACTAAAGTATTTCATAATGAATAATATGCAATATACGTAAAATTTTTCAAAACGAATACTATACAATAGACTAAAGTATTTCATAATGAATAATATGAAAAAGACATAAAGTATGTCATAATGAATAATATGCAGCAAACGTAAAGTATTTCATAATGAATAATATGCAGCAAACGTAAAGTATTTTATAATGAATAATATGCAGCAAACGTAAAGTATTTCATAATGAATAATATGCAATAGACGTAAAATATTTCATAATGAGTACTATGCAATAGACGTAAAATATTTCATAATAAATAATAAGCAATAGACGTAAAATATTTCATAATGAATAATAAGCAATAGACGTAAAATATTTCATAATAAATACAATACAATAAACGTAAAGTAATTTATAATGAACACTATACAATAGACGTAAAGTATTTTATAATGAATAGTATGCAATAGACGTAAATTATTTCATAATGAATACTATACAATAGACTAAAGTATTTCATAATGAATACTATGCAATAGACAAAAACGTATTTCATAATGATAACTATACAATAGACTAAAGTATTTCATAATGAATAATATGCAATAGACGTAACGTAATTCATAATGAGTACTATGCAATAGACGTAAAGTATGTCATAATGAATAATAAGCAATAGACGTAAAATATTTCATAATAAATAATAAGCAATAGACGTAAAATATTTCATAATGAATAATAAGCAATAGACGTAAAATATTTCATAATAAATACAATACAATAAACGTAAAGTAATTTATAATGAACACTATACAATAGACGTAAAGTATTTTATAATGAATAGTATGCAATAGACGTAAATTATTTCATAATGAATACTATACAATAGACTAAAGTATTTCATAATGAATACTATGCAATAGACAAAAACGTATTTCATAATGATAACTATACAATAGACTAAGGTATTTCATAATGAATAATATGCAATATACGTAAAATATTTCATAATGAACACTATGCAATAGACGTAACGTAATTCATAATGAGTACTATGCAATAGACGTAAAGTATGTCATAATGAATACAATACAATAGACGTAAAGTAATTCATAATGAATAATAAGCAATAGACGTAAAATATTTCATAATGAATAATAAGCAATAGACGTAAATTATTTCATAACGAATACTATACAATAGACTAAAGTATTTCATAATGAATACTATGCAATAGACAAAAAGTATTTCATAATGATAACTATACAATAGACTAAAGTATTTCATGATGAATAATATGCAATATACCTAAAATATTTTATAATAAACAATATGCAATAGACGTAACGTAATTCATAATGAGTAGTATGCAATAGACGTAAAGTATGTCATAATGAATACAATACAATAGACGTAAAGTAATTCATAATGAACACTATGCAATAGACGTAAGTATTTTATAATGAATACAATACAATAGACGTAAAGTAATTCATAATGAATAGTATGCAATAGACGTAAATTATTTCATAATGAATACTATGCAATAGACATAAAGTATTTTACAATGAATACTATGCAATGGAGGTAAAGTATTTCATAATGAATAATATGCAACAGACGTAAAGTATGTCATAATGAATAATATACAATCGAAGTAAAGTATTTCACAATGAGTTATATGCAATAGACGTAACGTATGTCAGAATGAATACTATGCAATAGACATAAAGTATTTCATAATGAACACTATGAAACAGAGGTAAAGGATTTCATAATGAATACTATACAAAAGACGTAAAATATTTTATAATAAATAATATGCAACAGACGTACAGTATTTCATAATGACTAATATGCAATAGACGTAAAATATTTCATAATGAATAATAAGCAATAGACGTAAAATATTTCATAATGAATACTGTGCAATAGACGTAACATATTTCATAAAAAGCACTATACAATAGACGTAAAGTATTGAATAATGAATACTATGCAATAGACGTAAAGTATTTCATAATGAATACTATACAGTGGACGTAAAGTATTTCATAATGAATACGATGCAGTGGACTTAAGTATTGAATAATGAATAATATGTAATAGAAGTAAAGTATTTCAGAATTAATAATATGCGATGGAAGCAAAGTCACTGATAATAATTACGATGATATGTTCCAACAGTAAAGCATTATTCAAATTCAGCATTTCATTTGTTTGTACAGCAGGAAGCCAACCAAAAAGTCCGCAATAAAGGCCTCCCATTTCAATCATGCAAACCATACATATTAGTGTAGTATTATAAAAAAAGCAAACACAAATTACAACAGGTCCTTTTACGTTACTTTATTTATCTCTCATTTCTCATATTTCCATGCATTTTGTCCCTTATGCATGAGAGAGAGAGAGAGAGAGAGAGAGAGAGAGAGAGAGAGAGAGAGAGAGAGCAGAATGGATCTCAACGAACATGTGTTCTATGTCTGTTTCATTTAGAAAGTCGAGATTATTCATATTTTTTTCGTTATTTCCCTGTTGCATTGTTAATGATTAACGCGGAATTTACCACCGATCTAGAGTGTATAGAAGCGAAAGAATACTGTTAAATCAGTGTTTATATAAACGTATTAATGCGCCATGGGCGGATCACAATCTGAAAAGTGTACATGATTCCGATTATCATCACTGTATAACCGGACTTAGAAGTGTGCATGATTCCTATTATCATCACTGTAAGCAGCAGGGGGGGGGGGGGCGAATCGGACATTTGCTCCAGACATCATTTGCTCTAAATCTAACAAACATCTCGAGAGAATTAATTCGAATCCTTCTTTTTCAACCAAAAAAAAAAAGATTACTTGCTCGAAACAAAAGTTTTTCGCAAAATCATACTCCAAGACCGTTTTCATCGTTTAGTCAAAATACGGTCTCGTCGTGATGTCATCGCCCCCCTGCTGCTATGGGTTTTTACGATTTCAACCAAATATTCGATCAAGTCTTTAGGACTTTACAAACAAACTAATCGCTAACACCTCATCTTGTAGATCAATTAAATTATTTGACTGGTCGGTGAGTCGGAAATTAATTATCGTTAACGAATTATTATGGCATCGCATGTAGACAGGATTAATTGGGTTTTCAATAATTAGGAATCCTGGAGGAGCTGTTGGTGCAAACGAATAAAGAATATATCCCTGCTGAGCTTGATTTGATTGCTCGAGATTAATTTGATAGCTTCCTTCAATTGTGTCACATGTTAAGTTGAGAGCAATCACCGTTGAAATATTCACATTGTGCGGGACAATATGCCTACCGCCACCATCTGGATCATTATTATATTTGAGGAGGACAGTTGAATCTTGTACTTGTAATACCTTGCTAACATTCCTAACAGTTTTTGTTAGTTCCTCAGCGTTGTATCCGGGAAACTTGAAATTACGCAGATCGGCTTCTGTGATATTGTAACCGGTTAGGAATTGTTGTTTACTGTCGCTGTTGTCATTGGATATTGTTTTAATAATTAGTTCATTGATATATTCCATGTCAGATATAAGCTGATTTAATATTTCAACGTGTTTTTGCGATTTTGATTGCCGTAGTTGTTCTAGTTGTGTTTTATGTAATTGATTAATTTCATTAAAATAACCAGTGATGTCAGTTAGCGTAAATGAAATAGTAACAGATGAGTCGGCTGTTCTTTTAATGATAAAATCCAATTGCAATGTGTTTTTGTTGGTAAATATAAATCTATCGGCGATTTTTCCTTTTTTATATCAGATAAATTATCTTGATATATGGGATTGATTTCATGATATGATTGTACGTCTGTGGTTAAGTCGGTGGTGGATTTTTCCGGTGGTTTTTCAGGCCATCCTAACACTGTTCTTAACGAGCTGTTATAGATATCTACAGCGTATCCCTCTGTGCTTATTTCGATCGACGACGAGAGCGTCGGTTCATGAACTTTAAAAGCTATTTTTGATTCTTTTCCCGTGATTGATTTAATTCTACGCTGAATTTCAGCATCGATTTGCTCAATTTGGTACGACCCAGTTGGTAACGAAACAGTTTCCCACGTTGGAGTACCATCGGGTTTATTCTTATACGAGAACACCAGTGCGTTATTGGGTTGCTGACCACCAAATGCAACCGATCTGATATTAGGCAAGCTAGGATATACTCGTAATTTTGCCAGCGCGATCTCGCGCACTGGAATCGGAGAAGGGAAGTTCACACTAAACTGTGGGTTTGTTGATGTTATTGATATCATGCTTGTTCGTATCGGAGTGGTATTCTCCGCGATTCGTTGAAGCAGTTCGAGTGACATTAATGTTAACGCTGTCTTCAATTTCCAATTTCAACATCGCGGAGTTACACAACTGGGTCATCGTGGAAAATTCAACATCGGATATGAACGAATTATCTATCGACAGCGAGATCAACTCGGATAATTTCGAGTATGCGTCAAATACCACCCTGTACCGAGCTGTATAATCGGCGAGTTTTTTTTCTGAGAATACGATGCTAACTTTTTAGTTATCGCGGTGGCGACTGCCGCAATTGTTGTTGCCGCGGAGATAGCAATTGGAACTGCAATCGGAGCCATCATGGTCACCGTCGACAAAATAACCCCGGCGCTGGCCATCACACCGGACACCGAGTACACGGTGATGTCGATGATTGCTACGCTGCGTCGGTATTTTTTCATTTTTTTTACGATAACGCTCAGAAAGTGATTTCAAGTTCGCGGAAAATTATTTCACGGTATCATATCGATATCGATGCGATTGTGATACCTCTGGGACTATTATCGGTTCAATTGATTTCATTGATGTCATTACTATTTCAAACCTGCTAGTGTTTTCAATTATTCGATTGTGTACTCGGATTTATGGTCGGTGGGGGGAATACCGGATACAAATTCTAGCGTCCAGGGTAGCGAATCCCTAACCACTGACTCGTCGGATGTAGTTATATCAATCCTAATAGGGTATCTTATTCGGTCGGGTGCTGCTGGTATCATATCGTTTATATATGTTACTGTGTTAACACCGCTTATATGCATTGCCGGGCCGACTCCCAAATCAAATTTACGGCGATGTATTATTGTAAATCGATAACAACCCGGTATACTACCATATTTGCTGTGAAAATGTAAACTATTTTTCTTTCCTTGGATCCAATCAAAGGTTCCACTGGCAACTGTGTATACGATGTTACCAACGGTTTTTACGCGGTGTGAAATTTTTACCTTTTCAAAATTTTCTGTTAGTTTAAGAATATCATTGTAAATATCGAGATAACTTGTCTTGATTTCGCTAGTATTTATCATCCTCAACGCCTCCTTGTTAAAAAAGAATAACTCCAGAGGGATTTTAATTTCATCGAGATCTTTTAGTTTAAGAATATCATTGTACATTTCGAGATAATTTGCCCTGACTTCGTTAGAAACCATCATCCTCCCATCCCTCTTGCTAAAAAAGAATGAAATCAGAAGGTCGTTGATTCCAAGCCGTGCTTGGGTTTTATTATGTTGGTCGATGTTAGAAAATTTCGTCGTGATATCTTGGAGGCCATACTCCCCAAAGAACTTATTAACAATTTCGCTGGTGAGCTTTTGTTCGTCAATAGCTTTTTTAACTTCAGCGAGGGTTGGGCCTGTCAGAGATGTGGTTTCAGACACAGGTGTTCTCCCAAAAAATTTATCCACGATGGTATTAAGTGTTGTTTGTCTCACCATAAACATATTAATATCTTTGAGAGTCATTGTAGATGTAGCCGGGACACCGAAGAAACTATTAGCGACGTAGGCATTGTGAGAATGCTTGCCAATAAACTCGCCAATTTCAGCGAGATTCATACCTGCCACAAGCGGGGTTCCAAACAACTTAACAACGACGTCGTTAGTGGGTTTTTGTACCTTTTCAAGATTCTCTATTATTTTAGAAATATCCGTGTAAATATCGAGATAATTTGCCTTAATTTCATTTTCATTCATCATCCTCCCCGCCTCCTTGTTAAAAAAGAATAAAGATAGAAAGTTTTTAATTTCAGTGAGAGTCATGCCAACCACAAGCGGGGTTCCAAAGAATTTATGTACGACATTTTTACGAAAACTATTATAACCTCGTATATAATCATCCAGCTCACGGCCGTGGGCGGCAATCGCGTCGGTGATCGTAGACACAAGTGTGCCTGGTTTAAGTCGTCCACCACTGGAATACAGCGCAATAGAGTTTTCAGCGGCATCGCTCTGCCGTATCAAAATGTCATCCGCGGATATATTACTGCTTTTCAATTTACCCTGGCGATCTTGAAATACAACTATTTCGTTCGGGTCAACACTTGCTAAATTTAACGTCTCAGCGATTTCATCTTCAATTATTATTTTTACATCCTCGATAGAACCCGCAGATGTTTCCGCGGTGGGTTTCAACATTGACAGAGATCGTCCCCAAATATCAATCATTATTGTTAGCGCAACTTGTATTTTCAATTTATTGATTCTCTAAAATTACCTTGTAATTTCCCACTCGTGTATTTATTTACAACCAGATGAGGTGGTTTCTGTGACGATGAAATCTCCGCGAGGACATTTAATACTTCACGGCCGCATATCGGTGGATCATTTAATTGTTGTGTTGGCAGCGTGGAATAAAAAATCGGAAACTCTTGGAGTTTCATCGAAGAATTTATATACCGCATAAACTCGCTTGGCGGAGCTAACCCATATGAATCAAAATAGACAATCCCACGTGGATCAATCGCGTATGCAACCCAGTGAGTTCCCGATCCGCTGCTGTTATCAAGATTGATGATACCGGTTTCAACGCGTTTAGGTTTTCTCGGTAATTGATCTCTCATAAAAACCCCTCTGAAGTTTTTTATCGCTAGCTTTTTAGCAACATCAATTAAATCAAAATTGGACTTAGGGAGAATTGGGCTTTCAACTAATAAACCGTTCCTGGTATTCTTAGACCCTTTCCGCTGTACCATGAATACGTGTTTCCTGGTAGGTACAACCCCTTTCCCTTTTTTTTATATCCTTTCCCAGTTGCCTTTTTCAACGCCATCCCTGCCGCGGTCCCAACGGCTCCCGACGCCGCCGCTTTCGCCACCGCTGGGGCAGCCGCTGCAATCAATGCTGGTATTGCAGCTAACAATGGAAATATACCACCTGATTTTATCATGTTGGCGACTGCAGCCTTTGAAAATACAATTTGAACCCCTCGCTTATTCTTCAGCGCATCATTGAAATGTTTTATTTGACGATCCGTCAGTCATATCTGCGCTGGTTTCAACGTTATTGTGGTTCCACATTCTTTAGCGGATTTTGATCGCAATTTCTTGACCTGACCCTCAGTCAGCTTGACACTAACAACACTATATGGCATTTTATTGTAAAACACATTTATGCTTTCAATTGATCTATTTGTGAATCGTTTACATATTTTCCACTGGTGCATCAACGATTCTCATTCGTCCACCAACACCTTCTAACAACATTGATTTATCACTGAGAATGACAGCAACCGCTCTATAATTAGCAATAGCGCCACGAAGGACATTAGCTCTGAAGTGTATATCAACGACGGATTGCCTTGTTAAATCAAGATGATCCAGCGAAAAGTAGTAGATCGGATACAAGTTCTTAAAATCATATTGCGATATTTGCAAACCAGTATCAACATTTTGATCACGGCTCATATATGACAGCATACGATGGTACACGCGAGCAATATTGTTTTGTCTGAAATTAAGTTGTATGTCTTCGGATGGTTCCTGCTGGCCATTTATTCTCAACGAGACCTCAGTAACTCCTAATTGATCAAATATCATATGACTGTGCAACTTTACCAGCATCAGCATCTGGATTTGCAGGATCCGCTGACATTCTCAGCACATGAAAACGATCTACGCTGTCCTGCCAACATTGCTATTCGTGTTGCAGCTCCTAGATTGTACTGGAGATCAGTATTTATAATCATATCCTCGATAGCAGCAGGGGCGGGAGGACCAGCACGATCATTTGGTCGTCGTACAATAAATTGTGTCCAGCAGTGTTTTTATTATCCTTTGCAAACATCATAGACGGACCTGCTGATCTTGTATAATCGTCAGAATATCTTGCTAACCCAATTATTGTTGTAGCCACATCAACATCACGTTCTATAGACTCAATCTCTTCAGCGGGTAGAAAGTATTTGCTGGTATCATGGACTTGAAGTTCAATTCGCGATCGAATATCTGGTTATATTGCATGATAGGAATAAAATTGATAATCGCGGACGGAATTGTCCTTGGGTACTGGGGCTTCCATATCTAACGCTGGATCAGCTGTTCTTTTGAACATTATTATTATTATTCACATCAGTATTTTCAATTGTGAAATTCTTTGTAATCATCGTCGTTTTTGGTTTCGTTTCAAACCACTTCCTGCTATCATGTTTGCGATATCATCTTGGTTACTGTTCACCAGCGACGCAGCCACGGATGACGGAGTCACCGAAGCAGCCAACGACGCTAATATTTCTTCCACTGCGCTATTTATTGCTTTGCTGACACTTGCAGGCATCACTGTTGTAGATGGCAGTACAACTGGTTGCTTTTTTCGTCGTCGCACCAATGATATTATTTTATCTTTCGCGGCAGAAAATGCCCTTCCGGCAAGATTTCCAACAGCGCTGATTCCCTTATCACGAATAATATCAATGGCTTTCATTGATAATTGTTTAGCTAACGGCGCCACTTTTGGGGCCATTCTTGTAAATATCCCCGCAATGGTATTGCCGAAACCATCTCCGTAATATGCTCTATAAACAGGCAATCGTGAGTTCACCACGTAGACGCTTCCTGTTTATCATGGTTGTAGTGTATGATCATCTTGTTATAAAAATAGTAGTTTTTCAATTAGTGATCAATCGCTAAGATCCATAGGATTTTCATCATAGCCATGGGCGTCTCTGTGATTTTCAACTAATTCAGCAATGAGTTCTCGATATACATCAATGCCCATGATACCGCCGGTAAATAATCGTCAACAGATATCAGCTGCTTCATTAATTATCTCGACGGAGTTGTTTCCGGCTCGTTTTCCACCCATAAGTACTTCCAACCGTGATATATCACTGAGAATATTACCAGGACATGTCACGGTTGCGTTGAAATCCAAAGGATTTCCAATCGAATATCCTTTTCCGCTTGTTTTCCTTGAACCGGCTTCTGCTCTTATGTCTATTTGTTCCGGGATTGGATCCTCCGTATAAGGTGGTGGTTGTGTACTGCCTTTAACCGCAGCTAGAAAGCTATTATAACCAGGGTGCCGTGACGCTGAGATTTTATCCCCGCCGTGTTTCGCCAAATATATTTTTGATGCCCAAGTGTCTCTGGTTTTTTTATAAAACTTTCAAACCCGTCGTTTAATAAATTCTCTCTTTTACCCTTTGGAAAATTTTCTCTAGTAAAATCAGCTAATTCGGAATCCGTACCGAGTTC
Source organism: Unio pictorum (assembly GCA_030141615.1). Classification (NCBI taxonomy): domain Eukaryota; kingdom Metazoa; phylum Mollusca; class Bivalvia; order Unionida; family Unionidae; genus Unio; species Unio pictorum. The sequence continues at coordinate 4,565,022 of JARLTB010000006.1, read as the reverse complement.
TCCAATTCTATTTAACGTTGCGACTATAAATATATTTTCAGGTGAATAATCTTTTCTTGCTGCTGCATCTTGTTGTTCTTCTTCGCGTTCTTCAATTTCGCCCGGTCGATATACTTGTGGGTGGGGTGCAGAATCATCAATATCAGCTAATCGTTCATACTCGTGTTGGGTTTTTATATCACTGGATAGCTGTTGTATCCCTGCGCGTGTTTGTTCGGTCTCTGCTGCTATCTTTTCAAGCGTATCAAGCAGCGGCGCCTTCTTTGCTCGTTCTCGTTCAGGAATATCTCCGTATATCGCTGCTTCAGTTAACTTTTTACATCTTTGGTCGCACTTGTTATCGGAGTAAACAGTTGTTCACTTGACACAGAAAAGTCAAATTGCATTTGTTGTCGCTGCTGAAGTTTTTCGCGAAGTTTGTCTCGAACCGGTATAAACTTTTTAATTGCTGCTAGCCGCTCTCGGGCTAATTTAGTTGTAAGCGATTCACCTACCATATATTGTTTGTGAACTGAGTTTTCAAATGTGAAACTATCACAATTAAAAGCTGAGTTATTAGATAATGTACCATCAAGCTAACGTATCCATCTCCGACAGGGTTAAACTGTACGACGCTATCCGCGAGTGTTTCAGAAATAACATCGCTGGGGGTTTCAAAATTGTAATATCTGAGAACGGCGATGAACGATTTTTGTTAACGACGCGACAACAACAACAACTACGTGAAAATGGAGGCGTCGCGGTGATTACTTGCTACCACAGCCAGATCATCCAGTACGCACATAACTGCATGAGCAAGCCCAAACTGCTGAGTATTCTTTCAGGAGAAAATCCTATGTGACAAGTGTAGCAAGTGTTACAAAAAACGCTAAAAAAAATTTTTACTGAAAATTTACTGAAAGCCCTTTTTTATAGTAACGCTCACGTGGTTAGGATGCGGGTTTTTCCTCGTTTAACATTTTTCTAAGATCACGAACCTTAGAACTAATTTCAGCTCGTTTTTGATACGCTTGGCCGAGTTTTTGACGTATTGCTTCAACAGTGCTAAATAGCGTTATAAATACATTAATGTCGTTATCGTATAAACAAGCATTGATGGACTTTTGAATTCCTTTCACGAGCCTGTACATCTTAGGTAAAACATAACGACCCTTACTAGACTGATACTCAATGTCTTCATATTCCGAGGTAATCCTGTCGCAGTCGAGATCTTTAGATAATACTATTCCTCGATCTTTCAAATTTGAAATTTCAGCTATTATAGCATTTACATCTTTAATATCCATTATTTATATAATACATTTTATCTTTAGTTTAAAAAAGTAACACTTATTTGGCAAGCTCGCTGGCGCCCTTTGACGTCAGAGAGACCCAGAGGTTACTTTATTAACTTAATTAAGTATCCTTAAAGGATTTATTTCCCTTGAATCGTTTCAGATGTATACGAATTTTATTTTATGGCCATTTTTCTTTGACAGAGCTAATTTAGTTATATTTTCTGCAACAAATCGTATTGAAGGACTACAAATATAGAAATATGTACTGGTTTCATTTATTGACTGAAATATTTTTTCTTCGTTGGTTTCTGTATCAAATGATTTGACATGTTTTGCTTTTTTTGCGTGTTTGCCGGTTCCACCTAATTTTGTATTCTGACGCTGAGTAACAACTCGTAAGTTATCCAATTTGTTATTTTGAGGTAATCCATCAACGTGATCAATCACAAATCCGTCTTCGATTGATCCGTAAAATGCTTCATAGATTATTCTGTGATTAAGATATGTCTTCTTCCCGGCTGTCAACATCAAGTATCCCATATTATTTACTCGTCCAACCGGTTTCTTTAGTCTGCGATGCCTAACAACACCATCACGGGATGCTTCATAATTAACAAGCACTGGGTGAGGTCTGAAATCTTGGCTCATTTGTATAATAATACTATTTGTCTAATTTATTATTTGCTTTAATTATAAGTCTATCAATGTAGTCTTGAGGGGTTTTTATGATTTTGTCGCTGACGGAGTCATCGGTAGGATCAATGACTGCATTTTTTATTCGTTTGTCATAGTAGCGTTTTAGTTCCCTGTATCGTTTGCCGCCACAACTAAGACACAACTGCAATTTTCCCTTACCCCCACCCCACATCGGAGGAACGGAAGGGGGCCAAAACTTCCTCGCCGAACACTTTGTAAATGATACCCACAGAATTCGCTTCTGCATGATTTGTTACATGGGGTTGTTGATCCAATCATTAGCCACTTGCAGTGATTCATTATACTATATTTTCCTATTTAAATGCTTGTTTTAATAATAACATGGAGGAGTTCGAGAGATTATCGGCAATTAAGCATTACAAAAGCGTTAAATTTAATCTCGATAGAACCCTCAAAGATGTGCCAAAACGGGCAATAACGGATAGAGCCCTGATAAATAAAATACGCGATTGTATTAATGAATTCAAACACGACGGTGCATCTCATAGCTGGTCAACATTTCGAATTGATGGCGTTGTTGATGCCACCATGAACGACAGCAACGCAGCGTTAATGTTATCACAACTTGGCAACAAAAAGTACTTTTTAGAGTGAAATTCATTATCCGTGTAGAATCAGGCGGTTGGATTATACGAGACAAATTTGAACCGATTCTCAAAGACAAGAAAACAGTCGTTGTTAGCCGTGATTCTAAGCCGGGTTTGTTAACTGGAATTGACAAACCATACTATGAACGAGCATATCCTGAAACAGCAGTTGTGTATGGGATATATCCGTTAAATGAAAACCTGATATAAGAAAACTTAAGTCAATGAAACAGTCGTCGCCGGCGAATTCGTCATCAGTGGCTTTACCACTCAATTGTGTAGCAGCACGAATAACAGAACATTTTACAAATGCATCCCGAGGGAACAAACTTACCGATCTACGGCGTAGCAAAATAGCTCAATGGGAGTTAACGGTGAAAGACCGCGGAGCGACTATTAGCGATATAGCAAAATTAGAACCGTCGCTGAGATTTCCAATAACTGTTACAACGATAACCGGAGAAGTTTTATACGAATCAAAATATAAATCAAAGGGAGCTCCAATCAAAAAGATTGATCATAACGAACACGCGTGGACGCCCGCGGTCACAATATTTCCACGAAACAGAACAATAAAGTATATACCCAACGAATTCTTACGAGAAGAATTTTCCAGGGACGGTTTTCTCGTTGAAAAGAAACTATTCGATGCTATTGCGCATTTGAGTAAAAACGACCCCGTGTAGGTGTGGTTACTTCGCATCACTGAAAACGACATGGATACGTTTGATCAGTTTGTAAGACCAAACGGTGAATTATACCGCACTGAAGCATTTCACAACAAAATGAAAAAAAACAGCTAGTGGGTTTTTAACGGCGTGTGGCGAAGCCACCGATGAAATCATCAAAGATGATGAACAATTATTGACAAACTGTTTTACAATCCCGTCGGTTGCAGTTCATTTTGCGAGAATCAAAAACGCATGGAAACCAACACGCGTAGAATTCTTGCCAGACATTGAGGCTAGTTGTTTAGAATTTAATCATGGCGGTTTATGGAATAACAAATACGACCATGATAATATCATTTCAGTTGATATGGTTGCTTGTTATCCAGCAAGTATTCTTGGTTATGGAGAGTGTACTGAGTATTTTAAACGATTTGGACACCCCGTACATGAAATGACTCGTGTTCCAATTAATGGGCCGCTGCCTGATTTTGATTTAACTGGATTCGCTCGTGTAGTATCATTTGAATTTGCAGCAGGACTTCATCACTGTTGTTATATTTGGATTGGCAGACACATGGCTGAAAAGAAGTGGCTGCCAATACGATTCATGATTGATACAAAAATGTTAATTTCACTGACGGTCAGTGAAGAAATTATATCATATCGGAAACAAATCAATGTCTGGTTACCAACACCGGAACGTCTTGATAGTATAATTGAGGAATTCAGAAAACATATTGATGCCAACGAAGAATATATCATTGATTGGTCCAAACGGGTATTTAATCAACGAAACATCGAAGCAAAAGATCTCGGCAGAAGAATAATCGGAAAATTCACTCGGGGAGGAAACAAATGCGACTATAGACGATATTGTTCACGGCTGATTATGGATAACATCGAATATGACTTTGTAATCGCGGATGCAGTATCCAAAAACATATATGTGGATCGTAAAGACGCTTTCTTGTCCGATGGAACAAAATTGGGTACAGTCGTTACTTACAGCGACGGTTACAGATCCACGTATACACATTTGAGGTCGTCGATGCTGGGTTATGCTTGTATTAATTTATTTTCAATGATAAATAGATTTCCTGACACTGCGGTTACAGTTGCCGTTGATTCATTTTACATTAACAGCAAGTACAGTTGCGCAGTTGCTGAATTCACTAATTCGGATGAAAGCTGGGGATCATGGAGAATTAAAAAAGAAATGCTGCGCGAGTATTCTGAATCAGCAGACGTTGAAATTAAAAGTAATTACTTACGCGGTGATAATTTATCAGAGCGTTCTAATGCACCATCGATATCAGATCCAATTTGTAGATATAAAACAGTTTATTTAAACGGCTGTGGCGGGTCAGGAAAGACGACACGTGCAATCGAGTTATATCGAGGACGCGTAAACATGATTGTGCTGACGCCAACAAAAAGATTAACCAGAGAGATAAAACAACGAGGCGTTTTGCGTGTACGTATCATAGTTTTTTCAGATACAGTGGTGACAAATGGACACCTGAACGAATGGGAGAGAAATTCATCCCCGAGGTTATAATTTGGGATGAGATATGTACTGCTTCAGTAGATGTATTAAAAATGTTTCTTGATTGGTTGCTGCAAAAGAATACAGCGGTGATAATGTGTGGAGATCATGGCCAACCACCACCATTTGTCGGCGCCGGTCCACATGATTGTTTAAAAGGGTTTGTTGACTATTATGAAGAAATCGATACTGACTATAGAGCACTTGATGAACAATTACGTACACTTAAGAATTTAATTAGACTGCAACCCGATAAAGTTCAATGTGAAATAATCAGAGAAATAATTCCTGAAACTCACATGGAGGAATTTTGGGAAGCATGGGAGCCAAACGATTTTGTAGTGGCAAGTAGAAAGATAGTCAGAGACACACTTCAGAAAAAGTTGTTTGAGCTTCACAAAGAAAAATTCCCAACGCGCCCAGTGCCGCTGTGTTATAGACCCTATGATACACAGCGACAGAATATTGAAGTTGAAATTCCAGGACAGCGCGAAAGACAAACACTAGTGTTAAATAATATTGTGCTGGTTGATATCAGTGTTGTCGAAGACGCATTGCGTGCTGATAAATCGCCATGGACACTGGGTTATGTAACGACGATACATTCTTCGCAGGGATTAACCATCACGGATACAATTGTTTGGATAGTTGATAATCGCATTGAGTGGTCAAATTTAGTCTATCTTGCAGTGTCTAGAGTACGGCGAATAAATCAACTTCGAAGAATTATTTTCGATGATGACACTACAATGGATGATATTGATGTTACTATCATTAATAAAAAACTCTGTGGTTACAAACAACAAGACAAAAAGAAACAACGAGAATTTGATATTGATGCTGAATTAATAATCGCGTTGAAGCAACAACAAAATAATCCCTGCGCGAGTTGCAATTGTATAATGCGTTGGCAGTATTCGGATAAAGATCCTCGCCAATTTACCGTAGACAGAAAAAATAACAGTCTCGGTCATGTCAGAAACAATGTGATGTTGACTTGTCTTGAGTGTAATAGACGCAACGGCGCTAGTTAAGACCGCGCGGAGGCAATTGAGTATCATCGGGAATCACTTGTAGTTGTTCGCGTGTAAAACCCCGCTGAGGGGCAGTTGAATCCAATTTATAGATTGGAGGTCTACCAGTTGATCGTGTTATAGTAGATATGCTATGCGTAGTAACACTCCAAATAGGATCAGTAGCCCTTTTTTTACCGCCTTCGAGTTCTCCTGGTTCATATAAATATCTCACGGTGACATTGCTGAGAATTGGCTGAGAAACGCTATCCCGCTGTGGTTGTGGTATATACTTTTTTTATTGCGTTGTTAGGTTTCATATTGATTGCTCTGGTAATCTTGTTATTTAGCGCTGCAACTACCCCTGGTAACCTTTTGACCCATTCACGGGATCGCTTTTCTTGGATGAATTCTTTTGCGTATTGATATCCAAATAACCGCTCAGCAAGAGTCCGATTAAATCGTTCTACAATTGCCCGATCGCGATGTAGTGCAGTATGCCCCCGTCTGATGGTGACATTGTGATGTTTCATCGCTGATAAAAGAGCGCCATGAAATTCCTTGCCAGGATCAACTTGTAACAGATTTGGCCAGCGTAGTGGGCCTCGTCGATAAATCTTTTCAAATGCGGAAGCAACTTCAGGTGATGATTTTGTTTTTAGCGGTTCTGCTTGTTTGTATCGACTCGCAACGTCAACTACGGTTAGCGCGTATTTGTAACCGTTGTCATGTGGTAAAAACAATAAATCAGCTTGATGAACTTCATTGGGTCCGGTAACATGAAAATGCGAGAAATTGATTTGTTTAGGACGCGGTAGATAAATTTGCCATATAGCCTGTTTGGATAACCAATTAGCCGCAGTGGCCTTTTTCACTTTTGCGGCGTTAGCGAGTTTATTGATTGCAGCGTTACCCCTCCAGTATCCCCTCGGAGAATAATAAATAGATTCCATATTATTAATTACTAGCGCCCATCATCAATTTGCCTTTCATAGCTGATTTTACCAACCACGAAGCCAATTTTTCTTTGAAAGATTTATCAGGAATAGCATTTAACGCATGAATTAATTTCACATCCGCGAGATGTCTATGTTGCAGATTGCTGCTTTTATATGCAACATCATGAGCATGACACGCCTTATCAATAGCGTTTATCGGAAACTCGCCGGGTCGGGGCTGATTTTGATCATCAAGTCTGATATCTAATCGTGTTCCGGGGCCACAATAGCTATATCCTGGAAGGTGCTTTTCTCCTGGATACTTTGCCTACGGCGTTCCAGGGAGTTTTACTAACTTGGCTGCGATATCACCTCCTCGTTTTTTTTAAAAACATCTCCGGATTTCATAGAAACAAATCTAAACTTTTTATACCACATGTTGCACATCTACCAGTAAGTGCTGATCTGTTATTTTTAATTGTAATCATCGTCACATCATTTATGTTAGTACGCGTTTTACACTTCACACAATATAGATAGATAATTTATGTACAGAGATATGAATATAATTGATTTTTCAGCGACTAAAACAAGATAACCAGTTAAGCATCATGCAGCACTACCAAACTCTATCCGCGCAATTATAATCGGGCCATCTGGATCCGGCAAGACGCAATTGTTGCTCAGTTTAATAATAAGATGGATGAAGTAGAATAAGTTGTATTTAGTTGCTCCTAGCGTAGATGATCAACGATGCTATGAAGTGTTAAAGGATTTTAACGATAATGCATCAGAAATTAAGGGTGAGAACGTCATTGAATTTATAACTGATATTGACGAGGCACCATTCGTGGATGATCTTGATGGGAGCATTAACAATTTAGTCGTATACGACGATGTGATGTTAGTCAATCAAAAAAAACCAGCTAGAATATTTTCCCGAGGCAGGCATAAAAACACCGACGTGATATATGTCACTCAACGCTACACTACCAAAAGTGATCAGAGATAACTGTAATATTCTTGCTGTGTTTAACGGCGTTGATACACATACGTTACGAAATATTTGGCAGACATGGTGTTCCGATATGGACTTCAATCAATTAAAAAATTGCTTTAGTCATGCTCAGTCAACCCCGCATGGATTTATAACAATAAATTTACATGATCCTCGAACACGATATCGTATCGGACTTGATCAAATATTCGGTTAACCCATAGCAGCAGGGGGGGGGGCGATGACATCACGACGAGACCGTATTTTGACTAAACGATGAAAACGGTCTTGGAGTATGATTTGCGAAAAACTTATGTTTCGAGCAAGTAATCTTTTTTTTGGTTGAAAAAGAAGGATTCGAATTAATTCTCTCGAGATGTTTGTTAGATTTAGAGCAAATGATGTCTGGAGCAAATGTCCGATTCGCCCCCCCCCCCCCTGCTGCTCTGTATAATCATACTTAGAAGTGTACATGATTCCAATTATCATCACTGTATAATCATACTTAGAAGTGTACATGATTCCAATTATCATCACTGTATAATCATACTTAGAAGTGTACATGATTCCAATTATCATCACTGTATAATCATACTTACATGTGTACATAATTTAAATTACATCACTGTATAATCATACTTACATGTGTACATAATTTAAATTACATCACTGTATAATCATACTTACATGTGTACACGATTCCAATTATCATCACTGTATAATCATACTTACAAGTGTACATAATTTAAATTACATCACTGTATAATCATACTTAGAAGTGTGTATGATTCCAATTATCATCACTGTATAATCATACTTACGTGTACATGATTCCAATTATCATCACTGTATAATCATACTTACATGTGTACATGATTCCAATTATCATCACTGTATAATCATACTTACATGTGTACATGATTCCAATTATCATCACTGTATAATCATACTTACATGTGTACATGATTCCAATTATCATCACTGTATAATCATACTTACATGTGTACATGATTCCAATTATCATCACTGTATAATCATACTTACATGTGTACATGATTCCAATTATCTTCACTGTATAATCATATTTAGAAAATACTCCATCGTTTGATTGGCGTATGTTAGGGAACAGTACGAGGCATTTGTCTCATCGGATAGTGAACAATGTGGAATAATTACAATGTGATCCACATTTAGTAGTAAACAGTGCGGCATCATTTGGCGTGACGTTAAGTCATTTTAAGACTGTCGCCTCCTTTTGGAAGGAAGATATTTCCCCAGTTCACTAATAAAATGACATTTTCTAAAGATCTTCAACTGAATATTCACAGCTGCAATATGGCAGTAAAATCTGAATAAATGTCAAAACATGTATGTGATAGAGTAGACTTAAATAACGGACATTTGAACTTTGCAAACTGTTGCCTTCCTTTTACTTTCATGAATGATGTGCTCGATCTTTGAAAACTAATATTTAAATAAAAGGTATTTGTGTTCATGTATGACAAAGTTTTATTAACATGCTATCATGCTAAAATCTTTATCCGAACTTTTCCCGATCTACCAATATTTAAATTGTTTCAGTGGACGCGCATACTCACGCTATACATCAGCAAACATTACGCAACATGGTTTATTGTTATGAGTTAGTACCATATGAAACTGCAATACTGTAAACAATACTTATTTATATCATACGTGCAACATCAACCCTAAAAGGTAAACACTGAAATGTGTATTACTGTACATCATATTTGGAATATTTCGTAATAAATCAAGTATAAAAGGACTCAATATTGGAACAGAAAGGTGTACTATTTTCAGGGCTGCTAGCTTGTTTCTTTGCTTTTCCATTTTTTTGATAATTGCGAGGCCGTTTAGCTCCATCCATTCCAATATGGATGGAGATAAATGCACACACAATTTTAGTGCAAAAGCGACGAATATTCTAAGTTAACTATATTTGATGAATTTCTCTTCCTATGTGTTAAATTTAAAACCTTCAAGACAAGTCGTGAAAAATTCCGCCATAATGTATCACTGAGCATCTATCTATCTATCTATCTATCTATCTATCTATCTATCTATCTATCTATCTATCTATCTATCTATCTATCTATCTATCTATCTATCTATCCATCCATCCATCCATCCATCCAGCCAGCCAGCCAGCCAGCCAGCCATCCATCCATCCAGCCAGCCATCCATCCATCTATCCATCCTTCTATGTGTATGTGTGTGTGTGTGTGTGTGTGTGTGTGTGTGTGTGTGTGTGTGTGAGAATAATTTGTAGTTAAATCGACTACTAAAAAGATCCGCGTAATTTTAGAAAATGATATTTTTATAATGTTATCTTCATGCACCCTCTTTTTACCTAGGTTGTCTCTCAACAGCCAAATAAATGTTATCTTTAACATATGTTAATGCCATTAAAAAAACTGCAACACAGCTGCAGTTGTGCAACACGTTTCTGACGTGGGTACAGCCCCACCCCCATCAAAAGCACTTATTATATTAGTGTTGAGAGAGAAAGAGAGTTAAAGGAAAGTGAGAGAAAGAGGGGTAAAATAAGTTAGGAGGCGAATATTAGTAAATAAAATAAATGAAAATGCGTCATACAGATTTAATATTTGCATAGTTATTACAAGGAATCACATACATAAGAAGAAAATTAGAAACATTATCTTGTTTCCATGACAAACTTTTGAACAAATTACACATCAAACACTTTAGATTACATATTGATTAGATAAACCTTGAAGTTGCACTTCAGTTATAGCAGTCAATAGTTGTTGATTAAGCATCTATTGTTGACTTTACACAAGTGATACACTCTAAAACTAATAAGATACAGTTTAAAGTTCCTATCTGCAATTACAAAATGATATTTTAATTATATGACTAACATGTAGATCATTAGTGAAAGCAATGAACATTAATTCGAATATATCATGCTAGAAAAAACATTTCCCCTCAAGTAATGAATTAAATAGAGGTGGTTCACAAGTTGAACGACGTTACAATTTCAAAATTAATTGTGAAAGCTGTGCATTCCATGAAACATATTCCAGAAAGATAAGGTAAAATTAAGAAATTTCGTCAGTGTTATTTCTCATCTATAATTTGAGATTCAAAACTCATTTATTTGAGTATAACGTCTTAGGTCATCATTTAGTGGTGGCACTAGATACTACATGTTACGGCTATTGGATTTAATTAATTTATTTTTTATTGTTAAATCCAAATTTGTCATTTAGGGTTTAATATTCATTAATTGGGAGATTTTTTTAGAAAATTCAGGCTGACCTAGACTCTAGTTGTAAACAGGCTGACCTTGGCTTATTTACTTCATTATCTGACCTTGCTTTAGATTGATAAACAGGTCTTGAAAACTATTGGTTAATTTCAAGGATAGCTTTTATTTTTAGTTCTTGGGGTGTAGGACATATCTAGAATACGTGACTTGCTGAAGGTAGTGACCTTCCATGAATTTCTAGAAAGATCGCGTGATCACTTGTTTACTTAAGAAAAACGAGTTATATAGACTTGTTTGGGATAGAACAATTCAGTAGAATTTTGGGTTTTAAAATGAACAGTTGTGTATTCATGTTTGAGTTATAATTTTTATTATCTTGTTCTGGACTTTGTGCCAATTCATTGAAGAAAGAGGATTTATTATCTATTTGGAGGAGAAAACATGTGCTCATAATTCATTTGGATGATAAATTAAACAAGAACTGCATCACGTGACATTGTCAGCCATTTTGGATTACATCGTCAAGATTCGAACCTGGAACTATTAGAACATTTATTTATCAGGCAGGACTCTTACAATTCTATTAGTGGATTATTTTTGTGAATTCTATATTGGATTAAGGTTGGATTTGATTCTCTAAAACTGTAAGTTTATTTATTTTATGAAAATAATTGTACTTAATAAATTCATTGTTCAATTTATACAAGCTTGTTAGTTTTCACTCTTTCTGTGTTGCTGCTTATTCGAGCCTAAGCACGTAACACTACAAAATGGGCACTGACAAACTATAATTTTGAAAAGGTACATAATTGTTATGTCTTATATATACTTTTGACAAACAGCTTTCCATCACACGTTTTCAATTAAATTAATTTGGTAATATATTCGGGCTGCCTCTAATTCAAAATTTCTATTTCATTAGATCACCAGTACCATAATCCCGTATATCTGCATATTCTAGACATGGTCGTAAAAATGACACACACTGTTTCAATACACCTATGGAATGTACTATTTCTATTTACGTATTCGTTTATAGCTTTTGCTAGATTTTAGAGATTATATATATATATATATATATATATATATATATATATATATATATATATATATATATATATATATATATATATATATATATATATATAGGCAGTGGGTCTTGGGAAGAGTACTTAGACTTCTAGGAGTTGGACGCCATAATGTCATAATGTTATCATTCACTAGATTTTATGACATCATGGATTAGTCTCGTCAATAAGATACCCCCCCCCCCCCTCATGTTCAGAGCATAAGAAATTATCTGGATCTTTTATGTATACGTGGTTAGTTACTCTAGATATAAGTAAATCTTTGTAATTGTTGCTGGCGTCGTGATTTGTATTGCAAGGAGTGAACTACTAATATTCGGTTCGGATAGACTCAATCGTGAATCACGAATGTGAAAGTAGAAAAAACGATGCAGTGTGAAAGTGTTAGAACTTCGTGTTGTGTACTAATTTTGTTTTCAGCTTATGTGCCTTCGAGTAAAATGAAATGTTTCATTGAGGTCCTTGGAAATAGGGAAAACATGGATTGTCAAGGCCAGACTCACGCAAAAATTTGATGCCCATTGCTTGGCACCTTTATTTTTTATATAATGTCTTTATGGTACATTTAAACCTAAATAAGTTTCTCCTTTTTCAGAATTGCAAATATCATTTCAAAATCATGACCAGTTTATATTAGTACTAAAATGTATTTAAATGTTTATGACGCGTTTCGTTTCCGAGTATGGAGAAATAAATCGTTCATTAGACTAATGCATACTTTTCGACGAATCCTTATTCATTAACGAAATCGTTGATTCCGTCAAAGCAGAACAAACACATCGTTTAGTGTATAGAACAATGTTTAAACTGGCTTAAGTTCTAAAAGACATGAATTTAACTGCTCAGACTGCTTTCCCTCATACAGGTAGCGTAAAATTGATTTTAAGGTGGATGTCTATTTGCACAGGTTTATAGTGTGTACTAAATACCACCTTACCCAAACAGGTGGAAAGCCTCAGAGATTTTGCTAAAGATCAAGGGCATATTTTCATTATTATTAAGAACTTTTCAAGCCTGAGTATCAATACCAATGCTGTATTCAGTAGCATATTGGTACGTTCGGAATCTCTAATGAAATTTGTTCAGTGATTCCTTTAGATAAAGGTAATGAGTACAAACCGCAATTGATGTTCCATTAGGGCATAGATGATTAATTACCACGTCTTCATCAATCGTTCCTCTTTTCAGAGATAAGGATGCAAAGTGATAACATGGAGTACGGACGTTTCATATTTGTCCAGAAAATTTTCTTCATTGAAAATAATGCACTGATTGTAATGGTCTTTGATAAAATAATCCCGTTTTAACTTGAAAAGAATCTGCAAGAGATTTTTAGGACTATATAATTGGGTTCTGCATGAGGAACTTACATTGCAGATATTGAAGCTGTGAAGCTGTGTGATATCCGTCCTAACATTTGGAAAGGTTACAACTAACACAATTAAGTTTAGTACTTGTCTTTATTTTTCCTAACGTGACCCAATAATAAAGTAAGATTCACCAAACGATATAGCGTTATGATGGTAATTGTGTTGCAAGTTTTGAAATGTGTTGATGTCATATGTAACATGATGTTGTGTTCAAATTAAACAGTTTAGCTACAATTGGGATCCTAAATCAATTTAAAAAGGTACTTTTTATTTATACTTCTAAATTGGATTAATTAAAGACAAAATGACTCAATGACTGGCTCAGACACAGTATGTATTCCTGAATATGATATCAAACTACTGACATTGGATGACAGATCTTAGAGAAATATCTATCTAGTGTTTCTTTGAAGAAAATACGTAAAATAACAATATAATCAATTGTTATTGGCATGAGGTCATATTTTATTTTAAGTGGAAACAAATCAGTCGGGGCTTATTCATTTCAGAGTAATACACGGACGTTTTCTGAAGAAAAAACACATCATTATTTATGACTCATATTTAAAACATAGCTGATGGAATTAAACTAATGAAATTTCTTTGGGTAAATACAAGTTCACATTTCTCTCACTGTTTGCTGAACATTAATCAGATGTAGATAAAAGGCTTAGATACTGATTAATTAAACACATACAGTGCTGCAGTTAGTTCGGTCATAACATATGAATGTTGTTTGGTGCTTTTAGGCGTACGTATTGAACATTTACTTATTTATATATTTAGGCATTTCAAAATATTGTTTTTAAACATTATGCGACTTTCGTCTTTTAGGAAAAGAAAGCCGTTAAAGTAAATGTTTTGGTATAACTCCTTTTATATTTAAACGAACCTAGTAATTTGATTGTAAATGTTACGTTGTAAGCACGTTCTACTCTCCCTCATGGTTGTTTAACGTAGATACAAGATAAATTCACTTTGTAACAAGAGCACCATTATGGCTTTCACTCAACACTTTTACGGTTGTTTATTTTTAAGATGTCGTTTGCAATTGGCAGCGACATATTCAAATAGAACTTTCGATTTAGAAAGTTTATTTCATCTTTATCTGTAAGCAATAAATAGTTATACTTTGAACCATATGAATGGATACTCTCGTAATAATAATAATAATAATAATAATAATAAGGACTTTTTGTTTTGCCCTAATCTTTAGAAGCTATAAGCGTTTTACAACCTCTATAATGATATGACTACAAAAAAAAAAAAAAAAAAAACAACAAACAAAAAAAAAACACCATGAAGTTTGGAAAACATAACAAATGCGGCAAAAAGGTGAGTTTTAAGAGCACTCTTGAAAGGGATAACTGTATCTTATTGTCTAATTTCAATGGGCAATTCATTCCACATTGTTGGGCACTGGTATGCAAAAGAACGTTGTCCATATGACTTCGTTTTCATAGTGGGAATAATGAGTATACGATTGTCAGAAGAGGAGCGCAAGTATCTTGCTGGTGTGTACACATGAGTGAAACCGGATAGGTATGTTGGATTGTAGTCCGTCCGTGAAACGTAGCACAGAGAACACACTTTGTGTTTGATTCTGGATCGAATGGGTAGCCAGTGTAGGGTATAGAGCAGTGGGGAGGAGTGCTCTGATCGTGGTACTCTAAAGATGATCAGAGCAGCTGTGTTTTGAACCTTTTAAAGTTTCTGGAGTATATAGTGTGTCTAACCAGTCAGAGTGAGTGAGAGAGAGAGAGAGAGAGAGAGAGAGAGAGAGAGAGAGAGAGAGAGAGAGAGAGAGAGAGAGAGAGAGAGAGAGAGTTAGTGAAGGCAATATTGGGTCTAAGCACTTTAGCAGCAGTGATGATGGAATTGGATCAAGTTCGCATTATCACTCTTCATCACGATGTTTTGAACTAAATATGTAGAGACAGGTTCAAATACTCCTAAGGGTTCTCGCTAAAATTCTGTATCGTAACTGTATGGTGACGAGTCATTTGAAATTGTGTAGTCAAGCACATTTCTAATGTTTTGTACGTTGTCACGGAAGAAATTTGCAACTGGCAAACATTTGTTCCTTGCCATTAATTGTTTTATCTTGAAGTGCTATTTGCAACTGGAACACTCCGTGATCTTAGTATTGTAGGGGGATAGTTTGGCTAAATGAACTATGTTTGTGACGTTCTTCTTAAAGGGTTCATATATTTGTTTATGAATAGGGAGTCTGGTGGAAAACCAAAGCCTATCTGCTTTACGGCGATGTTTTTAGCATGTCGAAGCTTGTCCCTAACACTGCTATACCATGGAGAACATTTCTTGTAATTGATACTTTGCACTTGGTGACTGGGGCATGTTTTTCAAGCAATGAACGCTAGCAGTTATCCAGTTGTTCTGCTGTAGAAGGGAAGCAAAATATTAGGTTTTCTTGAATTTCATGCATTAGTTTGGTTCTATTTATCATACGGAGGTTTTTCTTAGTAGCAAATAAAGGTGGAAAGTTAGGGACTGATACGCCAAGATGTCATATAATGCAGAGGTGATCTGATGCGAGGTCATGGGATACAATGGTGGATTGCAGAATATTATCATCAGGTCTATGAAGAATCAAGTCTAAAATGTGACTCAGTTTATGGGTGGTTTGGGTAACTGACTGTTTAAGGTTGAAAACATGAATGGAATCTTGGAGTTTTGACATGTATGTTTCCAGGACAGTCAAAATGAAAGTTGAAATCTCCAAGAATAATTAGGTTGCATTTTGTTGAGTAAGGGACAATAGTAAGTATATGTCGTTGTTTTCTTATGCATACATAATCAGCCTGACATGCGATATTTAGCAGTTGCAATAATTAGGAATATGTGCGGTGTGGTAAATTTTAAATAACAAATTAACAGGAGAAAACCTGTGATCAAATAAAAATATACTTATCAAAGCGATGACTGAAAGTAAATTACTACGAATCTACGATTATAAACTAAGTAAAAGAACACATCTAAGCAAACAAGTTGTGTTAAACCTAATAAAAAATGTTAATTATCAAGAAACGTTAAGAAGAATTAACAGCATTATACATTTAATACAAAATTATTTTTGAAAGTTTCATTCAAGTACCATTGAATCGAATGATACGAATACAATTCATATCCACGGATGTACCGGTCTAACAATAGTTCTGATGTATCAAAATGACATTGTGTAGAGCTCCTTTGAAGAACTTCACAGTAGTTGCAGTACTGGTTGTAGCCCAAGTAGCATATTGTAATTACCCTGAATAGCCTTAACAAGTGCATCCTTCACAATCCATGCTGTCTCAATACTTTATTCCAGTTTACATAGTTGTTGCCTACTCGGGCGTTAAAATCGCTGTTAGTCAAAGTGGGGGCATACAAACTGATCATGGTGATATACCGTGACTTAAAGAGTTTCATCAAGCATTCGTTGACAGGCGTAGAAACAACTGGGAATTGATATTAAAAAAAAGCAGTACGAATGGCAAAACCAATCTCCGTGAAATCTGTGTTCATCTTCTGTTTTCTGATTCCAGATAAAGGCGCTGTCAGATCCTAAGTCGGCTAGCCGTGTGTAGCTAAGAGCAGTAATGTCAATCTTGTATCGGTCCAGTTCTCTGACCATGAGGGCAGGTCTTCTCTGAGGCCTGGGTTATCTTCTTTGTCTATGAGCGTGCAACGTTTCATGTACGTAAAATGAGATTGGCTTGTTTATAGTTATGGTGTCGACCGCATTAAGGTTTAGCCTGCCAGTTAGATTAAAGGAGTGGCGATTTTTGGGACAATTAGTCCCTTCCATTACTAAGGTGAGGAGTGCTGACCTAAACAGGGCTGCTCAGTCGTCTGGGATGCTGCCGGACGTCTTTGCTGTCCTGGTTCACAGAAAAACAACCACTCTATGTAGGCCTGGAACTACGATTGCCAGTAGTAAACTCTATTTATCGCGTCGTCCCTCTCCCATTGCCGTTGGACTTGGAAGATGCGCAGAGTAGAAAGAAAGGGGACGCAGGGATCTGAGTTAAGAGTGTTTAACAAGATAAACCTACGCGTGATTGTATTATGGTGAAGAAGCTGTTGCACTGAAGCAACCTCACCCTCTCGGCCGCGAATGCTACCATTATCAGCGATTAGTATGTGCCAATATCCCTTGGTAAGGTCTAATTTGGAATTGTATTTATGACCTGCCAACTACGAAAATAAATGGTCCATGCCTGGCAATGATTCTGCGTCTAACACGAATATTTTGTTTATTTGCTGAAATCGGTTCGTCTCGTCTATCGTTTTGACTAAACGGTACTCTAGTTACTCTTCCCTAAGAGATCGTCTTCTGGCAAACATCGCACGAGCAATAGAACCGCGTTACAACTCTATTAGCAATAGGCCAATAGAATTATCTTAATACCTTAACCGTTGTTTTGTTTTTCAATACTCAAATGGCCTCCCGTACTCGACTTAGGTGACATCTTTAGTACGTGTGACCTAAAGTTCTGGGGAACAACTAGCTGCAAGAACTTCCTACCATTAGGCGTAGTAAACTCAGTATACATGAAACAGCTTCGAAATAGAACTTTAGAGAAATTCCCATTCTTACACTTCCTCGCGACACCCGATTATGCTTTCTATGCGGTTTCAGATAGAGACGAGTCAAGTTCCTGCTCATTCATAAATTCTTCGCAGAGATTCAGTACAGGCTTCCGGTACTTTTAATTTACGTAACGGTTTGTTATCTTCCTTTACCTGAGCCCTAGTTTGCACTGCTTGGATGATCGGGAATCTGAAGTCAGACATGGTTGTTGAGTCTAGATCCCTGTACCATCGTAAGTGTAAGTTCATAGATCAGATTGGCTATGCACAAAGTTTCCACGGTTCTGGTCAAGAAAGGTGTTTCGATAACTATCATTGCGACAGGAACATGGTCGATTGTTTGGTCTAGCAGCATACATGGCGATTGAAACCGCAGCAATTGATCATCGCGGACTAGACTATATTTCACGACTACAGTAGTGCATCCTGTGTCTCGTAAAACAGCCACTTCCTGTCCGCTGACAGTGCCATTTGCCGTCCGTACCTGTTCCTCGGGGAAACTCCACGCGCCTATTGATTGGATTGCATCGATAAATTTATAGTCTGTGGATGTATCACATTAATACGATCCCTAAAAAAATCTTGTCTAAAGTCACAATGATTTCAAATTAACGTTCCAGTCCAAGAATATTATTGGTGAGCATTCTGTATTTCTAGTGAATAATAATTAGAAAAAATAATTCCATCCAAATAAAATACTGAACATGATTCTGTCTCAGATCTTAAACTCAAGAATGTGTAATTTCTCAAGTAAAAAGCATTCAATAAAAAGCTAAGACACACGTAGAACCAAAATAAAGATCAACGTTTATGTCAAGAAAATTCAAGCTATCAGCAAGATAAAATCTATTACACAAATTATAATCAACAAAATAGGAAACAACAAGTAGACCAGGTTTATAATGGGGTATTCCTTATGTTCCAGACTGAGTGACAGATAAACGTGTTACTTACATTGATATTAATCCAAATATTTAATCCATAATTATAGAGAAATATTAACTGTGTATTATTTGTTAACAAAATAACAATTACCGCTCAGGTACATAATGAACTTGATTTTATATAATTCGTAGTGCAAAATACAATTTTACATGACATAATCACGGATATAAACATCAGTACTTTGTTCCTGGTCATTATGTAGTATACATGAATATATAAAAAAAACATACAATTATTTTGTTTGTGTTTTTACGGGTTCTTCCTTTGTGAAACACGTTTGACAGGGTTCATCCTGAACGGGTGTTGTTTCACATGTGTCCAATTTATAATTTCAAGGTCATATAAAATTTTATGTGAACATTTCAGGTCCAGATTAATCATCGGTTCTTAGTTCCGATGATGTGTTACTCCAAAATCAATAGAGTTCGATTGCATTCCATTGCTTAAACCCTAATTGTGTTTGACTAAATTAATCGTATGATTAACCTATCTATATCAACATACTGGTACTTCTTTAAGTTCTTTACATCCCAGGAGTGCTATAATTATAATTGAATTCACTCATTTTCTTCTTAATTGTATGAGGGTCATACTACCTAATCTGATTAAAATTCTAGAGAAAGAATAAGAGTGACAGAGCCCTATTACTAGAGCCAAAATTTATCTCCATTTTAGGTCTGTCGTACCGTAATATCTAATTTTACTTTATGTGCTGGCTGGAAAAATTCCAGACATACAATTTGACCCTTGGTCAGACGAGACATATCTTCGAAAGCCAAATTGACTAAAAACCTTTAACACAGTTTTAGTTATTGTTTTAGCTTTAATGTTCCTCAAAGGAATTGCCTCTGTAAATTTTGGTGATGCACACATTATAGTTAACACGAATTGCTTACCTGACTTGGTCTAATGTACGGGACCAAGACTATCTTCCCCTATTCTGCTAACTGGTCCATCAGATGCAGGAATAGTTTGCAGATGATCCTTATGTATTTTCTGATTAGGTTTTCCTACCATTTGACACGTGTGATAAGATCGGTACTGTATACAGACATTACTTTTAATTTTTCGAAAATAGAATTTATGCAATATTCCTAAATGACCAGCAAAATTGGGTTTCATGGGCCAAACTAAGATTTTGCTGTCTGTACGATTTGAAACTGCAATTAGATAGTTGACCATCCGTCACTAGCAGCTATTCATATGGTCTCCATTTTCGCATAAGAATCGAAGTTTTGATAAAGTAAAAAGCATGTACTTATGTGGCTTCAGTTTCACTAATGAGTCTTTGCAAAAACAGGAGAATATAATTGTATATAAGCCGTATGGACTAACTCTTTTAGATGCACTCCTTAACCAACTCGTAGTCAGAACTTTGCTGTACTGACTGGGATTCGTAAGGGTTTTAGGCTGTGCCAAAATGTGCACTCTGTTATAATTTAGTCCAATGCTCTCTTGGCCGTTTCAAATTTTAAGCAATATTTTCAGCATGAAATAAAATATTTATCTACTTCTTTTTCTATAAAAGGGGATACTAATCTAATGTTCTTAGTAACATCAAAACATGAATTTTTGTGTGAGGTTGGGATTTGTTTTCACTTGCCAGCTCTAATGTTTAAAATCTTTTGTCATTATCTCGGTATATGAATTTGTGTATCTCTTTCCTCTTTCATTACTGCAGCTGCTTCTCCTCTTTCAGTACCTCTAGTTGTCTCTCCCCTTTCTCCAATCGCTGTTTCCTGTCACTTTCCTCCATCATCACTGCTGCTAAAGTGCTTAGACCCAATATTGCCTTCACTCTCTCTCTCTCTCTCTCTCTCTCTCTCTCTCTCTCTCTCTCTCTCTCTCTATCTCTCTGCTGTCACAGAATTATATAAATCCTTGTCTTTATTAAATACATGTACTCGGGTGTGGTTTATATGTACAACGATACCTGATGGTGATATATACACATATATACATATTCAGCAACATAGCTGAATAGTGTTGCTGACCGAGATTGGTGAGCGTTGATTGCTTGATTGACCTACCTGGAATATTGACTGTTTGAGTGCGTTGGTGACGGAGTGTGCAACTTCATATATGTAATCTTTTAGCCGTAGGCTAATTTTTGTGGTTCGTAAAACTCAGTGTGATTTTGGGACTGTAGATATAATTTGAATATCTGTTCCGTTTTGTTAACATAGTTTCACTATTTGAGTGAATACATATTTACTATATAAGCAAAATACTACAATTGTAACTGTTTGAGAGAATTCATCATTTTTTTCATTGTGATATCAATGTGAATTATTCATTCGTTATTGTACTCTGTAATGTCTACTTTTGTATTTTCATTATTCAAGTCCGTGCGTTTGATGTTAATTGATCCAGTATTTGAATCATTTACACGCACATATTAATCTTAATTAATGTGTCATTTAAATCGTTCGTCATTAAACATTGTATTTGTATCACCATTAATTGTGTTATGTTGTAAATCCTAAATCTTGACCGGTTATCTTGTTAAATTGCATCTGTTTTTCTTCATTTGTCTCTGTTCTTTTTTCCACATGCATTGTCCTCCTTTTCCTCATTCTCAAATTCCTTGTTTTTCTTCTTTCTGTGACTGCATTTGTTTCTCGTAATTCTTTTTCTGAAGCCCAATCATTCTTAACTCAAATTTCATCTTGTGTTTAAATTGTAATTCCTTACTTTCATTTTAGAGTCTGATAAGACTTATTTAACAAATCCAAAATACTTTTAGCGAGATCATTCTTTTCTACCAAATATGGAAACCAAAATATTTGTATTTCGTGCTTCGATAAAGATTATATTTTCTGGCAATCCAAAGCAAATTCAATCATTTTCAAGGAGCTTAAATCTTCTTGGGCATGCCTTGAAATACAAGATCTCCACTTTAGATGATATTATAAAAGCTATTTGTTTTCACAAATAATTTGTAAAGTGTGAAATAATAATTTTGACTTAGAAAATCCCAAAACGAGGTTAATAAAAATTTCAAAAACAAAGTATTTTGAAATATTTTAAAAACATCCTATGGAGAGATCCCAGTTTTCTGTTACAAGCCTATGCTCTTACATTTAGTAACAGAGTGAAAAACAACAAGCGTTTCTAAACTGTAACAAATAATTTATTTCCCTAGACAGAACTATAAACTGTCACACTGCCGACATCGTAGCGATATGACTGAAACATTCTTAAAGCTATGTTAACAATTTAAATCACACACACACACACACACACACACACACACACACACACACACACATTTCCTTAGAATACAAAGTGAAAATGAGAACAAGAGAACTTTCGGTATTGCGAATTATTTCCCAAAATAATCCAAGATTTACAGACACAAGTCTTAATTTATTTAAAGTCTTAAGCAAAATTCAGAAACGTTTCAGAATAATTAAAGTGAAGGCGATGATGTATCCTGTAGCATATAAAGTGTTGAAGTGTCACCAGGTTGTTGTCGATATAATTCCAGGTTGGAATTGACAATACATTCTAGTGAAAATCTCTATCCAAGAAGTTTCTGAACAATTTTGTATTCCTAGAGAAAATAATCGCATTAATACAATAATTTGAAGAAATAAAATTCAGCCCAAAATTACTGGTCACAGCTTATAATACAACTTGATCATGGTAAAATTTAAAGTACGAATGAAATAAAACTCAGCTACAAGATTATATATTTCTCTACTTGACCTCGGGTCACAATTAACATTTTTTGTTGCTTTGAAACAAAGATTAATTAACGGAAAGAACCTTCTAGAATGCTTCAAATATTTACAAACTGAAAACCATAACTTGGATTACAGTTAGGAAATTCCAAGACCCAAAATAAACATATTTACTTCTATTAATAATGATCCTGATATTAAGCCCATTTACAGAGTTAATCATCTAGCTTTCAATTAAATTACATCGAACAGAATACAAAAATTGAACAGGCCAAGCAGAAATAAACTCATGTTTGGTCAAGGTCGAGTCCAATATTCAATACTACATGAATATCATGCGATTTAAAAAACAAACAAAATTATACAATAAGCAATATATATATATATATATATATATATATATATATATATATATATATATATATATATATATATATATATGTCTATATAGATATATATATAGAGAGAGATATCTATATATGTATATATATCTATATATATATATATCTATATATATATATCTATATATATATATATCTATATCTATATCTATATATATATATATATATATATATATATATATATATATATATATATATATATATATATATATGGTTTTCTAATTATCTCAGATGGAGCAAAGCTAAGTCTTTCAATTAGTACGCCATGTCCATTAAAGGCAATACTATGCAATGAAATATTAAAAGGAGAATATGCCCGACCTGAAATCTTCATCATTGATTTTTGCATGATTTACAAGCTTGTACTGTCATTATTTGCCTCAAAGAACATGCACGCAAGTAATCAAAAATGTTTTTCATCACACTGATAACGGTTTAATGATTTTGTATTGATTTCAGGTTAAGAAATAGATTATTGAACGAATTACCTGGACAATTTTGTTTACGACATAGTATGACAGAAAATAGACGGATGTAAGGAATATACTTTCAGTGATTTTTTTCTTTTTTCTGTGGTGTTTGCAATGTTGAATGTCACGAATGAAATCGATTTTTTTAATTTTTGGATTTATTTGGGAAAAAAAATGATACACTACTTAACATATATGCTATACTCTTCATGAATGTGATTTCAAAAGAATTATCTTAATTTATAAAATGTTATTATATCAGCGTGCAAGTTTGTTTTCTTATACTTAATTGCCGTCATTGCATTTCACAGGAGTTTAAATAGTAAAATCAAAGAATAAAGGACACGTAATCATATTGAGCATTTATACTCAATGCAAATATATTTACCAGACAAACTATGTTTTAAAAATATAGATCACATAGTTTAATCACGTTTCTGTCAATTTACAGTTGTGGTGCAATCCAAAATGTGATGTGATCCAATCTCTGCTGTAAAAGTGCATGCTCTCTTGGAAAGAAGACAATAACTTTACTGAGCGTTCACAGACACAGGAATTCGACGAATTTGAATGAATGCTAATCAAGAATAATCCAAGAAAAGATGAAATCTGACTGATACAAATCAAGTACAATTGAATTGTGCACCAATGATAATAGCAACCTATTCAATCAAATATTATGAGGTTAATTCTTTTTAAGGAATATTCGTTTAAAAGTTTTAATGACTCTGTAGATCATTTTTTATACGAATAATTAATTTCACTTAATACAGCAAGACACGCTTGCCCAATACTGCTTCATTGTTTGTATTGTTGGTCACAATTATATGATTTTGATCTGATATGTACTGTTCAAATAAATTCGCACGGAATGTGTATAAAACCTTCGTTTATTTTGTTTTATTTTGCAGACTATATAAAAACAAATTTATTTGATAGAATACAAAGTATGTCCAATGCAATCAATACAAATATCGATTGAGATCTCAACACAAATATCAAAATTTGCCAAATATTGAGGCAGACAATATTGTCTATAGAAAACTTAGACGAAGAACAAATTTTGCGAAAAAACAGTACATATTTTTGGGACATACTGAATATTCATTATAAACGTTATTGTTGCTTCAATATTTGTCTATTGAAGCATAGTGTCTTTGTCCGATTGGATGATCATCAGCTATTTTGAAACACAATAGCCCTCAATATTGTGAATGTGTTGTCAAGCATTGTTTATTCTCAACCTTCTGCCATTGGATGAAAGGTGTTGTTTTCTTATATCATAAATGTTTGTTTTGTTCTTTGCTTTTTTGTTACGTATGAGCTATATTTGCAATTTCAAAGCCACTTAATAGCATAACGTTCCAGCAAGAGTTCTTGAGCAGTTGATATGAATAAGGGTTGCCTACGCATTTTTGTTTACTTTAAATGTAAGACTGATGTTTTCATTTTACAATCTAATTAGGAAAGCACGAAGACTGTATTAGGGGGTGAGAACGTTTACATTGTTCTAAACCAACAACTTAGAGCAATTTAGTGTATGTTCAATTGAGAATCAAAACTTTAAGGTTTACTCTTATTTAGAAAAGTAAAATCAAATTGCTATACTTTTCAGGAATAGAAAACGTAACTTAAAGATATTAGTATTTTATCAAAATCAGTAATTAAAAGTATAAGCGTTTTCTTAGTGTGCAATGTATAATAATGAAGCTATGCATGCAAAATAAGATAGCGTCCTCTCGTTCATTTCTTTTAAAGGTGGACCGATAACGTATGTTTCTATTTCTTCTTCACATTGTTTGATCCTTTAAGAATGAAATTCCACGTCTAGGTCATTAACTGCAAACAAACGAGTATTCCATATCTGCAAATATAAGTCGTTAATTGAAAAACTGAACTAAGAGAAACGCCAGTGTCAGTGTTAGGTTGGGAACAATGTACGCTTGCTTGCAATCTATTGAACCATAATCGATAGTTAACCATAATCGATATTGAGCCATAATCGATATTAATTGATATGTTCTTGTCATAATGAAAACAAAAGATCGTTAGTTTCATTGATCGTAACAGTGGAAACTGTTTAAATGCCACTGAGAGAAAGGTAAACATTTGAAGACGTCTCTTTAAAGAAAATCATGAGCTGAACGTTTACATTCTCAGTAGCGTTGATCATCCTGGTTTATTAAAAGCAAAATACAAGGACACTGATTTCTAAATTTTTTGCACAATTGTCGATAAGAAAGTGAAGTGTTCACGTATATTGGATACTACCGTATACCAATATGCTTTGATAAAGCACAAAAGATGCTAACACTTACTAGTGAAGACGAAGTAATCCTGATCCTGGTGCATTGTGGATTGCATTTTTATTAAAATTAACATTTTTCGGAGTGTGGTAGCCGGGAATTGTACTGGTTTGTACATTTGCATAAGTAAAGTAACTCTGAATTTCGAATTCTCACATGTAAATAATTAGAATACTTTTTTGATTCGGAATTGCAATGAAACAGACCTCTTTCTTATGAACAACATTAAAAAATTTCAAAATCTAAAAATATCACTAATAGTACCTCAGTTTGCTTCGAAATGAATTAGACGACTATGGTAACAATACAGAAACAATTTATTTCGACTATCTTTAGTGTTAGCATGTGATATAGTTAAGCAACACGTGATCACAAATCGTTGTAAGAATAAAAGGATAGAAGAGGCGTAGACATTTATCCTTCATTGGCCAGATAAAATGCCGTTGAGAGTGTTGGGTTTGGTGTCAATGGATTTTCTATTTCACGAGTCAGTGTACTGTTTGGGATATGACAGGCCACGCACAACCTGACTAAACGCGTCTTTAAACAGAATATTATTTACTTCACTCAATGTTCAGTGCCTAGTCATCAGTTCTAGAATATCTGGCAATGCATTGGCACGAATGTTATCAGAATATTATCAACGAGATCAAGTGCTTTAAAAACAATCCGACAACTCTGTTCGGAGGTAATCGCATGCAACCGTAGAACCCATAGAGTTCTATTTATTTGCAACACGGCTGTCTGGTTTTCATTCAGCTGGGTTCTATCAATTGGGGTTTGTGTGGATATCGCATTTTTTATAATTCGTTACCTTTTTGCATAGAATACATATATATATCTGATAGATGTTTGCGATGTACAAAGCTGTGTGAGATGCGACCGACGGACATAATGGATGATTTCTGAGAAAATGTTTACAATATAGTGATGGAATTTATTGACATAACATAGTTTTGAGTTTTTGGCATCATTAACTGAATTAAAAATTAAAGAAAATAAAATGACTAAGAGAGAAGACGAGTCATTCAACGTATGAAACAATTTAAGTGTAAAAGACGCGTACCTTCAAAATGACATCAACATCTCTATACTTCAATATTTCCAATGATTCTGAATACACTGACAGTAATAGTGACCATGCATACCTGAGGCACGAGTTCTTAAATTCGCATCCGAACATCGTTGTTCCAAGCATTATAATCCTGGCTATAGCATCCGTTGTTGGGACGGCCGGGAATATCTTAATTCTTCTGGCAGTAGCAATGACCAAGACGCTTAGGGATGTTGAATCCATTTTCATTGTGAATTTGGCCTGTTCAGATCTTTATGTCACCCTCATTGCGGATCCTATGAACATCGTTGGTAAGTCTTTTTTTTCTTTCTTCTCGAACTAAATATTGTGAATAAACTAATGAAAGGTACCTATAAAATATAATAAGTTATATAATTTATCATATATTATTGATATAAAACACGTTACACCATTCATCCCAACGTTCAGAAATACTTAGTCTCTAGTCTCATATCAGATATATGCTCAATATTATTGATTTAATGTGAAATTGCCTTATCCGGACAGTTAAAGGTTTAAAACCTGAATATTCAAACTACTCGAGAAAACAAGTACAAATACATTCATACATGCATACAAGTACAAATACATTCATACATGCATACAAGTACAAATACATTCTTACATGCATACAAGTACAAATACATGCATACATGCATATAAGTACAAATACATTCTTACATGCATACAAGTACAAATACATTCTTACATGCATACAAGTACAAATACATTCTTACATGCATACAAGTACAAATACATTCTTACATGCATACAAGTACAAATACATGCATACATGCATACAAGTACAAATGCATGCATACATGCATACAAGTACAAATACATTCATACATGCATACAAGTACAAATGCATGCATACATGCATACAAGTACAAATGCATGCATACATGCATACAAGTACAAATACATGCATACATGCATACAAGTACAAATACATTCTTACATGCATACAAGTACAAATACATTCTTACATGCATACAAGTACAAATACATTCTTACATGCATACAAGTACAAATACATTCTTACATGCATACAAGTACAAATACATTCTTACATGCATACAAGTACAAATACATTCTTACATGCATACAAGTACAAATACATGCATACATGCATACAAGTACAAATACATGCATACATGCATACAAGTACAAATACATTCTTACATGCATACAAGTACAAATACATTCTTACATGCATACAAGTACAAATACATTCTTACATGCATACAAGTACAAATACATTCTTACATGCATACAAGTACAAATACATTCTTACATGCATACAAGTACAAATACATTCTTACATGCATACAAGTACAAATACATTCTTACATGCATACAAGCAGGGGATATCTTATCTGGTATGCTGAAGCGAATGCACTAAATTTGAATAAGTTGTTTTTAACACACAAGACAAGGGCTAAGTTGAGTGGATGGGCAAGACAGGAGTCTTTAATATGAATATTTCCGCTAGAGTTTTGCTCTTGTATTGACATTTTGGTACACGTGAGTCATCATCCGTTAATGTCAGATGGTAATATGTACGTTTTCTGACTGTTACATCACCTTAACAGAAGCTACTACAATTTGCATAAAATTATGTTTATGAACATTTTTCACATAGTGATCGTGACCAATATATTAGTTAGTATGTGTGTGAGTGTGACAGGATAGTAATGTGAAAATTAAAGAGATATAATTGTAGCTACACCTGGAGCGAATATTAATTCCTGATGGTCATATATCCTTATCCTGTCCACACACCCGTCGGTAATATTATTATTTCTCGCTTACAACTTGCATTTTCAAGCAAAGCATTGGAAAACATTCAGACTGGGAATATAATATGGACAGTACAATATGTGTATCAAGGAACGACGTCATAGTTAGCGTGTGAACTTACATGGAGAGAGGGGTAAAATTCAGGATAATTCTGTCATTGGGAAAATAAAATCTTTAGTAAACAAGCATCTTCAAAGCCAATTAAATATATCTAATAATGTATTACATTTTCATATCTATTGCCATCTTTAATGCTAGGTATTTTCAGAAAGATGATGTCATTGCATAATGTCGGTTAGATAGGATTCATAGCTAGATAGGTGTCATTTATTTGAACTGTAGCAATCATGAAATCGTTTAAATTAGATACTAATTTAGTCATGGTAAGACGAGAGAATAAATCTTTGATATTCTTTTTAATTGGATTATGCTGACTACTAGGCTAAAGCCACGGGAAAAACACACCGCACCTTAACTGAACGTAATTGCTACGCAAATACTGCGTAACACATGATCTTATCGTAGTGACAATTCAGGTTGGGGACCTATCTAAATTCTCACGATAAAAACGAATCCTGATCAACAAAACTTTGTTTCTGTGTTATTTCAGATGAAAAACAAATTTATATCCGAAAACTCGTACAGTTTGAGAATGAGTTGAAGATTTAAATTCAGTTATCTTCTTTCTCCAGCCCTAGTTGCTGTCAAGAATTAAAAATTGTGCTCTACTCAATTCCACTTGTGCAGATGATAAGTCCGTGAGGAAGTTGCCCTAAATGAGGTGCTATAAAAGCGAATTATATCATAATCTGAGTGACATGCCAAATTTTCTGACGAGGTTTTCATCTATAGTAAAATATAAACTTACAATTTAAACGAAAATATAAAAATAACTGCGTAATTACATTATAACGACAACTAAATCATTATGTCATCGATATTTAGTCAGCCCGATATTCTAATCTTAAATTAACGCAGTCACTTATTGGAGTGTTTATCCTTAGCAACGAGTGTTGTCTATTTCAGTATGCTCCGTTAAAAACGCATTTCAGATAACCGAATTTCAAATATTCCACTGATATTGCTGTAGAAGAATCATAAGTGGGTGGGTGGAACTGTAACTCTTGTACCTAGGTTGATTAAATAAATTTCAACAGATGTTCATAAACGAGAAGTAAACTCGCTAATTTTTTCTAAGTAATTTGCAAAAATGTACAACCGGGATTTACCGAGTCAGCCACTAGTGATTATCTATAACTCATAAATATTGATATCTCAATCTTCATTTCAACAGTGTTGACAGAAGAAATTATTTCTATATATCCATTACCAGCATGTCCGCGGATAATTTAGTACTGCAAGGTTTATAGCGCTCATAACTCTTGCTTTTTTCTGAGCTGATAGTTAAATTCAGGGAGGTTAAATAATTAAAAGAAACACAGCGGATTTAAACTGAAAAGTGGTTTAAATCCAGGAAATAGAGAATTAGTTATTGCATGGTTCAAGCTCTGAAATCACTGCGGTTATCTGATCATTGACTCGTACAGAGAGAGAGAGAGAGAGAGAGAGAGAGAGAGAGAGAGAGAGAGAGAGAGAGAGAGAGAGAGAGAGAGAGGAGGAGGAGGGGAGGGGAGGGAGGAGGATAGGGTGGTTAAAAAGCGTTTAAGCGACATGATGAATCAGCAGAAGGTAATGAAAGCAATTAAATGTAATTTTGATTAGGATATTTAACGTATCTTTAACAATTTCAGTCATACCGCTACAATGACTGCAGTGTTGCAGTTTATAGTGCTGTCTGGCACTGAGGCATCATGTCGCAGACATGTAGCATGATGTACCACACAGTCACATTATCCTGGTACCAGGTCAACCAATCCTAACACTAACCTCTTAATGTTGAGCGCCAACTGAGGCAGCTGTTAGTACCACTTTTGTAAGTCTTTGGTATGACTCGGCTGCGGATCGAACCCACGAGCTTCCGTTTCCGCAGCGGACTCTCTAACCACTATCCACCAGAGCGGTTCAATTTAATGTAATGCAGTTTGATCAAGCTACTATTATGCTACTATTACTACTACAACAACAACAACTACTACTACTACTACTCTCACTCTCACTCTCTCTCTCTCTCTCTCTCTCTCTCTCTGTACCATGATATGATACAACTGTAATGCTTAACCCACCGGCAGAGACAGGGGATAGGGTCTCTCTCTCTCTCTCTCTCTCTCTCTGTACCCTGATATGATACAATTGTAATGCTTAACCCACCGGCAGAGACAGGGGATAGGGGGTGCATGATGCTTACTATAAGATTGTTTGAAACTCCATCTCTGTTTGTCTCTTATTTAATAATTTGTTAGCTTAACGTAATAAATCTAAGGAGGAAAAGTTTCTGAATTAAATGAGATAAACTGGCATACTGAAAGAGCACCCAACACATACCGAGATAGATATAGAATAGTAGAAAATCATTTAGACATTTTAATGTTTAAAAATGATATGTTTTACAAATATATTATTGGCTAATTCTTTTTCTCAATCACTTCACGTTTCCACCTTTTGTTGTCCCTACGGATACGAGAGATAGTATAACATGTTTAATTCATTACAAAATGGAGATTTGTCTCTTTCTGACTGAATATTTTCATATTTTATTAATGATTAATGGAATCTCATCACTGATCTATAGAATGTAGAAGCAAGAGCTACTGCTGACCCACACTTGATATACCAACATTATATTAAACAAATTAAAGTTTCTAATACCAACATTATAAATTCCTTGCTAGTTTTAATATGTATTTAATATATGTAGGTATATATGTAGAGATCGTATCGCAGTACCTTCTTTACTGGTAATATGGGATAGGCTCGCAATATTCTGTAGGCGAAAGATGGGATCTGCTACATGGGGTGTGAACTGAGTTTTAATTAAAGTCCGTTCGATACAGGTTCTGTTTAAGGTCATATAGCGGAGACTCACAGAACTGAAACAAACCAAGGTAAAGATGTTGGGAAATTCTTAAGATTTTTAAAACAGTCTTATACATTCGTTTCTGTTTGATTTAATAGGAAATAAAAAGCAAGAGAATAGTCATGATTCTTAAAATACCATTCTTTGTTGATTAATCAGAAAGTGTGCTTTCCTGTGTTTTAATGATAATATATACCCCCTATCGGATCTTCATATCGATGACTAATTAGTTTATTGCAAATTAGGGGGCATGTTTTCAAACCATTAACGATCATCTAGTCGATACAGTCATTGATTATTTTAGATAGCACCATTAATAATTATATGACTAAATTGTAAAATATTTCTTTTTGCAGTTGAATATTTTCTGAATTGAACCAGCTGAGACTTATATATGCATGCTAAAATACCGATGCTTTTGCAGCGGCAAAAGGACTGGTATAAATTAAGGCATTGTAATAATTAGTTAGCTAGTTTTTTTATGTCAGTAAGATAGTCAGAAAGTCAATCAGTCAATCAGTTAGTTAATTAATTAAGATTCAAGTATCAATTAATGTGTGTTGCAAATCACGAATCGGAACATCTTTGAACAAGCATTCATCTGTAACAAAATAAGAACCAAACTGGCCGATCGTAACGTACCCTTAATAAATAGTAATTGCTGGCAAAAGTTTAAAAAGTGGTACCCTACACACTTTATGGATTGATGGGCATTTGGTTACCTAGATTAGTTTAATAACTTGGATATATGCATAGTTTGGTAGAGTGATTCATTGGATGACTGATTGCTTGATTGATGTAATCAAACACCGTAAAGTCAGTTATACGGCATATATGTTTTTATTAATGTATATATGAAACGTTTTGCATTGGATCTTATCAGATACCCGTAGCTTGTAAAACTGTCTGCATCAGCGCTTCTGCTTATTTTAAGAGGCGACTAATGGAGGCATTATAGACGTGTCTAGCAGGTTACCATGGCAGATGTCAGGGACCGAAAGGGTGCTGGCTAAACTCCTACCATCGCCTCAGCCTGGGTCTGTTACCGTGATGTGTTCTTTGACAAGCACTTTACAGATTATCTTACATGTATGTTTTTTTTGTCATGCATGTTAATATTTAGCCATTGTGTGCATTCAGGGCAGAAAATTTGCAATTCTTCAGTATCAAGTGTACAGTAGTTAACGTCTACTAGCACAAATGTAACATGCGTGAAAACTCTTCTAGCGAAAGTATAAAATGTATATCAACTCTTCTAGTACACTCACTTTTTGCCGCATTCTATTTTGAGTCAATACTTGTTATGAATAGTAAGGGATAGATTTAATACCGAATATTAAAGTAGCATAGTGTTATCCTCTCGAACGTCTCTTTGATTATTGTCCATATATTTGCCTTTGTTATTTTCAAATTTGATGCATATCAATTTGCACTCATATCTGTATTTACATGTATAACATTTTGACAATATCAAATACATTTAACTGTATATCAGACTGTGCATATGACTTGGAAAAGTGATGGCACTGTTCCAAAAGACTGGTCCATCAGATATGCACAGATCTTCGGTAAAGATGACAACATTTATAACAACGTAAGTCGTGAAAAGTTACGAACACTTATCAAGTCGAATGAGAATAGTAATGGGACCTATCACGTCCTTTGAGAATAGTGTTGGGATCTATTACGTCCAGTGAGATATTTTTTGAGATATATTACGTTCAACGAGAATAGTACTGGAATATATCAAGTCCACTTAGAATAGTAATAACATCTAACAAGTCGAATTATACTGGACTCTATCAAGATCAAGCCAATTTCATCACAAACGTTTCCTCATACTTGGCGTTGGTAATTATAAGATCTTAAAATTACAAACAATAATGTGTATATTTCTGAAGATGCTCTAGATAACCTGGTACCTATAACTTCTAATTAAGCAATTATTGATAATTTTCTTACAAACACTGAGAGTACGAGGTCAGAAAATATATAACATAACACCGTCAATACCAAGATGGACTTCTTTTCTCAGCCCATCGGACATAACTAGTATGCATTAGTGTCTATACGGGTTCAAACTATAGGCTAACTAATTTCGAACTATTACTCGGTTCTGTAATTATACAATACCACTAGAATTTTCATTACCTATAAAACGTACGACGTAGCAGCTGCTTCGATTGTATTAAAACCTTATCTTCCGATAGTCATGCACTGAGACTGCTATATTGTCTTCCCTGAGTCTGACAGTCATGTATCGAGACTGCTATCTTGTCTTTCCATAGTCTGACAGTCATGTATCGAGACTGCTATCTTGTCTTTCCATAGTCTGACAGTCATGTATCGAGACTGCTATCTTGTCTTTCCATAGTCTGACAGTCATGCATCGAGACTGCAAAGTTGTCTTTCCATAGTCGGACAGACTGCAATCTTGTCTTTCCATAGTCTGACAGTCATGTATCAAGACTGCTATCTTGTCTTTCCATAGTCTGACAGTCATGTATCGAGACTGCTATCTTGTCTTTCCATAGTCTGCTAGTCATGCATCTAGAATATTTTCATGTCTTCCCATAACCTGATAGGCATGAATCTAGGCTGTGTTCGAAACTGTTGATCAATACATGTGTGTACTTTGTCCTTGGGTTAAATTACGTTCTTATTTATTTATTCATTTTCAGTGAGGGGTTGATGTGAGATGGATATTATTATTTTCATAATACAGGTGAGAACTAGTGAATGACGATGCTAAACCTGATTCCCGTTTTCAATATACAGCAATAGATAGTGCTAATATATACGAAGACAAAGTTTTGTTTTTGTTTTGTTTTTACATGCAGACCATATTGATGTTAGGTGCTAGAGATAGCACGGAAGCCAAATACAACTGCATGATTTATTTGTCTTGTCTTCTTGCACTTGTCCTTAAAATCACAGAACAGTAAGGGATAGATTTAATACCGAATACTAAAGTAGCATAGTGCGATCAAATTATCCTGATTAATCATAAACAAACAAGTGGTAAACGAAAATGGCTGGTAATGAGAAATTAGAGGAATAGATTTTATCTGAGGAAACGTGCTCCATTGATAATTGTTTTGTCAATTGTTCGTGTCAGAGATGTAGCTCGTATTGCAAATGGTTTGTGACAAATGAAGCTGCTTATATACCCAACAGTGTCATTGGCTTATCACCATCAACCTCTTGATAAGACATGATTGGAACCCGATTGCCAACTCTTCGCAACAAAAGAAGCTTTATATAAGCTTTTCTGCCCAATAAACTCTGTATTTAGAATTGTATTTAACTTTCCTTTACGACATACCCATTTAATATAACATGTTGGATCTGTCGTTAGATACAGATATTCAAGCCGTATATCCGTATCAAACATCCAGATTGGAAATACTTTTGTCTTGTATGACACGTCGACAGTTTTAGATATATTGAAGATTACTTTTAAAAGATCCAATCCATTTTTAATTAAAATTCATGCTGTAAAGCTTAACATGTTTTGAAAGCCTACAATATGCTTAAAGTCATCATTATATAGTTCCCTATGGAAAATTACAGAAGATGTTTTATCTTGACCTTAAACTGCGGGAGTGAGCCTTGATTGATATTATTCTTAAAATAAATAAAACAAAGGAGTAATTGAGTTATAATGCAATAAAATGAATTCAATGTTCAGAATATGGATTCTAGGCTTCGTATGTCCAATCTTTTCACAATTTAAATAGTTGCAATACATTAATTTTAATATACTTGTACATATTCGTCCTCGAATGTCGTAGCGATATGACTGAAAACTTGTTAAAACTACGTTAAAAATCCATATCAAATCACATCACATCTGATAAATTTAGATATAATCAAGTATCTACACCAGCTTCAATGTTGAGGAATTAGTTAACATTTTAACTTAAGAGTTAGGTTTATTATATGAGGGAGGGGGGGCGGGGCATATGTACTATCAGCCAAAATGTTTCAAAAGGTCGCCCTAAGCAAACTGTCTGTTAAATTGTCAATGTTCGTGTTTCACTGAGCAGTGCATTCAGAACAAAGGAATACATAAGATAAAGCGTGCCCAGCAAGTGTTGCCTTTAACATGCACAGATTTAATCATTTATGCTGGTTTTACGTTGAAATAATTTCCTATTGGCTTGAATGAAATTAGTTTTACTTTCTCTTTATTTTTTTAAATTTTATTTTTTATTGGGGTACGTTAATCAAGAAAATAATTAAATGAGCCTTTATGTTCAAAATAGACGGCTTAAAAAACATAAGTTTTGAAAAAAATGACACACACAATTAATAATGAATCGTAATCTTTTTGTGAATATAGATAGCAGATAGAAATGTCTAATATCTTTTTTGAGAGGAAACACTTAAATCGGAAGTTGTTAAACAGGATATATATATATATATATATATATATATATATATATATATATATCTTTGTGTGGTGTGTATTAGAAGTAAGTGTGTAACTAATATATTTCACTAAGCGAGTTAAAATGCAGAGATTGTTCACCCAAAAGATGAAAGATATCAGTTATTCATTTGAAAGATCAAAATATCTCTTTCGATTATACATAAACGAGTTGAGTAGCCAAAGTTAATAACAGATTAAAATAGCAAATGTCTGACGATAATAAAATCTGCTTACCGTTTATGTTGCGCCGTTGTGTATGTTTCATGCATATAATTATATTAGCAGCATTATCTCTTTCCTTGTTCTATGTGAGAAAGCATATACTTTAGTTCAAGCTCTCCCCCCTACCCGAAAAAAAGATGCGGATTGTGCATTAAATCACGGACTAGCACAATAATATCCAGCTATTATATTTTAATAAATTTCGTTTTAGCCGGCAATAACAAACTCTTTAAATTTATGACAAGAAAACGAAGGACATGAAGTGAGAAACAGAACTACAAAGAGAAGCAATAAATGTCAAACGATATAAGAGAGTAATCTTACTCATTTCTTAGTTTGGTTTGAAACGTTTGCTGGCTCATTCATCAACGTGATATCATTTTACTACCAGAAATAAATGATATAATGTCACAGAGAGACGATAAAGTTCAAAATATGTCTCCACAAGGCAATCTTATTCATTTTCTACTAGGGTAGTAAAATTTGGCCTATACTTCCGGCATCTTAATATTATTCACTACTTGACCAAAATTTCAGATAATTCACTTTCTGACAACTGTAATGAGACTAGACGAGAAATCGATACAAAATCAACGTATAAATCTTCTGTACACGAAAGAGCAAGCATTACATATCATGACATTATTTTGAGAGTCTCGAATGAGAGATGCTGATAAATTTGCAAAAATGTGGGCAAAAGCCAAATTAAAACGAGATTCAAGATGTATTTATAATCTTCGGGCAGACGTGATAACATGCTAATTAGTTAAGATGATTGCAATTAGTTTGTTTAGTGCGCGAGCGTAAACAAACCAGCAAAAACGTCAGTATGGCACAAGCAAATGTACACATGCCACCCATTAGAGCCTCCATGGTTCTCAAATCTTAAGTGTAAATCATGTGTTTTGAGTGCGCCGTCGTACAACCAGCCAATTTTCAATACGTAAAAGGTATATTAGGCCTAATGAAAATAAAACACAATCAAATAAAAACAGTGTGCGTTTACAACCTCTTAAAAACGAGTCTCGTTTTCACACTATCTGCATTAATAAGTGTAATCAAGGCTATTTTAGTTCACAGCGCATGGGTTTCCAGATAAAGAAGAGAGAAAATAAGCAATCTGATACGGTGGGTCAGGGTGAATATATATGGTAAGAAACTATGCTAGAACTAGCATTTGTTACCGAATGAAAATTAAAATCATTTTCTTTATTCAATTATCAGCAGTATTGAAAATACTCGGATTTATTAAATTAGTGTTTTCTGATGACTCTAGACAATACATGTTAGTTTCCTGTGGAATCATCAGCAAAGAGCTGCATACGCATTTGGCTTCATCAATGAAAAAGAGAAATATACTTTAAACCCTGGTTCAATTATATAAATTGTATTCTTACAATAGTTACAAGAAACAGTGACATAATGACCAGTGATCTTTTTAAGATGGACACGGGTGAAGAGACGGAGATATCAGGCTTCTGGGACAAAATGAAACCTGACGGAGTACATTAATTAATAACAATGGCTACAGTTTATATTCTCTTTGTAACATTTGGCATTTACGCTACATCCTCGTCAGAGATTTCCGAACAGTACGTTAATGAAATTTGGTGACAGATATTTAAAGGGAGGTGAATTTGCTTACAAAAATGTTTGGACATTTATGTATATCAACTGATTAAATACTATTTAAAAGGCAATTCAAGGGTAATATCAAGTCTGTAGAGGTTCTTTTAATGAAATACGAGCTCACTGAAATCTTCGTACGAAGCGTAACGAATCTATCGTCTCCATATTGAAATCGCGCTCGGCAGTGATCGGCAGATCCCGAACGAATAACACACATCATTCCGCTGACCGAAATTTGCATAATTATATGCAAAATTCTGTACACTGATGCTGATGACGTAAAACACATCCACGCTACAAGAAGCCACAAAATGTCAACAACGTGAGTACGATCTTCCTTAGATCTCGTTCTTTCTCCTTATCATTTCCTTTCTACTTTTAGTTTTAAGAGGAAACGTTGAAATTCAGTTAGAACTACTCTTATGGTTATATTTAAATAGCTTTTGAGGTACGAGAATGAATGATTAAATTCGACGTGCTTTGTCCTCGATTTAGCACTCCCGCACATACCCTCCCCCGCCCCCATTTTATAAACGAAAAGTATCTTGCGAACTTAAAAATGCTAACAACTTAGTAATTTCATTATTCAATTTATAAATTCTAACCAGATTCTCACTAGTGGACCCTAACACTCATTTTTCTGGTATTTCAAGCAAAACGGAAACGAATTCGTGTTATGCTTCTCCAAGTTATACCTTACATAAATAAGGTTATAAATCAGTTTATTAAAATTTGTGACTGGAGTATGGAATCCGGAACAGATCATAAAAAATACACACGCACAAACGTACAGTCACATTGTCACTTAAAGTTTGACCACCGTTTTCAGTGTTTCCCTTTACCTTCATTAGCGCTTCAGAGACCGTTAACTTTTTAATTTGATACCCCATTTTGATACCAAAGTTCCTTTTTATAACCCAGTTTTTAAACCAAGGAGATTTTTGGCTCTCAGATTTGTACCTCTAGGGCATAGACTTGTTTTATCCTTGCACATGTTTATAGGGTATTATGCACCCTGAGTAAATATACAGAGATTTAGCTTTGGTGCCCATCTAGGAATTTTGGAGAAAAAAATCAAACCATGACCTGATCCAGCACAGAAAACATCCATCAAATCAAAAACTCTCATGTATTAATTTCTGATTCTCAAATAGCACTATATTCCTATAAGTTTGATAAGTAAGTATGAATATATTAATTGTATAATTATGAAATTAATTTTAAATATCAAAATTCACTACAGAGACAACTGGACTAAGGTAGTAATTATAATATGTAATACAGAAGATACCCACCAAATGATAAACTGAAATGTAGAAACTTTGTTATTACCTAGACTGAAATCAGCTCACTTTCAAGCTCAAGTCCGGAGCGACCTTTAAGAGGGAGAGGAAGGATGAGGCGTGGAACAAGAACCAGAGGGGGAAGAGGAAGAAGACATCCAGTGCAGCCTGAAAACTGAGCTGACCAGCTATGCACATAGTTTAGACAAAGCAGACAAGAATGAGGGTAATTGTTTATTTATACCTTGCAAAACAAGTATTGGTACACATTGAAAAATGTTTCGTACATGGCAAAGACTCTAATATATATATATATATATATATATATATATATATATATATATATATATATATATATATATATATATATATATATATATATATATATATATATAAATGCAATAAACTGACAAGCAACAGTGCAAAAACTAGTATCACTCTAGCCTGAGCGCTTTCGACTCTCAATGAGTCTTTATCAAAGGCAAATACAGAACATAGACAAGACAGACAATTAAAATACAAAAACCGTGTTTACAGAAGTTTACATGTCTGTTTCTACAGGAATTAAGCCTTGAAATTTATTATGTTACAACAAGTTGCGGATGCTGTAAAATGTGAAATCGATGAGCCAAAGCGACACATATGTTTTTGTATGTAAATTTATGTACGCGCAAATTATATCCCGGATATTTTATATTAGTAGTTAGAGGCTATTAAGCAAATTTAGAGAATTATTTGAAAGAAAATGTGTCAGCTGGAAAAGATAATTAAATTTGTGCATGGCTGTCTTTTTCTAGTCTTCTTGGTTTAAACCGCTTGGTTTTAATGTTCGAAGGCGTCGTATCCAGTAAGATTCCTTTTCTTTCTTTCCTTTCGTGTGATCTAACATCCTTTCAGTTCTATGTCTTATGTCGTGTTAGTGTATATGTGCCAATATTTTCTTTCTTGTATTTAGATAATTGCAGCATCTAGTTGAATGGAGACGATGTCTCAACCAATACAGAAAACATTTAAAACATTACGCAATGAAACTAATGCCTTACTTCGTCTAAAGCATCATAGCACTCTCTTGCATCAGTTCCTTGAAACAAACACAGTCACTAAAGGTCTTCAGATTCATGTCAAGCCGGAACTTGTTGGCAAATGTTCAAACAGATTTAACAAAAGATGGAATAAAATAACCCACGATGCGTCCATGAAACTCACAGCCCTACTTGGGAAAAACTTAAATCATCAATATCAAGTCAAATCAGCAACCATCGAAGAACTAAAGCAGCAGCTGCATTCAGTTTCCACTGAGGAACAATTGCATACGTTTTACTCCAAATTAAATAAGGATCAACAAAGAGTCTCTGCAAAACTATACAAAATCAGAGAAAGAAAACTTCGAAGTCATGATTTACAACCAAATCACTGTTGTGAAGAAAATTTAACTGACGAAATTTCTTCTAAAAACAAACGTAAGAAGAAAAATCGCCGTAAAAAGAAGATTTGTAAGCATTCTATCGCAAAAATGAATTCCACTGTTACCAACACAGTGGTCAATGTCTCAAAGTTAGAACTTACGGAGGCAGAACTAGGACTTTTATCGAAGGGTTTGAGTTTCTGTCCCCGTCCAAAGACATACGATAGAGGGAAACTGAAGAAGGACACCGAAGAGTTTAGCCGCCGACTAAGACTCAAGGCCCATTTTGCCTTGCAGCCATTAGATAAGTCAGAGAAAAATATAACCTGCGACCAACCCACTTTCAGAAAGAAAAGTAATTGGTCCCCATCAAAATGTTCAATTCCAAATCTAGAAGCCTTTATCAACTCAGTTGAAAACGACACTTCCAGACACATCAGCCATACTAACAGATACTCTAATTTGACAAAAGAAGAAACAGATGCCCTACACTCACTGAAAAGCAGAACAGATATCATAATTAAGCCTGCAGATAAAGGTTCGGCTGTGGTCGTTATGAATAGGGAAGACTACATTAGTGAAGCAAGTAGACAACTAAGTGACGCTAGATTCTACCAAAAACTAGACCATGATCCAACACTGGAATATGCAGAAACCATCACCAATGCTATTAACGAGGCGTACCAAATCGGGCACATAGACCAGCAAACGAGAAACTACTTAAGCCCAGAAAACCCAAGGGCAGGTAGATTTTATCTTCTACCTAAAATCCACAAACAAGGAAACCCAGGCAGACCTATAATCTCTGGTAACGGGCATCCCACAGAAAGGATATCAGAATATTTGGATCATTTTATGAGACCATATGTCCACAAATTACCATCATATCTTCAGGACACGACAGATTACCTCATAAAGAGCAAAGCAAGCGAACCATTACTGCAAGATACATTGCTTGTTTCCTTAGACGTCACATCTTTGTATACTAACATACCGCACAACGAAGGGATACAGGCGTGTAGCGAAGCATGGGAAACAAGAACAGTAGACAATCCACCAACACACTTCCTAGTCCAACTCCTGGAGCTGGTCCTAAAACTCAACAACTTTGAATTTAATGAAGAAAACTACCTTCAAACTAATGGAACCGCAATGGGTACAAAAATGGCCCCTTCGTACGCTAACATTTTTATGGGAAAACTAGAGGGTCAACTATTAGCATCGGTTGAACTTGCACCATACCAGTGGGTACGCTTTATCGATGATATAGAACTGAAGTGGCAACATGGAAGAGAAAATCTGGATGATTTCATATCAAAGGCAAACAATTTCCATCGTTCAATAAAATTCACGGCTGAAGTCTCCAACTTAAACCACGTTTTCCTAGACACAACAACCAGACTGGTAGAAAACAAACTCCATACAGACATCTACTCGAAACCAATTGACAAACACCAATATCTCCTCCCAACCAGCTGTCACCCAAAACACTGCATTAGGAACATCCCATATAGCCAGGCACTGAGGATACGCAGAATTTACTCCGACGATGACACATTCCTAAAAAGGTCTGAAGAGCTATCTAAACATTTAATTTACCGAGGCTACGACAAGGACCTGATTACTGAGGCAACCCAAAGGGCTAAGCAAACAAACCGCGATGACCTACTAAAATATGGAAAAAAGGAAAAGGCTGATAGGATACCATTTATCCTGACCTACCATCCAGACAACCCCAAAATAGGTAAAATCACCGGGAAACACTGGCCCATCGTAGAATCATCGGATGCACATAAGTTAATCCTCCCGAACAAACCTGTAGTAGCCTACCGGAGACCAAAAGACCTCAAGGACATCCTAGTCAGCGCGAAGCTAGCGCCAATCACTAATCAAGACCACCTTAGTCAATCTGGCCCCTGTCGCGATAAAAGGTGCAAAACCTGTCAACACATGATAGAAACCAGGACTTTTCTAGCACAGTGACGAGAGAAACACTAAACGTACATGGTCCAAACAAAACGTACAAAACAGAGAATGTAATTTATCTCATCACATGTAAGATCTGTAGCCTGCAGTTTGTCGGAGAAACTGAGAGGCTACACAGAAGGATCAACCTTCATAGATCTGATTGGATAACAAAGAAGCTATACAGAAGTCCGGTCGCAGAACACTTATCTTCCCCTGGCCACACCTTCAGTGATATAACACGTATTGTAATTGCTCACAACCACAACTGGAGTTCCGAAACCAGGAAAGAAAAGGAATCTTACTGGATACGACACCTTCGAACATTAAAACCAAGCGGTTTAAACCAAGAAGACTAGAAAAAGATAGCCATGCACAAATTTAATTATCTTTTCCAGCTGACACATTTTCTTTTAAATAATTCTCTAAATTTGCTATATCCTGGATATTTTAAATAATTCTCTAAATTTGCCTCTAACTACTAATATAAAATATCCGGGATATAATTTGCGCGTACATAAATTTACATACAAAAACATATGTGTCGCTTTGGCTCATCGATTTCACATTTTACAGCATCCGCAACTTGTTGTAACATAATAAATTTCAAGGCTTAGTTCCTGTAGAAACAGGCATGTAAAGTTCTGTAAACACGGTTTTTGTATTTTAATTGTCTGTCTTGTCTATGTTCTGTATTTGCCTTTGATAAAGACTCATTGAGAGTCGAAAGCGCTCCGGCTAGAGTGATACTAGTTTTTGCACTGTTGCTTGTCAGTTTATTGCATTTATCTTATTCAATCCCTGACATACGTGATCCCTTGCTGGATCCAGTGCATTTGAAAGGACTGTTATATGCCATATGATTTGTATTCTTTATATATATATATATATATATATATATATATATATATATATATATA
The DNA here is from genome assembly GCA_030141615.1 of Unio pictorum. Classification (NCBI taxonomy): domain Eukaryota; kingdom Metazoa; phylum Mollusca; class Bivalvia; order Unionida; family Unionidae; genus Unio; species Unio pictorum. Next base: position 4,521,450 of record JARLTB010000006.1, on the reverse strand, counting down.
TATATATATATATATATATATATATATATATATATATATATGAGAAATGTTTTGCATAACTTACAAAATGCATACTTCTATTGAAGGAATGTTTTACCAAACAATGTATGTTTAAACTGCTTTGCGTTTCGTTGCTACTCACCACCCCACCCCAATATCATTTGATAAAGAAAAACCTGCACAAATACCATTGAAAATACAGAGGCCACCTCAATTATATGGCTGCCTTAGACAATACACGTTATCTATTTTGTCTATGATAGTCACTATACTTACTGATAAGGGCTATTTTTTTAGGAGTTCAAGTAACCATATGTAGCAAAATACAGAGTGAAGTAAATAAATGATTGTGGTACAATTTTAAATGCCTGTGATAATTAAAATATAAACTAGCTAAAATCATTTCATATATAGGTAGAAGTGATCTATACTAGTCGCATACACAACAAATATTTGATACTGTCAAGGTCAACCTTGTCCCTTTTCCAATTTTAGTAATACATTTATAATGTTTACTTTTAGACCTGTTAAAACATATATATATATATATATATATATATATATATATATATATATATATATATATATATATATATATATATATATATATATATATATATATATATATTTAAGCCTTGTAAAATAATGACTACGCTTTAATTCTTCTGTTTAAATATGATGCTTGCCAAAATATATCAAGATAATATTATGTATGCACTATCATTATAAACATAAAAACTTAAGAATGCAAGAATTTTTATTTACCCAGATTTTAGAATGACTTGAAGGCTTGCAAGATACAGAATTGTTATATATTTCATATTTGATATAACCTTTCTGGTACGAATTTTAATTGCCCCGTCTGATTTGCCTTCAGTTTTGGGTGAATACTGTAAATGATTTCTAAAATAACACATTTTCTTGATGTAATGACAGTTTTGAAACTGTTTAAATTCTTTCAATGACTTTTATGTATTTCTTGAGCATGTTATTGTATGTACAAAATATGTATCACAAAAGGTGTGAATAACTTGACAGGTATGTTGGCTACATTACAGAAAACCTCTTTCACTTTACATGATATGTGTAACAACTCACTATGAATATGTAACTTGCACTTTGTACTGATAAAATCAAGTACTGCATCCATGTATACACATAATTAAAACTTTGGTAGTTACTCTTACAATACAACATTTGCAGTCATTTCTTTTTCCAAGGTGGACTTGCAAAGATAGATACATTATGTAAATACGTGATTGTTGTAACTGTCGAAATTTTGATTTTAGTTTTCAAACTTTCAAGCTTTTTGTGCAACGTACATATGGGGATTCAGTATGCTTAATATTTGAAACTGATTCCAGGAGATCATAACAAATGTGGAGCCAGACCGGCTGAGGGAACTTTTTCTACAGATGATGCAGTTTCACCCAAGCCTGATCTTTAATGTTTTGGAGCCAGCATCAAGGCAGTGTGGTGGTTATCACCCATCCCACAACACAGGATTGCCAGATTGGTGTGTGTGTGTGGAAAATGTAGGGAGATGCCCACTGACCTGGTAGAGATGTGTTGTAAGAGACAGCACTGTATATCACTTTTGCCGGTAATGAATATATAAACTTTTGTTTATAATGCGCATTGTTGCCTAATGCATTATTCTTGATATGCTTCAGAGTTTTTTTTAACGTATAATGTTTCATGAATTTTAGCGAGACTTCTTACAAAATGAGACATGCTTAGATTATTTCTTTGCAATCACTGTGAATGAATTTTAAAATTGTAAGCCATCCAAAAACAAAAAAAAGATGCATACATAAGCAAATGATAAGGAGTTTTATTTTTTACAATTGATACTCATCAAGTAGATTCTATTAATTACCTGGTTTCAATGTGGGTACCTCACTATGCTAAACAAATCTAAGCTGATGATGATAGAAAGGTAAGATTATGTCTTCAATTGCAATCAGCTATTCCTATTTGATCCCAATGCAGGTGTCTCTGACTTCTAGAAATGCTCCCCAAGCACTTAATATCAGTTCTGGTTGCGATGGAACACTCAGCGCTCATGTCAAGCTAAAATGTTGCAGTTTTTAATCCATATTTATTTTACATTGGAATTTTCTGATAAAAGATTAATCAACTTTGAATAAGTGCATGTTCCTAATTTTTTTTTAAAATATAATTTTTCAGGATTTTCAAGTTCTAATCCTTGATGAAGCTGTACATGCGTTGGGCAGGATGTACCGACGGGATGTTCTTGTACTTGACGATGAAGTTGACTTGATGAGTGCGAACAGGCATGTTGCCTATAGGCAGTTCATACTATAGCAGCATGGAAGACTAGGGTCTGGACAGAGATGTGTCATCCCCTCTTGCTGTGTCTGGCGGATACGTGACATATATCCAGATGCTTTTGGACAATACACTGGCTTCATTCCCTCCCGGCTTGCCTGAACTTTTTTTTAAACACTTCTTACTGGCACAAATTTATATATAAATGAATACATAATCATTTGACTTCATTCTTTGTTTTGTTGTAATTGCACATAATATCCCATCAAACAATGCTTCCATTCAGATACTTTAAAACACCAGTCTATTTCTGGGTAAGGTCATATATTATCAATATAAAAATTTTCAGCACTTGCAGATGCATTAAACATTGTTTACAACTAATGACACTTACATTACCGTAATCTTAGCAGACACATCCATATATCAAGCACCTTTCATATATTACATAGCTAAAATCGAGAGATCGTCTCCTTCACCACAACTTGAGATGATGGTGGTTCTTGAGGTGCCAGGTAACTGCTAATTCTCCTGGGATCATCTTCCTTAAGTTCTCTTCTCCTCAAACCCTGCGTGTCTTCAAGTCAAAAGATGAGGGTTTTATGAATAAGCTCCTTGATGTGGGGATATGTTTTCTTTTCTTTGCAAGGGTAGACGGACCATCTGCCACTTTTTTTGTTGTAACAGCGATGATACCTGTTTTAAATAAAATTGTATTTTCTTAACATGTGTGACAAGCATTCCCATATGTGAAACTATATTGAGTTTTCACCCAATATTTGAGCCGCATGACCAATTCCTAAGGAGGGGTTGCTTTTGTTCTTATTTGTTCTATCTCCAAAGTACTAATTAAGACAGCATTATTCAACATTAGTACCCCCTCAGTAATCCCACCCCTCATACCCCCACATTGTGAACCACTGCTATACATGTATACGATAAAATATATTTGGAAAATAAATTTAAAGTTAAATTTCACTGGTGAAATATGAATCTACATTTTTCTCTCAAACACACACAAAACATACAAATTATTGAATATGACTGTGATAGACTTCTTCCGTCCAAAATTTTAGATGGAAAAATAATTGGCCTCTGAAATAAAAATGTATACTCTGTGATGTCCAGGTTAAGTAATATTCAGCTCACTTTCTAACATATTTGTTGAGGGCCAGGTATTGTTTCATTTTCTTTTTTGCTTTCAGTTTCTTGTCAAGGGTTTTCTTTTGGTATTTTTATAGCACTTTCAACACTTTATTGGCTCTATGCTTCTGAGGAAATACATGCTTAGTGCTCTATCCAAGGAGACACCAGGGCAGCTGATACAGTCTCACCCGGGGTGGGGTGGTATTAAACCTGCAGCCTTTTAATATGTATAAAATTTAATTTAACTTTCTTAAGGACTTCGTTATTAACCTAAAAACCTATTTTGTTTTAAATTAAATGTCATATGTGCATTCAGCATCAGCTAAGTGGATAGATGATATGAGGGTGTTAGCAAGAACTGCATGTGGGGCATAGCTATAAATGGGAAACAGCATAAAGAAAGCATATGTGATATGTAATCACAATTTCAAACTATACAATCACTGGTTCTCAAAGTATTCATTTACCTGAAGTGAGGGAAGTGGACGTTGGAGGAAAAACAGCTGGGTTAGCCAGCACAGTATACTGGAACTTTTTGCCTAACCAAAACAATTACAGTAAACATAGCCTTTTTCCATGCATCAGGTAGCAGGTGAACTTGAGGCATCCTACCCACTTTTGAGAAAGTAAAATCCATGGTATTTTTTTAATTCTATCTCAAACTAAGAAAAGTATGACGTGGGGACTCAACCTGCTGCAAAAGTTTAAAAAATGTCCTTCTATCAGCAGTGTATTTGTTACATTATTGTTTTCAGTAATATGACAACTATAGCAACCACTCCCACCAAAAAGAAAATTCTGCAAGAAAGTTTTAATTTTTACCTTCCTGACTCAATAGCAGTTATTGAAGGTGTTTTAATTCTCTCTGTATGTCGTAAAAGCACTTGGCTAGGTGTTGATGTGAAGCATGAAGATGTACTGCCCAGTGATTCTGCATGCTTTGGATAATTCATTGTTACATTCTTTGTAACTTCGTAACTAAAAATATGTAATAAATATTCATTTGTATTATAATTATATTTATATCTGTTTCTTTGTGATTTGTGTTAAACACTTAAAGCTGAAATGCTTAATTTTAGCAAGGATGCATAATAACAGATCTAAAAAAATTGACACAAATAAATCTTACTTGATTGCAGCTCAGAACTATAACTGAAACAGTAACCACTTGCCAGCAATATATTCTGGTCGCATTATAATATCCTTTTCTATCATGACTAGAGATCATTTTGTAATTGTAGTCAATGCAATGCTTTAAAATAAATTTACTAGTAAGTAGTTGTACAATAAAATCTTATCATTCAGCCTATCATAGGCATGAGATCAACATTTTACTGGATCAGTTCAACATTAAACATGTATTATTTGTTCAAATGATTACATGTAAAGGTTGTTAAACAAGTATGCAAGTAATGTGCATGTCACATTAGTTTAAGATGCATCTGTGTGAGGGAGAGAGATGATACTGATAAAGCTTGTAAAATGTATCTAATTAAAAGTCCCCTCGCCGAAATGAAAAAACCTGTTTACGAAGATAACTGACATATGTACAAAATGACCTTATGAGCACGCTGTTATAAAACAAAAATATATTCCATCCCAACATACAATACACACAATGCAGTTTCCGAGTGAAATATTCTCTTTTATTGATCAGCTGATCACATCTATTTTGAGAATATTACAAAGCAAATCAAGTCCTCGTGCAAACATTGTATTAATAAAACAGTGTGCCTTGAAACATACAGTGGGAACAAGATATTGAAAAATGGAGAACACATACACAGACATCACAGGCACATGAATCTGGGGAAACATATGTGTATCAACATATAAAAACAGACATTGGCCTACCTCTCCAAGAACAACTTCGCCATTTCAGTGTCTGATGCCAGTCCTAACACTTCCATCAATGCTCATCATCGAACAAACTGGTTCCCATGATGAATCCTTGATAAGTCCCGTTTGGTGTCTCTGACATTTTTTTGACTTTTCTTCTCGGAGAGCGACAAGCGCGGGCGACCTTTACGTTGACTCTCTCGGGTGTCCGCCATTCAAATTAGAATCACGTGACTCATAACCCGCCCACTGGACGAAGATGACATATAGGTTTTTGTGGTCACGTGCGGCTTCCGTAACATTTCGTGAAATACAAGTTTCATTAAAGGCGGCCCCACTAAAATTCAAATTATCTCGTTTATGTATCAATTACCTAATTGAATCTTCACAAACTCTAGGTTTTTTTATTAATTATTTCAGCTTATAAATCGACACATTCATTAGTTACATGATCTGTGACATTCACAAAATTACAGACACTCTGTGCTATTGTGCCTTTAAGCCTGGAAATAATTGTAACTTAAGCTGAAAAGAACAGGTAATGCATTATCACTAACGTCCAGGGGATATTATCAACATGATCAAGTGCAGCACAAAGAACCAAGTGTGCTGTATTATCATTTATTAGCATCCAGCCGTAAGATCCTAGCCGCGTGAGTGTTGCTATAGTTTTATTTCCTAACGTTTCAGCTCAGGGGTTTCGTTTGGATTGTATTGTAATTCTCACTATCATTGACCCCAGTATATATTATTCAAATGTTGCTATTGGGGTTTATACGACAAAAAAAAAATTATTAAAGTGTTTTGGTGATAACAAGAATGGATAACATTTTGAACACTCATCAATGCACGGATAAAGCCGAGTGAATCGAATAGTCAGGTCACTCTAGGATTTTAAAGTGTAAAAAAAAGTGTTAATTAACTTAGAAATGTACTGTATTTCGCATATCGCTGAGGCGATGGAAGTAAAATGCCTTTCCAAAAGACGCACATCAGTATCAGACATTGGTCGACCATGGCTCGCAAAACTACACTGTGAGTTTCGTCTGCAAGAAGCTATTAATGATTTTAAACGGCAGGTTTAATCGCAAGTTAACTTATTCAACAAATCATCACTACGATATATAAGTGTTGAAGACATTTTTTGGAAGCAGGGTAAACTGCAAGTCGTCTATTGACGATGATGTATGGAATAGACTCATGCTGGTGACGACAATAAGTATAGCTTCATTCTTCAATAACACGTATGTCCTAATAACAACCAACGTATCCTAACATAATAACAATAAAAAGTAGTAAATTATCTTCCAATAAATAAAGAAATGGCAACGACTTATTGTCAAATTCCGCAAATGTTGTTGAATGATAGCTCACGGACATGAAAAGCTCTCTGGCTCATAAAATATATTTGTTACCACAAATCGTCACCTCTGGTTCTCTTTTTTTCATACGGGGATGGGTTTTCATGTTGTTTCATATCTATCTATCTATCTATCTATCTATCTATCTATCTATCTATCTATCTATCTATCTATCTATCTATCTAACAAAAAATAAATAAATCGACTCAGGTTTTATTGAATATCGCTTAAATTAAAATCGTTGCTTAATTGAATTATCGCTAAGTGCCCTCACGTCAAAGCAATATTAATAAATTTGAACTCTCATACTATGAATAAGGCACTCTAGCCTCAATGGAAAACTCAGTCAAAAAGGTCGTGGGCGACTCAAACCTAATTGTTTTTCAGACTCCACATACAACTCCAGCCTCAAGGGGAATTTAACATGGGGAATATTGGATCTATATAAAGATAAAGGAAAGTCGAATATAGGTTGAGCTTTGTATCGTGACAATAGGAATGGAACAGGTGTGGTGACGTTACGATACTGGAGATTGGCAACAATGTTTCATCTATTGTAGGAACAGGTGTGCACCGGGCTCACCTAAATTAGGACCAAAGAGTGGAACATAGACATAGACTGATATAAAACATACAACGTGCACTAAACGGTCTCCAACAATTCACGAACAAAACAAACGACCAAACAAAAATGCTTATATAAGGAAGCAAATCATTTCGAGGCATATGTGTGGCACTGAAAATAACCTTTGAGTTTTATGTTAAAATCCTTCCGTTAACACAGAGTGCATTACATAGGTCTTCTTCTCTTCCTCAAACGTCTTCTGACTTCTGGTCCTTAGACAAGGACTTTCTTCAAACAGCCTTGTCTCTCCATATAATTCTTCTTTTTCAAAAGCTCGTATCGGTGAACCTGATAATTGTACATGTTGATTTCACATACAAAGGAAGTCCGTACGGAACAGCATTGACGATACGAGAGTGGACGATTCAACGTTTGACAACATTTTATGACGAGAACAGGAGAAGGAAATGCAATGAACTGTGGTTATTTATAGTGGAAGAGAGGATCGAAACGGAAAGCGTTCTTTCATTAATCATAACACGCGTTTCAAAATTCAGTCACTTCGGAGTCTGTCCGCCAATCCGAAGAGAGTGGTCTGTGAGGTCACATTCCTTATATGTGTGCGCTAGTGTCAATGTGTTGCGAATCCATGCGACATTTTAAAATCATGACAGAAACTAAGAAGGCGATGAATTGGGGTGCACCTGCCGTGGAGACGAGAAGCGATGGTATAGCAGTGGCTATGAAAGTCAACACAATTCTACTTCCAGAAGAGACCAATTTTAGTTGTGATTCAGTTGATCGTCTCCCTTCTTTGCAAGAACCTGTTTCTGTACCAGTACATTCACCGCCTTCTCCTTTCCTTAACACACGTCGATGATTTTAAAAAGAGACAGAAGAATTGAAGAATTTTATACAGCAACACAAAGAAGCAGAATAAATGTTTCTCCTACAACATCAATAATAAGAAAAAGCAAGAAGGAAACGACCGGAAAAATAATCAGCAGTAAATAAACAAGGTCTAAGAGAGAAGGGGGACATTGAAAGACAAACGGTGCCGGTACTTTTAGACGCTTTTTTCTAAGTTAAGGAATTTAAACAATGTATCAGACTTCTTTATTACGCCCAAAGAGGAAAAGATCTTTCTGTGCCTAACAACCCAACCCCGTTACTACGCCTGCGATAACAACTAGTGATTTCTACTAAGTCATCGGCAGGAACCAGCTTAGAAGTAGGCCATGGCAGTAGCAAAGGTTTAAGACAGTTAAAGCTGATTTCGACCCGTTCCTGAGCTTGTTTTGTTTTATTACTAAAACGAACATCTAACGGTTCTTTTCAGAGCCATCCACTTTTTCGTTTTGCCGAAATCAATTAAAACTCAAAATACCTTTTTCACCCCATGATGTACGTGTGTTAGTGCGTGAGTGTAGGTCCTTATTCTAAAAATATCAAAACAAAAAGACGCTTACGTCTATTCTGCAACAAATGTAACAATTGAATTCACAACACAATAATAAGTTCATTGACTTTTTCTGTGTTCTGTTCACTCTCTCAGTGTTTTGAAAATTTCTTCACTGTCAGATGATTTTCATTCTCTTCATCCTCACTTTCATCTCGTGCCATACTTGTGGCTTAGGCATACGTACCAATAGTTTCACTTTACATGTTTGTCGCCAAATTGTGGACATGGAACAATGAATGCAGCATTCAAAAAAGAACATTCCAAACATCAAGGGGAAGACGATGATCAGAAGAAAGTTAATTTCTCTTTTTTTTGATTTTGAATCAATGCAAGAAGAGACTGGCAATCACATTCCTAACGAGCGTGCGAGAGTGCATCCATGTTTAGTCATTGCACTCAATGCAGCAATATTCCTGGAGGACGTTAAAAAATTGTTCGAGGACAAACGTTGCCCAATGGCTCGTAAATCTCATCGACGAGATGTGGAGTGAAGAATACATCGAACGTTACGGAGATTGCCATCGCTATGCCACGGTAATGGCTCCCAATTTATCGGGATACAATTGGAATTTGTTTTGGAAATGCTATACGGAACAAAGTACCAAACGTTCGAAATTGACTTTGAACGGAGCCAAATCATTTCCATGCAAGTGGGACAGGTACAGTTTGCAGATTCTATGAATAACGTGCGATTGCTTTTGAATCGAATGCCTAACTGTTTGGAACGACCAGAATGATCAAACGTTATTTTCGGCACTTTTTAAATAGCGAAGCAAATCAACAAGCCATTCTACCTCATTTGCACGAGGCTCATTACTAGGACACCGACAACATGCGTACCGTACGACGAGTAGCTCTGTACGTTTGCTGCCAGAGTGCCTCCACGGACTTGTACCATTCCGTTTTACGTCACCTTTGCCAAGGAAAACTGATTTTTCCTTTGTGTCGTACCTGCTCAGAAACGTGCATCCAAGATCGACCTTGTCAGCACACCCAGAAAGCACGTTCTTTAACAGGAACGTGGGTCAGCGTGGAGTTATTTAAAGCTCTGTACCTTGGATAGCAACTGTTAGACGTGTATGAAATTTACCACTTTCCCAAGACACGAGAACACCTCAAGGGCGACGAGCAATACATTTTTGCAGACTACGTGGATGCCTGTTTGAAACTGAACCAAGAAGTCAGCGGCTTTCCTTCCTGGTGCCATCCACCCGAAGACCAAATGAATCTCAAAACGAAATACGGGGGGGGGGGGTAGAAAGGAATTGCTTTAGACCACGTGGAGCTAAATTACTTGTGGGTAAATATCGCACAACGAGCGTCTTAACCCAAGCGAGACTATTTGTCTGAACCTTCCTGCTACTTACAGATGATTCACGACAAAACTAAATACATAAAACACGTGGAAGTCGTTCGTGCAGATCGTTGCCAATTATAAGGAAAAACTGGAATTGGTAGAAGCAGACGAATTTGGACATGTCATCATTGTAGCTTATGTGACAGTCTATGCTTGCCTAATAGTGTACGTAGCTTTGGAACTGTTAGGCCATCGTGTGTTGTATGTTTACAGGGGCAGTTGCATCTACATCGATCGGCCGGGCCACTGTTATCATAACATCGAAGGAGACTGATTAAGAACCTCGATAGATAAGGATCTTGAGGACGAGAATCTATATTTTGCTAGTTGCGGGTCCTAAAAAAGGGCTACGAATACCGATATCCTCTGGGAGAAATCCACACGGATAGTGAAGTGAAAGGATTGACTCTCAATTATCTCACCAGTCGAGTGGTAGACGTTGGCATATTGAAAGATGCCTAGCAGTTTGCACAGGTCGAAAACTTTAGCCCGACCACCGACTCACCGTACATGATTGTACGTTTACCCACACACCAAAATCGTCAGTAGACCTTGGAAAATGTCTATCAAATCGTGTACCGGAAGCGAGTGCGGATTCCAAACCACTTCACTTTACCTTACGGACATGCCGGTGAAAACAAAATGGTTCCAAGAGGATAACCGTCAGTAAGACAGATGACTTCATCACAACAAGAATTGAGTGAGACACCCACTGAAAACGTCAAGTTCAAACCATACCGTTTCCTTCTCTTCAGGCCTGACCATTGTGATTGTGCGCGTCGATTGGAAAAGTTTCAAAAATGGCCCACGAATATTGAATGATTACCTACTGCATAATATTTAGCTAGGACAGGATGTGTCTACGTGGGACCTGAGACTGAATTGGGATACGTAGTACAGTGTTTCAGTTGTGGCTTCAAGTTGCAAATGGATCTATGTATCTATAAAGATTAAGCTATTCTGGAACATATTCGATGGTGTCAGCACTGTCCTTACATTTTGATGGCTTTTCGTCCCATCACATTACAGTAAAGGTATGACGGTACCTTAGGGAAGGTAGTACCTCTGTCTATGAAGACAAAACAGGAAGATTTTCAAAACTATACACAATATAGGAACGACATACAATCTTGTCATTTCATTGCGACTTGTATAAAAAGATTTAAAAAAAAACTTTCACAAGACAGATAGTTCATAATAACTATAAAGACCAAGTGAGAAAGATGAATGTATGTAAACAGACATCATTGATGTTTGGGGATCTTTAAGTGGAGTGCGATGATGTACCTTGCGATTGCATGAATGACGTACTCTGTGACCATTGCGATTCAGCAGAACATCATGGGAAGTTTGCTATGACTATTACCATTATACAAACCTGATGGATGCGAAAGTGATGCAACTCGTTATCGTGGATTATTTACTAGATGTCAGCCTCTATGAGACCATGAGTCTACAACTCTACAGATGTGATGCAACCCTAAGTAAACTCCTGTTGACCATACTCTCATCGAAATGAACATCTGAAAGACGAATATTCGTTTCCTGTGCGTTTGATTGAATAATACGACTAATCAAGTCGATTCCAAACCTTCAAAGGAAAATGGCCAAAATATATGGCAGGACCAATCCCCGAAGAGTTAGCCAGATATGGATTTTTCTACTCATGGGGATAAAGCCAAGCGTTTCATTTGTGGTGTGTCACTGTATCAGTGGAATCATACATATTCCTCTTACCTGGAACATGCTCTATTTGTCTATGGATTGTCATTACCTACCTTTAGTGGGACGACCTTAGTAATCTATGGATGGATAATTTACTATGTAAGAGGATATTCGTGGTTTGCCTGTGGAATTGAGAAAACGCATTTACCGAGAGTTGGTCAAAATACCAATCAAGCGCAAAATACAATTGCATTCGTTACGTCAGCGATGGGTAATTGAATGCTATTAGACGTCTGATTCAGATGAATGTATTCCAGGGGTCTGACCATGTTCATCTGGACGAGGGGGAGAAGGATCGATTTTGTTTTTGTACTACGAATTACACATACTGCAACGAATTTCAGAAGAAGATTTAGAGGATTAACAAACTGTTTTACCCAATGTAGCTTTAGCTGAAGATGGAACTTTTGAACGAGTTGTAATGTATATGCTAGAGTTTGAACTACTTAGATTCGATTCTGAAGTACGATTATTTTGAGAGAACATACATTTATTGCTTCCAAAAAGAGGGTATAAAAATGGGCAACTATGCCGTAACCTTTATCACTCGTGATACAATCAGATCCCGTTCAAGTAAGTCAATGAAATTCAAACGCTTGAAGATTACCAACACTTATTACGAGAACTACGTCCCATATATTGGAGTCGACGTGTACTGCGTGTGATTTAGTGACGTGCTTTTTGGGATTCCATCTACCAGTAGATTCCTTGTGGACACTTTCTGATTCCATCTACCAGTAGATTCCTTGTGGACACTTTATGAACAATACTTACCACCAAATAAAACATGAAAGTTGAGCTTTTAAATGTCAATGAAAGACAATCTGTTAAAACCTTGCGCTTGCATCAAGATACTTCCCGATATCTACGGGAATAAAAGATGTGTCAAATATTAGGTACTGAAGATGTGGACGATGATGCTTGTACATCTTGTGACTTACATCCTCACTGTACTGATATAAGTGACAGAAAAACTTGGGGTTTTGCCCAAAGAAGTAGTCGATTATGCTCAAGAGTTGTATTCTAAAATCCAACTTCCAGTCAGAAAGGTAAAATATAAACATGTACTAAGTGACGTGGCAGATGAAGACCACGTCACCGAGGACAACCACGTCTTTCAGGACAGGACTGTCATGGACATTCCCGAAAGACACTTCCGTGAGGGTATCTGTGTGGCTACCCAATGTAAAGAATGTAACAACATAACACACAGTTCGTAGGGCACCATGGTCACCAAAACAATGTTGTACAGAGCCTTTTAATGTTGTACTTAACCATTTGGCTTTTATGTAATTTAGTCTTTTCGTTTTGTTCCATTTTATTTTTAGCAAGAAACGTTTCCAGAAGAAAAGTAAAACAAACTCTTGTTTTGTCAGTTTTCATGTCAAAAGCGATATTCTTTCCACTACTATGATTATATCTGCTATTTCTTATTCTGCTTCCTCCACATTCAACGTCATCGACGAACACGTAGATCGTGCTAGTTGGGAGGTTTTCTATCTTCGCCATGCCCTGAACATATTAATTGCCGGACATACTGGTTCAGGCGTTCAGGCAATACCGACTTTGTCACACGTTTGATCGAAAATAAACATCATTTGATAATCGTCCACTTCAACACATCGTGCGGTGTTACAAAGTGGCGATAGACTTACAACCTCTTGCAAGAAAGTCAAGGCGATTCCGTTTTGTTTGTTGAATACATTCCTAGCAAAGACGACAGGATCATGTCTGACCCCAGTCAATCCCGTATGGTCATTTCATTTTAAGAGAAGACGAATACTAAATTAACTTTGGGTTACCCACAAAGGGCATCATCGTACTGCCAGTGTCATTTACATCACAAAGAAGTTGTTTCAACAAAGTTAAGCTACCACACCATGAGTCTCAATGCTCATTACGTGGTCTTGTTTAAAGGTCCTAGATATAAATCTCAAGTCTTAGTCAAACAGTTAGGCACCCCTTGGCTGACTCATACGTACGATACGATGATGCCACTCAAACTCCACACGACTATTTACTCGTGGATTGAAAGCCCACCTCCCATAGTATTTGCGCTTTGGTACCCATCTGTTTCACGACCGGTGCCAAACTGGAGTCCCTGTCGTGTATCCATTTCCGTCGTCAACTTAACAGCAGCAACAACAACAAAATATGTAAAAACCTGAACACTTTGACTCTGTCTCACATAGTGTCAACATGAGGTCCCTTCAGTCTCATCGTTCCTTCAAATTTATGTACTAAGTACCTTGTAAAGCATTAGTTGCACAAAGAATCCATAAATACGTGCTCGCGTCTTAGAAGCCATTCTCCAAGAAGTCTTACGATGGTTTACGGTGACAGCACGCCAAGGCATCATTTACATTTCAGATCAAACCAAATACGTTTTTGAGAGTAAAGATCCTCACATCGATACTCAAACTAAAAATCAAATCATTTTGAAACTTGGAGATAGCAGTTCTCTAGCAGAAATCATCATTAGCTCCTTCTTAAAACGTGATCTCAATCAATGCTCACAAAGTCCTCACCAAGAAAAAAAAGCACTCCCAAAAAAGGCAAACGAACCCAAAAGAAATAGAGCAGTGATGTCAAAACCAGGTTGCTGAAACGTCCGCAGAAAAAGAAAACCTAGCAGAAGACAGCTTTTACACGCAAGAAAGGCACTTCGGCCAGGACGCAGCATTACATTGGCAAACCGTAGCCTGCAGCATCGGTGCCTGTGTCTCCAGTAGCCTCAGGTTCTTCGACTTCTTCATTGCTGGTGATGCCAACCAAACACAATTTTATACCCTTTCCTCATCAGTTGATAACACAATGGAAACCTGCTTCTCTAAAACTTCTCAAGCGGTGACACCTCTTCCTCTTTAGCGGCAGCGGCAACTGCTCACAACGTACCTGCACTAACCAAAATCAATGTCCAAGAGAGATCGGGCATGTTAAAGAGTTTATTGGATTAGTCCAAAGAAGAACATTTTATTAGTCCGTTTAGAACCATTCCGCGATGTGTGTTACCTGTCATTAAGTTAATAAGACATAAAGATAACAAGTGGTGTTGCATTGCAATATAAAAAAGACTTGTAATAAAGATGGGAATCAGTGTTTCTCTGCTCATGAGCACGCAAAGATGCCCCCTCAAAGAGATTCATACCTTACTGGCTGAAAAAGAGAGAGACGAAAAGGCCTGCCGTCTCGTTTAGCAAAACATGGGCTTGTCAGTCCTGTGCAAAGCTTCTCTACGCCTCCAAAAACATCATCGATAAGAATGTTTTCTGAATGCCTTGAAATGCACGATACCGTAGTCTCCACATCAGGACAAAATGCTTAAACAATCATCGGCACAATCTTTACCAAATGGTCAAAAAGAAAATGCCCATCCATCAAAAGAAAAAGATGTTGGTCCAACGCAAAGCATTTACCTATTCTGCTAGGACCTATTGTTAAAGGAATAGCGGCATCCATGCTGGGAGGAAACCTGGGAGGTATTTTACCCACGGGTCGAAGATAAAAACGACCAAGAAGATGAATTGGACCTCTGGTGAATACAGATATCAGAAGTGGCCTTTCAAAGCGAGTGAATGGAAGAAAACTGGCTTTAGTGCCTTACAGACAATGGATGGCATACCATGGTTGGAAATAACAACAAAGCCTTTACGTTCAAATCTTCATTTGATCGTGATTTTCCAATTACAACAAGAATTGCAATCGCTGATGGATCACAACGATTTGTCCGAAATTGAAAATTCGCTAAAGTACGGTCAACAAGGTTTTAGACGAAACAGCTCAGCCGACACTGCAAGACTTTAATGCCTTGATGAAAAGTCTACCACCACTACTTCAGCGGTCAACAGAAAGAGGCACGAGAAGTGTTTCAAATACCTTCCGCACATTTCATTCCTAAAACTATTTCAGCGTCCATCTTGATCCCTTCCCCCAGTCCCCATGGAGAAGAACTAAAATCTTGGGTTAAAAAGACAATGTCTATTTCTCCTGCGACAGAAGTGAAAAAGGAAGAAGGGAAACCGGAAGTGAAAAACGAAAAGAAGACCAAAGCCATCCCATTATCTCCACCACCGACACCACTACTCTTGACGTATACTCCTGAGTCACATCGGCAAGGTGAAACCGATTCCGAACCACCATTTCGCCTCATCCAAAGTAAGTGACTTATTAAATAAATGGAGAAGGTGTTATCCATAATTTACTTCCCAAGACTAAACCGTCCACCTATTTAGTAACAATTCCTGCAGAATATTTTTTTATTGGTCAACATTTGTTGACCACGATTGCTACCAGGTTCAATATAGTGTTTACCTGATAGAAAACCTCTTCAATGAATGAGAAAATTACGAAGGAGAATGGATAATGGACAGACTTCAGAAGCAGCAAAGGGGAGAGAGAGAGAGAGAGAGAGAGAGAGAGAGAGAGCATCAGTAACATGATTAGGAATCAGACAGGATTTCTAGACAGTCGTGTCGACACGAAATGGATGGTTCTCTTTACGATGAAGCATACCCTATCGCCAGACGGGGACTCAATCATAACTCCTCGACCACAAATAGCCTTTTTCAGGGCTACCCAATACACTAGAGAAGAGATAAAAATGAAATTGCCAATTATCTGTTAGTATTTTTAAACAATAGAAATGTGTCTATAAACACTTCATTTGTGTAAGTTTGTTAGCAGTGTTTCTATCACCTCTTCCTTTCTGTAGCTGGTTTAATATACGCTAAGTGTTTCTTTGTAGTTATTGTTTGTAGGTAGCAATTAAGTGATTGTCCATTTTAGGTTCGCGCGTTCCATGCTTTTTGGTGATCTTATGAACCTATATTAATTGTTTTATGAATCGAGAAGTTTGCCTTCACATCCGCACTTATGATATATTAAGAGAATCACTCGTGAGTCTTACTACCCGTCGCTGACACATCAACTATAGAAGACGAGTATATTTCAGAAGATAATGAAACTCCAGCTGCATCTGGAAAATGCTCGTCGCCTCTTAGACAAACTAGCCATGGAGGATGACGAAGTCGCATTAGAGGAGAAGAAGAAAAACTAAAACGACATCACCCTTCCTTTCCGTCCTATTTGCCATGTGAAGCCTGCGGTGAGGACATTCTTATACAAGTCACCACAAGCGTTCACGGTTCCTCGTACCGAGGATTGAGACTTGGGGCTGGAGCTCCAACGCCAAGCGGGGTAGCATCAACCAGCTGCATCTGGAGATTGAAAAAAAGAACAGCCCTTTTTATGGCTTACCACATTTTCCTAGAAGAGACTATTCAAGTTGTCGATTTGCATGGATGTGAAGTAGTGTGATTACAAACACTCACTCCTTTCCTGATATGTGCGTGTGTATGAGTGAGATTACGTTATGTGGATAGTATATTTGTGGTTTGTTTGTTTCTCTTTCCATTGTGTAAATAGTTTATTTTTTAGTTAGTTTTTTCTCCTTCCCGTGTGCGGATAGTATATATTGTTGGTTTAGATAGTATTTTGGTGGTTTGTTTGTTTTCCATCCCTTCTGTGTTGATAGCATATTTGTGGAAATCGATAGTATGTTGAAGTTAGTTTTTTAGTCATTCCCATGTGAATATAGTAGATATTGTGGTTTTCGATACTATTTTGTGGTTCGTGTTTTTACTACTTCTTTTGTGTGGGTAGTAGATATTTTTGTTTTTGATAGCATATGATTGTATATGATAGTCTTTCTGTATGGATAGTAGGAAAATATTATATTATTTGTTGCCTGTGTTATATAAATATATGTCTATGTCCAACTCTCTTTGGTCTCGATTGAGGTCAGCCCGGTACACATACAGTTGTTGCAACATTGTTGCCAAAGTCCTGTATCGTGACGTTGCCACACCTGTTCTATTCATATTGACCCTATACTAAACCTAACCTATATTCCACTTTTCCCTGTTCTTATGAAGACCCAATATTCCCCATGCTAAATTCCCCTTGAGGCTAGAGTTGCCCACGACCTTATTGACTAGCTTTTCATTGAGGCTAGATTGCCCCTATTACTACTTACATTTGCACTTGATTTTCATTGTTCTGCCGGTGCAAAAGGTATAGAACTTCAACCATCATGTTATTTTTAAACTTGAAAATTGCGCAACAAAATGATGAAAATTCCACACAAACATCATAAAGGGAATATAGATGCTCTGCCCATGCCAATCTACACAAGAATGTTTTTAAATCTGAAAGTAATATATTTCTATAGCTTAGTAAACTTCATAATTATCAGGGACCGCCGTATTTTATCTCTCGTTGGAAAAGATGCATACATGTCATAATGCATTAACGTACAATCTACTGGGATAGCAGGATATGTCACCAGTTAATGATTTATCATAAATTTGCTTTTGATTAGTATAATTGTCAATGGAATATATGCATTTCTCGACAGCAAATGTTACCGGAATCATTCATCATAATAATTGAAACTATGCAGAAATGTTTAATAAACTGCCACTAGAATAACAATCTTTTCTAGTCACTTAAATATCACTACACAATTCCAAAAAAACAACAACGCATCATTTAAATGCATTATAAACCAAAAAATAAATAATTATACAGAAAAAGTAAACAAAACAACATATCATCTTACAGTAAAGCATATGCAAGACTATCTATTTTCAATCATGGTCATGTATTGTTGCAATTATGGTAACTAATGTTACTGATGAGTACATATCTTTAAAATTACAGGCTTAAGGAGTAAATATTTTAGACTGGATCTTGTGGCAGTTTTTAAACTAATACAAATAGTATGTTCTAGTGCCTTGGGAATAAGAACATGTCATTATGAATACCGTAAATCATACCCACTCACGTTACATGATGGTATCGCTGCTCCACCATGCCATAAATGTGGTATCGGTATAAACTCGTGTAATCAGCCTTGCTATTCGCAAGTATTATCGTTCATAATGCACGCAAGCAAAGTCTCGCTAAAGAAACAAATATAGAACATATTGGTTACAGAAACACCTGACGATGCCAACATACTGAAGTAAGTTAAATAATAACCAGAATTCAAGCTAAAGCAGTTTATGGTCCAAGTAAAATAAAAAATACTTATTACACATATTTATTTATGTAAACTGCGAATAGACAAGGATTTCCCCATACATACTAGTACGTATACTGTGATTCAACTGAGGTAACTCGTGCTAGAGCTTTGGACACGAATACCATGCATTATGAGAAATGATGGTATAACTGAGTTATCCGCGCTCACGAATGAACCACGGCTAATTTTCACTATGCTAGCGTTGATCATCAGACAAGGATAGGCTAAAACTGCAAACCTGTGGTTTTACAGCGTTGCCCATATGATCTTAAACCATAAAGATTAAGGTTATCACTGAAAAACTCGACACAGGCTTCGGAGCGATTCCCAAGAGGTTGGAAACATTCATCAACACACAATTCAAATAGAATGCTGAAAAATACGGGGAAATTTAAATTCATACTGCCCCAAACATACAATTCGTTGTGTATAATTTACTGAAATGACAAACTTTTTCCGCCTCGGTCATTGATAATACGTAAATATAGATGACAATCTATATCTAAGATGGGCACTAGCGTCCGCGTTACGTCACACAAACGATCAGACAGATCAGCCAAAACAATATCAACATTAACTGGGTAAACTCAAGTTTGGTGACAAAATTTCCTGTGCAGGTTACTAAGGCTATACGCAGTACGTTTTATATAAATCAACCCTCGTATTTCCCTTCAAGTGTATTAATAGGGAAAAACTCCTTGTGCGCTTGCATTTTCCACACATACGAAGCAAAACATTGTATTTACGGACCAACATTGATCTGCTGTTGTTCAGCGATATAAATGGTTCTCAATCTTGAGACTATTACTTATGGATAAATATTGTTTACAGGCTGCTTGATCGACAAAATAATTCTTATGAAAAATGTCGATGTTGCCTGCATTTTTTCAACACTCAACTGCTACCTTAGTAACCTATTAGTAATAGGACTCGGATGACATCACACGATCGATAAGAACAATTCTTAGTTAGCACGAAGACCAAAGTGCTCAGGCTGATAATATCCTTGTTTATCGTAAAAAGCAGACATATTATTGTTCTTGACGTACACTGAAATGTATGTCAAATTGTGTAACTAATAAACTAAAATATGATAACAATAGAAGTATTTATATATAATTCTTAATTGATATGAACTGGCTACTAATTACTACAATAAAAAACAAAATGTTTAGCTTTGTAGGGCTTTGATTCCCATGCACACTTTTAAACACTATTTAGAGCTCTGCAGGGTATAAAAAGGAATAATAACGTTCATGATAAATGATTTTGATTATGATTGTTACAATTTATTACATTTATATGGTTTATTGTAAGTAAAGAGCATTTATAAGTCATTTACTTTGCTTCACTGTGAACAAATATGAGAAACTGGTACTGTCGATGAGTTGGATAAAGGTTTCTAACATTGTTCTAATACCAGTAATTCATTGTATATAGAAACCTACAATGTGCATACATTAATTATATACTCTATCTGTGAAGGCATTATGTTGTTAAACTGCGTGACTGAGGTCCTTTAGATTGAAATGTATCCTGATATATCGACAAACTTTCATTAGAGTATAATGATAAAGTAAAAACGATTTTATTAACGATATTCATCAGCGATCCAGATCTTACCATTAAGCCTTTCTCGATAAAACGAACGTTAGTTTGACTGAATATAATTTACCAGTAAAAGATACCAAAGGACTCATGTAAACTCTTGAATCAATTCGAGAAAAATATCTTCTTACGATCTAATGACATTAAGTCTGTAACATGATTTTCTTGTCGGCGGTAATGAGGAAAGGGCTTTTGTTCTCATTATTGGTACTTTGTACAATCAGATATTTGGTATTAATGGAGGATCTGTCTATGATAAATAGCCAGTAAGAAGGTATTTTGTCCAATATAAAAGCATATGTTCCATATAAACACTTTATATTAGGTATTATTATTATGCATATATCATCTTTATGTCAGAAAGAATAATAGAAACAATAATTTCCCGTTACTGAAAATGAAGTATGTTCTTTATATTGAAGACCTAATTAAAGCTTAATACAACAAACATGCATAGGATTGTGTTAAAATTACTTACCATGCTAACGTTAAATTAGTCAGTTGGCTAATTAGCAAGTAAGATTAAGTTAAGCCTAGCTTGTCAGATCTTTTCGTTATTCAGTTAATAAGTTCCTAAGGGAGTTGTCTAGCTACTAAGCACATGCATTTAGTAAGTATGTAAGAACTTAATATAGTACAAGACCTTTTGCTCACTGATCGGTTAGTGTTTCATTTTTGTCATCGATTTTTTTTTTCTTTCGGTTTGATCGGAATACGTGTTTGTGTCCACTGAATTTAATAATATATGATGTAATTATATGCAATCAGCATGATAAAGAAATGTTTTTCATGGTTTTCGCAGCAATTTACAATTGACTAAAATAGAGAATAATAGGAGACACAAACAAATTTTAAACAAACAAAGCGAGGACGGTAATAAAATCCACGCTTGAATGAAAAGATGTATTTCTGCAACATTATACCAATTAAATCGAAATTTGATTCTCAGTTAAACCTATGTTTACCTTAAAACATTGAAAATTAACTACAATGGAGGATAATAGGAGACACTTGCTGAAAACAAACTATAACTATGACGGAAAAAGTGTACGATGGAATGAAAAGATATATTTCTGCGACATCAGATCATTAAAAGGTACGATGCTAATATTGCCAAATTAGCATCTAAAAGTTTTAGGTGAAGGCACTATTGTACACTACAGTTCGCCATAAATTTACCTATGACCACTAACCTGAATAAAAGCCAGGATCTAAGTCAGCAGTACTTCATTAACCAAGAACAATTCTGGTCAACCAATTTTCTGAAGGAAAAAAAAAACAATATCTAGCGAATAAATTTACATCATTCATTCATGTACTGAAAATAAAGAAAGAATTTAAAACTGACAAACAAACAAATCAATTTAAACAAATATATATATATATATATATATATATATATATATATATATATATATATATATATAATAAAGCTTGCTTTTTACCATATATTAATTATACATGAGGTTTAAGAAAAAGATAAGAAGTACTCATGCAAATTACAAACAGTGTACATGAAATAATACATTTCTACACACGGTAAAGTGCATATGCTATAACATTTTCTTTTACTTTAATGTGCCTGGTGTCAGGAGTATATTCCTGTAACAATAAACTCCACTTCAGTTTCTGAAATTTGGAGCTGAAAGAAAAGACACGCTTTTAAGTATGGCTTTTAACATTTCAAAAGCTTTCTCACATTTTCAGTCCAAAGGAACATGTTTTTCTGGCTCAATAAATTTGTCAAGGGATCAGCAGTTACAGACAATTTGGAACAAAATTTATTATCTTATCCAGCCATACCTTAAAATCGCATTAGTTGTTTTTTTTTTATTATTAACGGGAACAGGCACTTAATGGCTAGCCTCGACCTTAACATCTATAGGTTTAACGTGTCCACGTCCTATGATATATCCTAGAAAACGTACACTAGAACGGCAGAACGCACGTTTAAATAAATTAATTGTCAAATGTCAAATTTGTATCGGCAAGTCAAATTTCCAAATTGTTGCTAAATATACTTTCCATGTGTCGTGGTAGATGATGACATAAATCGATGTAGGCATCACAATTATCTAGGCCAGAGGTTATCATATTCATTAGAAGTTGAAAGGTACTTGGGAATCCTTTCATCCCAAATGGCATTTCATTATTTTGTTAAAGTCCATCTGGAGTCACGATTGCCGATATTTCCTTTGCTCTTTCCATTAGAGCAATTTGCCAAAATCATTTCAGATTGTCGAATTGGGTGACATTCGTGGCATTTCCGATTTTATCTATATAGTCATCGATTCTTGGTAACGGAAATGAATCTGTCTTTGTCACACTATTCGCCTTCCTATAATCACTGCACATATAAATGCTTATCTGGTTTTGGAACAAGTATGAATGGTGAACTCCAAGTCACTTTTTCCGCGCTGTATAACGTCGTTGTTCAGCAAATACTGAATTTTGTTTCTCTCAAATATTCCTATTTGCGAGGGTTCATCCTGAATAAGTTTAGAATCAACAATTTTAAGGTCATGAAAGTTTTATTTGTTCTGGTGGGAAAATCTGGAAATAAGTGCTCATATTGAATTAATAACTTTTTGAGTTCATTTCTTTCTGGCTTTACCGAATGTGACAGTTTCTGGTTTAGATCTTCAAAATTTTTGAATTCCGAAGATTTGTCACCAATATCAGTATATTCGGATGATATTCCTTCACTTTAAATCTTTACTGACTGTGACATGTATATCTAAGTTAATTACATGCTTACCATGGCTTACTCTTTTCAATATACTCGTACTCCTATAATTATTTAGATCACATGAGCACTAATATTATAATTGAACACATACATTTTCTTATTAACTCTGTAAGGGCCGTAAATGTTAATCTAAAGAAACGTTTGAAGCATGAGCAACAGAGACAGAACTCTATTACCTAACATGGTTCTCTACTGTAATTCTGTCAAACCATAATTTCACTTTTGACTTGAATTGCTGGATGTTAAATTAATGCTCAATATGAAAGTTCCAGACCTAAAATGTGACCCTTGACCCGATTGTACATATTTTGGAAGTCCAAAATGAGTAAAGAACTTTATTAAAGCTTTTACTAATGTTTTAGATTTTATATTCCTCAACATATTTGTTTCTGCATACCTTGTTGATGCACAAATAATAGTTAACAGGTATTGGTCTTCTGGCTTTGTCGTACGTAAGGGACTGACACCAACTACCAGATGTCTACTAAATGGTTCGTCAAATGCAGGAATATGTTGCAGATTAACATTAGGTATCTTGTGATTGGGTTTTCCTACTATTTGACAAGTGTGACACCATCTACACGATTTAGTAGATTTAACGTTTGAGGTTTGGCCAATAAAAGTGAGTCAAGATCTTGTGATAAGTCTAGACTAAGTATTTCCTGTCCGAAAGGTTTTTGGAACATCAGTTTGATAGTTCACGGACCGCTTGTCACCAGCATGTTCCTCGAGAGGTCTCCATTTTCTCATAAGTATTAAATTGTTAATGAAATAACAGACAGGCGCTTCAGAGACTGCTGCTTCAGTAATGGCCCTTTGAAACAAACAGGATATCGCAGAAGCTAGGTCGTTGCCTAGTAAATAAATGAATGTTTTCTACGGGTAAAACAGATACTGTTACAATTGTCACGTGTCTTGAGACTGTCTGATGACAAATTTACGCTATGGAGAGGAGCATTAACACAGCCGCACTTAACTCCTTGAATAAGAACACTCATTAGAAGAAGACTTCTCTTGAAATGACAAAATACCTAATACTAAAAGACTCTGCAAAGCTCATATCTTCCTTAAACTTTTAATAGTGGTAGAATCGGCCGAATCACCCAAGACCGATAGAGAACCCTTGGATATGAATCGTTCATAATTCTCCATAATAAAATCAAACTGGCTTTTGTTAGACCCAACCAATGTATTGCTTTCAATAAATGACCATGACCTTGACCTCTTAGAAATAAGAACATTTGAAATAGGTATGTCTTGTCTCTTATGCCCATGTTTCAATTTATAGCAATCAGAAATAACGTGTCGTTTCTTCAAGCAATAGGTACAAGTAGTACAGGACAAGGATCTACTATCAAGATTCTCTTCAGTTTGGATTTTAAAATTTGTGCAATTATGAATTTTAGAGGGGCTTGTATTATACTAAAATACTTTTTTGCCAAAATTACTGTTGAGTAGAATTCTTATTTAGAAAAGAAACGTTATGAGTTATTGATTACGTATCAGCGGCACGAGCAGCATTGTCCATGGTTTTGATCTTGATCTCGTCAATATTAACCGCACTGTCAATATGGACACAGTTTTTGAAGTCTTTAAGTAATACTAGTTGTTTCAGACTCTCATACATGTTTGCAACCTTCTTGGCTAAGCACAATCTATAAAATAACTGCTATTCGTTTCAATATGAGTTTGTCCACCTTTTTATAATTTCTGAATAGGTGCCGATAAGCTTCAAGGACTAACTCTTAACCCCTTAAATATATTATTTAACCTCAACATAGTCACAACCGTTTGAACTGACAGTGACTGGTAAATATTACAGTTCCTTTCCAGTGAGTAGATCTTGTACTATTTGAGTCCAATGCTCCCTTTGCCATTTCAGCTGTTCAACAACCTTTTCAAAACCAGTAAAATATTTATCTATTTATCTTTCTCTGAAAAGGGGCTCTAATCTAGTGTTCTTTGTTAGATCAAAACTTAAATTTGGATTTGAAGTAAGAATGTGATTTTTGCTTGCTAGTTTTATTTTCTTTAGTAAACATCCCTTTCTTCCTTCTTATCTTTCATCCACATCTGTGTGTCTCCTCTACTTCTGTCTCCTGTTTTTCTTCCTTTCAATCCTGAAGTTCGAGTTTCCTTAACTGCAATTAAATTTTGTATTTTAAATTAAATTATTTTACTTGTATTTTAGAGTCTACTAACAGAGACACCAAAGCACTTCTACCCAAAACATTCTTTAGTACCAAATTCTTAACCAAAATCGCTCTTATTTATTCTGTCATTAAGGATTGTTGTCACAGAATTAGGCGAAAATTTGAACTGATTTTTGTTGTTCTTGATTTGCAAACGAAACTCACCATTTTCTTGATTTCGTCGTACACGCATTACCTGGGGTGATTAAGTGGCGTGTAACGATTTGCATGTGCCAATTTGTAATTTACATGAAATCCGAAATACTCGTTGTACGTGGTGCACGTCAAGCTCGATGTGATTTATGTTCACCTATTGAGAGTATATAAGGCGATGGATTTCTCATTATTATTTACGGGAACTAAAATATCTAATCAAAGGATAGATAACCTCGTCTTGCAAATCTCCAGCCAAAGGGGTGAGTGTTAAATTTACATTTCGTTTTATTGTGAATTTTATTCAGATTATCATTTCGTATAATGATGCCTTTATTGCAATGAACGTGGAATATTTGGAATTACTAGTCACTTTTAGACTTTAAATGAAATATCGTAATCTACAGCTTAGATTATTTTTGAGACAACTATTATTAGTCTGGTTTTGTTTATTATAGCTGATTCCGTCTGATTCCGTCGTTGATACCGTAGAAGTACATCACGGATAGCGCATCTAATAACATCGTTGATACCGTAGCTGCTAATAACATCGTTGATACCGTAGCTGTTAACACATCTGATACCATCTTTTGATAAACGTCTTTGATATCGTTTGATTTGTTGTGGGACATCTATTGTTTGTTCTGGAACATCTCTGTATAAATATCTGAATGTGCTTGTGCCGTTAATTTGTGCAAACGGAATTGAAGTATCTGTCTGTGTGTCGAACTGTCTGTTCGTCAATATCTGTGTAACGTGTAAATATCCGGAAAGCTAGAAGTCCGAGTGTCGGAGCTGTCTTAGAGTTGTAAAACGTCCGGGTAGACATCTAGGGGAGTGAGGAACCGTTGGTTCTGGTAGATGTTGTATGCTGTCTGAACGTATAACTGTGGTGGATCCGTGTAGGGTAACGTCCGATAATAGTATTGGTCAACCCTCGGTTCTCGGGGAAACTGGGAGACGATTCAACTGTTGCTGAATCGTGCGGTTATACAGGGGAGACACATAGGTGTATTGAAATTGTAATATAATTTAATACATTGTTGTATTTGCATGCTTATGTCAGATCGCAATAATATTTCAAGTGATCACATAGATATCAATAAAAGCTAGCAACTTGATTGAATACAAGTATATGATCGTGCTAGTTATCGCAATCCATCGTGCGATAGATAGTTTGTCGTTTGTGTTTATTTTTTTTCGTAAATCATTCTTGCATTTATTTAACTTTCGTAAAGGATTCTTGGATCTGTGTATAATCCAAGAGATCCCTTTACATCTGAGATTCCTTTTGTATTGTTATTTAATTTGTTCATGTATTGTGAATGGTTGTGAGTGTAATTGTGGGTTGAGTGCATGAATTATTGTGTTGTTACATCTGTATTTTTTTCATTTATAATTTATTACATAAATTTATATTTTCTTTCACAAATTGTGTTTGTATTGTTCATTTAATCCACCCTCCTCTTGGTAACAATTCTGTTACAATTGTATCTTCTGGCAAGCTGAAAAGTTCATTCTTTTTCTTGAAATTCTAATTCTTCCTGGATAGGATTTAAAACTAGATTTCCACTTTTGATGACATTTTAGAAACAAGCGTTTCTCACTTGAGAAACATTTATAAAATATGGTGAATTCACCTTTGAAAACATACAAAGTTTCCTGAAATATTTTATCCATAATTCAAATCCCAGAGGATCCCCCACTTCTTTGCTACGTGTTTAGGCTGTAATTACCAGAACACAGTAAACGTGGAAACAACAAGCTTTGTAAACTTTAGAAACAATTTATTTCCGTGGAAAAAGATTGTAAAAATGGAACAAGAACTTACTATTTTGAAAATCAAAAACAAAATCCAAGAACAATAAACGAATTAAATTACAAACGTCCTAGTAATCAGATGTTTTTATTGTTTCAAGTTCGACTCGTGTTGGAAAAAATCCAAGATGGAAGACGATGATGTATGCTGAAGTCCGATTTGTGCTTATCTATGGTTACTTGTAAAACACAATATTTAACAGTTCGGTGTTTGAAATCGAAATAAAAGTTTGATAAAAACCATCTTTATACAAGAGTATAAAATATTTCCTGAGAAACGAATTAATCCTTTTAATCCATATGAACTGAAAAAGGTTAACATGGATTCGAAAAATGGCTGCAACTAAAGAACATGACTGCAAAATCCGAAAACTACATTTCACTAAAACAAAGAAGATATCGTATTCTACTACGTAATTTAGAAGAAAAAAATCCCTAACTTGCGAAATCTAGAAAACAGGGGAAGGAGTCACGTGATCGTTTATATCACGTACTCTTAACAGAACCAATAAGATTACGTTCAGAAATAAATGTTGTTTAATTCCTAATTCACTAGTCCCATATTGATTTTGACAACAACCAATCATTTTAGATACAAAGAACACCTGCTTACGTGGCTGCCACTAACACTGACTCATGGTCAGCGTCTAAGTCAAACGTACTTGATTAACAAAGAGTAATTCAGGTTAACCGATTTTTGGAAAAAGGATCATCTTTTAGTGAATACATTTACATTACAATATCATGCAATGTAATGAAACTAAAAAAAGCAAGCAAACAATAAAATTAAAACATATATATATATATATATATATATATATATATATATATATATATATATATATATATATATATATATATATATTTATATTTATATTTATTTATTTATTTGTAGACTATATTACTATTAAGATAATATACAGACCGTATATTGCTATAAAAATAACATACAGACCGTATATTGCTATAAAAATAGTGTACAGACCGTATATTGCTATAAAAATAATGTACAGACCGTATATTGCTATAAAATAATATATAGACAGTATATTGCTATAAAATAATATACAGACCGTATATTGCTATAAAGACGATATGCAGACCGTATATTGCTATAAACATAATGTACAGACCGTATATTGCTATAAACATAATGTACAGACCGTATATTGCTATAAAGACGATATGCAGAGCGTATATTGCCGAAAAAACTAGTTGAAATCAGATTAGAAATACAAGCTGGGGAGAAAAACACTTTTCCTAAGATGTTTTTATGAATGGGATATTAGAAAAGTTCTTGAATTTGTTATTGTTCATGAGGTCGTTTCGTCGACAGGCGGTAAAATGACAGTTTTGAAAATTGATTGGAATTCCCCAGATTAGTGAGAAATATTACAAACATCAGTTAGTAAAGGTACATGGAATCCGTGAACTTACGTTGTAGTGCTGTCTGAATCGGATCGAGTTTACTTTAGTTACGATGAGTTAGTTGCATTCGTGATCTCGAAGACATCTTTGCATCTGGAACTTTCAATGTTATTAAGACTGGTAGGCTGCTTCTGTGTTGTATGGACTATGTGACATTCTTAGTATCTTCATAGATGTGCTTATAAATAGTGAAGCTGGAGCTTTGCCATGTTTTCTTTTTTTTCTCTTGGCAGTGTGAAGCTTATCGTTTGATTGTTTTAGCTGTTTTTATGTTAGGAAAATGCGTTGATATCCTGACTTTAAAGTTAACTATTTATTTGCGCCTTTCCGATGGTGCTAGTGAGTGGGCAATGAATAATGCAATGCGCAATGGTTGCATTGACTTACGATTTAAAGGGAATTCGAATTCAGTTTTAGTAATTAACGGTCGAGTTTTAAAACTGGTTAATGATATGGGGTTAATGTTTCTTTAAGGAAGATAATACATGATTTAATTTGTATAATGTGGCATTTGTTACACTGAAATGCGCGAACATTACGAAAAATAATCGTGCAATTTGACAATAACCTTATGTTAAATCTACAAATTTAAACTACCCCGTTCCTGGTCATATTCTGTGACGCTATTGTGGCCGTTGTGAATAAATTCAGCTAGGACTGACTATATGTTGTTTACCATGATAATCAAGTGAAGACTTTATTCAAAAGTGTAAATATGATCCCAAAAAGTTAACACAATTATGGGTAAGATAACAACACCAACATTTCACTTTGCATTAAAAACGAATTTCCAGCTAAAGACGATTTATCTTATTTAGACATGTCATTATAGTTGCAAGCCAGAAAAAAATAAATTTCTGACCTAAATATTTAGCTAATTTAGAAATGTCATAATAGTTGCAACCCAGAAAAATAAATTTCTGACCTAAATATTTAGCTAATTTAGAAATGTCATAATAGTTGCAACCCAGAAAAAATATTTAGCTAATTTAGAAACGTCATTGCAACCCCGAAAATATTAAAGTTTGGACCTAAATATGTCTCGGATGTTTACAAACAGTCACGAGAAATGAATGAACCAAACTGCAAGAAACAGAGCTGTCTTTTCAGAACGGAAAGTAATTATAATTGGATGTAATTTGCCTATGTGTGTCATTGTGTATGCATATTTAAGCTGTCCTTTCAGAACAGAAAGTAATTATAATTGGATGTAATTTGCCTATGTGTGTCATTGTGTATGCATATTTAACCAACAAAGCAATATAATCTGAGCGAAATCGGTTGCTGCGGTGTAAGTGGCTTATCAGACACTTTGTACAGTCTCCAGTGATCAAACAACGTGCGTAGACAGACATTACGTTTTGTCTTGAAAACACCGAAGTCTTTATTTTTAAAAACCAAATAAAGATGTTTATAATAATTATAATAACAAAACTTGGATTTGGCAAGTTGTGCTTGTATTATAATACGCTAACGAAAATGTTCAAAATAAAAAGTGAACAGTGCGAATGGACAGAGTTATTTTCAAGACTAAGGTGCATGATAGCCTAGACATGGCTACCAAATCTTCACGATAAGAAACAAAGAAATATTTTGATTTTATCATACAAATTTATAATGGGTTGAATATTACAAGATTCTTTCGAACCGACATACCGGTAATTTTGACCAGGTAAAATTTACTAAAATTAAGTCGGTATATAATTTACATTCATTAGGATACAAAGAAGTCATTTTAGCCTCAAAGATATATGCTTACGCATGATCGTTTGTAAACTATTGCATTATCCTGCTGTATCAAGACATGAATGTTCTTGTGTTAATCTGAGCTGAATATCTGTCCATAATTAGGACCTCAAGTTGCAATGTATGTCAATAAGAACCCATGCCACTAATTATCATACTAGCTGACTGGATATTTAAAATTCATGAAACTTGCATACTTCGAAGATTATAGACTTTTCCTTTCAAATACATAAATACGTTAACGTGATGGTAAGTGAGTGTGTTATGTATGACACAGATAAATACACAATCAGATTTCGGATTATGGTTCTAGAGACTTTCAAATATTGAATAAGCGTTTGCCCATATGTTTGGACAATGTAATAAGTTTTAAGAAAACTAAATATAAATTTAAGCATTCAAATATTTTAGAGGTTCCATATAACATAAGAACATTTGCAAAGAACTCCTTTAAATACGCAGCTCCCACTCTTTGGAATAAACTCCAAATCACGTTACGATACCAATCAAGCTGTGATTTATTTAGATCTGTATTTCTATTAATAAATGCAAAAGACTAAATGTAATCTCTGTTAATAAGTCTACCCTTCTCCACTATGATGGCATATACTTCTTGTGTCAACATGTATTTTTTATCTGATCTTGTCGTATGTACTAATGCAAGTGTCTTACTGTATGCGTAAATAGTAAAATGTCTTTGTAGTCCAAATCAGGTACCTCTGCATTTAGTTTAAATTTCAGCTAATTTTAATTTTTAAAACAATCGTCAATTGTGTATTTAATTTGTCCTGGATAATAAATTTACTTTTACTCATTGACTTTGATTCCTAGTGTCATAAGGCATGCATTTTGTGTTTTTTTTTATGGTTCTATATTTTTTGTGTCACGATGTGCTAATTACGTTTACTGTTATGCCTTGTTTTACGTCACGTCGGTTAAAAAAAAACTCATTAGAGCTTATGTTGAATGGTTGCTTGAAAGAGTACCGATGTTAAACAAATTGTGTTGTATCTTACTTAGTCATGGGTTTTCAGCAGACACAAAACTGCACTGACGATTTACGGCAGGCTGTGTATTAGGTCTCAATGGACAGTTGTTTTGGCAAATTTTTGTCCGACAATGACCTATAGCAGAATAAGGATAATACTATTACATTAAAGATACAAATAAAAGTGAACTAATGATTTTTGTTGAAATGATGCTTGTAAGATTCTGACTGAGGAATCAAAGTTAATTCCTCATGCAACTAGTGGCTTTTATACTGAATCAACACTGCCCCCAACCCCTCTTTTTACATTCTTTTTTTACAGAAAAGGGGTATTTTGAATATTTTCCTGTGACAAGAGAGCTAAAAGAATCAGTATGTGCCTTATACATGAATAACGTTCACTAGTACTGTAACAAATTAGCATACTTTTCATCACCCCACAACCATCTAGATTTTTAGATATTTACCTCTATAGCAGACACATGTAAATACGCAAGTCAAGTCCGCTGCTCATTTGAAGCCCAAGTTATGAATTTGATCTCCTGTGCTAGTCTAACTGTGACGGGCAGTCACCAACAAGTCAACCAGTTTCCAAGCCTAACTCAAAGTATATTTTAACCACATTACAGATTTAGCTTATGTGTGAACTGA
Organism: Unio pictorum; assembly: GCA_030141615.1. NCBI lineage: Eukaryota > Metazoa > Mollusca > Bivalvia > Unionida > Unionidae > Unio > Unio pictorum. Next base: position 4,489,286 of record JARLTB010000006.1, on the reverse strand, counting down.
AAAATGCTAGGATTGTGATAATTAGGCTCATGCTTTCTACCTTAAATATTAGGGTGGGGGTCAAAATGCGAAACTATCCAGTGAGAGATTTCTAAAAGCCTCCTATCCACTTTGTTAACCGCATCATTTTACTTTACAGGAATGTGAGTTTGTACTATCATTAGAATTGCACAAGAATATGTATGTTTCAATATTTAATACGAGAGAGAGAGAGAGAGAGAGAGAGAGAGAGAGAGAGAGAGAGAGAGAGAGAGACAGAGAGAGAGAGAGAGAGAGAGAGAGAGAGAGAGAGAGAGAGAGAGAGAGTTAAAGGCAACATCATATAAATAACGTCATGATGTAACGTGATCACCATATTTATATTTTTAGATCTGCAAAGTTGCACGTTAATTTTACTAATTTGTCATGTCTTTGAAGAATTCACATTAAACATACAAAACAGAAACATAAATCAACATTTAAGTTATCTTCGGCCACACTAATTATCATAGGTCAAACCTAGTTAGAAGGAAACCGACAGATAGGATATCTATTTCTGTCGACATTAGCCGTCCTGAAAGACTTTATGAAAATGGATTGGACTTCTTCAAACCACGGTAATCGTTGGAATGTGTTTCGATAACAAAATAATCTTCGTTAGCGACATCAATATGAATTCAGGCTGAATTTCAAAATCCGAAACAAATTTTCAAAAAAGAAATTACATGTCTTCCGATATACTTCAATGCTTTTCTCTACTAATATTGAACATATGGTACGGATAATACATTTATCCTAAAAGATTCAGTCCCAAATGGATTTATTTCAGTGCTACTAGAGACACGACAAAATAAAGTGTTCATTCAAGATTTCAAGTAGACGTCTCATACGCAACAAGCTTAATACGCATGTTTTGAAGTGTGTTTGGTTACAAAGAGAAAGAATAACAAACTTTGAAATATGAAAGCAAATGTAAACTGATATTTAAGCTGAGAACAAGTTTGCTTTTTGAACTCGCATGGTTTAGAATGTTAAGATGATCCACAAAACGCAGTCCTCAGTCGATCAGACTGTGAGACAGTATCGTAGGAAAATATATGCTGATTGATTTTTGTGTTTTAAGTTATCTGTCACGCAATGCTAATAAAGATGAAAGTACTTAGAACCACGGGTCTCTTCAAGGATATGTATGAAGACGAAGCCCTCGGTGTGCTATAATCTTTATCCACAGACTTTCTGTCTTCTGTTTTGATGCACTGGTTAACATGTATCAAACGAAATATTGATATTGAGCAAGTTGTGAACAGAACATTATTTATTTCAACTGAAAGCTCCTGATAAGCCCGAAGGAGTAGATAATGTATTAGCTCTAACTTCCACAGCACATCATCAACAAAGATCAAGTACGTAACAAATAACGCCCACGATGTTAGCATGTAATCCAAAACAGCCGTAAAACTGATAGCAAAGTGATTAATTGTTGTAAGGGTCCCTTTCATTTATTCTCGCATATAGCATTTCATAGTTTGTTTTTTTATTTCTTATAATAAAAGTAGTGTGTCCATGTGTGCATTTTAAAGTCTAATGTTTCGTGCGAAACTAAACATTGCTTAGAAGTTTAATGATACACTGAGGATATCAAAGATACACTTGTGAATCATTAGTTTAATAAAGTTTAATGATACACTGAGGATATCAAAGATACACTTGTGAATCATTAGTTTAATAAAGTTTAATGATACACTGAGGATATCAAAGATACACTTGTGAATCATTAACAACGTACTTACATACATATTGTTGATAGACCGAACGCATTGAAAGTCTAGTTAGGATTAGCAGCATGGGGTTTATTGATGATATTCGCTACTTGAGCAGTGCCCATTTGAAATGCATTATATGAATTAAAACGAGCAAGCTTTCACGAGGAGAGGATTTATTGAATATATGAAACTATTATCCACTAAATATTACTATTTTTGAAAAATACTTTATAAAGAATCATGTTCCGAATAATAATAATAATAATAATAATAATAATAATAATAATAATAATAATAACAATGAGGACTTTGCATAACACAAAATTTCTAGACGCTCGAAGCACTTTGCAACATTAGAAAACACATATAACATAAAATCATATATAATAATGTGGTTCCAGAAGAAAAACACCATAGAAAACGTAAAACATGCTGAAAATATTTAAGGTAGGAAACATTATTAGGTCTTTAAGTTTGTTCATGAAGTTGAAATATGTAAGTTTTAAGAGCACTCTTGAATGAGATCGCAGTGTCTTTGTGTCTACGTTCAGTAGGCAATTTGTTCCATGTTGCTGGTCCCTGGTATATCCATTTGACTTCGTTTTCGTATTGGGAATAATGAGCGTACGATTTTTAGAAGAGTGTGTCCTGCTGGTGTGTACACATGGGTGAGGTCGGATAGGTATGCTGGAATGGAGTCCGTCAGTGAAACGAAGCAAAGAGAACACATTTTGTGTTTGATTCTGGATCGAATGGATACCTAGTGTAGGGTATCGAGCAGCGATGAGGTGTGCTCTGATCGTGGTACTCTAAGGATGATTCGAACAGCTGTGAACATTTGAAGTTTCTGGAGTAGATATTGTGACGAACCAGACAAAATTGAATTACAATAGTCTAGTCTTGAAAGTACTAATGAACACAAAAGTGTTTTAGTGGCATCAACTGAAAGATATTTGTGAATGGAGCATTTAATGTTTTCACTGGTGGTGGATGCTGTGGACAGGTAGCTACTTTTTGATTTCATATCAAAAGTTCGTTATTTCATGTGTGATATTCCGTCCGTAGCAGCAATAGTTGCGTCGGCATAAACTGTTTGATACTTCAGAGCCAAGCAACATAGGAACGCTGAGTCTCATGTATTGTGAATTTGACCTGTTCGGATCTTTATGTAGCCCATATCGCAGATCACATAATCACAGCGAAATATATAAAGTGTTACTAGTCCTTGGTCTTAAACTATGTCACGGTTAAGAGCGGAAACCATCAAGGTATGTAAAATTCTCAAAAATTAATTTATTTCCATAGAATACAAAGTAAACATTAACAATTACAGTATATACATTATTAAGAATTAAATTCCAAATAGTCCTAAAGGTTCTACCACAAGTCCATATGTATGATGATCCAATTGAGTTACAGTGGTATTCCAAATAACTTCCAATATTGAATGTGTACATGTGCATGTTTTCTCGAATATACAAATATGCCGGTGTCCTGGAGTATAATGACAAGCAGATTCTTTTACGTTTCACAATACTATAGCCCAAAAATGTCCTTGTCTGCATTCACTGTAATTTAAAATATAGATAGCGTGTAAATACCGCCATTTAGAATGTTATCTTATATCAAGTCATATCATGGGATATGTAAGAGAGATTTTAATGTGAGTGTAGTCCACCCAGCCAAATTATGATCAACTCCTTTTCGGGGTAACATGTCATCATATTCGATTCACTTTAGCAGCTTCGTGCTAGAGCATGGCCCAATGAGCCTAGCAGACGCAGACACATTACCTTTATTTAAATTATTTCCTTTCCTATTTCGTAGTTTAATGGTTAGATCTGTTTCTTCTTACTCGATAAGGTGTATAGATGTTCTATGTAAAAATAAAAACAATTTGCTGTTATGTTATGCGTGTATCATCATTAATCAATATTTTACGTACATTAACGTTTCATGATTCGTCTAACAACATGATATGATGCAAATGACTTCACACACTTGGTTCGCGTAAACGAAAGGGTCGAAATATAAGACCCTTGAATTTTGTGTGTTGAAAACTAAATGTAAGAGCCAACGAAACGTGATGCATTCAAGTATGTCAATATTATTCTTGTCAACTTTCTTTTTTAATATGTTCTAATCTAAAAACCATTTTTAATATTTTACTTTTAGCAGCTTTTTGCTTAAATCTATGATTTCAATTATATGTGCCTGACCTCTTTAATAGAAGTGGTGTTTATGCACATTTCAATCTACTTGGCACACTACACGATCGGATGTTTGCTGTTAGGGAGGTGCTAAAAGCAAAAGTGCTAAAGAAATTTGATAAAAAGGCAAGATAATTTTATTAAAAAACATATTTATATAAAATAAATGTTTAGCTTCAGAGAGAGTTTCAAACAATTCTTTGTCGAAACGAACATACTTTCATAAAAGTATTATTTTTGTAAGGTTATTGTATCGAATAATTAGAAGATATCTTTACGTCTATGTATAAGTATCACACATTTGAACATTATGTGTAAACAAATTAAAGCTTAACTTTAAAATTTAGTTACTTCGCAATGGGTGGGTAGGTGGGCAGCTCAATAAAAACGGATATTAATTCAACCTAGCACATGTAATCTATATAATGTTTAAGGTTATATAACAAAATATAGGAAAGTTATGAAGGATGCTATTTCATTCATAGGAAATGTTTTCTACAAATTTAAAAGTTTCTGACTGATCGTTATATGTTTCTAAACATTGTTGTTTATCAATAATTCTGATATCTCTCAAATTCTAAACATTGTTGTTTATCAATAATTCTGATATCTCTCAAATTCTAAACATTGTTGTTTATCAATAATTCTGATATCTCTCAAATTCTAAATATTGTTTTTTTCCCAGTAATTCTGATATCTCTCAAATTCTAAACATAGTGTTGTTAATCAGTAATTCTGATATCTCTCAAATTCTAAATATTGTTTTTTTCCCAGTAATTCTGATATCTCTCAAATTCTAAACATAGTGTTGTTTATCAATAATTCTGATATCTCTCAAATTCTAAATATTGTTTTTTTCCCAGTAATTCTGATATCTCTCAAATTCTAAATATTGTTTTTTTCCCAGTAATTCTGATATCTCTCAAATTCTAAATATTGTTTTTTTCCCAGTAATTCTGATATCTCTCAAATTCTAAATATTGTTTTTTTCCCAGTAATTCTGATATCTCTCAAATTCTAAACATAGTGTTGTTTATCAATAATTCTGATATCTCTCAAATTCTAAATATTGTTTTTTTCCCAGTAATTCTGATATCTCTCAAATTCTAAATATTGTTTTTTTCCCAGTAATTCTGATATCTCTCAAATTCTAAACATAGTGTTGTTAATCAGTAATTCTGATATCTCTCAAATTCTAAACATAGTGTTGTTAATCAGTAATTCTGATATCTCTCAAATTCTAAATATTGATTTTTTTTCCCAGTAATTATGATATCCCTCAAATTCTAAACATAGTGTTTTTAATCAGTAATGATGATATCCTTCAAATTCTAAACATAGTGTTTAACAGTAATTCTGAAAATTTAAATTCAAATTCAAAGTTGCAATGAAGTTCAAATTGTATTTAGACGTGTGTATCATAATAAATTAGTTTCGATAATGACACATATCTAAACTCAGCAATTGTGTCAAATTTCATGGAATCAGTTAACAGCAAGGCCTCTTAAAAGCGGTATTCCCTTCGAAACCAAATACGAATCTTAAGTAAAGGCCTTCTTTTGTATATTACCAAAAGCTTTAATGGATTTTACACCAAAGTATATGAAGATTGTCTAGCTTGAGCCGTTTTCTGAAACGGAACTTGATATGTTATACGAACAAGTTGTTAAACTAACAGTTGAGAGTCTACTGAGTGTTCTAGACTACAGAAAAAAATGCTGCAATTATATTATTATTTCATTCCTCTAGTTGCTTTCTTCAGATTCGTCAAATCGAAAGAATATCTCTGCTAAAACATGATATTAGCATGATGTGCATAGGCGAGGCAGCTATAGAATTCCGAGCTTTCTCCTAACAGGTTAGTCTGAGTCTCTCACGTTACTGCATCTATGACATAATAGATGGAACAATGCTATAGAGTCACTCTATTAGCGACAAATGCAAGTGATATGTTTAGGGTAAGCGGTCGTGATCAGTTAAGCATTACACTTATAATCGAAGGAATTGCTTTTCGTGTGTTATACTCTCTATCCATCCATCTGTCCGTCCGTCTTTCTGTTTGTCCATTTATTTGCTCATCCTTTTGTCTGATTTTATTTTCATTTGATAATAAGTGTATTTAGACTGTACTTTGAATGATAGAAATAAATATCTTGTTTTTCTTTCATTTTTTCTTCTTTTTAAAATTTTACTTGCAACGACAACCATGGGTTGAAAGCCATCTCTCGGTTTACTATGACATTTCTTGTTTCCACTGACTTATATTTGTCTACAAGATTAAAAAAGCTATATTGTTGATTATTAACAAAGAAGAAAAGATATGCAAAAGAAAAAAGAAACACTGGTTAGCACGAACAAACAAAACAATATAAATGAAGATGCAATTATAGATGGTGTGATCATTGTGTAAATAATGTAGTAAATTGTATATGATGCTATTACTGAAAATATAAATCACGTAAATAACTTACTTGTGGAACATATAAAACGTTGTTTTTTATCTCTAAAGTCCAAGGGTGTGTAAGAAAGAAAAGACATAAAACCAAACATATAAAAAACCGACTTATCGCCATATGAAACATATAATAAACATTCATAACAATCTAGTGTAGGAAAATATGAAACAAATACAGCAGACGATGACAGTTCGAGATTGTGGATGCTTTTTTATTGCTTGTGATAGTAACTTAAATTTTACAATTACAGCATCGTTTCGATACATTTCTAAGTAAATGGAGAGATAGAGGCTTTCTTTAATGGCCATTAGAATGCTACAATAAGGCGCATACATGTATTGTTGTTTCTGAACCACTGATCTAAACCATTTAGGATATCGCATTATCTGACTGGTGGTTTGATGGTTGAAGTGAATCCGAACAAAACGAACATGTATTATTATCTAATATTCCAATTTGTGTCCTAAAGAAAAGCATTTGTTGCAAGGGTTTATGTGTGCAGTAATTTATATGAAACCAAAGTAGATAAGAATCATTAGCAAATATGTATGTTAAGGCAAAATACCTTGTTCAATCGAATTGATTTTGTCGATTAAGTCATATTTTGTTATTTAGTTAGTGCTTTAGTTTCGAATATTGTTGTACCTTTCACCAAGAAACCATAGCTAGTTTTGCAACCTTTTCTCGTTTCAAGGGGGAAGTAACATTTTTTCAATGAATGATATTTCCGAAACTTCCGGTTGGGATTCAGTAGATATTATATTTCTGTATAATTTCACAGTTAGTATATTGGTCACAATATTATATGTTTATTATCATTTTGCCATGTACATCTCCATTACTGTGGATAATTTGAACTTTTGTGCTAAAAACATAAAGACACTCAGAGCATAATATTTTCAGTATACATTAGGAGTTCAGCAAGAAATTCTGATCAAGTCTTTGGAATACATAGTTGAGAGAATGTGTGATAAGAAATAGGTCCATCTATCCGAAATATATTATCAAAATGTCTTATGCTCCCTTCTATATAAGTTATGCTAAACTAGCGAAATACATTCGAATAATAAAATGAAATTAATGAAACATAACTTTACCCCATTTTGTAATGTTGATATTCTAAGCCATGATAATTCAAAACAATATTGATTGGAGTCCTTCATTACAAGTCTTCTTCTACATAGTCATTATTTATTACTTTTCTTTAATTTTGCAAACAGAAACTTTCAAGTACATGTAATTTAACTACTTATTCTCTCGTAATTAATCTTGAGGATTAAATGCAATTAATAGAGATTGAATTGTGACAAAACTAAAACAATAACAAGCAGAGGCGTGAATTCGTTTTAAGTGTATCGTTATAGTAACAAGTAATAATGCTTCTTATTGCACTAGGAAAGATGACTAATATTGTGAAACTGCAAATTATCAAGTATAAATATTATTATATAGACACACGGATGTTACTGTATTTCATCATTGCTATTTATATTATGTTGCTTTTACTTATGCTTACAACGTGGGCTATGATATTTGCATATAACTTTCATGGGAGAACTGTACTTTAAAAAGGGCTTTCTCAGATCCATCCATATGCAATGTGTTATCGTCAGCGTATTAGGCATTAGAAATTAAGTTTTATCTATGTTGATCAAATTATCTGTATGTTTGTATTCTCTCTCTCTCTCTCTCTCTCTCTCTCTCTCTCTCTCTCTCTCTATATATATATATATATATATATATATATATATATATATATATATATATATATATATATATATGTGTGTGTGTGTGTGTGTGTGTGTGTGTGTGTGTGTGTCCTAAATAAAGCAGTATGTATTGTATTTTCTCAGCTGTACTAGATCGCAAAAGCTAATGCGATGTCAAATATTTGCTAGCACAATAAAGTGGCACCCTAGCAATCAATATTGACAATAACGTATTACAAAATATAATAGGCGAACCAGTCGCCATGTTGCTGGACGATAATGATATTGAGATGTGATTCTAATTTGTTGTCGATAAGAAACCCATATATTAGTAATGAAAAAAAAAACAATTATTACTAGTTTGTTTATTAACCTCGCGTTCATTAGTACACAATGGATATTGTTTGCCAATAACAGAATATAAGCGGCTCTGACGTAGTAAGTCGGTTAATGAATTTCCCTTATGTCGGTCAGAAATTAAATATCGACTTGACACGCGCCTAGAATATTTTGGTAATAAAGGAATGTAAACTGTATTTCTTTGAGGGAAACTACTGACAATGCAACAGAACATATTTAAGGACACTGATTTGTCTCTGAAAATAGCATAGATTTTATTTAATTGTTTGTCTTTTGTGCTTTTAGAAAGGTTTAGTTCTTGTCTGATTGAAGAAGTAAACTACAAATGATTGACGTATCAGTTTAATATAAATCTCTCAAATACCTACGCGTTATCAAAATGTATAGCCATTTCCTTTTAATATGTGCATGGCTCTAATATAAGGAATATATTGCCATTACGTCTAGTGAGCGGATGAGATAGAGAACGGATGACATATTCATCCTATGTCTGGTCAGGCTCTGGAACGTAAGGAAGACTCAACATTTCCTCTAAATGTCATTAATTGATGAAATCGCATATTAGCTTTACAAATTGGATACAATCTGCTTTAGCGGACATCACTTTGATGATACTGTCTCGGACATAAATTTTAGAATGAGAATGTCTTGCTGAGGTTAGGCTTTAAACAATTTTATCTGAGGAAAGCATACACTGCAAATTGTTTCGCCAACGGTTTATTTCCTTTAAAATGCTTACAATGATAATAGGGACAATATTTCCACTCACATTTAAGACATGAGATGAGATTAATACTTAAATTGATTAGTTGTGGAGTTTAACAGAAATATATTATCATCCATGGATACTAACACGATTTATAAAAGTATGAAAGGTATCGGGAAGGGGGGTTGTACTGATTGGGTGTCTCGCTTAATTTCGTTTTCGTTATCTAAAGGTGTCCGCCCTCTATGTTATTGCTTGGTTCAAGTAAATATAAGTGGTGAAACCTATAGGTGAAATAGATAAGAGATATATAGAGACTAAACCAACACGAGAACCCGTACGGGTAAACAAACAATGTAATCAATTAAATATTACAACTATAAGAAGTCATTACATCAGGAATATCTCAGCTTCTAGAAAACAAAACTGTCTCGATTTACAAAGCAAACCACAAATGAATTTAAATAAAATAGCTGTTTTGTTTACTGGTAAATTTAGTTCATCATACGATCGAGTGAACAATCGAAGTCAATTTGTACGATTACATAACCTGCTTTATCGGTTCGCTCGACTTCCACTGTAGCTGTTCAGACCCCTGGATCTCAGGACACCACTTTTCCCAATCCGTCTCAGGATACTCTCAGAATACCTCTCAGAATTGATACGTCGCAGAATTACGTCACATGATTGCACGTCTCAGGAGCTATGTTCTCCCTTTTAAATAAATATAAACAGAGACAACCTAAATTGCCTGTTATTAGTCAGCAGCGACAACGAAACAAGCAAGATGTTATTGACAGCGCTAGCGACGGATATCATACCCCAACCAGCTATACAGGCCATTTTTGGCATTGGACTGGACCAGGCTACCAACTGGAGCCTTAGAGCAACAGGGCAGCGAACTACCCTATTGCTTATATGGGACAAAGGAGAAAAAGAAGAAAATCAGGAGGGAAGCCCAAGTACAGAGGGAGAAGGGGTTCAAAATGGCGGCGGGAAACCGAACCAAGGCGGCGGCGGGAAACCGAGCCCACTCCACCCACCCCTCCACGTTCAGCTCGGGAAGACACGTGCTCCGTCGAACCTCAACGAGTTTCACCTGACACGAGAACCAAACAAATCTTCTTGAAGCCCTACAATTAGTAGGACAACAATTACAGTACTGTATGCAGGGAATACCAAAGACGGTGGAGGTGGCCACGACATCATTGGTACAATCGAAACCGGTACCTGTAATAACAACAACACCACCAGAACCAGCCCCTAAGAAAAAAGGCAAAGGAAAGGGGAAAAAGTGGGGGGGGGGTGAATATGCCATGTTCATCCACCCCTATAACCCCTCTACCTCCGGACCCGGCAGTGTATCCGGAAGAAAAAAGAGACCCAATCACCACCACTACTACTCCACAAGGCGAATGGGAAACCCCGACGAGAACGACCCGGGTACCTCCAAAGACCAAGAAAGAACTATTGGGGACTCTGTACAACGAGCTGAACATGGATATACTAGAAACCGATAGAAGAAAAGCGAAAAACTATATAGCAGCGGTTTCATACGTTGGGTTCCGCTCGTTGGACAAGCCACGCCCCAATGACCAACAATGGGACTTTGCGCACAGGCTATTAACCCACTACTACCCAGAAGCCTATGGAGGGAGTCCACTATCCAAATTGTTAGAAGCTGCAACGTACCTCGCCGACCATCATAACCTGGAATATCCGGAAATACGGCGAGTCGAACGCAAGACAGCGGCTACCATTCTATCAATGGAATACCAGCGGTGGATGTAAGTCTGAGGGGAATAACAGCTACTTCAAATCGCTGCCATAATAAGGGTACTCATTTGGTAACGAGTAACCCTATTTGACTAACTATATGTGGCCCTGAAAAAGAATAATTTGACCTTATTGGCACCGCCTTCAACAAAATTTATGACCAAAAATAACCTACCATTGACTACACTACTATATGTCACTTAGACATGTTAAATTTTTAAATTTGATAGGGACTTTTACATGTACGCTAAAGTACTAGTCTCTTTCGGTCGATAGGAAGATAAACAAAAATATTCTACTAAGATATTTGGCAAATTGCATAGGTGGCTTACACATTATTGGTTGTTAGGCTGTCCATTAGTATAACTGGACTGAATTTGATGCACGAGCGCGTGCTTGGCTCTTCGCCTCCCTTGCTACCTGCTGCAGTAACTCCACGTGCTTGCACGTCCAATAACTACGCAGACACAGGCGATATGAGAAAACTATTTTTCTCTCGCTTTTCTTTACTGCTATTGCAGAATGGTAGGCAACTTCAAGTTGAATGATTGGGTGGGTGTGTGTAGGCTCTATTCCTACCCACCCAAACGGCCTTACAATCACACAGCGACAGTTCAATAACTGTCCCGATGTGACGGCCTAATTAATTAGTGTTCTATGAACACATAAACGCCTGCAGGGTGCGCGGCACCGTTCCCACCCTCAGGATAAATTAAATAACTGCTTATTAGCAGACAAACCAGTGACAAGAGCCTCATTGGACGAGTCACTTAAAGCAAATCTTATCAATCAATCAATTGCCTGTTATTTATGATACCAGGGACTTTGCATTATCTCTTGCTCGTTATCAGATCTTTCTATCGGTGCTAAACAGATGCTAAGGCTATCAATCGACTCCTCATGTCCTATAATGACCCTCGTTAGTCAAATGGCTAATTTGTCACGCATTAACATCACACATTAATACACACCACACGAGGCCTGGCGGTTCTGAGTCAGCCTCAAGTTACACAGTGAATAAATGAGATACATTACATCAGTTACTACGTCATTTCACACTCACACTTCATCATCCATGAAATCTTCTGAATTCGGTGAAGTCACACGAATTCTTGTAATCATATTAAGTATCGTAATGCATAAAATTCTTAGAAATTAATTATTATGCAAACAAGACGGGAAATTAAAACAATTCTTCAAACATGTCTAAAGATTAATGTACGACTTCCTATGCAGAAACTCAACACTGTTATACTTTGTATTAGAAAAGAGTTATGCAAATACAAATGAATTCAGCAAAGCATTATATATGGCATGAGCAAATTACATGGAGTTTTCACACTACCTTTGCTTTCAACGTCATTCGAAATTAGTGTGTCGGATTCTTTCGAGAACACTTCCCTTTCGACAACAGTTTTTACTAGGAGATTTCTTGCAAATCGCCCGAAGTCTACTCTGGTTTATTTTGCAGAAAGCTTAGACTGATTACAATTTTCGATGAGGCGATTTTAAAACCTAGGAAATGTTGTGTAGGAAACACGTCCGTTAATGAGCGTAACCAATCAGTCAAATCTCTCTGCCTCCCTTCTCAGAGGCAACAAAATCATGGTCAGCTTGACCTGGTAATTTAATAGTTACAGAGTTTATGCGATTTTTCAACTGTGACAGCTTTACCGTGACATAACGTGTTATGTGTCCCTAATGGTCCGTCTGGCTGCTGCCTAAACAAATGCTTAATTAAGAATAGCATTTTCCCCTCGAAAGGACATTTTGAACATGGCAGTATGATAATTGACATGCGGCTGTTCTCCAGAAAGCTAATTAATGGTTCTCTGTTCTCAACTAGTGTATTTTTGTTAGATCGCCAGACATTTGCCTTTTCACAATAGGAAATAAATGCTAAATCCCTGACTATTAATTGCAGGTATACCGTACGATCCAGTATTAGGTCTCTTCATTTTTCTTCCATACAATAATGATGTAGCCAAGCATTTGCAATTACTAATTTGATTTGTTTTTTGATGATTTCTATGTACTTATCATCCACATTTCATTCACAATTTTGAGTAATGATCTGAAAAAGGTATCGGATTGGAGAAATCCATGGATTGTTCATTTCAGTATATTGAAAACTGAATACGTCCTTGCCCCCAAAGGGAAATAGAATACATTCCCAAAGTTGAACATTCCTGTTGCAAATATTTGTTGTGTCACACCACATCGATATATATATGAATTGCTCTTTCATTTAAAGGATTTAACGCAACCAGTCTGACACTACAATTTGCTCTGCATCTAATAAAACAGTATTAGTGAGTAAAAGTTTTAAAATTGAATATTTCTTTAAACTGTATTAAAATAATGTTTCATTAAATTATATTGAAAGTAATTTTTTTTACTAAAATGTAACAAGATTAATTCTAACTTTATATAATACACTGTATACTATTTTAACAAAGATTTCTCTTTTACGAGCAAGTGCAAAACCAAACGTCAGCAATTTTTAGACTCGGTTGTAAAGTCGCAAAACAGGCAAATCCCTAAAATTCATTGTAGTCAAGGAAGCTAGAAGATTCACGCCTTTCTTGAAACTAATAAGCCGATGAAGCAGGATTGTCTGTCTGATGACGTATTCAGACGCAAAACATCGCCTGTAGGAAAAGGTGGGAGGCTCATTCCTATTCGAAATGAACGAACACAAATCCCTAGACGAATGTCCCTATTGATCGTGAGTTTACGTTGAAAAAAACCCATAAATTGATAACAAGCTTGCGCAAAAACAGGTCGTTCATCTCGAATCAGAAGACTCTGCCTTTCTTTACAGGTAAGTATCGTCAGAGTTCGTAACTTCTTTAAAGTATGAGGACTTTTAAATTTTGAGATTTTCATGGTCTAGACTCGATATTTTTGCAACATTTTTGTTCGGATTTTCTATTTTCTATTATTATGTAATGGAATGTTTAATTGTTTAAAAGAATGTGCATTCGTTCGTAATTATGGTATGTATTATTTAAAAACACGAATTCGCTACCAACTTCATGTTAATATATAATTTGGAAATACAATATTCTTTAAGTAATAGAGAATAATGATTTAGTAATCTATTCTATTTTAAATTTAGTAAAATACATTTTTTCAAAATGATTGTTGCATTAATCTACTGAATTTTATACTCGTCAACTGTCATGAATTTAGCCGAGATTTATTTATCAGTATTATGTTCTAAAATGTAAAGCTTATACAAATGTATGAAGTTGGAAAACTCTACGGAAAATTATAATTTTATATATTTTCGTGTCTTTTTAAAATAAAGGCTTTATAGATGTTACTCTATAATACTCTCTCTCTCTCTCTCTCTCTCTCTCTCTCTCTCTCTCTCTCTCTGTGCAAAGTCATTTCTAGGTTATGAGTAGTTCCTTTTCATTGCAAGAACAGAAGGTTATAATCAAAACCTTGTCATAACACACCCATGCGTATCGGACAAAGAACGATGTTTGAATATGTTTTCAACGTCTAACCGAAATACAATTGATTTAACCTCCTTTCGCTTATTTTTTGAATGCGAATGTAAAATAGAGTATTCCAGTTCTAACATTGATTTAAAAAAGCAACAACTGAAATGCAACATTACTTATACGGTTATATATGTTGAGAACTAACGCTTGAAAGCAAAAAGTACTTTATTTTCGAACCGAATGGCCTAATCACACTGAAAGACAAACCTTAATGTTCAGAATTGTTATATACCACCAGCTATTGACTCATAGAACGGTATGCCAAAATTCACAAGTTTTGTTCCCTATATGTTAACCTTTAAAAGAAATTAACACGCGCAAATTTACTGTTTCCAGTATGTGCGTCTGGTAAAAGTCAGTCGTCAGCACTGTTTAGCCAATATCACAGCCAAACATTCCTTATCGAGTGTTGAATAATTTCGTTGATGCTTGTTTAATGTTTTAGAAAAAGAGCACACTAGATGTTCAATGCTGGTTTTGTCTTCTTGAATCAAAACTGTTCCAGCCCTGTCATCACTTGCATCAACATATAATTTAAATGATTGGCTACAATGTGGAGCGGTAACAACTGGCGCTCGTTTAAGTACGGGTTTTAACTTATCAAAAGCTTCCTGGCATGTTTCGGTCCAAAGGAACTTGTTTTTCTTGCTCAGTACATTTAACAGGGCTTCGGCAATTACAGAAAAATTGGAAAACGATTTCCGATAGTACCCAGCCATACCTAAAAAAAATCGCATTAGTTGCTTTCTATTAATATTCACGGGGAATTCAGAGATAGCCTTGACCTTAGCATATATAGGTTTAACCTATCCACGATATGTCCTAGAAAAGTTACACTAGCGCGGCAAAACTAACTTTTAGATAAATTATTTGTTAAATTTGCATTGGTGTGTATGTCAGAGACTTTCCGAATTGTTGCTAAATGTTCTTTCCAGGTGTCGTTGTAGATAATGATATCATCGATGTAAGCATACAAATTGTCTAGACAGGAGGTAGTTATATTCATAAGACGTTCAAAAGTATTTGTCGACCCTCTTATCCCAAACGGTACTACTTTATGGAGTTATGAATGCCGAAAGGTACTTTGTAATTCCGTTAGGGTATGTTGTAAGATCATTGCAGAAGATTTAAGTTGGTAACATACATGGCATTTCCAATCTTATAAATAAAAATATCGATTCTTGGTAATGGAAATGAATCTGTCTTTGTCACACTATTTACCTTCCTATCATTGGTGCAGATACGGAAAGTTTTATCTGGTTTTGGAACAGGTAAGCATGATGAACTCTAATCATTTTTACTGGGCTCTACGAAATCATTCTACAGCACATACTGAATTTCTGTCTTCACGAATTAAATTTTAATGCTATATGGACTTTGTTTCGCAGGTTTGAAATTTACAATTTCAAATATCAACTTCATGAAAAATGTTGTTTGTCCTTGTCGTAACATCTGGAAATAAATGCTCTTATTCAATTAAAAACTGTTTGAAGTCGTTTATTTCTTGCTTTTGCACATGTGAAAGTTTCTGGTCAAGATCTTTCATAATTTCGGAATTCAGTCTAATCCGATGTTATTCCTTCCCTTAACTCTTCACTGAGTGGTATACATACAACAAACATAAATGCATGTTTAAATTGGCTATATATTTCAATATTCAATTTTAGCATTGTTATTTGTTTATCCTCCTAGGAGTATTTAGGATGTAATTTAAATTATTTACTTTCCTGTCAACACTGTAGGGACCATAATAATTGACCTGAAGAGGACTTCGTGGAAGGAATAAGATAAATAGGACTCTATCATTGTCTTTGAGTTTTCATCATATCTGGACTTCATGTTGGATTGAGTAGACTGCAGAATTGCTCTTGCAACCACAGAAGCTTTTTGACAACTTATACTTAAAATTGGAAACATAATCAAGAAGATTAATTTCAGTATCTTTTTCTATTTCAACACCTTCAATGATCCACGCACAGTATCTCCATAACCAGATTAAGGGAGACTGAAGCCTAAAGATGCTTAAAATGATTCCCTAACAATAAACATTAGTTAATGAATGCATTCATTCCAATTTTTACCCGTTTCAAAATAATATGATTGAATCATACTTTTGCAAAATCTGATGACCGAATCATACTTGTGCAAAATCTGACGACATCTTTCTAATGCCCCTTGGCTCTCAGGGTGATAGGCAGAAGATTTGAATTGATGGATGCCTAATTCATACTGAGCTTTTTAGAAATTCCAGACACGAAGTTTGAGTCTTGATCAGTTGGAACAGATTTGTGAAGTCCAAATTGAATTAAAAAAACATTATCAAAGCTTTTACTGTTGTTTAAAATTTTGTAATCCCCAAAGACATTGCCTATGTAAGCCTTGTTGACGCACACATAATTATTAACATATATTGTTTACCTGACCTTGTATTATGTAAGGGACCAACACAATATATCATAATTATACTAATTGGTTCGTCAAATGTAGGAATAGGTTGCAGATGAGCCTTGGGTATTTTCTGATTGGGGTTTTGACAAGTACGACTAGGTCTACAGTATTTGGCAACATTCCTTTTGATTTTTGGAGAATACAAGGGAGTCGAGATCTCATGATAAGTCTTTTAATCAATAAATGATAGCCAGATGAGTTTCATGGGCCAAACTAAGTATTTCCTGTCTATAAGGTTTTGGAACAACATTTTGATAGTTCATCGACCACTTGTCACCAGCAAGTACCTCAGAGGTATCCAATTTTTCATAAGAATTCCCTTTTTCATGAAATAATAAACAAGCATATCAGAGGCTTCAGATTTAGCAATTACCTTTTTGAAACAAAAAGGAAATCTCAGGATGTTTTTCTTGTTTGGCAACATGTAATAATCGTTTATCACCCTGATATAGAATAAAGAAAATGAGTAGTTACATGAGGTTAACTGTGATCTATACCTTATGACTGATCCAAACAAAGAGTGAAAGTGACCTCATACAAGCTTGACCAATACATGTACATATGTCAGCTAAAGGAATACCATCCTTATCAACTTCATTCTCATAAGCTTTCGTTGCGATGGCTTTGGTAACTGCACTACCTGGGAATACATCGGGGAATTATTTTTTTTTATTTCGATTGACTTTTTTCTGCTCCAAACAAGGCTTTTCAGTTACATGTGGATTAACCACAATCTTGTCTGCAGCTAGTGCATTGCCTAGTAATAAATGAATGCCCTGTACGGGTAAAAAAGAGACCGCTCCGACTTTGACGGGTCTTGAGACTAATTGTGTTTGATACATTTGCACTATTTAGAGGAATATTAACAAAGGCGCTCTCTACTCCCTAAACATGAACACTCTCAATAGATAAAAACGTTTCGGAAAAGGAAAAGTACCTGATAAAAAAGACACTGATAAGCTCCTTTATACCTTAGATGTTTAGTGCGGGTAGGATTGGCCGAATCACCTAATAGTGATATATAACACTTCCATATGAAATACTCATAATTCTCCGTAATACTCTCACAATAGGGTTTATTAGACCCAACAAATGTATTGCTTTCAAAACATTATTGTGACTTTGACCTGTTATAAATAAGATCATCTGGAATTGTTCTGTCTTGATTATGATGCTTATCTTTCAATTTGTGGCAATCAATAATAACGGGTTCTTTTTTCTTGCAATATATACACTTAGGGAGAGACAAAAATCTAGAATCAAGCTTATCAGAACCTTGACTTTTAGAAGTTGTGTCAGTCTGTGTTTTAGAAAGGCTTTTATAGGGCTGAAATACATTTTTACCAGAAGACTGTTGAGTGGAAGTGATTTTCACAAAGCGAACTTTAGAAGTTAAACATACTAATCAGCAGCACGAGCAGCATATTTCAAGGTTTCGATCTTTTGTTCTTCAATATAAGTCTTAATGTCACTAAGGACACAGTTTTGGAACTATTCAAGTAATATACGTTGTTTGAGACGTTCATAATCTTGGTCAACCTTCTTGTCAAAGCACCACCTATAAACAAACTGCTCTTTTTCTCTAGCAAATTCGACATGAGTGTCATTCTATGGTTTCTGAATGTTTTTGCTAAACTCATAACCCACTAAATGCGTTCCGGAACCGTACCATGGTGGCCATTTTGGTGAAATGACAGCGAATCGTAAGTACCAATAGCCTTACCAGTGAGTGCACATTTTAATAATTGAACCCCCTGCTCCCTTGGCCATTTCAAACTTTCAGCAACGTTTTTTTCTTCAAACGGAGTAAACTATTTGTCTACTTCTCTTTCTCGGAATGTTCATACTAACCTAATATGTTTAGCACGATTAAAACCTAAATTTGGATTTGAATAATATGTGCTTTTCACTTGCCAGCTTCATTTATTTTAATTGAAGTGGATATTCCTTCTCTTCCTTCTGTATTTGCATTTGCATATCTCTTTCTTTCTTTCTTCTTTATATAACTCCTTTTGATTTTCTTTCTCTCTTTCCGGTCTTTCCTTTCTGTCTTGTAACTGCATTTATCTTTCTTTCTCTTTTTCTTGCGCTCGTGATTGTGCTTTTTTTTTCTTTTGTTGCTAAAGTTCGAGCTTCCTTAACTCCTATTCCATTTTGTATTTAAATTGTATTTAGTTTACTTTTAGACAGATTCGGATACTGACTTACTAATCAAAACAAAATTACATTTTCCAAAACATTCTTTACTGCTAAATACTGAACCAGAATATATATGTTTTCTTGTATCGTTCTGGCAACTTAAATTAATTTATCATTTCTGAAAAGTCTAATTGTTCCTGGGTAAGATTTGAACGAAAGATTTCCACGTTTGATGACATTTCTGAAACTTCTTGTCGATTTAACTTGGGATTTCAAAAGCATGGGGAATTAAACATTTTCTGAAATATTTTAGATAAATTTTAAATATGCGAGGACGAGCGCCGAGTTTGTATATTACGTGTTTAGGCTCTATTAAACAGTACCACAAAAAGTGTGAAAATGACAAGCGTTGTAAAAAGTAGCAAATAATTTATTTCCCTGGGGGAAAATGTATAAATGAAAAACGAACTTACGGTTTTCATAATAAAATCCAAAAACAAAATCCATGAATAGACCAAGAATTAAATTTTCGAAGTCCTATGGATGAAATGTTCTATTAACAACAAGTTTGAATTCCTATGAAAATCCAAGATGGAAGACAATGACGTATACTGTAGTCTGTATACTGTTGCATCTACAGTACCTTGTAGAAACAAAAGAAATAGCACTACACTGTTTGAAATCCGAATACAGTTTTAAGAACTGTCTTTGTCCAAATATTCTGTATGAATTATTTCCAGGGAAACAAATTAATCTTTTAAAATGCAAATAAACTGAAGACAAATTAAAATAAAACACAAACTTGACACAACAGAATAAAACGATTTGACATCAAATGTGTTGAGTCCAGACTGATATTTACTTCTCTAAAACAAAGGTTATACAGTAACTTAAAACGTAAATAGATACTCGTATAAGGCTCACGTAATCGTACTTACATCACGTTGTCCTAATATAACCCCGATAACAACCAATCATTTTACTATAAGGACAAAAGGGTTTTATTTCACCAAAACTATTACTAGTGAGGGGCTATGAATCCTATACAGCCTCTTCCTTGCGTTTTTTATTCTCACAACAAAAACAAAACGAAAACAAAATCCTTTACGTGGCTGTTAGGATATCTGAATTAAGGTCAGGATCTAAGTCTGCCTTAGGTGTTTACGAGGAAAAAGTCAGGTGAACTAGTTTTCTGTAACATTGTCCAAATTACGCGGGCAAGATTATTTATAATAGTATGTAACAGAATAAATTTTTTTAATACAAACAAACAAATAAAGAATTAAATTGAAATAAATATAAGTTAAGTCAGATATACGTAATAATAATAATAATAATAATAATAATAATAATAATAATAATAATAATAATAATAAGGAGGAGGAGGAGGACTTTGAATATCGCCTAATCATTAGAAACTCTAAGGGCATTACAACAATCTATAATGATATGACTACAAAAACAAAATGAAAACATCATGAACTAGACAACATAAAACATGCTGAAAACATTTATGGTTGGAATCATTATTAGGTCCTCAAGTTTTGTTATTGCAGTAGAAAAAGAGAATGTCAAGAGCACTCTTAAAAGGAATAAGATGTCTTTGTGTCTAATGTCAATGGGCTATTCATTCTATGTTGTTGGGCCCTGATATGCAAAAGAACGTTGTCCATATGACTTCGTTTTCATAGTGGGAATAAGGAGTATACGATTGAGTATACGTAACAAAGTCTACTTTTTTTCAAAACATAACCCTTGAAAATGGTAATTCAAACAAACTTTGTTTACATATCATGCAGATTCAGCAGATGTGTTTGCCAATACCTAAACCTTTTCGTTATATGGTAAATTATTAGAGTCAATTTTCGTATTTTTTAAAATTTGTTTAAACTTTTTTTATATAAATATGGGATCAAGTTCTTTATGCTTGTCTTGTGTAGAATCTCTGTGATACAACAGTTCTAGCATATACTCAGTCGTTAAATATATCAAATCTCTACAAAGACGCTTTATGGTGAGTTAAATATATCAAATCTCAAAGACGCTTATGGTGAGTTAAATATATCAAATCTCAAAGGCGCTTATGGTGAGTTAAATATATCAAATCTCAAAGACGCTTATGGTGAGTTAAATATATCAAATCTCAAAGACGCTTATGGTGAGTTTCTATTTGTGACACTGATCAAACCGAGACATACAGGATGATGGGTGTTAGTTTGCATCTGATCAAGACTAATGACTAGCTAAGAACTTTAATTCAGCACACACGATATGAAAGACGATGACGCGATAAGAGAGACATATTCTGGGGATTAGATTTTCCGCAGGAATTCTGTCTTTCATCATTTTCTGACTTGTATATGAAGTATGTATCGCATTCGTGCTGTCTGCAAATATGACAAGTAGACAACTCGAGACATCTTAGCCAAAGAATGTGAAAAACTAATAATTTACATATTATTAATTACAGTACGTTGAATGTAAAGACAAAATATTGCTGTTTATGTTACTACATCAGATGTTTTATGAATTTGCGTAACTACATGAGTGTGTAAACTTTGTTGTGTTCCAAGAATTCATTAAATCATTACGTTTGTATATCATTTCGTATACCGACTGCTCTACGAATCATAAAAGTAGTATATCATTCCGTATACCGACTGCTTTACGAATCATTAATGGGGTATATCTTACCGTATACCGACTGATCTACAAATAGTTAAAGTGATATAGCATTCCGTATACCGACCGCTCTACGAATTATTAAATTGATGATATATATTATTGTATACCGATTGCTCTATGAATCATTAAATTGATATATATATATATATATATTATATACCAATTGCTCTATGAATCATTAAATTGATATATATTATAGTATACCGATTGCTCTATGAATCATTATATTGATATATATATATATATATATATATATATATATATATATATATATATATATATATATATATATATATATATATATATATATATATATATCGTATACCGGTTGCTCTATGAATCATTATATATATATATATATATATATATATATATATATATATATATATATATATATATATATATATATATATATATATATATATATATATATATATATATATATATATATATATATATATATTATCGTATACCAATAATATCAATGAATCTTTAAATTTGCATCTCGAAAACAGAAGTCAACGTTCTTAGGAAAAATAGTTACTGCATATGGCATGCAAAACGTACCGAACTAAATAGTAGGCCTGTTTAGCACAGCTGTGATCAAATCTAATGCAGAATCTATATACTATTCTCAATGTAATAACGTGTGATGATGGATTCAACACATACATTACGTGTCACGATGGATTCAGAACATAAAAATGTGTAATGATGGATTCAAAACATAACAAACCTGTCATGATATCATGATATATCCAATACATGTGTCATGATGAATTCGAAATATAACAAACCTGTCATGATATCATGATATATCCAATACACGTGTCATGATGTATTAAAAAAAAGAAATCCGAACAATGATGAATTCAAAACATAATACACGTGTCATGATGAATTCAAAATATAACAAACCTGTCATGATATCATGATATTTCCAAAATATAAACAACGTGTCGTGACGTATTCAAATTATAATATCCAAGCAATGGTGAATTCAAAATATAATACACTTGCTGTGATGAATTCGAAACATAATAAACGCGTCATGATGGATTCAGAAATAAAACATGATGTATTAACGTTTCATGATATAACACATTCAACTTATAAAAAACGTATCATGATGGATTCAAAACATAATAAACGAATAATGGTTGATTCATTACAAAACGTGTAATGACTAATACAAATCAATAAACGTATTATGATGAATTAAAAAGATAACAAGCGTATCATGACCGATTCAAATCAATAAACGTGTTATGATGAATTAAAAAGATAACAAGCGTATCATGACTGATACAAAACAATAAACGTGTTATGATGAATTAAAAAGATAACAAGCGTATCATGACTGATACAAATCAATAAACGTGTTATGATGAATTAAAAATATAACAAGCGTATCATGACTGATACAAAACAATAAACGTGTTATGATGAATTAAAAAGATAACAAGCGTATCATGACCGATACAAATCAATAAACATGTTATGATGAAATAAAAAAGATAACAAGCGTATCATGACTGATACAAAACAATAAACGTGTTATGATGAATTAAAAAGATAACAAACGTATCATGACCGATTCAAAACAATAAAGAACTATCTAATGATATAGCGGTACATTTGAACAGAGAATAATACTTATTTTTTTTAATTGAAACATTTTGTTGCTTGAAATTATGGCATGAAAACAGGTTTACACGCTGTATTGCACTATCCCATCACTACTACATTAAATGAACAAATGAAATAGAGGCAGAGTGGAAACTTAGGTAAACATTTTGTACTCCTTTATCGAAACTTCGCTGTTATAGTTTCTTTCTAGTTTACCTAGGTTTACATTTTTTTTTTTGGTTCTTTTAATATTAACAAAGTATTCGTTATATCTGAATATAATGAACATTTCGTTTTAACTGTGTCTCACATTTACCTTCTGAGACGAAGGCATGATACACCAAGTACACTATGTCAAGACTACAAATCAACCAACGGATCTGAGAGAAAATGTTACAATTACAGCAGTAACTTTATGGAACAAATTACAGAAAGCGCGTAGGGTATACTGTATAACTGTGATAAGGCTTTGCAACAAGTTAATTAAAGTAACTCTATTAGAACGTCATATCAAATATTCGCTGGAAAGATTAGAATAAATAGGTTCGTATACGGATGAAAGATGTCTATTTCAGTACTTCAAAATAGATTAAAACACGTTTGCCTTAAATCTAGAATCGTATTAATTTTTGACAAACTAAATATGTCTCACATTAGTAGTATCGTGCACCTGCTGTCAGTTTGTGACAGTTTTTGTGGACGTTATCAAACGATAAATTCGAGAATTATCAACGGCATTTGAAGTGCATGATGAAAAACTAATACTTTCTACTTATCGTCAAGATTAATTTTGAAAGCGATTTCAGCTTCAATCATAGACAATGCCAATTTCATCCATACTTTATTATAATTAAAATTAAAAAAAACATTTAATTAATTAATGTCAGTTATATTATTTATATCTGTAACTATAACCAACAATCTAATGTTCTCTAATCTTTCATAAATTTGTTTTTGACAGATTCGTGATTTAAAAAGTAATCAATTTAATAGTTAATTATTATTATTCTTCTCTGTTTCATGCTTATTTTGCATTTATATGCAAAATCAAAATTTACTACTAGTTTCCCTGCAATTCAGTTCAGATTTTATGGTACTCTCTTCCTGGCGCTATCTCAGTAATCTGCCAGAACGATATAATGGGTTATGGAAATGAAGGTGCGTTAGAAAGGTATAAAGGTGATACTACGTTAATGTTAAATTGAAAATAAATAAATATATACGTGTATCATGCACTTCATCGTTGTTGTCACCAAAAGGAAACAATTTATACGAAATCATATTTTAAAAGAAATACATAATATACCTGGAATGCGGAAGCTACGTTGTGTGTACTTTTGTGTGTGTCATGTCATTTCACACACACACACACACACACACACACACACACACACACACACACACATATATATATAATGGTCAAAAAACAATATCTTTCGTAGTCACATGTCAATTATGTTAAATAAAAATGTCTGAAAACGAGCACTACTCAACGGTTGTGACATTCGATGATTTCCTCAATGATACGTCAGTCGTCTAACCGATTTCACTATAAATAAATAAAAATAATTTTGACTCCAAAGTGGTTAATTGTAGTAATCTGGTGCATAGGTTACACGGAATATAGTATATCCACTGCTGCATCATTATCTGTACTCAGTGTGCATTTACCTTCGTTTGACTGTGTCAGATTTTGGACTTCTAATGTCACAGATGTTAATGTTTACTTTATACTATATGTTTTACTTTAACGTTAATACTTCATTTGAAGAGTTTCGGTGCGTTTCGGTGCGTTTGCAAAGAACGTGGTTATAAAAATGGCTTCTCTAGTCCAAAAAAGTCACCATGCATACAATAAGCGACAGTTGACCACATGCAATTAGAAACGTCCGCCTAACAGTTGACCACATGCAATTAGAAACGTCCGTTTAACAGTTGACCACATTCAATTAGAAACGTCCGCCTAACATTTTGACCACATGCAATTAGAAACGTCCGTCTAAGATTTGACCACATGCAATTAGAAACGTCCGTCTAAGATTTGACCACATGCAATTAGAAACGTCCGTCTAAGATTTGACCACATGGAATTAGAAACGTCCTAAGAAAAACTGTCAAAGTAAACATACATTTATATAGGATATATGGTAAACATTGATGGTATATTTTGTAACAATACAACAATGCATAACATAGGCATGTATGAGTTTGTGAGCACGCTTAGTCGGATTGGTTTCTTGAACATCCTTCCAGCTTGTAAATGCAGAAAAAGTAATTAAAAAGGAACGCTTCCTTTTTGTATTCAATAGATCTAATGATCCACGTCTAGACGTGTTATTAGTTTAGGTTTCAGACTAAATAATGGCATTGTTTGTGATAAGCATATGAATATAAGCTAGCAATCTTGTTGATAAATTATGAGTTTTCTTTTATACAGAAGTTTGTATCTTCTTACCAGTCCAATGTTTTACTTAACTTGCAACAATAATATGGTTGTATCAAAAGCAAAGCATCTCGCTTTATATGCTTTTGGTTATCTCCTATTTCATCTGAGAAATATAAGTTTGGGTTTCATCCACCTTGAAGGACCCATTATTGGTTCTACGAACCAGTGTTTATTTTAAATATCGTTGTCAGTCCATTGTTTAATATTTGTTTTAAGGGCAGAAAGCAGTTAGCTAAACAAGATCATCTGTTTTCATACCCGGATATAAAATAATTAATTGAATGTGCCAAAAGAGGTATTGAAACATTAACCAAGTAAATGATCCTGTTAGTGTTCAACAGCTGGTAAATATCTTTTAACCAATGCAAATTATTGGATTTACGAACGTACAAAGTGATGATGTTTACTTTTTTGTTGTTTTTCTTTCTCGAAAAGATATTACAATCTATTTCTTTCTTGGTTGTCTACAATTTTTTTTATGTGCAAGGACCAGATATGCTCAGACGGCCTTTTCGAAATGTATATGTGAATAGTTGTTGGTTCATTCAGTTGCTGATTTGCATTGTATTATATTGCTCCTGCTGTACTATTAAGCAAGAGTTATAAAAGGTCGTCATTGCATTTCTTTGTTAAAAATATGTTTCCTTAGATATTGAGATTCTTTCAACGGGTGACATGTGCCTTAAATTTGGAACGAAATTAAAGACTTTTAACTGTTTTTGAATCATCAAATTGGACATTAGAAATAGCATTCATTCATTTTAAATATGCTTAAATATGTTTCTACCCTTTTGTGAAAACCATGTACTTAGTCACACATGAAAATTGCTATGTGCAGAAAAATACGATAATTGTTAGACAATTGAACACAATTTAAAAGCTCTAGATTAAAATGTTAATATCACACGTTAAAGAATAAAGAGGTATAATGCTGGACAATATCGATTTTCAATTTTATCCATTGAATCGTTAATTGTTCTGTTTAAATTGACACATGAAATTAATTTAGTTTGAATTTCAGTCGTACTTATAGACTTAATGATTATAATGACCAAGTGCAATACAATCTTTAATCTTAAATGATTTGATCTTAAGTGGTGAGATACAACACGTTTTTTTCTGGTTTAGATTTAATTTTTCAGAACAATAACCTATGAAAGATTGTTATTCTGTTTAACCAAAACCATCTCAAATAAAGTTTAATGTTTTAAATAGCCAATATATCTTATATGTAAAATGAAAGTAGATGCAAAATGCATGTTCGGTGATATTTTCTAGTTTTCGTCTATTATAATACTATTACTCATCATCTCATGATTTTTGTATTTCCTCAGATTTATGTGATCCACAAACTCAAACGAACAATTTTGGACCGGCATTTTGTTGTTGCAATACGCTGCTAAGAGTAGCCGCGAACAAAAGTAGTGCAATTTATCCTTTTGGAGTTTGTAACGTTTGATCTTTATAGCATGAAGGGTATCAATGACAGAAGTATTAAATGAAAATAACTGTAATATGAAACTCTACTTATAATAATAAAACATACCAGAAGTCTTGATTTTTACATGAAGTAAATGAACAATTTAAATTACATTGTTGTTTAGGATTTGTCTTTGTTGCTTTCAAATAGAATCATTACAAATTTACTTCAAATAAAGTATCTTATGGTGACGGTTAAGGAGACAAAACAAGAAGCTAATTCCTCAGATATACATAATTACTACTGAAACAAATATGTCAGATTAAAAACTTGCATCATAACGCTGACGAGTTAGATAGCAAGGCTGGATCACTTGTCACATGAATCTGGGCTATCATTTTATTCATGTGCAGTTATTAGGTATTATGTGCGCGTTGGATAAATAGACAAACAGACGTTTTGTTTTGGTACCCTTTCTAGAAAATTCAGGGTCCATTTGAAACTATGCGACACACTCCCCAACACCTGACCCGATTCGGCTGTGTATATAAGTACAAGTCAGATGCATTAAAAATAACGTTTGTGTTTTGCCCTAATTATAAATTACTTATTGGTCTGCTATTTTCATCCCTGACTCAAATGATAGTTGTGGCCCCAATATGTCTTGGCTTTGCAGTCTGAATAGAAAGGAACATATTTGTGTTTGATGTCTGGTCAGCAAGCAGGTACGCATCCAAACGTCTATAACATTGTAAATAGTTTAGGTATGAGTGTTATATTAGCTAATGTCTCTTGTCAAACCCAATTGTAAATGGCTGATGGGATAGCTATTGACTGCAATATTTACGATCATTGTTGAAACTCAAGGATGATTGAGATCATAAATGAGCTTACATGACGAATAATATCATTGTTATATGTCAAAGATATTTATCGGTGCTGTACGTATATGTCATTACCAGTTATTTTCTATGCTACAGTAAGTAAGTACTGGGAACAAAGACTGGACTCGTTGTCGTATTATACTAACACTGTAATCATTGTCGTATCATACTAACACTGTAATCATTGTCGTATCATACTAACACTGTAATCATTGTCGTATCATACTAACACTGTAATCATTGTCGTATCATACTAACACTGTAATCATTGTCGTATCATACTAACACTGTAATCATTGTCGTATCATACTAACACTGTAATCATTGTCGTATCATACTAACACTGTAATCATTGTCGTATCATACGGATATGCAGGTTAGAAACGATTTTGCCATTTACCCCAGCTCATCAGTATAGAAAATAACGTCTTTTGTGGGAGATATAAGGAATATACTAATTTTTCTCCGTAATTTTAAATTGTTAGAATCGTGCAGCATTTTGCGATACTGAACATATTGATATTACACTCACGTTCACGACATGTGCACCCCAAAATACTGTTGCGTTAATAGGGTAAACAAATCATGTACAATAATGAAGTAGGCTTTAGGTTTAAGCTTGTTAAGTTAGCTTTGTTATGTATGAACAATACAGCCGTTTCGTCTATTTGAAAGTATAAACGATAAAATGAAGAATGTGGACGTGTTTAAGGAGTCAACTGCAACTTTCGAGCAAGCAAAGGAATGAACGTGATATTTGGAATGTCCATAACAAACGTAAGAGATGCATAATTATAAATACCATTCTGATCATTTAAAGAATTATTGAGGAGAACTGTTTGTAACTTTTCGTAAATTGAATTGATCAGACTATGAACAATGCTCTACGGGGTATATAAAATAGCATAGACAAGCATACTCTGGACACGGGCTATCACATATCTATCACATAAGTACAGTTTTATAACCGAAAGTATAAATTCATGGGAAAAATGCAAAATCAAGGTTTTTGGTAGAAACAAAAGGGCTGTATAGCCAAAATGTAAAAACAAAGAAGAAATCATTTTGGGCTGACTGAATGGAGAGTGACACGCCATCTGTTTTCCGGGTTACCTTTTATGATATAAGGTTTAGGCCGTATGCTAGCGGTAGACACCATACTGGTCATAACATAGCTGGGGCATCATGCAAGTAACCAGGTATACATCTATTGTAGCAGGTAGTAATAATGACAAAATATATACTTACATTTTTGCATCTTAAAGTTCTTCAAAAGTTACTTTTTATATCGGCAAATCCTATTTAAATGAGTTTTGTCGCGGGGCCTAAAGTTTGATTACACATTTCCAAATTGTACTGTATTTCTACAACGCTGCAAGTGCAATAACATTCTCCTTACTACACTCAAAATGAAATTGTGATATTCAATAGCGTCGTTTTGATAATTTGACTTGAAGAGTTCATATATTGTCCACATTCTGATTGCGAGCATTCAATAACAGAAAATAAACACAAATGCAGATGAGTCGATACACGTCCCTCCGTGCTCAAAATCAGATATGTATATTTTGCGGGGAATTTACAAATCAAATAACTAATAAGCTAACTCCCACAAGTCGTGAAGTATCCATCCGTAACAAAATCGTTAATATTCTACCATCTTCATCTTAGCATTCGCCCGTCTAGGTGAGACGATGGCGTAGCTCCAGAGTCAGCTATTCCTTTTTCTGGCTTTCTTTTTTGCGTGCTTTCTTTTTCTGTCATCCACAGCTTTGCTAACTCCCTGCCTCACAGCTAGGCGCCGGGTGGGACGGTAGTTAGCACAGCTCTCCCAGTTGTTGACATCGATGTTGACCGTCTTCATGTCCCTCTTGCAAACATCCAGTCGGTCGTGCACCGTCTGCTAGCTCCCCATATAACAGGTCCTGAGGAATGCGGCCAGGGTAATTTCTCTTGACATGGTCGAGCCAGCGAAGGCGCCTCTCACTGAGAATGGAGAACATGCTGTTCATGTTGGCGCGTTCTATAACCTCTGTATTGGGTACTTTGTCCTGCCACTTGATGTGCATAATGCGCCGCAGACATCTTAGGTGGAAGCTGTTTAGTTTTCTCTCGTGTCTTGCATAGGTGGTCCATGCTTGGATTGAGTTGAGCACGCATGCTTGGTAGAGACTCAGTTTGGTCTTATCGGTGAGGTTGGGTTGTTCCATACCCTTTGGTTAGATTTTATGTCCGGCGGACCACGTTATCCACTAACATGGGAAGGGGTGAAAGCGGGCTACTGGCGCCTTAAAACCAGTTTCTTCGGGTAGATGGGACTCATAAACCTTGGATGGTAGCTCATCTAGGAGAAGGAAAACTCCGAGTCCAACCTCTGCTGCCTTGCGGCTATACACACTTATGGGAACGGCCAAGGGAGTAAACCCCAACAAAAGTCCGGAGACAGAGTCCCGAAGGCGGTCTGACGTTGATTTCAACGTCATTCCGGCAACTTCTGCGATGCCGTATTTGATAGTTATGTGTCAAGGCAAACCTATGACTACTATTTTGACTAGCTAATATGATGCAAATGGACACAGGTATTCCTATGTCAAGATACAAATTATGACTAGCTATTATGACAATATATATCTTCATAGTTGTTAAGAAGCATACACCTGCAATATAAGTATTTCGTTTTTTAGGATATAACTTTCTAGTTTGAACATCTTATGTTTTTCTCGTTTTTCCAATCCGTGATAAAACATCTGAAGACAAATGAAATATTAAACAAGTTATTGGCTTACATATTTTGTTGAACTGCTTGTTTGGGTGAATATATTTTGCAAATATAAAAGATAACTTGTGTCTTTGTGTTATCCTCTGTATCATATATGTCCAAAAATTATTAATGTACAGAACAGAGACAGAATGGAGCCGTCGCCGGTCACGCGATTAAGTGATGTATCGTAGTAACGAAGGGGTCATGATTCTACCTAGTGAACCAGGACCCTATGGTGTTACACTTGGGACTAAGCACCGAATGGCAAAAGGCAGAAGATCAAATTTATTGACGCTGGCTCTCATCTACAGGAAAACTGTCTAGAGCAGCATTGTAATTATAAGCCCATAGCCTTGTTAAAGTATTTGTTCAAAATTGTCAAGCCATTTTTACAATATTTCATTATCGGTTCGAGAATAATGTTGCAAGATGCTATTGAATGTAATATCCCTAAAGTTATTAATTTCATCAATAATATTATTTTTATGAATATGTACAATTACTATGGGTTTGACAACTTTATAGAATAACATGAGAAAGTTTAATGTAAAAATACTAATACCATCAATGAATCATTTCAGGCAGTATTGTTCCACCCGTGTTGATTGTATACTTCTCTAAAGATGTAATAGCCTCTTTTCATTAGGCGAAAATATCTATATGCAGGCTCCATTGATTATTTCGCCATTGAGAATGGTAAATTACTGCTTTATAAGAACATTAAATGTTTCTAAATGTTGAAAGTCAATTGCCACATAGTTTAATTTTCGTATTTATTAACCTTTTTCAAAACGCATATGGGGTTCAATTTATTAAGGCTGACTATTTTATACCCTCTGTAGGCTTATGCTAATTTGCGTTATATTCTTAGCTTTATTATGACTTTCTCCCGCTTTAAGATATTTATTAAAGTTTTATTTGAACGATATAAACACTGCTTAGGACAATCAACTAAGTTCAAAAATATTGTTTAGTCCAAAGAGCAATTTGAGCACTTTGCAATAAATGATTAAATTAGTGGTTCCTCTCAAATTAACGTAAAACACAATATTATATAGTTCTGATGACTAATGATAGGAAATGGAATAAGATTATGAATGAATATTTGTTCCGTCTTCGTCCTTTTTTAAATACCCACGACTCTATTGCGACTTTATGATGTATTTTACGGTGTTGATCTGGTGAACAAGGGCAACGAGTTTTCTCAATTGTTTTCCACACATCGAAGTTCCTGGCATAGTGATGTGTCATCATTAGTTAAGATGGTGGGGAAAGTCACAATTCCTATGAATCAAGAAACTGCCAAAATATGGAAACGTGGAGTTCATTTATGCTGTGAGTTTGGCCTGCTCGGATCTTTATGTCACCCACAGATTAACATCGTTGGTAAGTTTTTGTCTTTCCAACATACATACATACATACATACATACATACATACATACATACATACATACATACATACATACATACATACATACATACATACATACATACATACATACATACATACATACATACATACATACAAACTTCAGAAGGCTATACAAAAAATGATATAGCTATATAATCAGATAAAATGGGCATTATTAGACATTTGTTGTTGCAAAATACGGAACGGCATTATTTACCGTTACAAGGACAATGAAAGAAGTCTTGGGTCTTATTACCTTTATTAGCAATATAAAATAAGCCATGGGTCTTTATACTGATCAATTTATTGACCCTTAATATTCATTAAAATGAAATAAATTCGATGAGTTATATCTTTGAATCTTAACTGTAATATTTGAAATTCGTATCTTCTATATGTCATCAAATTTTAGTGACAAATTAATAATACATTTTCAAAAATAAACAACCTGTAACAAATTATCTTATTGTATTGAATATAAAATGGAACTTCAAAATTGTTTGCAGCTCATCGGGCATTTAAGAAAAAGTAGTAACTGCAAAATAGATTGTGGATGAAACGAATTTCTGTTCATAAACAAGTAACGTCAATATTAATGTTTAAAATTGTTATAGACAGAAAAAGATACGGGAAAGCTTTCTTACATACCCACATAAGCCGAAACTGAGATTCGAACCCACGCAGAGAGAGGAGAGCGCTTTAGACCATTCGGCCACTCGGAGCCCCGGTCCCAATTTGAGGATAGTGATATATCATGGTTAGAAAAATATTTACTGATTACGAACCTCGTTTAGCATTGTTGAACAATATTATATCATGTTATATCGTGTCATATTATGTCATATTCAGACAGTAATTTAAATGCTCTAGTGAAGTAGTATAAAAAGTTTGATTCTATATAACTGCTTCTTTCTACAAATAAATCTTTTAATGGCAACCCCCATTGTTTGTGTATGTGATGTACATTTACTAAATTCAATTTCCTGCAATTTCCTATCCAGGTCTAAATGTTCCATGTGGTTCAGAAAGATCGTTGCTTCTGAGTTCCATTATAATTCGATGCCACTCAGAATGCATGAAATGCATGCCCGTCTGATATATGATATAAGTTTAAAGTGGAAACCTTTCACAATACGTGTTACAATGATTCACGCCAGGATAAAAATACACAAAATGTGACCACAAAATGTAAACTAAACACTCTTACAATATTTTAATTACCTACATGTCATGGTATAATCACATGACTCGGACATCATTAATGTGTGCGTAATTCGCAACAAATTGATTGCAAAAGATGTAAACTCCGAACGACCCTCCTGTGCGCCGACAGATATGGTTCTACATATCTCAATATAAATCATAACTATACTAAATAGCGTAGACCCTGATCACATAATGCACCCAAAACATAATCGCTACTTTTAACGTTGTGTTGTAAAGGAAATACGGTAGAAATGGAGAAAATGTAATGAAGGAAATACGACAGAAATGTTGTACAAGTATGGAGTATTGTGTTGTCGTAAGGCATGCTCTTGGTACATATAAACAGATCGTGAATTTTGTTTTGTTACAGAAGAAAAAAACTTCAGTGTGGCTAATGTAGTAATAATTATAATTATATAAATTGGGTATTAGGTTCAAAAGCACCTAGTACAATTGAAAAAGAGTGGTATTGCATTATAAAGATTGTTCAACTCCCTACTACCTAACTCAAATTTTAATTTTAACAATTTTCCAGAACGGTTTGTGTGAACAAAATGTAAATGAAATAAATTATGTAATGAATTTTATTAAATTTGGTGGCTTTCGCTTTCTCCGTAACTTAGTTCAGGAGCATATAGTCGTAACAATACCAAACAAATGGATCATATATCAGATATCTTTCAACCAGCTTAAAGTATTATATGATTTAAAAATAAACTATCATTCATTCGATTATTCGATTTTAAAAGTGTTCGAATTCGCCATTTTATCCAAACATAAAACAGCTTGGATTTCTGACCACCATTGCAAACTTAATGCCTATCATTCTAAAGGCCAGGTGACTAAAGATGGATTTCATGCAGAGAAAAATGGAGCACTTTGCTCAAGTCAGGTGACTAAATACTTACTGGCGAAATAATTGTCATATTAGTTTAATATTCGTATAGTTTCACATTCGAAAAATATATCCTTACATTTTCACATGTGAAAATATAAGATTTTCCATCATGCCATTGGACGCACAATTAAAGTGCTTGCAAAACTGTACCTGCAACAACAAACACCCGAGTACTTTGTGATCTAGAACACAAAAAAAAATTAGAAACTGCATTGCATTACAGACAAGGAAAATAGTGTTTGATTAATCAATCAGATACCATTCACATCTCTCTGAAATTGTTTCCACTTACTTCTCTGACAACAACGAGAAACCCGCTGTTATATATATATTATATATATATATATATATATATATATATATATATATATATATATATATATATATATATATAGTCAGATAGTTTACAAAATAACGAAAATTGGTTTCTTAAGTCTAAGTGTTTTGCCGTAGAGTGAGTTTAAACTTCGATTATGGAGCAAGTTTGGTATATAATAGAAAGAATATATAATAAAGTATCATAAACTTTAAATATGTATTTCCCTTCGAAAGCCAATATAAAACAAACGAGAAGGCCGTGTAGTGTACAATACATAATATTTTTGCGGAAACGTTTTGTCTAAAATCACGCAAGATTGTCAAGGTTGAGCCATTTCTTTTCAAACAAGCAGCGAGTATTCTGTTGGAATAACTCAGTTACGTCAGGTTTTGTCAGTATTTAATGACCACGTGGATATATCACTGTTAATGATTTCGAAGACCGTTCTATATCTGTAAGATGGAAAGTTTGTTATATGGAGTTATAATTATACTTGGAGAAGATGCAAAGTAGCAATTACTTGTATTTGATTGTTTTCTCTTTAACACAACTTCAAATCAGTCACAATTGCATACAGCAGATTTCCTTTCGACATTATTGTAAATAATGTGTCGCATCCAATAGCCATTTCGTCAAACCAATTAACAAATTGTCCGTGTAGAAAAACACATTATACCGTGTATCAAATGCGTGTTATAGTCTTCCATACCATTAAGTTTCATCCGCTCTTTTGTAACATTTTATCCCATCCCTTCAATGAGTATTTTATTCCTGTAAAAAGATGCATGAATATTCAATTATACTTACACAAATATTAAATGTAAATTAAATTCAATCACATAAATAAGTCCTAAAGCGTTGGAAAATCAAGACAAGGTGGCGGATACACTTTATTTGGGCTTGCAATGCGTCGTAATTATTCTATTTCTAAAACAACTACATCTTTATCAAAGATTATGTTCTATCGATTTCGATTGAACCGCAGGTGGATCACTTGTTCTCTTTCTGATTGACAGCCGATGCTGTACATGTGGCTTCCTCAGATTGATTTTAATGTGGGAAAACATGAGTTCATAAATGACCGAGGAGGTAATTAACTCCATTATTTAATTATTTATTGTTTATAGCGCCAAAGACGCCGTTACTTGCATGAAGTCGTATACGTCAACAATCTGAATAATTCTGAATTTTGAAAGATAATTATCCTAAGCATTGTTGGGTTCCATTAAAATCAAGTAACATCAACGTTTCATCAAATTATCGGCCGTGCAGTTTCTTTTCCGAACTGAGAAACCGTGCAATTTTTCACATCTGAACAAATAAATCCAATCTGGATCAGCGACATGTCAGATTGTCTTTAGCAAGTTGGCGTTTCAAAGGATTTCAGCGCTCCAGCTGATTATTAATATTCAGCCTAATTTGTGTTAATCTAATGTGCGCTTTTTTCCATATGCACTTTAGAAAAAAAGGTTTTCTTTGCCTCTCTAATGAATTATTAGGCTACATGCGAATGTTGATATAATTTGAGTAGTCACACAGAGAATTTGTCGATAGTATCACGTCACTAATTTTGGAGCACTCCCTAGAAAGAACAGGATTACGAGTGACTTCTGCGAGTGAATAAAGTGGTGCCACCTCTTAATTCTAAACTGAATGTCAGAATGTCGTTTAAACCTAACATCTTTATTATTTCAAAGAACGGTGTATGTCAAACAGCTTTTTAATAAAATTATTTCCATCCTGTAACACTTTAGTTAGACTGGAAGATTGGACAAATGTATGATAAACGGCAGCATTGGGACTTTAATAAGCGATTCAATTTAACTTATAGTACAAGTTTATATTAGCTAATAAATTACTCAAACCCAGAATTTTTACTGGATGCTCTTCGTGAAGATATGGAAAACGGAATCTTGCTAATCATTGGAAGCAGTGTATTACTTCTCTATGGAAAACATGGATAATAAAAGCCACCGACATTTAAAATATTATATAACTTACGTATTTTAAGGGCCAAACAACTGAACAGAGGAGCTAGAAGGTGGCATGCAAATATCACTATGTGTACTGAAGTGCCCACTATTCCAGATTTATGTGTATTGATCTATTCGGAATTAAATATAAAGCTGATCGAGCATGATTTCTTGTGTTAGTGCAAAACGTTTTGACCGGAAAGAAACAGAAAGAGGCGATGCAGTAGAGAGAGACTGTGAAATGTTACACATGATACATTCAACTGATGAATTAGATTTACATAGTATGAGACCGCTCCTATGGTCTAGAACGTAAGCCCTGGATACTGGTTCGAACCCAGACTCAATATTTAGAAGTTAGAGTTAACTTTAGGACAGATCAGTCTAGTTTTTCAGAATAATGTGCCTGCGTGGGTCGTGATGATACATGTCAGCGGCATGATGTCCCAGTGCTAGACATCACTATAAACTGTTACACTGCCGACATCGTAGCGATTTGACACAAAAAATATAAAGCTGTGTTAATAATCCAACACACACACACACACACACACACACGGACACACGCAAACACAAATAAAATATATGATGTTTCATTGGCTGCTTAACTTTGTATTCAGCCTAGCAAGTTTATATTTGCCTGACATCCAAAAAATCCCATTAAACTCTAAATATGCCTTCATTAATTTTGTAACACGAGAAGTAGTTATAACAATTAATAAAAATTAAATACCTATTTTGCAGCAACATAAATAATGGGCTTAATAGCATACATGTTTGCTTCTTTTTTAACTACAATTACAGAAAAAATGTGAAAGTTTACAATCCTCTGACAAATTCCATGACCATTTACAATGCCAATTTCTTTCATCGACGATAGCAGAGACATCTGTCTGCTACGATAGACAGTGTAGTCTAATAAGTTAAAACAGATGTCCTATTGATTTATATATTTAAAGAAACTAACCTGCTCGGTATTTGCTGTTCACTAGAGACTTGATAATTTGACCGTTAGACAAACATGAGATAACCACGCACCTGTCAGTTTTAGTGATTGGATTTTGACAGCATTCCCTATACCTAGACATCCACTTATTGTAGATAGAGGTAAAAGCATGACTTGGCGCTATACTTCCGCATTTATGTGCTTTACCAATCAATCACAGATAGCTTTTGTTCCAATACATTCACAGTTTTGCTCTTAATTTTAGTAACAATTCACGAATTTAACGAAACGTCTCACATAGAACCGTTTGTAGACAGTTGTTTGCATCATTTAGGATAAACACAAACTTGTAGATATATTGAATGTGACATAGATGTGGAAAATTTATAGCAATTAATTGAAATATAGAATACTAATCAGCAGTTAAGAACCCTTGCAAAGCAATTACTAAACATTATACTTTGCCAGTGTCAGTGACTTCACAAAATCAGAGCAGAATATGTACTGCACCAACAATGTGTAAATGACCTTCATCACTGACATTTATAACACTGATTACATAAGATCTCAGAAACAGCACTGCGTACCAATTGTCAATGTACCATGTAGTATATAGATACGTAATAATGTCCATGTCATCAAGGAAAATTTAGCTTCACAAACATCACTCATGGTATACGATTTCATATTGTCATTATCCTCTTTAAACGACATTACTAAGTGAGATCCACAACCGGTATGGATCTGCTTGATTCAAATATCGATGCAGTTAAGACAAATATATATGATTCTTCTCTAAAAGTATCAGTTAAATAATTGCGCAGACGATAATACAATTTAATATAAGAGACTTAATTCCTGTATCTTCTGCATATAACCAATCTGATTAAATTAAGATCCGCACCGTCCTACGTGAATATCTGACCACGATAGTGGGTCATATTCTGGTAGTCCTAAGACTCACTATATCCCTAC
Source organism: Unio pictorum (assembly GCA_030141615.1). Taxonomy (NCBI): domain Eukaryota; kingdom Metazoa; phylum Mollusca; class Bivalvia; order Unionida; family Unionidae; genus Unio; species Unio pictorum. The sequence goes on along the minus strand of JARLTB010000006.1, from coordinate 4,450,671 downwards.
ACAAATATTGATGAATAGTGTGTATCCCTACACAAATATTGATGAATAGTGTGTATCCCTACACAAATATTGATGAATAGTGTGTATCCCTACACAAATATTGATGAATAGTGTGTATCCCTACACAAAAATTGATGAATAGTGTATATCCCTACACAAATATTGATGAATAGTGTATATCCCTACACAAATATTGATGAATAGTGTGTAACTGTCTAATGTAGTTATTGTTTATCATAACCATTTTTTCACTTTCCAATATAGATTATTCTCGGCAATAACTTTGCTGATTGTATTGAACAACTTTCTGTATGACACCATTACTATAAAGTACAATATGTAAAGCTATCTCTGAAATGTAATATAAGAATGATATTACAAATATTACGCGGTATATAAGTATTATGGTGTTCATACTACTTATATAATCAAGAATGTTTTAGATATTGAAAATTAATTTTAAAATACCCTTTCATATTAAAGAATTAGTAGATGTAGTTTTATAATATTAGTTTGCAAGTCATTTTGTAAATTAGAACAATACCACAATTATCGTTAACTAGTTGAAAACAATGGACATATAAAGGATTAACGAATGTCGTAAAGTGTTTGGGAATTTAGACCTTTTGGATATATTGTAGTAAAATGGTGAACCCAATTGGTTTCCTTTAGCATACGTTCCATCTCAGAATGAGATATAGCAATAAATTGAAAGGAGAAATCTTGCAATGTATAGGAACTCTTGTTAATAAGTTCAGCGACATGAGATAAAAATGGAAAATGGTCGATCGACATAAATTTTCCTGTCTGATCTATGTTGGTTAATACGTTTAGATATTTTTTGTTCTACGTGTTGGTGTTTATTATTATTATTATTATTATTATTATTATTATTATTATATATATATATATATATATATATATATATATATATATATATATATATATATATATATATATATATATATATATATATATTCGGTACATTTTACATCATATGTCAATGTTTGTATTATATTTTCCTTTTAGTTGACGGCGTAAACTCCTATTTTTCTGAAAATTGTTTTGAATGCGAAGAAAACAGAAAAGAAATAAAATATAGCGATATTTAAGATACAACATATTATCTATCCTTCAGATATTCATATTATAATCCATGTTATTGCATTTAGAATTAGTAGAACGTGAAATAAAATAGGATTTTATTACAATGCGTGCAAACTTTGCAAAATCAATAATATTTGTTTCCGTGCATCTAAAATCAAAGAAAATACGATCAATATCTTGGAACTATGCAAATATTGATGGTAAACGGTACAAAATATCGAGCAACATAGCTAACGGAGGCTTTATTCTTGGGCTTATGTGTATGATCGATTTGTTTCAGTCAGTTAATAGTTCAGCCTCTTGTAATAAAATGGACATTTCTCGTTTTTAAGACCATACCAAAAGAGTATTTGCATGTCAGTTTTTCACAACAACATAGAAATATTTAAAAGTCTATATTGACCAATTAATGTCATTTTAATAGTGTACATTATTAAATATTCCTTAATCTGGTTGAGAAGATAATTTGGTGTGGGATGGAGAATTTCAATGTTGTTGAAACGACGTACTGCATTACATATACTTTTACGAATATGGCTTTTAGTCAAGTATGTAGTCTGTGATGATGAAATACATCTCAGTGAACAAATCATTTTTCAAATTATTAATATGTACATTTTCAATAGGATGTAATCGACGGCGATGCCTGTTTAACATAACCTGATTTGAAGGTCTGTATAGTCATCAAGTATTTCGGGTTCATATTGGAAAGGATTTGCAGACGACACTTGCAAGATTCATTTACTAGTTGAAACCATTTTGTTAATTATGCCTTGAAATATAAATTAACAGTTTCATGGTATTCCAGTACCTAATATTTGTTTATGTTTTTTCGATACCTGATATTTTTGGGGGTCATATAATTGTAACAATGGCCTCTTTGGCGTATTATTTCTAGGGTAAAACAGTTCAATGCATCATATCTCTAATGGTTGGGTTTTGTCATATCAGAATCATATATATGTCTACAAGAGATTGCCTTTTGGAGGAGTAATGTAACAAAAAGTACTTAATTTAACAATTGGGAACCACATTTAAGTTATATAATCTCAAATGTTAAATGTATGCTGCATCTCTTAAGAATGAATCATGAAAGAGACCGTTACAGAAACTTATATATCGTTACGATACTTGTGGTTCGGTCTGTGTTACAAACAGGAAATATCTGTCTACTTCTCTAAAATCTGACTGATTGTATTGATTTCCTTAAAGACATCTTTTTATGCAAAGAAGAAAATAGTGTCAGATGTTTTCAAGAAAACTGAAGATTGTTTCTATTTTGTTTGCGACATTTTTGGATAATGTTCTAATTGTTAGTGATGTTTTTCACTTTATGCTTTGTGCGATAGGAATTCAGTCAAACCTCAATGTTCTGCAAAAACAACGACAAAAATACAATAACTGGACATAAGTAAAGCGTGTGATTCGCAAACATCATAAACAGACAACGGGAAATCAAACATTTTCACATATAAAAATGTGATGTATAGATTTGTATGCAAGCGAATCCGCTGTTAATTTAAACGCATTATACAAATGAAATGGATTATCAGGCGTGTGACGTACGTTTCATGCAAGACGAGGAGAAATATTAACTCTTTCCTTGTCTTAAGAGTGTTTGTGCTGATTTTATTTATATGCCGTACCTAATTACTCATACCTTGGAATATTTACTTTTCACGGAAAATCGATTTCACTATTTTGTTCAACATTTGATGACGATTCATGCGTCTTTCTGATTATGTCTAACATTTTACCTGAAGATTTTCTTCTGCATTTGGATAGAAGGAGTCCCTTCTAGAATGATTACATGCAACAACTATTAAGATTTGACAAATTTTCCGTAGTCAGTCCGTGAGAAAAGTTGATTGATATAGTGCCCGGTAAAAACTGAGCAATAAATTTATTCTACGAACTAAATGTTGTTTTTATAAAATTAAGATATTAGATATTTTTATTTTACAGCAATAAATCTTTCGCTTAAATGTTATATAATTGCATATAATCGCATTTATATAATTTTACTTGCAACCTGATATCTTGATTATTTTATCTTCAAGTTTTTTTTTAATGTGAAATGATAGAATGTCAAATGTTACAAATCAATATATAATTACGAGGTTTCCTTCTTTGCGTCACACGATATTTAACAGCTAACTTAAAAATCCTTTTTCTGACTTCCGCATTTTTATTAATCATTAAAGATATATTATTGATAAACTTCAGGCCTCTATAATTAACCTAAGCAAAATTTTAAAGTTAGACAAATCTCAACAGCTCCCTTCTAAAAATAATGATGATAACCCTATAATTTGCATAATATATTCAAATATTGACAAGAAAATCCTTTTCACAATAACTGACATTACCAATAACGAATTTGTCTTTTCCACAAACTTAGGCAAGATTTCATTGAATATCGATGAACTGAATCATGTCTCTTTATATTGTTTCCTAAGTAATTTCTTTTCCCGTGTAATTATAAAATATATAGGAATTGTCTCAACAGAGCGATTTCCTTGCGAGTAACTAGCGAAGCAATAGCAAACGAACCGTGTCATTAACATATCTACAAACGTTTATTGTGACCAGATGTTATACATCTGCGTTGCATGAAACAAAATTTCTATATGTCCTTTTTATTCTTCGTAGCAAATGGTAAAATGCTCCAGATTAAACATTTAAAAAGAAGGTTGCCTTTCTATATTTAAACGAGTTCTAAAACAACATTGCACACACCTTTTCCTGTTCATTGAGATTATGAACTTTGACATGTTTTTATTAAAATTCTGTCTCTGTCTTTACAAACAAAGCAAAACACAATAAATAAATAAAATGAAATAACTAAACGAACAAAATACGACATTCGAGTACTAAAGTCTGCTTAATAAATTATTGTCTTATTACGAGGCATATATACTATTTCCGCGGAATCAGTATTTTTTTCATTATCAGATCAAATTCCAAAAAAATCTCGCGAGGAAGATGCAGACAATGTCAATTTTGGAGCTGCATTGTTTGCCTATTTATGTTTATGGCGAAATAATTATATTAGTGACAAAATCAAATAAGCATTTTGGTGGAGTGTATTTAGTTCATCTTGATTCATATGAGACAAGAACAAAACAATAAGGACGTGCCTATGATAACACGATGTACGATTGTACTATATAGGTCTGACTACATACAACCAATACAAAACACAACAGCAAAACATACAAAAGTAAAAGTGTAAACATTGTCACCAGTCACCAGTCGCTGGCAACATTAAAAAAGACACTCATAGATCAATACGTTCAATGTCACCGGTTTTCCCTTATACTGTTCTGTGGTGTGCGTGTTGCTGTAGAAAGTTCGATACTGATTACTCTTGCTAGAAACAACCCGTCGTGCAATAGCAATAATACAAACATTTCAGTTACAAATTACCATAGATAAATTGCATGCGCGAAGAGGCGGAGCCATTCGACTCACTATTTGAAGACCATCCCATCAGTTATAATTTAATGTTCATTGGCATGACATGTACGTATGTTTGCTGACAAGGAGGTAATATTATCCTAGAAATATTATCCTACAAATATTATCCGAGAAATATTCATAGTCAAATATTTAAACTCGATACTGCCTCGTTATGAACTTTCAAGGACTATAAATAAACTAGATCAGCTGCTTTAAAACATACAAGCTGTCGATGTTGGGATGCAGTGTATCTACTATTGTGATTAAGTGCCATACAATGACACGTTTCATTGTACAAAATACTATCACAGCTAGATGTTTTTGATAGTGTTGTATTTTCATCTATATTATAATTTATTTTCATTGCGTGGGAGTAGAAAAAATACCGCAAAATTATTTCCTCTCTGAAACTTTTCTCGAATATTATGATATAACAATGTATAGTATATTATACATATTTTGTGAATCATAACCAATATTCTTATAGAAGGATATACGATGAATGATGTCCGACCAACCTAATGATTCTACGTCTACACATTTTATTCTCTAGAGGAAATCTATTCACTATGTTGACTTTTACAAGAATTACCCATTTGATCACGTTTTAAGGAGTAAACTAAACAAATGTCTCTTGAGAAGACAAATGAATGCGTGATACATACTAAAGAATATAAATAAACGACTACATCGAAATGGCATTAGCACTTATTCACGCTAATATATCAAATGATTCAATCCATATTGCTATGGGTGGTGGTAATCTTTATTACCTCAAACACCAGTTTCTTAATTCTCATCCCCACATCGTTTTACCGTGTCTTGTGATCCTGGTCGTGGCATCAGTATTTGGGACGGCAGGGAATATCTTAATACTTCTGGCTGTAGCCAGAACTAAGGAACTCAGGAATGTTGAATCCTTTTTTATTGTGAATATGGCATGCTCGGATCTTTACGTCACCCTCGTCGCTGATCCGATGAACATCGTTGGTAAGTCTCTGTCTTTTATTCAGGTTTCTTTCTACTCAACAAATTCAGTAACTCTAAGGTACTATTATTTCTTGAATGCCTTACAACCAATCGATTATCAGAAAATGTAAATGAAGCAAAAAGCGAAACCGCTGAAAGGAAAAAAACTAACGTTTACACTGATCGATACTAATATGCCGCGAACTGAAATGGATGACCAAACGAATGGTCTTATACATTTTGATCTACATAAATATATATTCACTCTTTCATAATATGGAAAAAGCAGTGTTTCAGTCTATCTGGCAACTAATAGTATTTAATACATGTGAACAAACATAGCACTGTCTCTTTTATATCAAACTAGTTCTTACACCTGTGTTAACAGAAAGTTTATTACTAGTAATATATTTTTTCATGTAGCTATATTCTTAACAAACAGACCTACACGTCTATCTACGTAACTACCTACCTACACGTCTATCTACTTAAATACATACCTAGTGTCTATCTATCTACTTATCGGAATACCTACATGTCTATCTGTCTACTGTACAACCTACCTGCACGTCTCTCTATCTTCATAACTACCTACCCACACGTCTATCTCTCTGCATGTCTATCTACATCACTACATATACGTCTGTTTTCTATCTACGTAACTACCTACGTACACGTCTCTCTGCCTAAGTACCTACTTACACGTCTATTGTTATGATAGTATATCTACTTAACTACCTAACTACTCTAACAATAATATATCATCCACTGATTCATAATAATTAGAGTTTTATTAGTACTTATGTTGAAATGTTACGGCAATACCCTTGCAGGTATCAGGTCCATTACTTTTTTTTTATCGAAATCAGTCAAACCAAAAGAACTAAAATACCACTCGAATACAAACGCTGACTCTAACATTGTTCACAGTTCAGGCATAAGCGTTACATTGTTTGATGCCTTTAAAAAACACGAAAGCGCCTAAATATGGAACCTAAATTTCCGACCCACACCACTTGAAGTTAGATAAAAAAAATTATACGTTTCCTATATGGAGCATGCTAAATGGATGTTGATATTCCTGTTTTTTTTTTTCTTTTAAATATGTTCAGTTTCCTTACTTGATGCCACTCTTCATATCCGGTACAAAATATCTGCCTTTCTTAAACAAGCAGGATATTCACAGTATTAATCGTATTCAAGGATGGGAAAATTATATGAGGGAGTGCCACTGATCGGAACAGATACCGTTGAAATCGTGGACTAATTAATTTCTTCCAGAACAATGCGAGTATGACGCAAGTATTCCTTTCAGGATTTCACGGAGTAATATGTTGAAAACAAATCTCTGTAAAGTATGGAAACCTTCTTAGTCTTGGTGTAATTGCTCAATCAATGCAGCATAATCAGCGATATTCACTAAATAATAAAGCAGGTTTGTGGCTTATATTTTCAACGACGATCAAAACTGTTCGATCAATAATAGAAAAGTCAATATAGTTTGCACATGTTGATAAAGCTTGGCGCATTTGAAATTTTCTTGACACAAGATCGAGTACAAATGCAAGCGTAAAGTAATAGATGTGCTATAAAAATTTAGCTGTCTTATTATAACTCGAAATAAATTATAAACTTATGCCGTTAGATATGCGAGATTAAAGCTAAGGTCTAAATATGTATAATCGATGCTTTTGTTCCAAATCTCCAGAGTTTCTAAAATACATTTTAAGATTAATAAAAATAAAAAACTTGCAACATCTTAATCAAGCAGCAATAAAAGTTAATGATTAAAGGGTCTTAGATAAATTCTCACAAATTAAAAGGTAAATTATGATATGTGTCCATTAGTATTTTTCAGGTGAGTGTGAGGGCACATTTTTTTCAAATTTCAAAATTCAGTGGATGCGGGAGAGTCTGAGGCGCCCAATATCAACTTTCTGAAGTAGAACCCCCACTGAGGGGCTTGGGGCAATGTTCTTTATTGGCGCACCTTCTTCAGTTTCCAGCCTCCCTCCTCGTCCGCCACCAGTCCTCTACATAAGGGTTATAATGAATTGCCCCTTTTGGACTAAGGACGTTTGTGAAATGCTATAATAATTTCAGTTTTAAAAAAGATAGAAAAAAAGAAGAAAAATAAAATAAAAATCAGTGGACCTGTTTTAAGTGGCTCGAAATCTTAACTTGAGTGCTTGTACAACTAGCCAGACGTAATAAAATGGGTCACTTGTTGCGATAACCGTCATAAAGGCTTTTGGATTCCTTGGATTTCTTGCAACCCATTATCAGCCTTGTTCATGTAATCTACATCGCCCCTGTTTTCCGAGTACACTGAAATAGTTACGTTAAGGAACGTAGCTAAAGAAGTCACACGGTCTCATACAGCAAGTGCATGTATCACAATATACTAGCAGCCTGAAATTCGATTTGCCAAGGCAATTAATCACAACATTACAGACTGAATCGAATAAATATGATCGTACAGATTGACGAGAATGAAATTAGATTAGTAACAATTTTCCCCTTTAGTGTCATATCTTTTTATAACACAACTTCGGCGACGGAAATGTCTACAAAAAACCTTAGAAGCAGTTTTTATTTAAATCTTCATTTAGTAGGAAAGCAAATGTTACTCTAAAAATATTTTAGCAACAAAACTACATGGCCACGAATAATATCATTTTCGATGATTTCGTCTGATATTACTGTAAAAGGATTATATTCATCAACCATGGTCTTAGAAGGAATCACGGCAATACTCTTTTTAAATTTGTCACTCAATTATTTTGTTTAAATTAATCTTTTTACACATTACTGCAGTTTATCTATGAAGTACATAGCTTTGATGGTATCAAACTGAAACCTTCACCCGAAAATGAAGAATTAAACAAAACTATAAGAAATATAATAGTTTTATTTCATGTATAAGACGGGATTATCAAACAAACTCTTCAAATTTGTAATTACATTTGATGTTTACTAGTATAGGTCCTTCTTTTCCAGTAACTTAGTTATTACCAACTAAATACGTTTACCAGCATCAAATGCATATCAAACACGTATGTTATATGTTGAAAACATTTGTAATTAGCAGGTAATAATGAATTTACTGAATCTAGTTGAGCTCCATATGTTACGAGTCTATGCTCTTAAATACCTAACAGAAACGGATGAAGGCAACAAGCTTTATATAATTTAACAAATAATTTGTTTCCCTAGACAACAAAGTGAAACATGAGAGAAAAGAACTTATGTTATTGCGAATTAAATCCAAAAATAATCCAAGAATTAACGCTACCATTCCTAGTAATAAATAGTCCAGAATAAAACTCAGGTCCAGTACCGAAGAGATTCGAAATTGATGGCGATGACGTATTTAATAACCTACAATGTGCAGATGTGTAAATAGTCTCTCGTTAAATAAAAAAAATAGTATTCCAGTTTTGAATTCAGTATAAGTCTTTGTTTAAAAATTATATCAGAGCACTTTTATATTTCCAAAGAAAATAATCACATGAATTCAATAATTTTAATAAAATACAATTCAGCCCAAAGTGGACATAACATATTACAAATTATTGTGTTAAATATTTTAAGCCCAACGAAGAAACCTTTATAAAAAATGTCAGTTATTCGGCTAATAAAGACGCAAAACAGATTCACAGGTAAGCGTCATAAGTTTAACCTCTAGAAAAATATACGTTTGTTACCAGTTGGCACGTGAATAATATCACGTAGTGCGGGTATGACCTTGACTCAATGATTCTTACTCTGATAAAGATTTTTAAAAATCATTAAAAAGAAGTTGTTTCCTTGAACAAACATTTGGTCAGTAAGCTAATACACATAGAGCATAACAAAGTTATTTTTGTGTTGTTTACATAAATGAAACAAACAAATGAAAAAGAAGTCAATTAGGTAAAGTAGAAATGAGCTCACCTTTGGACAAGGTCCGGTCCACTAAACAAATCTACATTACAACATCATGTAATGAAATATTAAATTAAAACATGCAAACAAACAATTGAGTTAAATATACATAACACATATGTCTGAAGATTTCAGGAGAGAGGGAGAAAGAGACGACAAGAAAGAGGAGAATGTTGTCGTGTGGTATTTACATTTATGTATTAAATTAGAGAAAAATATATAATACTACCTAATGTTGTGAAATGTTGTTTAGATGTATGCAAGAGAGAGAGAGAGAGAGAGAGAGAGAGAGAGAAGAGAGAGAGAGAGAGAGAGAGAGAGAGAGAGAGAGAGAGAGAGAGAGAGAGAATTATTTTCATGAAACAATTATACATTCATTCTAGCACCACTTGTGTAGTCAATTTTTTTTTCCTCTAAAATATTATAGCACTTGATTCCTTTTAATAAGTAACTTTTGTTCTTTTGTACTGATTGGCAACAAGCTTAAAATGAAACATTCACTGAATGTCGAACCCTTGCAGACCTGGTTTTGGTTCTAATTACGATTTAAATCAACATTAATTTTTTCTAGAGACAATAAATTACAGGCAGAATGCATTATTATTATTTTTCGACGACGTTTATACCATTTTCCATTGTAATAAATGATGGTCATGCTAAACAGTACATCCTTTCAAAACGATTATTATAACTAAGTTTGGTGAACTGCGATATTTGCTTCTTTTCTTTTAGCAAATTCTTCTTCTTCATCCGTCGTTTTTATCCATTAGTGTGTTATTTGAATGGATCGATTAATTTATAAAATGATTAATTTATTTTATTACTTAGAAAAATATAAAAATATTTAAATCAAATAAAAGTGATAGTAACGCATTGGTGGTAATACTTTTATACTTGAAATGGCGATATTACTTTTGGAACTACTTTCTTATCACAATTATCTGTATGACATTCATACTTTGGCCTTTTAACATTTTTTTTTTCTTTTATTCATATATTCTTTCTTTCATTCATTCTTTCTTTCTAAACATGTTAAGACTGTAAACCCTAATTAACTAAAAACGAACACCAAAAAATAATAAATGGCCGCAAGTATTAAAACTTAAAAATTAATTTTCCCATTGAATCTTGCAATGATTAGTGATTGAATTTGGACGTACTCTTATTAATAGATAATCTTTCATACATATAGTGTACCTTTCAATTATAGTAAGAAACGTTTTAAGTAGCGATTACATAACCATGTCTGAAAAACGATGGCGAAATCGGGAATGGAAGAGTTGATTAAAAGACAAAAACATAATCTGACAATTTGAAAGAATGTTAATCAACCGATCGCAAAGTTGCCCAGAATTCACTAAAGAATGCAGAAGAATACAAAATACAAAGAAAACAAAAACAAAATCTATACAAGTAAACCCACATCAATTAAATCATTTGTTTAAGGATGTTATCGCTGAACTCTGTCGGATGTAATCACTTCTTGATATTCCTAGACTTCAATCCATATCTTACCCAACAATATTTACTGTATTAACGTGTTAACGACAACAAAACTCTTTATAATTGTTAACAAAACAGTCACTAATTTGAACAACCATACATAATTCAAGCATTACTTGTGCATTATGTTCTTAGATGCTGATGTCCGACAATTATCAAAAATTTTGAAATTACTTTTTATAGATGTAGCAATGCAGCCGTTAATTGTATTGTTATATAACTGAGAAAATATCTAAATACATCAACAGTTTTTGCCTTAACGAAAAATATTGTTACGACTCTATGGTCTTAAACTAAATAACATACAGGAGTAACAACCAGCAAGTTTCGTAAACTTCAACAAATAATGTATTTCCCTAAACTACAAAGTGAAAATGTAAACAACATACAGTATTATTAATGAAATCCTAAATAGTCCTAAACGTATTATCACAGTTACACTAGTACAGTTCCAAATGAATATCAATGGTGACCGCTAACGTGCCAATATCAAGGAATGAGACAATGTTTTAACAGTCTTGATGTAAAACAATGAAAACATCCAAAATGCCATTGAATGAATTCACAGTAATCACAAAATAGTTTTTTAGTCCGAAAATCAAGGAGCACTTTGTAATTCTGGTGAATAGTTTAAATACATAAATCCACTTAAATATTAACTGAAACACGATAATACGATTGATTCCAACATAGAATGTTCAAACAGGAATGCGAAATTCTGAAGTAAATATAACGAATTTCAATAGTAAAAGCACAATACCGGAACCATGATGATTGTCAACTTCCAATCCTATCCGTAAATATCTTCTAGAGCATTCTAACAAGATCAGGAAATTCCAACTGAAAATCTAATGTTCTAAATTCAGATTAAAGCATAGATGTTTACCTCCAGTAATAAAGATTTTAAAACATAATATAATATCAAAGAGAATTATTAGGTATGTAAAATGCTGTTGACAAACAAACAAACACATGGTTCACAAAGATTGATGTTAGGTCGGCCCTAAACTCAATTACTAAGGTCAATCACGCAATACTGATATACATACAATTTAATAATGTAGTAAAACACCAATGCATGGTATGGTCATATTCGACATTGTAACTTTTAGAAATAATATTACGTATATCAAGCATTTACTTAGAAGTGTCTGGTAGCGTGTATATAAACGTCTGGTAATGTGTTTCTAAATGTCTGGTATTATGTCTCGACACGTCAGGTATTGTGTTTCTAAATTTCTGGTACTGTATTTCTAAATGTCTGGAATTATGTCTCGACACGTCTGGCATTGTGTTTCTAAATGTCTGGTATTATGTTTTTAAATGTCTAGTATTGTGTATCTAAATGTCTGGTATTATGTTTTTAAATGTCTAGTATTGTGTATCTAAATGTCTGGTATTATGTTTTTAAATGTCTAGTATTGTGTATCTAAATGTCTGGTATTATGTTTTTAAATGTCTAGTATTGTGTATCTAAATGTCTGGTATTATGTTTTTAAATGTCTAGTATTGTGTATCTAAATGTCTGGTATTATGTTTTTAAATGTCTAGTATTGTGTATCTAAATGTCTGGTATTATGTTTTTAAATGTCTAGTATTGTGTATCTAAATGCCTGGTATTACGTTTCTAAATGTCTAGTATTGTGTATCTAAATGTCTGGTATTACGTTTCTAAATGTCTGGTATTGTGTATCTAAATGTTTGGTATTACGTTTCTAAATGTCTGGTATTGTGTATCTAAATGTCTGGTATTACGTTTCTAAATGTCTGGCATTGTGTATCTAAATGTCTGGTATTACGTTTTTAAATGTCTAGTATTGTGTATCTAAATGTCTGGAATTACGTTTCTAAATGTCTAGTATTGTGTATCTAAATGTCTGGTATTACGTTTCTAAATGTCTAGTACTGTGTATCTAAATGTCTGGTATTACGTTTCTAAATGTCTAGTATTGTGTATCTAAATGTCTGGTATTACGTTTCTAAATGTCTGGCATTGTGTATCTAAATGTCTGGTATTATGTTTTTAAATGTCTGGCATTGTGTATCTAAAGTTTTGGTATCGTCTTTAAATGAAACCTTTCAGCTATAAACAATTTAACAATGGAATGATAACATTTCATCTATCATTATAGTTGAGATATGTTGTCAGATGAGCCACTGTCTCGCCTTGGCTAAATGATAAACACTAAAAGATTGGGACTGTGTTATCTGATTATAAATTAGTCCAATAGAAAAATTAAAACAGACAAAATGATAATGTTGACTCAATTGTATTTTTGCGGTTGACACACTGGCCACACAAATAAATTAGCTACCTAATGTTTCAATAAGGAAATGAAGTTACATCACAAATTAGTCGATGAGGTGTCTGCTAGGAGCCAGGGTGCATCCATGACTTACGGTTACGGATTATACTGGGCAGCCATTTTATGAATAATGAAAGCGAAAAGTAACATTGAGCGATATTAATATTATTAGCACATTAATATTAGCTATCACCTACATATTTATGTAAGGGAATCGTTCTCTTTCTTGAGATTATTCAATCCATTACATTAGTTTTTGTTTTACTTCATGTATTAAATGTTTCAATGGAAGTGCCAAAAAGAGTAGGAGTCTTGAATTTATCACTACTTGGAATGATTTCAAAGAACCACAATGCCTCATTCAGTGGTAAGTGATTTCCAAGAAACACCATGCCTCATTTAGTGGTAAGTGATTTCCAAGAAACATAATGCCTCATTCAGTGGTAAGTGCTCCAGCAGCAATTCAACGTATGCATTCAATCTTAAACATAATATTTATATTTTCCGCTCATCAAAGAAGACCTAGGTGTTTCAAACATCTTTCTTGAAACAATGACGGCATTTTGCTTTTTATCTTTCTTTTTGTTACTGCACAGTTGACAGGTTCATATACAAAAGGTCAAATGGTGCACAATACTTGGGTTTTATAGCATCAGCAAGAATGCACGAAATTCATTGTTATAGAGTTTATCCTAGACATAAAAGTATCAGGTAAAGCTTTATCCTAGACATAAAAGTATCAGGTAAAGCTGTTCGATGCAAGAACATTTTATGAAACAGAGGTTTTCATATTGTAAGCTTGCATCTTATAAGTGTGCCCTCTTGCAAATATATACAGACGATAAACACCTGAAACATGCAAGGAAATGAAGTTTTTGATGTAACATTTAGGTTTTCACTTTCGAATAAATATTTTAATAAAATTGTTCAATGAAAAAAGTCGGTTACAGAGGAAGAGCAGATGTTATATAGCTGCCTTGCTTATAATGGCACTTTCAACATGGTATTTTGGTTATAATACCGATGAAACCTGACCTAAGTGTCTTTTCTTTGGATAAACCGAGGCAGAATGATTACTTGAAGGTAAACCTCGACCTTTAAATTGCGAGTCAAACGTCTGACGAAATGAGTTACCGAGAATTTCTTAAGTCTTAACGGTAATATAGAAAATATGTCATTACTACGTAATAAGGATGCTAAGCGCAGATTTTTTTTTAATAATGGCGGAAAAAGCTTCAGTTTGGGTGTTTTTTTACTAACAGAAGAACAAAGAGAAGGTTCCACTGGTACAACGACAGGAACTCTCTTTCACAAACTTCCAAGCTAATAAACCACTAATTCCAAGCTAATAAACCACTAATTCTGTATATACAATTTGCAGTCACTATGGAGAACACTTACGTTACCGTAAAAGCGTTTGAAATCAAAGTTAAATGTTTCCAGTCAATGATAATTAATTTGCAAATCCGCGAATATTGCTCTTAATTACCCTATAAATCAATTGTTTTTACCGAAATCAAATGTTATTACCCAAATCAAATCTTATTACCGTGATCAAATGTTAGTACCCAAATCAAATGGTATTACCCAAATCAAATGGTATTACCCAAATCAAATGTTATTACAGAAATCAAATGTTAGTACCCAAATCAAATGGTATTACCCAAATCAAATGTTAGTACCCAAATCAAATGTTATTACAGAAATCAAATGTTATTACAGAAAAAATAAACATGATACTGTCGACCCTTATATCCAAGGATGAAAAGTTGATAATTGTTTTGTTTGGCTCTTGTATCTCTAATTGCAATAATTAGCTTAGCTGCGTGTACCATCTAATATCAGCAGTTATATCTTTTGTAGCCTATTTACTTCTGAGATGTTTATGTTATGAGGGAGACTTTCTGGTGTCAGGGCAAGCCTGTGAATCATAAAGTACCAAGCAGTTCAACTTAAAAAAAACTATCGAAGTTGAACTTAATGTGTAACGTTGGTTTGAAAAGAACTGTGCAAGCTTCCTGCAAAACACACAGAGAGAGAGAGAGAGAGAGAGAGAGAGAGAGAGAGAGAGAGAGAGATGGAGGTGCAAGGTCAGTAATTCCGTTGACATTTATGGTAATTTGGCTACATCCTAGATTCACTAAAGACTTCCTGAAATCACTAAAATTCAAGTCAAATCATGAAATTACAGACAAGGTGACAAACGTTTAACACTGCTATAAAAAAAAACTAAAACAAAATACTTGTAGTCTGAAGAATATATTGTGATTAAGATTTATAAGTACAAAACATATGCATCTTGAAATATACGGAAAGCAGCTAAATTGTGAATATAAGAGAATATATATTTATTTCCTTGATTTGACAATATAATGTCCCAAATTTAAATTGTGTAAATTTATCTCTAAACTTGCAAGCATTAGGTGTTCCTTGTCACTATTAATCACACGAGACAAAACAAATCCACGTTTTCAGCCTTTATTGTTATTATGTACATTGCACAAGGTCTCAGGTGAAAAGAAATAGAAATATTGATCGTATCATCTTCATTTGTACACTTCAAGTTCACAATGTGGGGACGCAGGGCTGACAGGAGGAAGGAGGGCAACCGGGGATATATCCCAGGGCACCCAAGCCCGTAAGAGGTAACGGGCTGAATCACACTTTTTAATTTTATAAAACAAAAATTGTTTGAATAAGAACTAGCAGAGGCCTGGTGGCTCTTACCCCAGGGCCAGTTTTTGCTCTCTAATGCCCTGTGGGCACGAATCTTATTCAAAAATATGTTCAAGTTTAGAAGAGATCAGGGACACCAGCAAAATTATTTCGGGTTGTGGACAAAGATATAATGGTCGGGTATTGTTTAACGAATGTAGCCCAAACACATGTTTAGAGGTGCAATCCTGGGGTAGGGCAGGTGGCTGTAAGTGCCCTTCACCCTCCCCTTTGACTTAATGTGGAAGAGACGGGCTCTTGAGATGTATTCGTGAACTAAAATATACCAGATTGATTCACATGAGACAAAAATAAAATATGACGTGCTTTGGATTTCTATAAAATATATATTGATAAGGAATTAATTTTTGAGCTGTTATAGCTTGCTTTTTGTTACCCAGTGGAGGTGATATAGACTTGGCTTTAACGTTATTTTCCAGTGTAGCAAATGATACATGGTGGCTAATGTGGCTAATGTGTTTGGTGGAGGAAGAATCCGGAAAGAACCAACGGCACACGAGAGACTACGGCGAACGTTTCTCACATACCAAATATAAGGGAGATGTCTGTTACCTGCGAAGCCCAGCATTTGGCCCTGTGGCCCTTTGTAATAACTACATAATGACGCGAAAACTCTTCTAATTCATTTAATACTGTACCTGTGAGAGTTATTGTATAAACTTTATGACGAATTTCCATTACACAGCATTAAAAAGTTTTACATCAACATCTCCGGTGGCCTAGTGGTTAGAGCGTCCGCCGCGGAAGCGAGAGGTCGTGGGTTCGATCACTGACCGAGTCATACCAAAGACTTACAAAAATGGTACTAACAACTGCCCCGCTTGGCGCTCAGCAATAAGAGATTAGTGTTAGGAGTGGTCGGCCTTGTGTCAGGATAATGTGTCTGTAGCGTGACGCCTCAGTGCTAGACATCACTATAAACTGCCTCACTGCAGACATCGTAGCGATATGAATGATTTTTTTAAAGCTACGTTCAAAATTCTAATCACACAGACAGACACACACACAAGTTTTTCTATCCTAATCTATAAGTTGGTTTCTTTGCAAAACTATAATTTCTGAATGGTAAAGCAATGTGTCAAAAAAGATAATAAATAGTGTTCCTAGTTGAAATGAAATGAAAATGGGATCAATGCGTCAAATTTGACATTTGTTTATCAATAATGTACAAATAAAGACACGAGGCTCTTTTTGCGATGGCTACTTCGTCATTAATACTATGGGGATCACTTATAAATTATAATCTTGATTGAAATCTTACAAAGTACTAATTATGAGGTACCTTTAAATCCTAAGGTTAATCTTGTAAATGGCCTATGGGAGGCACCTTCATATCCAAGATTCAGTTTTGCAAAATGCTTTTTGGAGGTACCTTAAACCCTAGGGTCAATATTGCAAAGTGCTTTTTGGAAGCACATGTAACCCATGTGCACGCTGTATTTTGGCACTTTTTTTAGTGCCGACTGATGTTAATAGGTACAAAATCCTGAGATTGTCTTTCTATCTTATTTACGGATGGTCTTTTTATCTTCTTTGAAATATCAATATACAGTGAAACTCTTCAAATCCTAACCCTAAGGATACCGGAATCCCCACAAGACTTTGTTTTTAATCCCGAATGTTTCCTTTTTTAATATCATCATTTTCCACGAGTAAACCAGAACCCCTCAACTCTCAACTCCAGAACATATTTCGATCCCAAATTTCAACTTTGCACTTATAAATACTTCATAAAAACCGAAATCGGTTGCAAATAGAAATATAGTTTACCTGCTAAATTCCTGAAACCCGCAGGAACAGATTAATTTCGGTTTACATGTACTATAGAATTCTGATCTACCAGATAAAGACCCAGGTAACTACTCCGAGGCAACACGTGGGTGAACAAATTGACACACGCTCCGACTAAGATTAGAGCTGACTCTAGGCTAACATGAAGTCTTTGTACCATACAAAAGAGTCAGAGTTTTCTGGTTAATTACAGGTGTTACTAACTGCTTATAGGTGTACATTTGCTGTATTTTCTTGTGGCTACGGTTAATTTTGCGGACAGCGTTAGTAAACTTCCCAAGTAAATTACTGTTTGATTCTGGATTTCGACAGCTTGATCAGAGAAGACGCCTTGTACACTCATAATCAAGAAGTGCTTTGCAGTTACCGACTTCTCTGTTCATGCAGAGAGTGATAAAATCAGCAAGGATGATGATGGAAACGATATTCCATTGTCTCGACTGACTCATGAAATTTGACTGGACATTCATCATGAGCACCTAGATAATTTTGGGAAATACGTCCCTGGTTAAGATAAATCCGATGAATTTTACATACAAAATACGGATGCTTTCATAACTACCCTCCTACCCCGCTCTCTCTCTCTCTCTCTCTCTCTCTCTCTCTCTCTCTCTCTCTCTCTCTCTCTCTCTCTCTCTCTCTTCTTGTTACATAATTTTTCACATCTGCAAAAGCCTCAGAAAACCGGAAGCTTCTCAACACCGGAAAAAGATTGGGTCCCAAGGGTATTTGGTTTTGAGGAGTTTAGCTTTAATTTTATCTGTATGTTACATGGTTGGATGCACATGTCTATCTGTTTAAAAACAAATGAAATAATAATTGGATAGCTAGATTACTGAATTATTCATGGCTTGTTAGTCCAATCAGTTTTTAACCCATCCCAAACTCCTTGACACACTTGTAATATTTTCTTACCTTCTCCTTTCTTCTCTTTTGCAATGATGAAACAACCGTTAAGGCGTCATTTGATTAGAAACTGACTACATTTTTCTGTATCTAATTTTCTAGACTGCCTAAGTGATTTCGAATTCAATTACGTTCAGAGCATCATAGTCAATAAATACTAACCAGACGAACGTTTTCTTTGAAATAAAGCAGAAGCATTTACCAGAGGAAGGTAGTTGTCTCAAACCATTTCACCAACATATACGCATGCCTTTGAATGAAACAGCTCGGTGTATGTTTCATTGTTTAATTTTGGATATTAGATGGACTGTAACTACAAATACACCGCTTACGTAATATTAGATTAAATAATTCGCATGCTATTGTGATATTTAACAACAAGGATTCGATATAATTGCACAAAGAATACAAACAAAAAGTGTTCCTCAGTCTGTCAGTTATCTGGATCAATCAGTGTCCAAATTGTAATAGCATCATTTGAAATAGCTAAACTGTTGATTTCATTTGCACGGAGAAAGTCTTACAAATCCCATTGGTTTGATAAAAGATGCTTGTCTCACTCCCCATTCGAAAAATGAGCCTGCTATCCACCCCATCTACTCTCTTTTTTGGCAAATAAATTATTTTGTAAGGCCGTACGGTTGTTTCATCAATAGTCTGCCAATCGTATTTGGATAAGAAATCTGCAAACTAAATTCAAATTGAATCATGTAAATCATCAATGGAAATCGAGATAGAATTGGGATGGGACCTTTTACCACATTTGAATCTAAATCTAAACAGACCTAAATCTCGAGTATTAGAAATGGACACTTCAGTTTTACCTCTCTGATTATTCTGTTTAACACTGGTAATTTCGTTATCCGATTCAATTCCATGTTGACATTTTTAAAAAGAAGAATATATCATCTTCTTGTACACAGAGACTCACACTGGTTTGGCATGTTATGCAATATCATTATGGTGGCAATTTGTATTGCATACCCTTAATGGTCTTAAATTTTTTTTAAAAAAATACTGATTTACTAGTGTTCAGTTATTGTTCTTCTCCTCAGATGTCATTTAACGAACCGTAGTTATACTTGGCAAAATCATGTAATGACACTGGGCTAATCGAGTGGGACACAGTAAATGTCTCAATAATCATGTAGTGACACTGGGCTAATCCAGTGGGACACAGTAAATGCCTCAAAAATCATGTAGTGACACTGGGCTAATCCAGTGGGACACAGTAAGTGCCTCAATAATCATGTAGTGACACTGGGCTAATCCAGTGGGACACAGTAAATGCCTCAATAATCATGTAGTGACACTGGGCTAATCCAGTGGGACACAGTAAATGCCTCAATAATCATGTAGTGACACTGGGCTAATCCAGTGGGACACAGTAAATGTCTCAATAATCATGTAGTGACACTGGGCTAATCCAGTGGGACACAGTAAATGTCTCAATAATCATGTAGTGACACTGGGCTAATCCAGTGGGACACAGTAAATGTCTCAATAATCATGTAGTGACACTGGGCTAATCCAGTGGGACACAGTAAATGCCTCAATAATCATGTAGTGACACTGGGCTAATCCAGTGGGACACAGTAAATGCTTCAATAATCATGTAGTGACACTGGGCTAATCCAGTGGGACACAGTAAATGCCTCAATAATCATGTAGTGACACTGGGCTAATCCAGTGGGACACAGTAAATGCCTCAATAATCATGTAGTGACACTGGGCTAATCCAGTGGGACACAGTAAATGCCTCAATAATCATGTAGTGACACTGGGCTAATCCAGTGGGACACAGTAAATGTCTCAATAATCATGTAGTGACACTGGGCTAATCCAGTGGGACACAGTAAATGCCTCAAAAATCATGTAGTGACACTGGGCTAATCCAGTGGGACACAGTAAATGTCTCAATAATCATGTAGTGACACTGGGCTAATCCAGTGGGACACAGTAAATGTCTCAATAATCATCTGCAAATATAATTTGCGTAAGTAAGGTAATATAACGTTTCATTCTGAACTCCCAAAGCACGCTATTAGTCGAGAGCAAAAGGTTTCAGGGACACAATAATTTGCATGTGTAACACGATTAAATAATTTATAATTCAAACCATGCAGCGATTCAGATAAATTAAATATATAAAAAAAATGTATCGATCAGATATGGCAAGATCCTCGTGAATGTACTACCAACATTGGCAAACTGTAAGCCTGGTCTTTAGATTGTTAGAAATAGCGGTGCCTCACTGATGTTCACGTTACTGTTTCTCATTACATATATCAAGCCCAAATTCCACCTACTTTATTTACATATCAATATTATGCTTATAACATATTAATAACGATAAAATATAATTTCTCTATGCGATCTGTTGCATGTTTTTAAATCTTTCAACTTTCCAAAACACGTTTCCAGTCATGACAGGGTTTTAGCAGATAGAATAATTCGCTTGTGAAGAAGTTCATACTTAATGAGTTTCTACCACGCACTGAGGTACATATTAGTGTAAAGAAACTGTTAGTGATATTGTTTTCATATGTATTTTAGGAAGACAAGGCATGTATAAATCTGTCCTTTTTAAATTGGACAGTTTGAAAGAGGTAATAAATATTCTACGGAAATCCGAATATAGGTCAGGACTGAAGACAAATTGGCCTAATATATCTAAGGAGATATGATTGTTTTCTTAAAGGGTACTAATATCATATAGAGAGTGAAACACTGGAATGCTTTTGGATAATCTCAGAAACAACTGATTGGTGTCCAATACGATTTATTTTGATTTCAAACTATGCCAGATTACGCCAGTTTTGCAAGATAAACGTCTAAATAGCTTCATTCAAAGATTAACTTTACCTCTAGTTTATGTTGTGAGAGTATTTATGATTTAGTCTTTACCGTGCGTGTCAGAAGTCATATTCTATCAATTCACACCTTGACAGTCATCTAGTCTTGATATGCACTATGTTGCTTTTGCATCTAATCAAATTCGAAACTTAAATTACTCTTTCCTTCAATGTCGACCGAAGCTGAAGTGATGATAAGCTGCATCTTAAAGTGTAAAATGTAAAACTGGCACTATTCAATGAGTGCCGATTGGATTATATCTTCGGTTAGATGTAACGTTTTTGTTTAGCAATTTAACTCAAACCCGATTTGAAATATTTACGACTTGATGTGCTTTTCATGGAAGATATTATTATGGATAATATGGAAGGTACAATTATTAATATTTCGCAAACTCTACCGGTGTCGAGATTAGCGAGTAGTCGGATTAGTGAGGGATTAAAGAATAGATTACATTTTTAGAGTAAGGCTGCAAACGTTAAGCAACAGCAATGGGTAATTAAATTCAAAATGCTTCCATTTCTTTCATCTAAAATATCCCACAGAAAATACAAGATTGGTCGGTGTGGAAGTTCATAATGACAAGTTCGTGATCACTCCCAACATCAGCACCTGGGAACGTTTTTGCTTTGTTCTTCCCCGTGCGGGTTCGGGGTTGTAGAATAGGCCCGACGTGCCTCGCCACGTGTCGTAAAAGGCGACTAAGTAGAGGCAACCTGTGCGTCCCGTGTCGGGGGAGGAAAGGATCCTGGTAGTTGCAACACACTACTTTGGCCTCTACTTCTCCTAGACGGGTGGTCGAGATGGGCCCGGTCTTGACAAATCGGCTGGTCACGCCGAGCCCTAGGAAGTCTTTATTAACTCTCTCACCTCCTTTTACTTTCTCCTTGTATCTCTTTTGATACCACCGTTGCCCCTACTCTCTATTCCTGTGTCTTTCCCTTTTCCAAATCTTAGAAGACTTCCTAGAAGGCGGTGGCTCAACGGGTCAATCGGGGGGTAATTTTACTGACCTTAGAAATTGGCGACTTCAGGGTCAACTAAAGGTAATTTTATCAACTGAGTATGGCATCTGTGTATCCCTGGCACTTTAAAAGTGTCCCCTTGTTGGGCTCCTTGGTGGGTGGGAAATAACAACTTTAATTCAAAACGTGACATTGCAAATACTCTTGCTGACAGTTTCTCCAAAAATTCATCATCATCTAATTATTCAGAAGCTTTCCAAAAACTTAAAACTCGAAAAGAAAAGACACATTTAAAATTCACATCCAACAACTCGGAAAGTTATAATCAGTTGTTCTCATTATCAGAGCTTAGGGAGGCTTTAGATAAGGCCCATGATACATCCACTGGGCCTGACGAAATACATTACCAGTTTTTGAAACACCTCCCAGAATCATCATTAACATCTCTTTTGAAACTCTTCAATGATTTATGGATCACTGGTAATGTACCAAAAATCTGGAAAGAAGCAACTGTAATACCAGTCCCCAAACCCGGAAAAGATAGCGAAGACCCCAACAGCTATCGACCAATTGCACTGACAAGCTGTGTGTGCAAAACAATGGAACGAATGACCAATTCTCGACTTATCTGGTACTTGGAAACTAACAATTTAATATCTCCTTTCCAAAGTGGCTTTCGTTATGGACGGAGCACCAATGATCATCTGGTTAGACTAGAAACATTCATTCGTGATGCATTTATCAAGAAAGAACATTTAGTAGCGGTTTTCTTTGATTTAGAAAAGGCCTATGACGCGACATGGAAGTACGGGATACTAAATGACCTGCACGATCTAGGTCTAAAAGGCCGTCTGCCCTCTTTCATATCCAGCTTTCTCTTAGACAGAGAATTCAAGGTACGAGTGGG
Source organism: Unio pictorum (assembly GCA_030141615.1). NCBI lineage: Eukaryota > Metazoa > Mollusca > Bivalvia > Unionida > Unionidae > Unio > Unio pictorum. The sequence continues at coordinate 4,427,236 of JARLTB010000006.1, read as the reverse complement.
CTCTACTCTCTCAGATTTGCACGAGCAAGAGATGGATGTGCCCCAGGGCAGTATTTTATCCGTGACACTTTTCAATATCAAAATTAATAGCATCACAAAGTGTCTGACTCCTGGTGTGGATTGCTCACTAAATGTTGACGATTTCCTAATATGTTATAGATCGAAGCACATGCATACAATTGAAAGACAGCTTCAGCAAAATATAAACAAGATTCAAAGTTGGGCCAGTGCAAACGGTTTCAAATTCTCGAAGTCTAAAACAGTATGCATGCATTTCTGTCAGCTACGAAGACATCACGATGAACCTCACCTCACGCTGGACGGAACACCTATTCCAGTTGTTGAGGAAACAAAACTTTTAGGTATTATCTTTGACAGAAGACTGACTTTTATTCCACACCTAAAGAACTTGAAAGCTAAATGCTCAAAAGCACTTGACCTACTTAAATTAGTATCGCATACTGACTGGGGTGCTGATAGAAAAGTCATCCTGAATTTATATAGAACGTTTATTCGCTCCAAACTAGACTATGGTTGCGTTGTGTATGGCTCAGCCAGGAAATCATATTTGAAAATACTTGATCCAATTCATCATCAGGGAATAAGACTGGCTTTGGGAGCATTTAAAACTTCCCCATGTGAAAGCCTTCTGGCTGAGGCGAATGAACCACCATTATCACATCGTAGAGACATGCTTTCTGCACAGTATGCTCTCAAATTAAAATCAAACCCTCTGAATCCTGCTTTTTCGGCTGTTTTTCAACCCAAATACAAAACTTTATACGAAAATAAACCAAACACCATACCTTCCTTTGGCATTAGAATATTATCCAGCCTCGACACTACAAATATAGATCTTTCTAACATTCAGAAAACGTCTATCCCCGAAACACCACCCTGGTTAATTAAACAACCAAAAGTACTTTTTACGCTACACGACGGTAAAAAATCTGAGACAAACCCTTCTGTCTTCCACAACTCTTACCATGAACTTCTCACCGAATTTAAAAACTACACCAGAATTTACACTGATGGATCAAAGGATGAGGAAAAGGCTGCTGCAGTCTTTGTGGAAATCACACAATGCAAATTCGCTTACCAAATGGAGCATCAATTTTTACAGCCGAAATCAGAGCAATAGAACTTGCTCTGCAACATATAGAAAAGAAACATATTTTAAACAGTATCATTTTCTCCGACTCGCTATCAGTACTCCAGTCACTACACAATAGAAACCTGGAAAACCCAATATTGACAAACATACTCATTAAACATAATGAGCTGAGTGTCAACCACAACATAATATATTGTTGGTTACCTAGCCACATTGGTATAAAAGGTAACGAAAAAGCAGATCGCGCTGCTAAAAGGGCACTTACTCTAGGACTATCTGATTTTAAATTACCTTTTACTGATTTTAAACCTTGTATCAGAAGGTTCTTTCGTCAGAAGTGGCAGGCGTCATGGAATGATGCTGTAAATAACAAACTTCATGCAATCAAGCCAGCCCTGGGAGAATGGACCACTTCCTACAGATCCATACGTAGGGAGGAGGTAGTCATTGCAAGAATCCGAATTGGTCATACTTACATCACTCACACACATACTTAAAGGTGAAGACCCACCAGAGTGCGTTTACTGCAATGAACCATTCACTGTCAATCACCTTATGATAGAGTGCTTTGACTTGCAACCTACGCGCGATGGTTATTACATTGTGCATGATATGAAAGAACTTTTTGATACTATAAACATCACTCGTATTATAGAGTTCCTGAAAGCAGTATATCTTTACAATAAAATTTGACTTTTATGATATGATCTTGTGCAGTTTTATGCAATGTATATATGTATATGTATATGTGTGTATGTATGTGTGTGTATGTGTATGTATGTATATATATATGTATATATATGTATATATGTATATATATATATATATATATATATATATATATATATATATATATATATATATATATATATATATATATATATATATATATATATATATATATATATATATAATCGTCCCATTTTAATACCTTTTCATCCTTTTTCATTAACATAGTACATTTACCTCTCCCGTTGATCGGGAAACTTTATTTTGCACCGTTACCATCTTACCGTTTTTAATTTCAACCATCTGTTATTTTATATCGCTGGTCGATATATGACCTTTAATAAATTTTAAAAGATTTCATACTTTTACTGTTCGGCAAATACCAACATCTCACCATTTTACTTTGAACTATTTGGTTTTCTATGTCGCTGGTCGATGTTGGACCTTCCTATTTTCAAACATATAACCTGTTGTATGGCGCTAAATAGCCTAAAAGTGCTGGTACGCCGTTAAAATTCAATTAATCAATCAATCAATCAATGCTTTGTTCTATTGATGCCACATCGGTAACGGTTTTAAACCAGTATGCAATCGATCTGGATATAATGGGTTCCATTTGGTGCGTGCCATGTCCAGCATCGTGAAGCTTTATGTTGGCACAGGGTGTTGGCTAGTACCAAGTTGTTGTAGCTTGCTAACTCGAGCAGCCGTCTCATTCTTTCATTGGTAAGCTCATTGCAAGAAGGTCCACCGTGATCATCTCAGTCTTTTAGAGCATCTTTGCTAACTTTGGCATTCCAGTCTCCTTGGATGATGAGGATGTCTTTTTTACTTACCATGTTTATAATACCCAGGAGTTTGTTGTAAAACTCCTCTATTTCTTCATCATCATGATCAGTAGTTGGAGCATAGACTCGGATAACTGTGATGTTAAAGGGAGATGCTTTCAGACGAATGGAGATGATTCTGATAGATATGGGCGACATTCAGTTCCCCTGATGTCTTTGTTTACAAGGAAGCCTACTCTACTTATGGACTTGTCCTACTCTCAACTATAGTATAATATATGCCCATCTTCAGTCTGGTGTTCACCAAGGGCTTTCCATCTCACTTCACAGAGTCCCAGAATGTGCCATGTGTAATGTTCCATCTCAAATGCCAACTCTTGGAGTCTTCCATTTTTCGCCAGAGTTCTAATGTTCCAGGTGGCGATGACAATGCTGTCTCTCGCTTTGATTTTATGCAAAGTACCAGTAGCACAATTGTCACCTTCGTCTTGGTGGACAGCGGCAGGCGCGGTCCTTGTTGACCCGGGCGACGACCGATCCGGTATGATAATTTCAGATTTGTCCAGCATTATCAGTGTGTCTCGGGCAATAGTCTTCTGGCGGAGCCCATCCCTCTCGAGACAAAGGAGTTGCCAGAAGGAGATGTAGTACATCGTCCAACTGTCTTAGCGTCTCCACTCCGGATTTTCTATTAGAGTTGAGTCCTTTAGCCTTTGGCTAACCAAAGCCGACCTGCAATACAGCAGGAGACTCGTGTATGGGTGGGTGCGTCAATTTCCCGAGCAGATATAGCATCTGCCACTGCCATATGACATACATAGTCGCATAACTAATCTAAGCAGACAAATAAATTTAAAGCTTGGCAAAATGTACATACTTATTTACAACCAATTGTGACGGTTCTGGCACTTAGAGAAGATACAATATTAATTAATATTTGCACGAAAGAAGAAAGTTTAGACCATAACTTGACTTACCGTTAGTATTATTGCATTCTTTGAAAATTCAGTCGCTGTTTGTACAGCATATATGTGTTGCTACCATATTGTTTCATTAACCAATTAGAAATAGGCTTTTAATTTTTTGAGAGCAAATCTTAATTAAGTTGTGGCGATATGTAGGGTTCGTCCCACAAAACATTATCACTCGATGTCAAAAATGTAGGTCGATTTTTAGCCACCTCCATGAGGGATGAGTTCAACCGTCTTGATATTTCCATGAATTGATTTACTTTAACGCAAACTTTCGTCTTAGGAGTGTATATGACTTGGTCAACAAAACATTGTATGGAATCATTGGTTTTGAATACACAACTTGAAAAGAATCCTATAATAGCTTTAATAAATGTAGATTAACGTCTGGTTAAACACGAATCTTCAATTACATTATACTCGTGTCTATTGACTGCAGACTTAAAAGATAAACACATGCCTTTGTTTTCTAGTCATTGTCTCGGATATATAATCTTGTGTCACACCCGCATATTTAGGCCCATCCTTAGCTACAGAAATCGATTTATTTGTATTCAATAAAAACTCAACACCGCAGTAGTTGTTTGCTTTGGTGATACCATTTAATGCATTCGAGCAGCATGTCACAATAATTTGCAGAGAAAAGTAAAGTATTTTCCCCCGGACCCCCAGTATGATGCAAGTAAGTAATCGGATTATTAGTCGCGTAAAACGTATATATCCCATTAATATTTGGAAAGCTGATAAGGGTGATGAAAATTCCGTATATACCTTTTTATAGGTACTTTGATACAATCACTGTTTTAACAGGAATATGCAAAATCACTTTCCAAGGGGTGAGAAGAGTAAGTTATCTGCAAAGGCGTTAGTCTTGGACATCTCGGCCGCATGGAGTCCCTGGAATCGTTTAATGAAAATAAATGTTAGTATTCTTTTACAAACAGTACCTAGTTTTTATATATCAACAGGACTCAAAAAGCACTTTTCAATATTGACCCAAGGGTTTAAGGTACTTCCAAGAGGCATTTTGCAAAACTGAATCTGGGGTATGAAAGTGCCTCCCATAGGCCATTTATATTACTGACCTTGGGATTTAAAGGTGCCTCATAAGGGAAAGCAACATTCATAGTGTTTGTTCTGTTCATTTGTTAGTTAGCAGCTAAACGGACGATTCAGTGTCGCAATATCTTCTAACAGTTATCATGAAATCTTGTAGCTATATCCAACAGCATCATGTATGCAAAACAAATTCCAAGCACGTGGCATTATTTCACAAAATCGTTAATAATACATTGGAGGAAAATATAAAAAAATACAACAATTAATGTCCTTTATTGCATCTAAAAGTTGATTTCATTGTTCTGTATGTAATGGACATCTCTTCAATAAATTAGAGTGTGGCGTATACTAATATACAATAAGTGTTCAAAATAAACTGTGATATTCTTCAAACGTCCGTCTGACGTTTAGATATGAAATAATAATATTTTTATGTTGTGAATTTAGGTTTTATATATCAGGAAATATAGAAGAATCGCTAAATCAATTTGTTTATTGTTTTAACTTGGAACTGGATATAATTAGGAGCACACGTTCTTCTCATTACAGAAAAAGCAAGGTCTACTATCCTCTCACTTCGTCAACTAGAGCTTCTGTAAATCCCGCAGGACAAAATTCAAACTTGAGAGAGCAAAATAACTGTATGATGAGAGTGACATAAATGGCAACGATTAATCATGTACATGCAGTTCTTTATAGATCATGATACTACGTCACGCATGCGTCTTTTAAAGGGGAAACGTATTTCTAATTTGTTTTCATTATTTTGCAATCACCCAGCAAATAAAGGAATAATTTGGCAAAGAGTGAAAATATAAACAGATGCTTCAATGGGAAGTAATTTCTCTTGAAATCTGCTTTTATGAGAAAAGTTAGATTTTAAAAAAATACGATACGGGAGTACACTAGCGTGGAACTCTTATACTGTAAATCAATATTTGTCTCAATTCAATTAAAGGAGATAGTACAATAACTTTGGGGAATACATTAAGTTTGAAAAGAAGTGCTATGTACCATGTAAATCGTAGATTTCTTAGCATGGCTTAGGATTATGAAATTTACTCTAGTACTAACAAAACCGACAATAAGTATCTCTAACAAGCAGTAACGTTTTGTCAATTAGACGAAGAAATTCCTTTTGAAAATCAAAACATAGGTGGCGCGCTGCTAACCAACCTTTCATTATGTTAATATCAACGAAGGTACAATATCTTTTCTCCAATTGTTCATCGTCATCCTAATTTAGATGATAATAAATTACAAGTTATTAATTCTTGACTCTGTTTACATAGGAAGAAATTTTTCTCTGTACTATTCACACATTACCACAGACACATCAGATGTTTCAATTGGAAGGGTTAAATCACAATATATTATAAAGAGTCACGGGCAAAGATAACAATGTCTATTGTTAAGAGATACGCTAATCCAAAATGAAGATGTAATACTGTATGAAAGCAAATACGTATGGATATCGCATCTCAATCATGGAAGTTAGATTCAATTTAAGTAGCAACTAACCGATCATTTAAAAAATTACAATTTAAATCAAAATGTTTCTAACAGCCATGGTTGAAAGACAGATTATAAGAACGTCAGCAAATATGTAACATCTAATGTTCTTTCCGAACATTTATCAACAAAAGATGGTCTCTAAATTAAAACAAAATATAAATAATTCGCGGTTGTCGTTTCCTAAATGAAGATATCGGACTAAAACTACGCTTTCATAAATTTTAATGAGGCTAAACTGTTCGTTTAATTTCTTCGTGCAATTAGCTTATTTGTGTCAGGATAATATTTAATCATTTAGCGGGATACCAAAGATTGATTGAATACCAACCTAATGCTAAATATGTTCCAATCCATTCGACGTGTTTTTTCTTTGCCTCTCTATCCATTTATTGTTCCAGTTTCTGACGGTTGTTTGCATCAGGTTGTATTCAGGCATTTCAAATGATCTAATATGAATCATTATAATTATGTTTCGCGAGCCTTATGGGGTTTAATACCAGTCATGTTACAGTACAATTAGCAACTGTTATTTTATTTCGATAGTAAATCTTGCGAGCATTGATTTCGCACCTGTTCTCCTAAGTAATTATTTTTTTTATTCTCTACTGAGTAAAATAGTTGCTGTCTGCCCTTTTGGCTGCTACAATAGCTCTGGTGAGCCCATGCGGTTCACAGTCTTTAAATCTGGTTTGGACATGCGCCTAACACAACATTCTACTGTAACAAATGATCATATGCCTTAAGAGTATAAGGCAGATGTTAAGCAGAAACATTTAATTTTCACGGTTGTCATTACTTATACGCTTTAGAACTTCTAGTAGCAGATGAAGTTCAGACATTATGCTGATTTATATCCTATGATGCATTTGCAAATATTAATCTGTTTAGTTTTACACGAGCCACTGTGTTGAAAAGCTTTATTTCTTTTTTCAATCCTTATAATTACACTTGTTCATGTTTCAAATTGCTTATCAACATTTAATGCAACAATCCAGGAGGAAAAAGTATGGTAATGCTTGCAAATACCTCTTACAGTATTGATCGCATTGTGGTGGATGCAAGTGTACAACTCTATGGTCTTCAAATACGTAACAGAAAAAGCGAAACCCCAAAATTGGTAACGTTCAACAAATAATGTAAAAATGTACAAAATATTGTGAATTAAATCAGTTGAATCCCTGTTATAATCCCAAAATGCCTTTTAACGAATTCACATTAATCCTGTAATAACTATAAATTCAGTGTCTTCTAATTAATATTATAGCATTGTAAATCTAAGGATTGATTAAATTAAATAATTGAACCAATCCTCTCAATACAACTCATCCAAGACAAAGAATGCATAAATGTAAGAAATAATTATACTGTACAGAATTCCAAGACGCATTATTGAGATTGAAATACTATGCTTGATTGAATCATCGTGATATTTAGAACCCTATCAGTAAACAAGTCAAGTGTTTTAACAATAACAAATCTTAAGTTAGGTCACCTTGACCTTTAAGATCTCATGCTCTGGAGTTACGTCATGTGATCTTTACCTGAAACATAGTACCGATCAACCTTGAAAATGTATGAATGAATTGATGAAATCGGTGTATTTAAATAGTATTAACTAAAAAACCCTTGCTATAAATTTGAATGATAATATGCAGGTAACCATAACAGTATCACAGTGATAAAATGCAAGATGTCCTTCAATGAATTCGAGACTAAAGACAAATCAGCACATTCAATATAGGAATTTATTTGGAATACCGCTAGAATTTAATTGGAACTTCGTATATTCGGATTTGTGATGTTACGTTTTGAACTATTTTGGATTAAATTAACAATTTAATATACAATACTCTAAAGATCTTTTTAAATTTTCACTCTGTATTCTGGTGAATAAAAGTATATGTTGAATTTTACAAGACTTATTAGCCATATGAAACTTATCAAACGTAAAAAAAAACATCAGAGAAAAAAATATGGAGAAATCTACTCTCCTGTTTGGGAACGAAAACAGATTAATTCTTAATATACATTAATTCTTTAGATGTGTATAAGTAATTGATTTTAACAGTATATCTTAGCAAACTGCATTGCTAGCACATTGATAAAGTCTGCACAATTTGGCGCATGTCTCATAAAGGTTTTATACTAATCTATACATATCGATCCAAGATAACACCAGTAATTTGTTTGTTATTTCGTGTAGTTTTTCCTTGATAAATGGTGAAGCATTGTGCGTTTATCTAAAAGTGTTTAATAGTCTTCTTCTGTTAACCGACATTTGGGACACAAAGTGAAACTTTAGCATAGGGAATGTTTTCTAAACATGCATTTTAAATTAAATAAACTGAATGGTTTAATGTAGTAATATTTTAATGTAGTAATGTTTCTGTTATTAAACGAATCACACCTGTCAGCTTTGTCTTCGAAAACTAAATTCAAGAGGTTGAATTAACTAAATATATTTTAGCATCGCTGTTAAATGAAACAATCTAACATTCTGGTCAGTAAGACTTTGGGAAAATATGCATGAAATATTCAAGACAGAATGGAATAGAAGCAATGCAATTTGGATGACTTCGTGACGTAATTCCAATGGTAAGCATGAAATCGTGTTGCAATATCTAACACGTATCAGGAAGACATTCAACAACGTGCTATAGCAATATAATCATAAATAAATTACATCATTTCATAGATTTAGATGGCATACAGGGAAAGTACAAATTGTAACACTTAATATCTGACATTATATCTTAAATTACATTTTGAACTGATCTTAATTTGATTGCATTAATACTTTAGAGTAGACGTTCAATTTGAATTCGTGCCTCTTAATACCATAAGGTCATGGAATGAAACGTGTAATGAGTTTATTTATAAATCTCTATGCAACATAAGTATATCATCATTTTACGAATACCTGTATCGCTTAAGGTATAACGGTACCAATTGCGCAAGTCCATGTGGGCGGTGCTTAAGGTGTAGGTCCATTACAATCAGAATTAAACGACAACACTACCTATGACTGGTGGATTATGTAAGAGTTGTACTTTCTGTTAGGCTTAAAAAATAGTTTAGCCTCCTGGCAACATGTGAATTTATGTTAATTCCTATATAGATCATATTTTGTATTTTTTATGATTTTTTGAAAATGACTGAAAATAGGAATGTTGTGACTAGATAACTCATACCCCTATCTAGTTCCAGCAGAGTTATCTCTCTTAAATGCAATGGAGTACCTGGTTTTGTCATCGTCAAATTGACAATCTAACATTGTTCTCTATAACAGTGTGTGAGATGCCTGCTAAATTAAGATAGAAACTATATTTATCTCTCCAAATATTAGCATTGAGGTCTATGGAAAAACAATTGGTACCGTGATACCTTAAAGCCAAAACGTTTGCTATTTAGTTTATATCCAAGAGACATCCAGCAAACAAATAATGCATTAATTAGCAAGTGATTACAAGAAGGACTGAGTGGGAGAATACAAGCTTTCTAAAGACATAGTATCCCTTGAAAGTGGTTTGCATTTTACGAACTAAAATCATGCGAGAAGAAAACAATATCACCTCTAGAATATGAATACCCGTGCAGCAATATATCGTTGTCTCAATTCAATTAAAGGAAATGATACAAATATTTAAAAAAAAATATTGGATTCAAGTATTATTAAGGGTATCGCATTTGTGCATATATTAGGATTATCGGGTTAATGTACATATTGAGGTTATCGGCACGTCAAAACAACACGGACTATTATGTTACCCATTCAAAGAAATAATTTCAAACAATGTAAATATAAATCGCAATCCTTCAAACAATCCTAGATTTTTTCAGGTTCGTCATTAGAAATTTTTCCACTGAATTCGCATGAAACTTATGTCTTGGAAGTATTGGAGGTTTATAAACGGAATTCGAGCAAACTCTAAAATAATTCGTATATGCGTTAGCCTGACAATTCCATATATGATTTAAGAAAGTCTGACAGATATTACCAGTACTTTAAACAAGCTGTTTATCGATAAGATTAATAACTTTTCTTTGAGAGCGATAAAATCAGTAACAAGCTGTTTATCGATAAGATTAATAACTACTCTTTGAGAGCGATACAATCAGTAACAAGCTGTTTATCGATAAGATTAATAACTACTCTTTGAGAGCGATAAAATCAGTAACAATCTGTTTATCGATAAGATTAATAACGTCTCTTTGAGAGCGATACAATCAGTAACAAGCTGTTTATCGATAAGATTAAGAACTTTTCTTTCAGAGCGATACAATCAGTAACAAGTTGTTGATCAAAATATCTCTTATGACTGAAAAAATGTCTTTCCTCTGGATATTGGTGATGATAATCACGACAATAATATGTCAAATGTTGATGACGGAGATGATAAGTTACTAGTCCTTGACTCTGTATCTGAAAGAAAGAATTTTCCATGTAAACCTTCCTTATTTTCAGAAGACGAGGCAGATGGTTAAATGTTACAACTTCTGTTTCATAAAGTAATGTAAGTTTTAGAAATGTGACTAAATAAAATTTAAATTTCTATGTTTGTAACAAATAATGATATATTTTAGTTCTTGAAATTTTTTAATTTTTTATTAAGTCAGATACTACAGCTGAATAACAATTCAACTTTTCCGGGAATGGTCATGTTTCTGATCATAATCAGAGAATAAGAAAGCCAGTGAATCGTTCAAATATATTGCTCTTTCAATGATCAGAGATACAACATTGAAATAAAGTGTCTGAATAATTGCTACAAAGAAACATTTTTAAAAAATCATTTTCCCATGGAAACGTTGTGTCTAATATCAAACCTAATCTACAGTTTCGTGAATTGTAATCTGATTCAAATATTCATTTGTGACTTAAAATGGATTAATCACAATAACTTTATTTATGTTCATTTTAACTGTCATGTAAATATATAAAAAGAATTCATAATGTTGAAATATTTATTTCAGAGGAATTGGTCATCAAATTTCAAAATATGCAGAAAGAAAATGTTTATAATTTTTAGGAGATATCATTGAGATATCATAGAGATAAAGAATTTCAACTACCTACCACATAGACTTAAATCTATTCGAATATCTTCTGTGTTATATGTTGACTATCGCATGTTTGCAAAAATTGTGACAATTCATTAGAGTTTAGAGGGCATCAGGAATTTAATACCAAGCCATGCTACGGCCTCATTATCCATTGTTATTTGGCTTCGATATTGTAACGTTGGCACATTTATCTCGCACCTGAATAATGAAGACATAGTTACTACTTGCCCTTTTGGGTACTGCAGTCGCTACAATAACCCCTGAAGGTGCCGTGTATGCAAATCTAATATACACACCCCTTTGCCACATGCGATATAGTACATAATAAATGTGATGCAACGCAGAGAAAGTAACTACTGTTGCTGGCATTTTATACACGCCTAGTGTTTCTGATAAGTACGTGCGTATTTTTTTCTTTTATCTTGTATAGTAATTACATGTACTAATATTACTTATTTTTACTTACGTGAGTTTTTGGGAAGGCTTGATCCTTGAAGATATAATCCAGACAGTGCACATGATTGCTGTCTAGACAGAGTTATGCAAAATGTGGTGCAATTATCCACAAAAAAAACATTATTAGAGAAAATCAAATATAATATTAGAAATGAAGGAAAATAAAAATGACAGACTGAAGAGCAATTTTAATGCACTGAAGCAGAAAAAAAAAGATTTTCTGGTATGATTCACTGTCATATATTGTGTTGATAAATATTACATGGACAAGACCCAAATTTTAGTTCTTGCTTTATCGCCTTTGCCGTATACTGCAGATGAATATTTGCAAAGCTAATGGACGTAACACTGGAGAACCCGTTTCCTGCCCCTCTGAGTCAACCATAGTTTATGAACACTCCTGACTGCAGCATCCATGATACCCCAGCACTCTCTAAAATACAGTCACTTACCGTCAGTTGCGGGAGGTCGCGGTTCGAACCCCAGCCGAGTCATATCTGAGACTAACAGCTGCCTCGCTAGGCGCTCAGCGTTAAGAGGTTAGTGTTACGACTGGTCGACCTGGTGTCACGATAATGTGACTGGGTGGTACATCATGCTACATGTTTGCGGCATGATGCCCAGTGCTAGACATCGCTATATAATGTTACACTGCAGATATCGTAGCAATAAGACTAAAAATGTTTTAAAGCTACGTAAAAAACACAAAACACACACACACACGCGCACACACACACGCACACAGAGTCAGTTATTACTGAAATTATAAATAATATAGTCCTTCCGTTTACCTACTACTAAAAATGATAAGGAACCGTAAGCATTACTATGAAATGAGAACCGCAAGAAACAGAATAATGTATTCCAGACAAAATATTATGCTGGGGTTCTTTAGTATCCAAAGCAATTAGACAAGTAGGTAAATTTTCTCGAAATTGATAAACGTCTAAACAATGATCATGAAGTACTCTCCTATTGTATATTTGCAGTAGGTGCAGGCAAGATAGATTGTGGGCATTTGTCTTTTCTTTACTTGAAGAAAGCACTCTAAGAGTGGAATGAAAATCCAGTTCACCTGTAATTTTGTGTTTGAACTCGATAAATTAAAAAACTGCGCAGCCTTATTTAAACTGCCGATGAATATTATATGCGAACCCATCATTTCAGCCATTTATCTTGTACGAGGAAACATACGAACCCATCATTTCAGCCATTTATCTTGTACGAGGAAACATACGAGCCCATTATTTCGACCATTTATGCTGTACACGGAAATAGTTTTCACAAAATAGTTGATAATTTTCTGTGTAGTATAGTCTGCCAGTTACATACGTCAGAAAAGGTAGTCTAAACTGCATGAATTGCTTATATTTAAGTTAGACGCATACTTGTATAAAGATATAAGAGAATACCTTAAACGCATATATAAAAATGTCAGTATTAAACACAATGGGGTGTTTATTAATATCAAACATTTTTCAACACGATTTATATTTCTAGTATTTCCTTTATAGAGCTAAATTTATGATTTATAGCATTTAACCAGTCCATTACTTATGCCAAATTACCCATTTCTTAGTTAAAGCAAATTTTTACATTCAAACGTGTGTCATGGCGTTTTCCAGCGTTGAACAATGACTTTGAATACCTCCTTCTCACAGTCTAATGTAATGTATTAACCTATTTTACAACGTGGAACAACATTGAAAAATATAGCTTTCTCACATTAATATTTCTTTCTTCGCGTGATCGCTAACACCACATATACTTTTAATGCAATCACGGTGCATGGATTCTGGACTAAAGCTCTCATATCTCTATCATCACTAAAACATATTCGATTGCAATAATTAATATAAACAATAATGCCAACACATTGACACCCTAAACGTGTTGCAGTTAAAATTAGTGCCCTGCTCACCATAATTTATTATTATTATTATTATTATTATTATTATTATTATTATTATTATTATTAACAATATTATTATTATTATTATTAACAATAATAATAATAATAATAATAATAATAATAATAATAATAATAATAATAATAATAATAATAATAATGAAAAATCAGTTCTAGTTCAAAGTTGAATACTGGACTATATTATTATATTGTGTGTCCGGTTTACTGTCACTGGTAACAGTGAACACTATTTTTAACCGTTTTACGTTTGCTTCATTTTGCAAATTATTTTCAGTACACAAATGCCGATGCTGTGTACTGTTATTACCTATATGATCTATAACGCTTTTGTATAAACGCTCCAGTATGTTAAAATGTCGATATCAATTTTCACTCCACCATACTATTTTTCTGTTTTCGTTTTCATCATGGGACTGATCGAAACTTACCTTTATAATCATTCCTGCTGAAATCTGAAACTCATGGAATAATTTCAATCTGTCGATCTCCAAGGCTAGCAAAATCGAAGTTATTCGATTCGTTTAATTTAATTGCATTTCCAATGCGCACTAACGTTTTTCCCATTCGCTAGGGATAACAAGATTCATGTACGTTCAATTAACCTTATAATTGTATCATATGCAGTAGGAAAATCGATTTTAAAAAGGCTCTGAAAGCCAAATACAAAAAAGTTTACATAAATATGAGATACCTTTTGAACTAATATCAAGATGGTGTATTGATAGCTTAATGAATGGGGTCCAAATTGTGTAAGTGATATTGTGGATATATGAATGACACGTAGTGGATGTTAGGGTCAGGATAGCCTTTGTGAATATTACGGTGGGTGGGAGTATACATGTGAGCGATTCTTAGAGAATATTACGGTGAGGGAAGCGTAGTGAATATTACAGTGGGTGGGAGTATCTACTTGAGTGATACATAGAGAATAATACGGCGGTTGGGAGTACATATATGAGTAATACTTAGAGAATGTTACGGTGGGTGGGAGTATATATGTGAGTGATGCTTAGAGAATGTTACGGTGGGTGGAAGTATATACGTGAATTATACTTAGAAAATATTACAGTGGGTGGGAATAAATATGTGAGTGATGCTTAGAGAATGTTACGATGGATGGAAGTATATACGTTAGTGATCCGTATACAAAGTTACGGTGCGTGGGAGTACATATATAAGTGATACTTAGAGAATGTTACGGTGGGTGGGAGTACATATATGACTGATACTTAGAGAATGTTACGGTGGGTGGGAGTATATACGTGAGTGATACTTAGAAAATGTTATGGTGGGTGGGAGTATATACGTGATACATAGAGAATGTTACGGTGGGTGGGAGTATATACGTGAGTGATACATAGAGAATGTTACAATGTGTGCGAGTATATACGTGAGTGATACTTAAAGAATGTTACGGTGGGTGGGAATACATATATGGCTGATACTTAGAGAATGTTACGGTGGGTGGGAGTATATACGTGAGTGATACTTAGAAAAGGTTACGGTGGGTGGGAGTTTATATGTGATCGATACTGAGATAATGTTACGATGGGTTGGAGTATCTACATGAGTGATACTTATAGAATGTTACGGTGGGTGTGAGTATATACGCGAGTGATACTTAGACAATGTTACGGTGGGTGGGAGTACATATATGGCTGATACTTAGATAATGTTACGGTGGGTGGGAGTATATACGTGAGTGATATTTAGATAATGTTACGGTGGCTGGGAGTATATAGGTGAGAGATACTTAGATAATGTTACGGTGGGTGGGAGTATATACATGAGTGATACCAAGAGAATGGTAGCTGGGTGGGAGTTCAATAAGATTGCAATATTGCATACATCGATGAACACCCAAATAAAAGTTAAAACCTTGTCTGCACTGTCGCTCTTAATTAAACATATTGTACTTTTAAATCATCTTAAAGTGGAATAGAACGGAGACAACAAAAATAGCAACATTTTGTGACAATTATTTCAAATCTATGATTGGGATTATTCAGAGTTTGAACTCTGCTTTCGATGATAACGATAGTATTATTCATTCAAACGTTTTTTTTAACTATGTAACATCGTTTAATAAATATATGGGAGATGTTATTTTCAAATGTTGGTCAAACGTACATTTGACATGACGTAAAGGTAGAGCATATTGACTTCATCAAGGTTACGTATTACATTCAGTAAATACCGTGGATGTTTTATTGGAGATGTTTACTGTCTTGACACTATAAAATAGATCTATACAATTTTACAACAGCTGTTTACGTAAAGGTATAATCTTGAGATAGTCGATAACACTTGTACAGTCAGCCACATGTTATCCAGTATATCCCAATAGATAACTAATCTGTACTTCGATACTGTGTTGAATTTTACGGATATCAAGACAGGAATCGCATATTCCTCTCTATGTGGCAACTGTATGCAGGGATGGTACGTGTTTAACGGTTTACTGGTATGATACTCAGATCCAAGAAAAGAGAATAGCAAAATAGGACGACATTTTTATTTCAGATTGGCCCGTATCGGACAATGCTTCACATAAGATAATTTCACGGTACGAAATAATCGTTGTTATAGTGCTTATAGTCAGGTTATTATTTTGTACATGAGAACTTACAAGATTAGCACACCTAATGGTACAAACCATACGAGATTAGCACACCTAATGGTACATACCATACAAGATTTGCACACCTAATGGTACAAACCATACAAGATTAGCACACCTAATGGTACAAACCATACGAGATTAGCACACCTAATGGTACAAACCATACAAGATTAGCACACCTAATGGTACAAACCATACAAGATTAGCACACCTAATGGTACAAACCATACAAGATTAGCACACCTAATGGTACAAACCATACAAGATTAGCACACCTAATGGTACAAACCAAACAAGATTAGCACACCTAATGGTACAAACCATACAAGATTAGCACACCTAAAGCAGCAGAGGGGGTGAATCGGACGATTTTTTTCCGACATTTTTTATTAAACCCTCAAACGGCACGATAGAGCCTTCCCGCGAAATCTCATTTTTTAACCAGAAAAAAAATAAGTCTCCATTTGGCAAATAGAGCCTTAGTGATTTTTGTCTGAAAACATGAGATTTCGCGGGTGATACTTTATTCGCGTTTTCGTTGCTTAACCATAAATGTCGGAAAAAATCTTCCGATTCACCCCCTCTGCTGCTAATGTTTAACAAATGATTTCAACCGAATATTTTATCAAGTCCGATACGATATCGTGTCCTCGGGTCTGCTAAATTTATTGTCACAAATCCGTGTGGTTTTGACTGAGCGTGACTAAAGAAATTTCTAAATTGATTATGATTCATATCACCGCTGCACCAGGTCTGATGAATATTTCGTAGCGTATGAGTATCAACGCCGTTGAATACACACAGCAGATTGCAGTTATCTCTGATCACTTTTGGTATTTGTGTGTACCGTTGAGTGACATATATC
Organism: Unio pictorum; assembly: GCA_030141615.1. Taxonomy (NCBI): domain Eukaryota; kingdom Metazoa; phylum Mollusca; class Bivalvia; order Unionida; family Unionidae; genus Unio; species Unio pictorum. The sequence continues at coordinate 4,410,122 of JARLTB010000006.1, read as the reverse complement.
ACATCAGTGTTTTTATGCCTGCCTCGGGAAAATATTCTAGCAGGATTTTTTTGATTATCTAACATGATATCATCGTATACCACTAAATTGTTAATACTTCCATCAATAGCATCAATGCTCTGGGCTTCCTCTATATCAGTAATAAATTCAATAATATCATCATCGATTTGAAATTCTTTTGCTTTCTCGTTAAAATCCTTTAGCACTTCATAGCATAGCTGATCGTCTACACTCGGGGCTATTAAATACAATTTGTTCCATTTCATCCATCTTGTTATCAAATTAAGTAGCAATTGTGTCTTTCCTCTTCCAGATGGTCCGATTATAATCATTCTAATTGAATTCGGCAACATTTCATGATGTTTAATAGGTTCCCGTCGTCGGGTAGCTGAATAATCAATTATATTCATGCCGTTATATATAAATTATGGATCTATATTGTGTGAAGTGTAAGGCGCGTACTGGCACAGATGACTTGACGACAATTACAACTAAAAATAACCGATCAGCGCTTTCTGGTAAATGTGTACAGTGTAGTACAAAGAAATTTAGATTTGTTTCTAAACCCAAGGAACCTTTAAAAAAAAACGAGGAGGTGATATCGCAGCCAAGCTAACTAAACTCCCTGGAACCCCATGGGCAAAGTATCCAGGAGAAAAGCACCTTCCAGGATATAGCTACTGTGGCCCCGGAACCAGACTTGATATCAGACTCAATAATCAAAATTGACCCGACCCGGTGAAGAACCAATAAACGCCATTGATAAGGCCTGTCACCTTCATGATGTTGCTTATAAAAGCAATAATCTGCAACACAGGCATCTAGCAGATGTGAAATTAATTCATGCGTTAAATGCTATTCCTGATAAATCTTTCAAAGAAAAATTGGCTTCCTTTTTGATAAAATCGGCAATGAAAAGCAAATTGATGTTAGGTGCTGGTAATTAATAACAACATGGAATCTATTTATTATTCTCCGAGAGGATACTGGAAGGGTAAAGCAGCAATCCATAAACTCGCTAGCGCTGCAAAAGTGAAAAAGGCCACTGCGGCTAATTGGTTATCCAAACAGGCACTATGGCAAATTTATCTACCACCGCCTGAACAAATTCAATTCTCGCATTTTGATGTGACCTTTCCTAATGAAGTTCATCAGGCTGATATATTATTTCTGCCACATGATCGTGGTTACAAATACGTCGATACAAAGAAGCAGAACCGTTAAAAACAAAATCAGCCACTGAAGTGGCTTCTGCATTTGAAAAGATTTATCGAAGGAGCCCTCTGCACTGGCCAAATCTATTACAAATTGATCCTGGCAAGGAATTTCAGGGTGCAGTGTTATCTACAATGAAAAATCATAATGTCACTATCAGACGGGGGCATACTGCGCTACATCGCGATCAGGCAATTGTTGAACGGTTTAATAAAACCCTTGCTGAGCGGTTATTTGGATATCAATACGCAAAAGAATTCATCCAAGAAAAAAGATCCCGTGAATGGGTTAAAAGGTTACCAGCTGTGATTACTGCACTGAATAACGAGATTACTAGAACAATTAATTTGAAACCTATCAACGCGATTAAAAAGAAGTCAATACCTGAAATGGAAATTCGAAGAATTTCACAAAAAGATTTCAAAGAACCAATTCTTGGTAGTAATGTCACTGTGAGGTATTTATACGAACCAGGAGAGCTTGAAGGGGGCAGAAAAAGAGCTACTGATCCTATTTGGAGTGTTACTGTACACAAGATATCTAGTATAACACGATCTACGGGTAGACCTCCAATCTATAAACTGGATTCAACTGCCCCTCAACGGGGTTTTACTAGACAACAACTGCAAGTGATACCCGAGGATACTCAATTGCCACCGCATGGTCTTAATTAGCGCCGTTGCGTCTATTGCACTCAAGACAAGTCAACATCACATTATTTCTGACATGACCGAGATTGTTATTTTTTCTGTCTACGGTAAATTGGCGAGGATCCTTATTCGAATACTGCCAACGCATTATACAATTGCAACTTGCGCAGTGATTATTCTGTTGTTTCTTCAAAGTGATTATTAATTTAACATCAATATCAAATTCTCGTTGTTTTTTTTTTTGTCCTGTTGTTTGTAACCGGAGAGTTTTTTATCAATAATTTTAACATCAATATCATCCATTGTGGCGTCATCATCTAAAACAATTCTTCGAAGTTGATTTATTTTTCGTACTCTGGATACTGCAAGATAGACTAAATTTGACCATTCGATGCGATTATCTACTATCCAAACAATTGTATCCGATATAGTCAATCCTTGCGAAGAATGTATTGTTGCTGCGTATCCTAGCGTCCATGGGGATTTATTAGCACGCAATGCATCTTCAACGACATTAATATCAACCAGCACAATATCATTTAATACCAGAATTTGTTTTTGAAATCCTTCGGATTTTGGGCCTGGAATATCAACTTCAATGTTCTGTTTTCGTGTATCCGATGGCCTATAACAAAGGGGCACAGGAAGTGTTGCAAATTTTTGTTTATGCAATTCAAATAACTTCATCTGAAGTGTGTCTCTGACTATTTTTCTACTTGCAATTATCAAATCATTTGGTCTCCATGTTTCCCAGAAATCATTTATAGAATATGGTGTTAGCACTAACAAGTATATGCTACCAAAGAAATATGCGCTCATCAAAAAAATTCAGAATTCTATTCGGGACTCTCTTGCATTTTCCAGTGACATAAGTGTGTTTGTCCCGTTATATACTATCGTGGAAGGAATACGAAAAGAATTGGGTAACGAATATGAATTGAAAAAGTAAGTTAATTCTAAAATTAGAAATATACGGGCGTTAATTAAAGAAAATGAACGATTTTGATTGACCGACCCTAAAGAGATTTTGTCATTTTTTGATTGAAATTGTCTACTTGACCGTAAAATCTTGAGATTTTAATTTTTTTAGCATTTTTTGATTGAATCAGTGAAAATATTTCACACTGAATATTTCACACTGCGAAAATAAAATAGAATCCTAACAGCTTTGAAAGTTCTTTTAAGAACTTTTCCCTATGGAAAATCCCATGCAAAATCGACTACTTTACCCTACGAGGTTTTTACCAAAAATCGATGAAAAATTACCAAAAATCACTGAAAACAGGCAAAAATTGATGAAAAATGGCTAAAAATCATAAAAAATGAGTTTTAACAGCTTTTCCCTATGGAAAATCCCATGTAAAATCGACTACTTGACTGTAAAATCTCAAAACTGTAAAATCTCAAAGAGATTTTCAACTGAAAACCACCAAAACTGTCAAAAAATCATTGAAAAACAGGCAAAATCACTGAATAAAAATATATAAATATTTCTCACTGAATAAAAAATAAAAATATTTCACAGCAATAAAAATAAAAATATTTCACACTGAATAAAATATTGGACCGTTAAGGGATAAAATCATCGATGGGAAAAATTGTTTTGCAATTGAAAAATTGTTTCTGATTTCAAATAATTGTCAATGAAGCATTAACGACCCGATTGGCTCGTGAGCGACTAGATGCAATTAAGAGATTTATACCAATTCGCGACTCTGTCAGGAATAAACTGCAAGAACGACAGAGTCTTCAGACTGACTTTGCTGCAGGATCTGAAGAGTTGTTTAAACCAATAACTACAACAATCTCTGAACAAGGAAAAAAACAAAAAAAGACTTTTCTCCCTGTGTTAGAAAAAATAGCAAAAAAATCATTAAAAACACTTCCTCAGGATATATCAACCGCTTCAGAACGAAAATTTGAAGGATTTCAGGAAGAACTAGTTAGTGGACAACTACCTATATCAATTATATTTACCGATTGCGCTAAAAAACGAATTCTCAAGGAGGATATAGACAATTTAGGTGAATTTGCTGCTAACAGCTATGATTCACAAGAGAAGTTTTTCAAGGACAATTATACGAATTATAGAATGTCACATAATGAATGGGCTGATATAGTGTATGAAATAAATACTGGGAATTTAGATAGAAGGATGAAGGAATACAGAGACTTCAAGAGAAAATTTCAACACCAACTAAGACAGCCATACGATGAAAAGGAATTTCTGGGTAGTGGTCTAGTTAGAAACGCTTGTCCTGATAGTGTTATCAATGATATATCACGATTAGAAGTTCTCATCGGAGGAAAACGAGCTGGAAATAATTCACCGCAAATAATTAATGAAGCAGCTGATATCTGTAGACGGTTATTTCAAGGCGGTATCATGGATATCAAAACATATCGAGATTTCATTGGCGAGTTAGCGGAAAGTGGGTATCATAGTGACTGAATTGAAAAATTGTTTTTTGAATCACTGATTAGATAAATAACAATTGAAAACACTAGTGTTTTTATAATAATGATCATACACTACAATCATGATAAACCAACCCCCGTCTATGTAGTTAATTCACGGTTTCCAGTTTATAGAGCATACTACGGAGATGGTTTAGGTAATACCATTGCAAGGTTTTTTGCGAGAATGGCCCCAAAAGTGATGCCGTTAGCTAAACAATTAGGAATGAAAGCCATTGATGTTATTCGTGATAAGGGTATTGGTGCTGTTGGAGATTTTGCCGGAAAAGCGTTTTCAGCTGCGAAGAATAAAATAACATCATTAGTGAGACGAAAAAAGAAACCATTGCCATCTACAGCGGAAATGCCTGCAAGTGTTAGTAAAATAATAAATAACGCAGTAGATGAAAAATTAGCATCATTGGTGACTCCAAGTGACCAAGATAACATGATAGCAAACATGATAGCGGGAAGTGGCTTTAAAAAAACACGACGATGAAAAATCTTTTACGGTGAAAATCGTTTACGATGAAAATCCGATTTAGACTCTGATAAGTAGAATAAAATGTTCAAAAGGTCACCTGATCCAGCATTTGATATCGATGCCCCAGTTGGCAAGGATGATTCTGTACGCAATTTTCAATTTTATTCTTATCACGCAGTACAACCAGATCTCCGATCGCGAATTGAACTTCAAGTTCATGACACCAGTAAATATTTTCTACCGTGTGAGGCATTTATTGAAGTAGAAGGAGAACTTGTAACAAATGTCGATGCTAATACCCCATATGACAATAACCCATCTATCAAAGTTGGGTTCGTCAATAACGGTATTATGGCGTTATTTGAAAGCGCTAGATATCTCATTGATGGAAAAGAAATTGAATCCATTGACCGTGAAGTTGATGTTGCCACAACAATCATAGGGTTAGCAAGATATTCTGATGATTATACAAGATCAGCTGGTCCATCTATGATGTTTTCTAAGGATATTGCTGATCACCCTGAACACGTCCAGTATTCTAGAGTCAAGGCAACACTAGCCACTGCAGTTGATCCAGCACCAGCCGGATATACAAGACCAGCTGGTACTTTTGATGTCATTAATAATATTACTAATTACAACCTAGGTTTTGCAACACGTGTAGCAACATTACAAGGGCAGCGTCGACGATTTTCATGTGCGATTCCACTGCATCATATTTTTGGATTCTGTAGAAACGTCCGAAAAGTTATTTATGGAGCCAAACACACAGTAGCGCTTGTACGAAAGGGTACTGATAATGATGCAATCTGGCGTGATGCTGGTGTTGCTGATGGTAAAGTCATTTTAACAAAACTATCATTATGGATGCCAGTGTTAACTCCATCAATCACAGCAGAAGAAAAATTGTTATCATTTATGGACCAGGGGGGAAAATCATTGTTGAGTTGGTTATCAGTGACTACGGATACTAAACAAGACAATGCTGATGGTACATTCACATGGCACCTGGCATCAAAACAAGGGGTTTCAGCTCCACGTCATATATTTATTGCATTACAGAATAATGCGCGAGTTGGTGATCAAGAACGAAGTCATATGATATTTGATCAGTTAGGTGTTAATGAAGTCTCGCTGAGAATAAACGGCCAACAGGAACCATCTGAGGATGTGCAACTTGATTACACACACAACCATATTGCACGTGTCTATCATAACCTATTGTCATTTATGGCACGTGATCAAAATGTGGATACTGGTTTGCAAATATCACAATTGGATTTTAAAAGCCTCTATCCGATTTATTACTTTTCATTGGAACATCTTGATTTAACAAGACAATCTGTCGTTGATATACACTTTAGAGCCCGTGTAACCGGTCCTGGTGCTATTGCTAATTATAGAGCAGTTGCTGTCATTCTCAGTGATAAATCAATGTTACTTGAAGGTGTTGGAGGAAGAATGAGAATCATTGATGCACCAGTGGAAAATATGTAAACGATTTAGAATCAATCAATTATGTATAATGTCTTATAGTAATATTAGTGTTGCGTTAACCCCCGGTCAAATCAAGAAATTGCAATCGGAATCAGCTAAAAAATGTGGAACCACAATCACGCTGAAACCCAATCAAATGACTGGTGGTGCAAATAAATTATCGCTGACAACTCGTCAAATAAAACATTTCAATGATGCACTTGTAGCAAAAAAAGGTGTTCAGATTACTCTTTCAGCGGCTGCTATCAAAAATATGATTAAAACAGGCGGTATCTTCCCGTTATTTGCTGCGTTACCAGCGTTGGTTGCGGCAGCGGCCCCAGCAGTTGCAAAAGCAGTCGCATTGGGGGCAGTTGGAGGCTTGGGAGCAAAAGCGATACAAGGCATTACTGAATCATATGAACCGAAGAAGGGAAAGGGTTTTACGCTAGGTGTGTTACCAGGATTAATAAAAGCTATCGCATCGAGGCCAAAAGCGAAACAAGGCACTGAACCGAAGACGGGACGAGGGTATAAAAAAAGGGAAGGGGTCTAAGACTACCAGGAACCCCGTATTCATGGTACAGCGGAAAGGGCCTGAGACTAGGACCGGTTTATTAATTGAGAAACCGATGGTTCCAATGTCCAATTTTGATTTAATGGATGCTGCTAAAAAACTAGCGATTAATAATTTCAGAGGTGTTTTTATGAAAGATCAGTTACCGGCACAACCCAATGATGTTGAAACCGGTATTATTAATTTAGATAACAGCACCGGACCTGGAACTCACTGGGTTGCATACGCTATTGATCCACGGGCAATCGTCTATTTTGATTCATATGGATTAGCACCGCCAAAAGAGTTTATGCGTTACATAAAAAAATTTCCAATGAAGACTTGGTATTCTACGCTACCAACACAACAAATCAATGACCCACCAATATGCGGCAGTGAAGTATTAAATATCCTTAACGCTATTTCAGCATCTAGAAAACCACCACACATTGTCGTAAATGAATACACTAGTAATCGCTGGCAACGACGAAGTCGTCAAAAACGATTTTAGAGAGAGGTGTATAAAATAACATGATTGATATTTGGGGGGAGATCTTTGAAACCCAAACCCGATGACACTGCAACCGATGATATAAAAAAAATAATTGAAGATGAAATCGCTGAGACGTTGAATTTAGCAAGTGTTGATCCTAATGAGATAGTTGTATTTCAAGACAAACAGGGTAAATTGAAAACTAGTAATGTCTCTCTGGATGATATTTTAGTTAAACAACGACACGCAATCGAGAATACTATCGCGTTATTTTCCGATCAGGGTAAACTCAAACCGGTTGTACTTATTTCGACGATTACAGATAGATTAAAAACTCTCAACGATGAATTAAAAAATTCTGTGTTGGAATTAACAACACTTCAATCTAAAACTGAAGAACACGGAAAACAGTTTACCTCATTCCGTAGAAATATCATTGATAAATTTATTGGAACCCCGTTAGATAAAATTGAAATAAAACTTCCGGATATTAAAAAATCCATCGATGAGACGAAAATCTTCACCGAGGCCATAAAAAGTGATTTTTCGAGGATGATAACAATCATTGAAAAAACAAAAATTCCTCATGAGAAAACCAACAACGTAGTATACACGATCCAACACGGATCATTTGCGTGGACACCTACAAACAACAAATTAGATATCACTGCAACCGTTAAGGGTATTTATCGATTAACACTAGTAACACCATTGACTCAATTTAATATTTCATCGTCCAGTTCATCCGGGGTCAATAATACGATTTCAACGATCATCGACAAGGATACAACTGAAAAGTTCACGTTAACATCTACTGATAAAAATTTGGTTAGGGTTTCAACAACGTGGTATGTGGAATTCGTAGCGGATTTAAGTTGAAAATTGCAAAGCAATTTCACTAACGGTTTCAAATGAAATCGTAATTGAAAACGCTAGCGTTTCTAAAATAAAAATGATTTCATCATCGCAATATCGCTATGATCAGGTCAGAGAATTTCAAACTAGACTCAAAACCCTGTCTGAGGAGTATGCAATGAAAATTAAAAAATATCGCAGGAGAATTACCGCAATTGATGTTACTGTGTACGCTGTGAGTGGTGTAATCACCGGAGCTGGTATTATACTGTCTTCAGTGACAATGATTGCCCCGATAGCTGTTCCAATTTGCATTTCTGCGGCAACTACAATCGCGGGAATAATTTCAATAATAACAAAAAAAATATCATCATGCAGCCAACGCAAACTACAAGACTACATAATTCAATTTCATGTTGTGTCCACTGCATACTCGCAATTATCCTCATTGATATCGTCATCTCTCGATGATACAATTATATCAGAGAGTGAGTTTTCAGCGATGGTAGGTATTTACGATTCTGCGATGTCAAAATTAGAAATACATCATGAGTATAATAACAATGACAACACAGATGGAATTACTTCAACAAATAGTGGAGAACACAAACCCGAAAACCAGCATGATCTCAATAACCTCAACAATATCAGATAGTGAGTTCTCAGTGACGGTCAGTATTTATGATTCCACGATATCAAAATTAGAAATACATCATGAGTATAATAACAATGACAACACAGATGGAATTACTTCAACAAATAGTGGAGAACACAAACCCAGTACAAACCAGCATGATATCAATAACCTCAACGAATCCAGAATTCAGTGTGAATTTCCCCTCTCCGGTCCCAGTGAAGGAAATCGCGCTAGCAAAATTACGAGTGTATCACAGTTGGCCTAATATCAGATCAAAATCATTTGGTGGTCAACAACCCAATAATTCACTGGTGTTTGCAAATAAGAATAAAGACGACGGTACCCCAGACTGGAACGTTGTTTCCATACCAACCGGATCATACCAAATTGAACAAATCAATAACGAATTAGCGCGTAGAATAAAATCGATTACTGGAAAAGAATCAAAAATAGCTATAACAGTTCATGAGCCAACATTATCATCTGCCATTGAAATAAGCACAGAGGGTTATGTCGTAAATATCTATAAAAGCTCAATAAGGACCGTATTGGGATGGCCTGAAATCCCACCCCGGGAAAAAACCGTTAAATTACTACCTGAACCACAAAAAAATGATTATATCACCGACAGGATAAAATCTGACAATCCAGTAAAAAGCTATAGCGATTATGACAAATTGATTTTTTTTTTTGAATTGGTAGATCCTCCCACTAAGAAGATCTATCACTATCTTCGACCGGATGACATCACTGTAAATTTCAGAGCGATGATTAGCGATATTTCGTTGTTGTTTATATCCCTTAGATCCGGCACTCTCACCCGAAATGAATTTATCAGCGTTGTAGAAACATGTAACAAAATCATCAATGACATGGAAACATTTAATGCGCAAATCATTCAAGAGGTATTAGGTGACAGTAATCCTAAAACAAGAGATTTATTTGCAACAGACTATAAGATCCGCATAGAAGATATTCCAACATTCAAACTACCAGGATATAACGTACCACAACTAACAAAACATCTCAGTGACACCATCGATATTGGTTTTAAAATAATTCATGATACGTGGAAAAAAACACCACCACAACCACAAACAACTATCCTGACACACAATAATGACCCAGATGGTGGCGGCAGGCATATTGCTCCTCAAAATGTGAATATTTCATCGGTGATAGCGATCAATTTAGTGTGTGATGTTATCGAAGGAAGCTATCAAATAAATTTAGAACGATCAAATCAAGCTCAGCAGGGATATATTTTGTATTCATTTGCACCAACAGCTCCTCCAGGGTTTCTAATTATTGAAGATCCAACTAGTCCAGTCTATATGCGATGTCATAATAATTCATTAACCAGAATTAATTTCAAACTCACTGACCAGTCCAATAATCTGATTGATTTACAAGGTGAAGTTTTACAAATTAGTCTGTTTGTAAAGTCCTAAGGACTTTCATCCTGAAAGGATTTTCACCCTAGGATCGGACTTGATAAAATATTCGGTTGAAATCATTTGTTAAACATTAGCAGCAGAGGGGGTGAATCGGAAGATTTTTTCCGACATTTATGGTTAAGCAACGAAAACGCGAATAAAGTATCACCCGCGAAATCTCATGTTTTCAGACAAAAATCACTAAGGCTCTATTTGCCAAATGGAGACTTATTTTTGTTCTGGTTAAAAAATGAGATTTCGCGGGAAGGCTCTATCGTGCCGTTTTGAGGGTTTAATCAAAAATGTCGGAAAAAATCGTCCGATTCACCCCCTCTGCTGCTCCTAATGGTACAAACCATACAAGATTAGCACACCTAATGGTACAAACCAAACAAGATTAGCACACCTAATGGTACAAACCATACAAGGTTAGCACACCTAATGGTACAAACCATACAAGATTAGCACACCTAATGGTATAAACCATACAAGATTAGCACACCTAATGGTACAAACCATACATCGTACTAGTGCTTCTCGTTTACGTTCAAATTTATTATTCGATACGCTATAGTCATCCTACTTAAATTTTGACTGGGAGTATATGATATCGAAAGAAATCGTTAAAGAAATAAATGTGGATTTGTCTGTTGGGAATGGACACCAAATGCACGTGCAAGTAGTACGTCAGTGATACGATCAATCTCATGCACAGTACTGTTATTTACTGTTACAATGCTAGTCATGTGTTGTAGTTCATTTGGTTAAAAAAAAAAACACAGCTCAACTAGAAGACGCGATAATTCCAATAACTTTGTATTTTATTAAAAACAGTTCTTACACAACTTTTAATCATTTAAATAATAGTCTTGTGAACGAAACGTATACAAAACCTTTGTAAAGCTTTAGCGATTTACTATCTGCCGAAAATCGTTTCTTTTTTGGGTCAGAAACAAGCGTTATCTCAATAAACACTTTCCTGCCTTTCGCAGTCAACCGCTTCGGTAGCCTAGTGGTTAGTGCGTCTGCCGCGAAAGCGGGAGGTCGTGGGTTCGATCCCCGGCCGAGTCATACCAATGACTTACAAAAATGGTACTAACAGCTACCTCGCTTGACGCTCAGCATTAAGAGGTTAGTGTTAGGGATGGTCGGCCTTGTGTCAGTATAATGTGACTGGGTGGGACATCATGCTACATGTCTGCGACATGATGCCCCAATGCTAGACATCACAATAAACTGCCTTAATGCACACATCGTAGCGATATGACTGAAAAATTGTTAAAACTACGTTAGAAAAATGTTTATCAATTTTAAATACTTACTCGATTATATTTGTCTGTACAATTATTGACTGTAGTCTTTTCGATCTGATGACGCTTAAATTGGGATAGATATTCTGCTGAAATGAACCACATGAATATTTGTAACAGCCAATATATTTTAGCGCTTTTGGACGGCTTGGATATGTAACTAAGTGGGGGAAAAAATCAAATATAAAAAGATTATTTTCTTCGAAAAATCAATGGCGAGTATCTTTTTGCCACACACACACACACACACACACACACACACATATATATATATATATATATATATATATATATATATATATATATATATATATATATATACTATTTTCATATTCCTATTAAATGTTCAGTAATACTTTGTACAGACATAATACTATATTTTAAACTTATCAAATGATAAATAGTTCTGTACAAACAAATTAGTTATCCTAATCATTCGTATTAAGCTAATTGCTGAGCCCTTTATTGAAGCCTATGGCGATATATTCTAGTAGTGGATCCAAAAAAATCAAAAAAAGCTAATCGATAATTTTGGAAAACGTTTCATAAGTGTTCAATACAATACACTGAGAAGTGTTGAATATAATATACTCAGTGTTAGAAGTATGCAATACAAAATACGTAGAAGTGTTCAATATAATATACTCAGTGTTAGATGTATGCAATACAAAATACGTAGAAGTGTTGAATATAATATACTCAGTATTAGATGTATGCAATACAAAATACGTAGAAATGTTCAATATAATATACTCAGTGTTAGAAATATTCAATACAAAATACGTAGAAGTGTTCAATATAATATACTCAATGTTAGAAGTATGCAATACAAAATACGTAGAAGTGTTGAATATAATATACTCAGTGTTAGATGTATGCAATACAAAATACGTAGAAGTGTTCAATATAATATTCTCAGTGTTAGATGTATGCAATACAAAATACGTAGAAGTGTTCAATATAATATACTCAATGTTAGAAGTATGCAATACAAAATACGTAGAAGTGTTCAATATAATATACTCAATGTTAGAAGTATGCAATACAAAATACGTAGAAGTGTTCAATATAATATACTCAGTGTTAGATGTATGCAATACAAAATACGTAGAAGTGTTCAATATAATATAGTCAATGTTAGAAGTATGCAATACAAAATACGTAGAAGTGTTCAATATAATATACTCATTGTTAGAAATATTCAATACAATATACTTAGAAGTGTTCAGTACAATATGCTTAGAAGTGTTAAATACAATATACGTAGAAATATTCAGTACAATATACTCAGTTTTAGAAATATTCAGTACAATATACTCAGTTTTAGAAATATTCAGTACAAGATACTCAGTTTTAGAAATATTCAGTACAATATATTCAGTGTTGGAATTACATTGATGCAATATAGTCATACCAATGTAAAATGCGTTGTACATGATAGATTTAATTCTATAACCGTATAAAGTACTGTGGAGTACATTTCATCATTGATTTATCAAAACAATGTATTTTCTCGCTCCCTGTTGATTAGTGCATGACTATTAATGCATTAATTAGTTTCCAAAATATTAATAAAATGATTATTAATTCGTATTCACCCATTTTCCTTTCTGAGCCTATTATATTAGTCATGCCTTCTTAAACATGTATAATTCTCAGTTCCCCAATGTAAAAATCTGTTATAACAACAGAACATGCAAAATAACCATCCACATTCCAGCTGTTGTTTGGTGATAAGTACTGCAGGATACAGATATATCCTATAGTGTTGATGCATGAAAATACAAGAAGTAAATCGGCGTTAACGTATGTCGTTATACGTGCTTATGTTTTATATGATGTAAGTGAAGGAAAGAAACCTTCATGATCACCAGCGAGAGAGTTCCGTTTGACGAAAGTCAAGTTGATAAAATAGCTACATTAAAGATGACAATTGGCATCACGTTCATCTTTAGATGATTCTTTACGACGTGTGTAAAAAGAGAAGTAAGTATTAGATGGATGAAGGAGATTTCTTGTTAGATACATAAACTCGAAAATACTCAATCATTATTCCTATGCTACCTCAGCTCATACTATGGTTCATTGTATTTTTCATCGACATGTTATCTTTGTGCAATCACACATACTATGACAGCTAATACAACTCCTTTCTCTCCATCATCTCAACTCTATATCCTGTGCCATAGTTAAGTTATTATGTTATCTGCCCATGGCAGACCCTAATTTTGCATTAACAAGGGAAGCTCTTCGGGATAAGCAAACATATTTAAAATCTAAAGGAAAAGGATATAAACCCATGCAAAGTCAACCGATTACAGAGGAATAAATAAATGTCTTGTATAGCAAAACACTAATGGGAATGGAAGTACCTGAAGCCATTGTTAACACATTGTAGTTTAACAACTCTGTGCACTTTGGTTTGGGGATGGGAGGTGACTGAACATTACAATCTGAAATGGGGGTGGGGTGGCGTATGTTACACTAAAGAAAGATGTGAATGACCTCGAATACCTTGAACTCAATGAAAGGCAGACAAGAAGAAGAACAAGAGACAATCCTAAGCTGTAAGAAAACAAACACAACAAAGAGAGAGATTCACTTGCTATATCTACAAACGGTATGCTGAACTAAGACCAGCAGACTTTGTCAATGTGAATTCCTTTCCATATTGCGCCCAACACCATGGCAATCTCAGCAACAAACCCAAAATGGTTTAGGAAACAAGTCGTTGAAATTAACAAACTTGGATGCATGATGAAAAAGTGAAAGAAGAGCAAATATTACAAAAAGAAAGAAATAAACAAACACTATTAGCCGAAAGTTCCTAATTAAGAATTTAAGAGACAGAAACATTCCCCCCAACATGTATTAAAATAAATTGTAGGACACGAACATGTACAGTCTATAAACAGCTACTCAAAAATTAGTGACAAACAACAACAGACGTTTTCCAATTACAAGTGTAACACTGGCCACCAAAGTAATGATGTCAACCCACACACCCACAAGAAAGAAATTTCAAACTGCACAGCAACATACTGTATTATATCAAGTTCCCAAACGTGCAATATTCAACACAATCAGATTACCAGCAACCCAATCTACGGATCAAACATCACCGAACAAAATATGTTTGTTATGAAAGAGATCCCTAAATAGGTCAGCTTCTTTCAACAGGCGAATACTCAAACAGGGCCCACACAGCGGAGACGTAAGAGAACTATTGAATATGACACTGACAGTCAGAAGGAATAGTGAAATATGGACATAAACAATATCAATGAAATGCAGTTAGGATTATGTTGTTTAATTACCTCTTGTTCCTCCATTATTTTGATGTTGCTGGCTCAAATCGTACTGTTGCTATAGATTCAAATGGTCGCCCTGTTACTGTTCATAACAACGAACGCTGTAAATTTAATGTTTACATGCACATTATTTAAAAAAATGAGTTTGAACTTTCAGCCTTGCCTTTTCATTTAACTTAATATTGCTAAAGGAAACATATAGGAATTAATATGAATGAAGCGTACAGTAAATTATGAATCACTACAGAACTATTTTTTTGAGCGCACATATATCCGATGGGCTTTGATGAGTTCACTCCCCTAACTTGCACTGTTTATGGCCGTCTGTTTTATCTCCCATAAAAAATGAAAACGTGTATGTGATATAAGTAAAATATATGTATAATATCTACGCTGTATCAATGATATACCACTCATTGTATAAATGTTTCATTAAAAGGAAACTCGGCAATCCTCTTTTCCTTTTAATGAAAAATGTATATTGATATATAAGTTGATTTGAAGACGAATTTAGGACCTGTTACCATGATAAATAGTGCAATACGGATACTCAAAAGTTTGCCAGTGTGAACGTAGGATAACACAAACGTATATCACTCGAAGGTCCGGCATCGCCAGACTGAGTTGCTTGTAGCTCTACACTTTCGTATTTTGAAAAGGATTAGAGTTTGAAAGAAAACACATTTTCCAGGTTTTCCTCAATGATTATAGTAGCTAATTAAAAACACCTTGCATATTGTAGGTGTTGTTGAAAGCATTTTTAATTCCCTCTCTTGTGATGTTTGGTTGGTATGTGTAAATATGAGGTTTAGATTTGGCCTTACTTAAGATGTGCAACTCGCAGAACATCTGCTAGCTCCACATGGTCATTTTCACTTCCATTTCTTCAGAGTCAATTGTTCAAATAGAGCCGATAACTCTTTACATTTTTATATTTGATAATTCATGTATTGTACGGTCAGGAGCTGGTATTGTCTAGTCTGTCAAACGTAATGTTCCCTATGTTAATAACTTCTAAATAGTGTGTACTTTTCACTAATTCAGACTGATTGTTAAAGCACAAGGTAGCAGTCACTTTACTTTGCTGTGTGCTTAGACGACGTACATCTTCCACAAATACAATATCCAAAAGAAATTTTAGCTACAGTACATGAAAGTAACATAGTGATATATCAATATTCTCTCAACTGTGCTTGTTACAAATGTAAAGAACTTCACATCACACCTGCCACTCTCGCAGTTCATGATTTCGGCAGAACACTTCTTTCTCGGGTCCCACAAACACACCACCACTCTAATGTCCGGCATCATTGTCTGCTCCCACAAACATAAATACTTTTCTGGTCCCACAAACATGCACCGCTTCGCATTTCCGGTCCTGCAATAAAGCATTGCCCTAACCTGTAATTGTCGGCAAATCTTGAACAAAGGTTTTGGCCTGTACTTCTTGAAGTTTTATAATAATTCGTAACATCAAACCTTGCTTAGCTATGGTTATTTGCATTTTATTGTTTTAGACTTTATTTTATCTGAATTATCCGGTTTATTTTTATGGTGTGTAATTTGCCAAGAAGACTCGTGCTGTCTTAGATTACTGATCAATTTATATGGCAAATGAAACATTTTGTTTTCGAATCGAAAGCCAAAGAACCTTCCATACGATCTGGAAAGAATCTTGTAAGGAATACAAGTTGGCCGTTCCAAGAAATCTATCTGATGAAATATGTAAGAAATACAAATTGGCCGTTCCAGGATTTGATAGGATGTAATTTGTAACAAAAACAAATAGAAAAGTCATGCTTAAAACAGAAGGAACTGTATTGGGAGTAAGAAAATGTGCAGGGCATTGTTCCAGTGAGCAGCATCAAATAAATGAGTGTAACTAAATACTAAATGGACGAATAACTGCTTCATAATAATGTTTGTGTAAATACACTAACAAAATGAGGTAAATGAGTTTTCATCTCATGTAAACTATATTAAAACTGTGAAACAAATGAATGGCTATTGTATTAACAGTATAAAGTCTCGTAACGAATATCTGCAACAGATGCTGCTTTCGTCATGGTAAATAATGCTTCGTTAAATATATTGAGAGGGTTTAACCATGCTGTCTTCCACACATTTAATAGAAACGTTTTATCAATCCAGTCAGTCAAGAGACCATAGTTATTCTTAGAATAATATTCTTTACAGAGAAAGATGTATTTTATATTAAACCTTAAAACTAAAATAAAATGGGATCATTTTAAAGACCCTGTCAAACCATTGCGTGGCATCTAAGCATTCATCACTACCAGCACAACAATGTTACATTCTAGGCGAAAAATTACATTTAGTTGGTAAAAGCGATTATTATATTAAGTTAATTTTAACTTAGAGCCTTACAATTGTATGGAAAATTTTTAAACAAAAATGTATTTTGACCGAAATTAATGCTCTTTAGTTTTCTATTTTACCAGTCACAGAGGTAGATGTGCATAAGAATATAAACCAGTAGAAGAATGAATGAAAGAAATAAAGAACAAACAAATAATAAAAGAATATACGAAGAGAACCAAATTAGTGACATGGAAAATATATAAATTCGATTAATATTGACAAAAGCAAAAAAATGTAAAAATTACTATTATAAGGGTGTAAAGAATTACTTATTGCCCTAAACGGCACTCCATTTCACAGATGGACATTGTAAATTTCAGAAAAACCAGGAAAAATAGTTCTAATGTGAGACTGAACGGATGTTACCATTGAATATTGTTTTTGCGTGTTGCTCTTATACAAGGCAATAAGACATTGATCTTCAGACAGTGGCGCAGGCGCACAAAATATACAATTTTCACATGACCGACAAGCATGCAATCTTCATAATATGAGACTTAGAGACAAAACAAAGTAATATTATTATATTTGTCTACTACATTTCTCGTGTGTTTCTCTTTGGTTTTCGTTCTCTTCTTTTTTTTCTCTCGGGTGGTCGGGTGGTGGTTATTGCTTGTTTATATTTTGTAAGCTATCTTGTCCATGTTTGTTCTTTGCACTTATTAGGTTTGAACAAAATTTAACCATTCAGTTAGATGTGACAACCGGCGAGTGGCATAGTACATTGTCGTCCTAGTTAAAAATGTATTAGGTAAATCAAGACTCACAATCACTGATAAACCGAGGGTCCATATTTGTAAAAGGAGAAGTGTGATTGGTTAAAACTTACCTTTAAGACTCAGTTTTCGTTCCTTATATATTTTTATATGGACTGTGGAGTAGATGCCTGATTAGTTGAAACCTCGCAAGTTCTCTAGTCACTCGAAGGACACTGGGCAGGCGTACTGACAGTTTTATGTTACGCTTGGATATATTGTTGTTTTTTATAAAGCTAAAATAAAGCTAGATTTTGTGTTGTTACGAGCTGAACTAATGTCGTGTTCATTTATGTATATTTTGTAAAGACTTCTAGACTTTCTTAACCATATACATCTAGAAACCAAATGATCGAATATCAAAAGAACACGTAAATTGAAATATGTGATATGGCTAACATGTTGGTAATACTTTAGTATAAAAGAGTCAATGTTTCTCAAATTCGATTGTATAAACTCAAGTCTCAAGTCAAATTTTATATTTTAAGCACGATCATGATTGCGTTTATTCCATTTCATGTTCCTTTTGACATGTTTTTTTTTTAATCTATATATTGATTTCTTGCTCAATGTCTTTGTTTCAGATTTGACTCATATTTTTCACATCATCTTATGTTTATTGCGTGGTATTCATCTATTTGTTTATTATCAGTCTGCTTTGCTCGATAGATCCATCCAGTCTGTTGCTCAGAATGTTCTTTTCCTGGTAGGTCAAATGCTGAGATTGATGAAAACCTCTGATAATCCGTATGTCTCGCCAAAACAATGAGAGAGAGAGAGAGAGAGAGAGAGAAAAGATGATATTGGACGTGCTTTTCTGTTCGTAGTGGACGTACTTTAAACATATATTATCCATTTTTGCATAGCTTATTCGTAAATATTAAGTTGAATATTTTTTAAAAAATGAACGTCATTTATTGTATTTGTAATTTGTTGAACATGTCCCTCTTTGCATTGATTAACCTGGTCTGTGTTTTTTGACTGTAGGCAATACTATGAGACCCAATGAAGTACAACCCTATATGAATGCTCATGGTAGGCCTGTCTGTTATTGTTTTAGATTATGTCTAAATCTTCCCACACTGATTTTCAACAGATACGTTCGACTTAAAAACTTATTTTACAAATGAATTTAGAAAAGGTGAATCCTATATGCGTGTGTAATTTTGATAACAAGAAACATTGACGAAGCTATCAGAAGAATATTAACAAAATGTCTTTGGCTATATGGCGTCTTTGTTGTGTAGACGCATCGGTGGTGCAAACGCAAACCACTTGAATTAATTGCTGAAAATAGATGGTAATACACGCCATGTACAATGTTCCGCAAGTTTTAGATTTCTGATATTTTTCTGGAAGTTGATAGTGCAGTGACAACACCGTAATCTAATTGCAAATCCGATGTCTTTTGATGCCGATTTAAATTAATAGATACCGTACTTTCTATAGGAATCACGTGTCCAGAACTGATTCAAAAGTTTTGAAGATATATGACATAAATAGTCAAAGTTACCGTATGCATTATTTCGTTGTCAGAGAAGAATGTAATTGTCACACGTGATTGGTAAATCTAAAAATCAAAATATCACAAACTGTTTTTAGTAGATATTACATCCTTGCACAATATGCAGCTTCAGCGATATCAGAACTGTAATCCTACAAAGAGCATTGATTTGTTACTACCAATTGACCGAATATAATAATGATATAGCTATAGGATAATAAACTATCTCTAATTTTGTCTTTCTACGCCCGAGTTTCTGAAGACGATAGGTAAATGACCCGACTTAATTTGTTCATGAACACACAGTGCCTGAATATTGTCGGTAGACTTAATTTGTTCATCAACACACAGTGCCTGAATATTGTCGGCTTGCGCATATCGGTAACCATTGGGAGCAATTGTAAAAGTAGACATAGAAAACAAAAACAAAAATATACAAAATAAGATTCCGCGAACTGACTGACCTAAAACTGAAGCTATCGCGTGGTCTCTTTGTACCCATTAACAGCGTTATAGGTCGTTACTAAAATGGCTAAAAAGTCAGACTCCATTGCATGCAGTAGTAAAATTTACAATTGCTTTAATATAAATGGTTAGAATTTCCTTTTAAATGGAAATTAAGATAAAATTGAAATGTCAATTAAGCCAGATGATTGAACAGTGGCATCATCATCATCATCATCATCGTTTAAACGCTTTTTAGACGTAAAATTAATTTCTTTTCTACCTGTGCCAAGTAAAAACACGAAAGGTGGAAAGGTGTATGTTGGGTCTGTGTGTTGGCACGAAAATGAATTTGTGGCTCTCAGGCATAAAACGGGTTTGCATCAGACTACAGTCAACGGGGATGTGTATTTCAAGTTATCTAATTAATGTAACCATGCCTTCCGTTCGAAAACCTAAGAGGATTAAATGCATTCATAAGACAGTGGCATGACACGTAACATCGTATTAGTTATCGTAATCAGTGTGAGAATTCATCCCAGTTTTAGCTTCATCATGCTCGAATTATTTCTGTTCTTCTCAAACGTCAATGAATAACAGATTTTTTCTATGTGCCATTACCCTTCTCTGACTGCATCAGTTTAATTTTCTCTGCTAATACAATCTGTTTAGGCATCTTTTTCATTATTTCAAAAATGGAATCTATGAACTTCCGATGCAGGCTATAAGTCGAAAGCACATATGGTGTAGCTGATAATACGATATATATATATATATATATATATATATATATATATATATATATATATATATATATATATATATATATATATATATATATATATATATATATATATATATATATATATATATATATATATATATATATATATATATATATATATATATATGTGTGTGTGTGTGTGTGTGTGTGTGTGTGTGTGTGTGTGTGTGTGTGTGTGTGTGTGTGTGTGTGTGTGTGTGTGTGTGTGATTTACATGCCGTGACGTTTCAATAAGGAATGAAAGTATAGACATGTTCAATGAAATGATATCTTGCAAATACGCTATGTGCAGTTTAAAAAAATTGTGTGTGTGTGTGTGTGTGTGTGTGTGATTTACATGCCGTGACGTTTCAATAAGGAATGAAAGTATAGACATGTTCAATGAAATGATATCTTGCAAATACGCTATGTGCAGTTTAAAAAAATTACAACTTTGGATATTAACGGTATGCTCAATTTGCATAGAAATGGAGCTATTTATTTCTTATCCCTGAAATCTTTAGCTTTGTTAAAATTGCTTTTTCTTGTCGGAATATATAACTCGAAAACAAAAATGTAGGGCATCATGTGCCGTATGTCACATCTCAAGATGAGTACTGTACATTGGTTGTATTTGTACTGATGATTAAAACAGATACTCAGCTCACTCTCTTGCGGAGTTTGAAAGTAGCCTTGGATACTTATATAATCTTCTCTACGGTATTAAAGTGCAATTAGTGTAATTTTATGACTTTGTCTTCCTAAAACTCAAAAAATCTATTTGCAAGTGTTCTTTATAAAAGCTAAATTTCTTGCTAACATTTCAAAATTCAGATTAGGTTGCATTATTTAAAGAAATACTCCACACTTTCGCTTTCAACATGATAATTAATTCAGTGCCTGAGAAGTTTTATTTAAGTCGTTAAAAAATCTCTTCCATTAATTAAATATTCAATTTAAGTGAAGACATTTGAAAACAGAGGTGAAATGTTAAGTTTTCAAAGCTGTTTTTCAATGCATTCTTATTTTTGAGTAAGTTAATATCTTTACAATCGAAGTGAAAATATTAGATGATTCATACACTTAATACACGAATTCTGTCCTGACTAAATCCACGTTCTCAACCTGATTGATAAGCACCAACCTGTTGTTCCTCTCTGTTAAATGAAAGAATGTACCTGTCGTTGAGCTAATACCTTTTTGCGGTTTTAGACATCTAACGAATGAATTAGATGCCCAAGAACACGGCTTATACCCCATACGTTTATTGATTGACTATGTACTGACAAGAAAAAAATTCCATCTGCACGATTGGGCCGATTTGCAGCGGTAAATGTAATAAAGAAATGGCCGCAAGTCAAACAGAATGAAGTATATATGCAGAGAGAAGTTATTGTGTGATTTGGATTGTTAACGTAGCTTTAACATTTTGTCAGCCATATAACTACGATGTCTGCAGTGTAACAATTAATAGTGATATCTAGTACTGGGGCGTCATGCTGCAGACATGTAATATAATGTCCCAGCCAGTCACGTTATCCTGACACCAAGCCAACAGTGACTAACCTCTTAATGCTGAACGTCAAGCGAGGCAGCTGTTAGTACCAATTTTCTAAGTTTTTGGTATGACTCGGCCTGAAATCGAACCCACGACCTCTCGCTTCCGTGGCAGACGCTCTAATCACTAGGCCACAGGAGCGGTCGGAAAGTTTCTTCATTACAACGGTGGAATCTGATTTTGAAGGAAAAAAAACGGGGTCACGCTGCAACGAACAATCACTGGCTAAATAAAAACACTGAGGCAGATGAAAAATGTTTACCGGTATGTCTATTCAAATTCTGTGCAAAATGGCATAGCCAGCTTTAAAATATAACTTGTAGGATTGTTTTTATGTGGAAAGGTTACTAAAACATTATTTCGGCAAAATTGAATAAATCTTTTCCAACTATCCCCTATTGCAGAAAATGGGGTGTGGAATAAGTTCGATGAGTCATCCTTCTTGTCGTAAGAGGCGATTGAATGGAGGCAACCCATTGGATGCGTGTTGCGGTCCCTGTCATTGGAGGAGAGGATCATAGTATTTGAATATAATCTAATCCACTTACACCTGCACATGACGCAGTCTTTAGGCCCATATATGGAACCTTGTTAGCTCCGAAACCACATTTATCAGATACATGCATTAATCCTCGTTTAAAAACAACGAAAATGTAATGTTGGTAATGTTGGAATTGCCGCAAACATTCCGTGTTCCAACAAAAATCAATCTCAACAGTGGCTATCAAAACCCCTCAAAATTACATTTGATCTTCGCCATGTCAAACTTTCCTCAGCAAATCCTCTCCTTATTAGTATAAATTCTATGAAATCAGAGCCTTACGTCCCTGCGTTTACGCGGTTCGAAAGGTTGAAACCCGGTTTGAACTGATATTACAAAGCGTATTGCATCATCTAGAAGGACATACTGTGCACAACCTCAACTTTTACCAGAACAATTATAGACACACTCAGACCTTTCAACTATACTCGAATCTCTAAAATAATTCTTCATCTTTTCGAAATCTTTATCCAAATTCAACGTTTGCAAAACCTTCCATCTTATAATCGCTGGTAAATATGAAAATATGATTTGCCCATGCAGTTTTCAAACGTGTTCTATGCTTTTGGCCTAATATTTACATTACTATTAAGGATACAAAAAGCCAAAGCAACTTTGGAGTCGTCCGTTTCCGAACTGAGGTTCCCATCATCTGACTTTCAAAACATCATATAAATCAGTTTATTCTTTATACTTGACAAAATATGTGCATCCCCTCCTCCCCCAAGTTCACGACCTCAAACTCGCAAGTAGAGAGTGGCATCTTTCGAAAGGAGCAGATATGACGTTTTTGTGTGTTGGAACACATATGTGTTATTCATGCAAACACTCTGAACCACAGATAGAGTATATTCACTGCCATTTTAATTGACTATGAAACACATTATGTCTGTGTGTCTCAACATACACCCTGCGAGGTAAATGTAATTTGATGTGAACTCCGTGAAGAAAAATTACAATAAGATACCACTGGAGATAATATAAGACTTTTTGAGGGAATGCGGTTTCTGTCACATATCTGGACCTATCATTTAAAGATTTGACATTCTCTACCGTTACATTTTATTTTATCTACCCTTTTCATAGTGTATCATCTTCATCTCTTACTTATATACTATTTCGTTGTACTTCTTTACCCTCACATTCATTCTGAAGGATGTATTTTCCTTAGTATTTTTTGGGGAAGTATTGGTCTTTATAGTTTTAGAGTGTAACGTCTAATTAGCACCGTATATCCATACTCTTATTATGTCATATGATGCGCCATTAAAAGCTCTTGCATATATATATATATATATATATATATATATATATATATATAGAGAGAGAGAGAGAGAGAGAGAGAGAGAGAGAGACAGACAGACAGACAGACAGACAGAGCAAAAAGAGTCATATACATTCTTTTCCTTAATTTTGACTTTCCTAAATTATTATACAATCGATTTTTTACCAGTTTCTCTTATTTTAGTTTCATGAACATTCAGTGAACCTATCTAGCGCCCTATCCACTTTAGTTTTCATGGTCTATCTCTTTGAAACTGAAACTGTTCCCACTGCCAGTTAAACTACATTTGGGACAATATGGTTAGAATCACGTACAACACAAAATGTTATTGTCTCAATAGACTGACATGACAATCGCTTAAGTTACATCTATAAAAGGAATCTCAAATAAATATCAATCGACAAAGCAATAAGATTGATGGTGTAAGCCATATTCGTACGATTATCACAAAGTCGAAGAAAACAGGTTGAATTCAAGATACCTTCTACAACAAGTGTCGGATAACGCACATTCATTTTGTAACAGTAAATCAATTTCAGTCTCTATTATTGTCAGCATTCGCATTCAGTCTCAGATAAGAACCGTTATCGCCTATAGTTTGAAAAACAGAGCAAATACTTACGATTGTAATTGTCCAGATTATTACAATTACTCCTGATTATTACAATTTATAGAGACTATTAGAATTTGTCCAGATTATTACAATTTGGGTTTATTAGAATTTGTCCAGATTATTACAATTTGTTTGGGTTTATTACAATTTGTCCAGATTATAAAAATTTATCGAGACTATTACAATTTTAGGGTTATCACAATTTGTCCAGATTATTAAAATTCATATTATTGTACCCTAATTGAATACGATACTGTAAAGAATGGAAAACGTTTCTTTCAGTTTGCATTCATTCATTTATTTATTTACTAAGTCAAATTATGCATTTCCATACACTCGTTGTCCTCAGATTCTCTTTGCGCCCGTGCAGTAACCAAAGTACAAATACCACATAGTACACGTGTAGAGTAAAAAGATTATAACGACCGTCTTACCATTAATTTATGCATAATATTTATAGGGCGCCCTTCGTGTGGCTACAATTTATGTCCTATTTTTAAGAATAGTTTCGATATAAGCCCTTAGTTTTTATCAAAACTACCTTGTTTCAAAGCAGCTCAGCGTAAATTATACAGTTATTAATTTAATAATGTATGATATGATGAAATTTTCATATAGAATAATATATAGCATAGAATACAAAACTAATGGAATTAATGTACTTTGTTTATGAGCATGAATACGAAAGAGAGACATGTACTAAATCAATTCGTCATAAGTTTAGACTTGTTACTGCATGAAAGCCAATAATTAAAATGATCAAATTCGGTCCAAATGTAGATGGTACAAACATTTGCAAAATGCATTAAGCGGTTCAATTAAAATTCTACTTTATCATCGACCTTGGTATTTAATGCAAACAAATCCTTCTGTCATTTTTCCTAAATTGTTCATTATGCATCTATGCTTATACAGTTTATTTGGGTTTTTTAATGTGCATGCATGCATCGAATTGCTATACTATATTTAAAAGTTGTCAATTTATGGATAAGTTAATTCGAAATTGACACTCTTGTTACCACGCATACCTTTAATTGTAATACAATAAAATGACACGATCATCGCTGTTGAAACTATGGGCGAGTAATTGATTCCAAAACGGTACACGTACAGGAACCAGAAAAAGTTGTGAAATATCTGATGTTCAAATGTCTGATTCTAGAATAACACCTGCATTTTCCACATACCAGTCTCCGAGCATGTTCTGCTTAAAAGACCCCTTGATCCCGTCGATCGGTTATCTGAGATCTCTGCAGCTGTACGCCAGTCACAATACATCGTGTCGGAAATCGAGAAAGCGTCTGAATTTTATCAATCATGACAGAATATATCCACAAACATACGTCTTACACAGTCTTCTTCCGCTGTTTCTGCTGGTCTTAAATAACTTTCACTCATCAAATGTTGTGTTTATAATGGTTCTAATTGAATGAAAATACAACTCGTATTTTTTGCTGCTGAAAGGTTTTAAGATATATTATCGTATTTTATTCATATTTTCTTTTAAGTTATCTGTCATACGAAACAAAATAGAAAACGTAAATATCTTGTCTTTTGCAATAGCTAGGCCTAAGATGTTATTTTAATAACTTTTAAAAAGAATTATTTATATTCCTCTAAAAATATTTTTCCCTCTTTTCTTCTTCTTCTTCTTCTTCTTCTTCTTCTTCTTCTTCTTCTTCTTCTTCTTCTTCTTCTTCTTCTTCTTCTTCTGCGTTTATAATTATATCTAGTTCTCTACAAAAATATATTTTCATCTGCTACAGCTGCTACCATTAAAATACATTGCTCATATTATTATACATATTTTGAATCTGTCTCTCCAAAGTTTAAGACGTAGTGTATCCTTGGGCAAGGCACTTTATTCCAATTGCCATGACACTAAATAACCTACTTGTGTTGCTGTGCCGTAATACATCTAACCTATATCTATATGGAAATTAAGTGGGCGTGAGACTTATTACGCACCATTATTATGCTTGTTTCCTTTAATAATAAATGTCTTTCTTCCACTTTTTTATAATGATGAAGGATCAGACGTTTGGGTCGAAGTACATAAATTCTTCTTTGTCGAAATAGCTTGTAAGTAGGTATACACTTTCAGTAAATAACATATGTCAATAACGATGGTAGCGTTATCATCTTTTTTTTGTTTTCTTCTCTCTTATTGTCTTCATTCCTTATTTGTTGTTCATCTAGACTGCATTAAATTCAAGTTTTTGAATCATATTCATACTTTTATGCATATATACTTTTTCATTCACTTAGGCTTCCTTGGCGACTACATAGATTTATTCGTTTATTAACTCGTGTATTAATGCCAATACATTTTTGTAGCTATAGCGATTACAAAAACTATACTTAGACAGAGGCCTTCCTCATAAAAAATGATAGCTTATGTGGGTGTCTCAGACAGAGGCCTTCCTCATAAAAAATGATAGCTTATGTGGGTGTCTCAGACAGAGGCCTTCCTCATAAAAAATGATAGCTTATGTGGGTGTCTCAGGCAGAGGCCTTCCTCATAAAAAAAATGATAGCTTGTGTGGGTGTCTCAGACAGAGGACTTCCTCATAAAAAAATGATAGCTTATGTGAGTGTCTCAAAACTTTCCCCCAGCTTTAGTATGTCCAATATTTAAGATCATAATCGATATCAATGAATTTGGACTTTCAATGGGTAATAACAGGTTTTGAAGTAAAATGTGGCATCGAGTAAAGTTGTATGACGTAGGTGACAAGCCTGGTCCAGCTGTTCACATAAGTTTATCGGATTAAGATGAAGGGAAGGGAAATTCCGTCCAGCTGATAACGCATTTTCTGTAGGCTTTAAAAGCATTCCTTAAATAAGTGTGTGATATTGATCATTTAACCTTCATCGCACAGCAAATATTCGATGTA